>CM038051.1:140289682-141489682 GCA_021397845.1 Areca catechu | reverse complement strand
CTTATGGCAGTCTCAGGTCAAAAGATTACTTGTACCACTCCCACTATGAGAGCCTTCTATTGACATGTAGCTAAGACTCCATTAGATGTTCTCAAGTTGGATCATATCAGTGAACTCATTCTCCAATGAGCACCCACATCCCAGTATTAGTGTCATACACAAGTGACTGTGAGAGCAGTCACCCTTTCCAGTATACATGGGATGTGCTAGTCTTACCGGAAAAACCCTGATCCCCTACTCAGGGTTCCTTTGACTAGGAATACGTTAGATTAAGATTTTAAAATTTTAGGTCTCACTGGTATGATCTCATCATAACCCTAAAATCATAGCCCTAATCTATGGGGTTCATCATATAATATAAACACAGCGTATGATGAAAATAATGTCTTTATTTAGAAAATTCTCAATTACAATGGTTTGGGAGATACAACATAGATTGGCTTGTAGGGCATATCCCTTTCAGGGCTTGAACCAGAGGAGGACATATGGGTACTGCATATGGACGGAGCCTCTAACTCCGGTGGAGGCGAGGCCGGGCTCAACTGTTGGGAATTGTCTCCCAAAGTAAATCATCTAGGCTACAGACGGTTGTGCTTTTTTGTATTTGTATATGAATTTTTAATAATAAATAAAAGTTATTTGTTTTTGGTTGTCCATCATTTTACATTTTTCTATAATGAACTCTTGTATGATGGAGTCCTTAAAACTACTTTGTTTTGATATAGAGAGGATATATCAAATAGTTCTTAAACTTGTTCACAACCAAAGGATACATTATTATAGGATGAAGATGTATCAAGTATAGGTTGTCGTATGTCACATTTGTTGGTTGTCCTCTTAACCAAGAAGTGTGGAGACATTGGTGTGACATACAAGTGAAGTATATGATATTTCACTGAACGTGACCATATACAGAGCTCCCTTCTGCCAAAAGATTACTCGCAAAGGGATATGGGTATATGCATCCCTCAGACTTGAGGTCACCATGGCAGCTCGCAAGCAACTCACTATACTTTGGTGCTGGACTACTTAGATTTCTAATCCAGCGATGAAAGGTTTCTGGGTGCAGTCAAGTACTTGTGGAGTGGTGGTGGATCTAGATGGAATTGACCTCGCCAAATAGTTTGGAGTGAATGACTCACTATGTCTCAATTAAGCAAAACTTTGGCCAGGGTAGTTCTTGTGAGGAGTCACAGAACTTGTGAGATTGAGACATGATCTAGATATACCAAATTAGGGTTCGTAGTCGAATCCTAGGTCATCCTGAGCATTGTAAGGTTAAAGGAATGAATTATGCGGTAACCATATGCCAAAGGTTTTTATGAGGTGCTCTGCATCTTTGTCCTATCCGGATATCGGGTATCATTGCTAGATGAGGACTTTGAGTGATACTGGAAATGTTCCAGTGCTACTAGCTTAGTGTTCAAACTTATGGGGTCACACACAATAGAGATTTTCTATTTGATCTTGTGGTTAATTGACGATTGGGAATCGTTTGTCATCACCTGAAGTCAATATGATTGACTTTGCTCCAAGTGTCGACACTTGGAATTTTGCAGGTGTTGACACTTAGTGAAGTGTCAACACTTGGCCATTTTCGAGTGTCGACACCTCCTGTGATAAGCAAAATTTCTGGGAGGATTTCATGGAGGATTTTTTGGCATGTTTTGATCTGTTTTGAATTTTGAATTCAAACCAATTTTGGCTCCTCTTTGGATTGGACCCATTTGGAATGACCTTGATCCTCTCCCCTATTCTCTCCTCTCATCTCTCCTCCTTCCTTCTTCTCCATCTCCCTACTGCCCCAATAAATGTAGGACATTGTGGTGGCTGCTAGGGTTACAACACAACAACAGCAAAAGAGTTTTTGGGAGAAAAAGATTGAGAAGAGTGAGAGCTTTAGGGATTGGGTATGCGCTACCTAGCAATCAAGCTAGGTTTTGGGAGTGAGATTTTGGGAAAGGGTTCCTGCTCTCCTCCTAGTCTTCCTAGAAGAAGAAGATCTGCCTAGGATCCCGAAGAGCTAGTACTCCGAGGGAGTTGATCAGAGTCGAGCCCAGGTGTGGACATCCTGTAGAGGCCTGAGACTTGTGTGGCTCGAGCGCCCTCCTCCTCCTCAGAGCTCTTCACTGCTTATCTCCAGCACTCACCGAGATATAAAGGTATGACCTTTATATTTATGTTCTTCTATTATTTTGTTGTTATATGCATGCTACATTATTATGCTAGGTCCTGTTGCAGGCAGATCGGTAGATCATTTAAATCTATCTACCGAGCATTATGCTGTGCATGATTTAAAATAATTTTAAAATACATATTCTCCGCCCTGTTTTTCTTGCATATTGTATGCTAGGTGTAGGTGCTTTTTACTTTCAATGGTATCAGAGCAACAAGTTTTTTTGTAGTATAATGATGCTAGCATGCTAATAACTTCTCCTTTCTTCTTAAGTACTTGGATTGTGTGCTTCACCAGGTCGTCCGGTCATAGGAGAGAAGTAGGCTGCAAGACCCTCTCTTCCCATTCAATGGGGTCTCCTATGGTGTGTAGGGGTGCCACTATGATTGGCTCATTGAAAAAGCAAATAAGAAGAAAGTTTTTTGTAGGTTAAAAATGTTTTAATCTAATGACATGATCATAAAACAACTTTAGTTAAGATCTAAAAGTTATTTTGATCAGTTTTTGTTTGTATGTTTGGAGAAACATCAGATTTGAAATCACTATTTTTCGTTGTCTCAAGCTGTGAGTCGACACTTGGCCTTTGAAGTGTCGGCTCATGGAAATTTTCCTGAGATCTTGTTTTTGTTTTTGTTCTGAGATAGGCTGGAGTGTCGACACTTATCCCTGAAGTGTCGACACTTAAGCCTGAAGTGTCGACACTTAAGCCTGAAGTGTCGACACTTGACCCTTGAAGTGTCGACACTTGAGGCGTGCCAGAAAACATGTTGTTCTATTTCTTGTTCCCTGTCTCAGGCTTTGAGTCGATACTTGCTCTTGAAGTGTCGACACTTGGCTGCAGAAAATGCTGAAAATAGTGAATTTAAATTTGAATTTGTTATAAAATTGTTTTACATGATAAATTAAAATTATTTTAATTTATTTAAGGCCATTGAACTTAATTTTGAATTAAGATTGACAAAGTACTCTAGGAATGTGATTCAAAGACCTTAAGTCATTTCAATAAGCCTTAAGGGTCATGGGTTAGCTTCTATTAGGTCATTGATTGGGTTAGACCTAAGTTTAGATTCATTATACAAGTTAGAGAACTAATATAATCAAAAGTTGAGTTAGGATTTCTTCTCTAGATCTATCTAATAGTTAGATTGATTAGTCCATAATCTAAATGGATCTAATTTGTTGCTCAGTGAAAAGCCCGAGTCTTTAGGCTAATCTAATCGAGTCTGATGAACCGATTGGTATTGAGGTAAGTTTGGCATTATGATCATGGTTCTTTGGGGCTACCTCTTACCTGGCCAACTCTGTTGGTGTCTAGGCAAGACAGTTAATGGTAGAACCCAACCCATGATCTCACTTACCTGGCCAATGTGATCAATCAGGATTGATTAGATAGCTCATTGACTCGTGCTAACCCTTGTCACCCAAGGTTAATCAGTCTTGACTGATTTTAGGTACCCATGGATCATTGTTATATATAACCCTTGATGCAGAATGAAAGCTCTGATACCAAATGATGCAGAACAAAAGAGATGATGTGATGCGAAAGTAAATTAAGACTAATTCTATTTTTGTTGTTTTTTTTTTTTTTAATATTTTTAGAAGTCGGCTTTGACTCAAAGGAAAGTTAAACTAAATTGAAAGAAACTATGTAATAATTGAAAGCACAATTTAAAGAAACTAGGTTATCAGAGTAGTTCAGAAGTAAAGGATCGCTGGGGGTTGAGAAACTCCCAGACCTAGGGTTTTGCTCTGAACTTTCAACAGGACAGAAGTAAAGAGAAGAGAAGGGTTACAGACCAGGCAATGATCTTCACAGAGTTTAGTGGAAGGACTCTCTTGAGCAGATTGTTGGATCCTCGGATTCGGATATCTTCGTAATGGATCCTCCAATACTGGTCCTTTGGCAGAGTTGGCTTCTCCTGAACTCAGGATCTGGGAAAGAAGAAGAACAAGTTAAGGAACCAGATACTCAAAGAAAGGATTTACCAGATAAGAAGAACTTGAAAAATTGATGTTGCTGAAATCCTGATTCTCCTGGATGCTGATCTGACTTCCTCTGGGATTTGCTTTGTATTTAAAGTAGCTGATCTGGACCTGGATGCTGGTGGTCGGCCTCTACTTGGAAGAGAGGGGCCGGAGATGATGAGGTAGATTAGGGTTTGGATGATTGGTGGAATGAAGAAGATGATGGTGGCTAGGGTTTGGAATTAAAGTGGCTAACCTAGGGTTTTGGTAGGGTTTTGGGGTTGGAGATCTCACACCTCCTCAAGGTTCCTAGGGAATCCGGATTTACTCCCTCACGGAGCTCAACACTTGAATACAAGTGCGGAAGAGAGAAACACAAAGTTGCTCACACAGAAATTGATTTCATTCATCATTTTCTCTAAAACTTACAAGAGGGGTTTATTTTATAGGTCTTTACAAGAGGTCAGGGTTTTACATCTTCCTATGTGGGACTAATTGGATGGATCTTCAAATTAGGCTTATAGAATCAAATCCTTCTCATATGGCTGGCCAAGAGCTTCCATAAGTGTTGATTGGTGGCTCCAAATGGTAAGTAGGTGGCGCCTCCTAGCCTTGCTCTTCAAGAAAAATTTTTTTCCTTCCATGGCTCAACTCTTTTGGACACCTCCTTTTCTTTCTCCCCAAGTCATGGCTCTTCCTAACTTTGCTTTGGTCTTTTTAGGCATGGATTGGGCACCCCCTTGAAGTGCTCCCCAAGAAATGCCTCTTTCCTCCTTTAGCTTGGCCTTTTAAGGTATATATGGGGTGCCTCCTTGATTTTGGCTTCAAGAAAAATTCTTGCTCCCTTGGGTGTGGGGACCAAGACACTGGGATGGAGATGTGGCACCTCCTGGACTCTGGCATGTGGATGGGAGTGTGGCGCCCACTTGCTTGGGCTTGGGAGAAAATGTGGCACCCTGGAGAAGACCTAGACCACTTACTAGGACTTGTACTGAGTCAACATGACTCAACAAAATTTAAATTGCAGGGAAATACAGACTCAAAAAATTGAGTTGACCAAGTCAACCCTTATTACAAACCAGAAAACCCTAATTCTTCGGGCAAGGTCAATCAGAGATCCAGATGGAGCCCTGAAGTCTTCTTCTGAGTCTGGTGCCCGTACCAACCCTCCTAGATTGTTGATGTGGTCAGTGGGAGGTTGATCCATGTCTTCTCTTCTCTTCATCTGTCATATTAATTAAAACCCTCTAAATTATTAGGTCCTTAAAAGGACAAAGTTATAGAGATAACCAAGTCCTAGCCTCCTATTAAGTGGGATAGTAATGTGTCCATTAGTTTGGTGTTCATCGGTAGATCCAAAGATCGGGTGGTCATCAGGCTATTGGAATTGCTGTTCCTAATATGATGGCTCAGTGCGACTCTCTTAATGGTCGTCAGGTGAGCCAGCCAAAGTCGAGCTTGACCATTCGTTAGTTAGAAGCATTGAATTTTGTCATGTTAATGGTTGGACCTAACCAGGACCTTCAATAGAAGGCCCAAAGGCTGATTGAAGTGCTCATTGGGGCAAAACCTAATTACTATAGGTTACTTGGTGAAGTAATCAGTTAAAAAACCTACCTTTAGACATGCATGGGTGGGCGGCCAAAGTTAGATTCATGTGTTGTCTATTGGACTCTGGTACCCGCTTGGGAATTAAAGTAATTCCTTGGATTGGAGGTAGAGGCTACCAATCTAAGCAAAATAATGGGAGGGACCTTTAGACTTAAGTCCATGTCTTTAGGTTAGTAATTCATATACACTAATTAGTTTTTTGGTTTTCCTTTCAGATGTCTTCTAACTTGTCACTCTAGTCTCTTCTTGATAATGAGAAGCTCAATGGACACAACTTCGATAGCTAGTATCGAAAGCTCAGGATTGTCCTGGAGCATGAATGGATCCTATATGTGATATCGAATCTGGCACTTGAGATCCCTACTGCCAATGCTCGGGGTTCGGTCAGAGACACTTATCAGAAGTGGCTCTCTGACAGGACCACTATTCGATGCATCATGTTGGCTGCGATGAACGATGAGTTCAGTCATAAATTCAAGGAAGCCCAGCCGAAATAATTCCTTCAAAGGTTGAAGGAGTCTTTCGGGATACCAGACGATGTTGAGAGGTATAGGATCTCCTGTGCTATCTACAATGCACAGATGCATGATGGGGCCTCGGTTACTGATCATGTATTGTACATGATCGAGAAGATTGAGCGCCTGGGCAAGCTCTGTTGTCCCTTGCATAAATAGCTTGGGAAAGATGCAATTTTGAATTCTCTCCCCTCCTCTTATCAATACTTTCTCGATCATTATAGAATGAATAAGCCTGCAGTTAACTACCATGGTCTGTTGGGGTTGCTGTAGACTTTTGAGAAAGACCACCAGTTGAATAAATGGGTGGTGAATCTAGTGGGAGATTCTTTGGGAGGGCATCATCCCTTTAAGAAAGGGAAGAAGAAAAATAAAGGGAAAATGTGCTTAGTGCTTCTAGGCCCAATCAGACCAAGAAAGTGAAGGCTGATCAGAGTCGTGTAGAGTGCTTCTTCTACAAGAAGTAGGGACACTAGAAGAGGAACTGTCCTCTTTACATTGCATCCCTTGATCCAAACAGGTCCAAGAAAAGAAAGCTACAGGATGGTCTTGGACAAGGTATTTATATGATAACACCTTGTAGTTTCTCTATTTGCGATACTACTAACTTAGTATTGGATGCAGGAAGTCCAATTCATATTTATAATTCTTTGCAGGGACTTCAAGTTAGTAGAAGATTCGAGGATGGTGAGAGGTTCTTGAACGTGGGAAATAGAAGCCGAGTTCCAGTTTTGGCATTAAGAGTCCTTAAACTAGTTTTCGAGTCCTGTACTGTCATTTTGAATGAATGTCATTTTTGTCCTTCTTTTATTTTGAATGTCATTTCTATAGGCCAGTTGGCCATATATGGTTATGAACTATTAATAAAGAATGACATTTGCAAAATCATTTTGAATGGTTCTATAATTTTGAATGGACAAATGCGTGATGGAATCTATGTACTATCACGACCTGTTAGTGTAATATACCCATCTAGCAAACGCCCTAGGATAGATAATGTCAGTGAAGCATACCTATGGCATTGTAGGCTAGGTCATATAAACGGGAACAGGATAAACAGGTTGAAAACCGAGGGTCTCTTCAATTTTAGTGAAGATAGTTCACTTCCAACCTGTGAGTCCTGTCTTCTTAGAAAAATGACTAAGTCACCTTTTACTGGAAAAGGTGAACGAGCCAAAGAAATTCTGAGTTTGGTGCATACTGATATATGCAGACCCATGAATGTTAGTGCCAGGGGTGGGTACGTTTATTTCATTACTTTCACAGACAACCTTTCGAGGTTCGGTTATATCTTCTTGATGAGACATAAGTCTGAGTCGTTTGAAATGTTCAAACGATATCGTAATGAAGTAGAAAAATAAACTGGAAAGTATATCAAAACCCTTCGATCTGATCGAGGCAGTGAATACCTTTCCGATGAGTTTCTGATATATCTTGAGGAGAATGAAATTCTCTCTTAGTGGATGCCTCCAGGGACACCTCGGTTAAATGGAGTGTTTGAGAGGAATCGAACCCTGTTAGACATGGTTCGATCCATGATGGGCTTTGCTTCTCTGCTGGTATCCTTTTGGGATATGCTTTAGAATCAGCCTATTACATTCTGAATAGGGCTCGAAGTAAGTCCATCAGTAAAACACCATATGAGATATGGACTGGACGTAAGCCGACACTTTCATACCTTCGGGTCTGGGGGTGCCCGGCTTATGTAAAACATTTGGAAACGGACAAAGTTGGACCTAGGTCTGACCGGTGCCTATTTATTTGGTATTCAAAAGAGTCTAAGGGGTATTACTTCTACTTAGCTGAGGAACAAAAATTGTTCGTCAGTCTTTGGGCTATCTTTTTGGAAAAGGAGTTCCTTGGTGAAGGGACTATAGCCACTAAGATTGAACTTAGTAAAGTTCAACAAGTAGAAGAACCGACACACTTAAGGGACAACATAGAACCGGCTATGATTAGATCACACCCAGAGCCCACTTAGGAACCATTAAGGAGATCCGGTAGAGTACCGAGCTGACTGGACAGATACTACAGTTTCTTGGTCTGGGACAGTGATCCCATTGAACTCGATGAGAACAATGAGGATCCGATCACCTATATGGATGCGTTGCAGAGGTCCGACTTTGAGTCATGGCTAGGAGCAATGAAATCCGAAATTGAGTCCATGGAGATCAACAATGTATGGACATTGGTTGATCTACCTAAAGGGATAAAACTATTGGGAGCAAACGGATTTTCAAAAGGAAAAGGGGCACACACAGAAAGGTAGAGACCTATAAAGCCCATTTGGTTGTCAAGGGGTATCGTCAACGTTATGGTATTGACTATGACGATACATTTTCTCCTGTGGCAATGCTCAAATCCATTCGGATTATGCTTGCTTTAGCAACGCACTTTGACTATGAAATCTGGCAAATGGATGTCTGAACAACTTTCCTGAATGGTGAGCTGGAAGAGGAGGTGTATATGATACAACCTGAAGGGTTCACATCCACAGACGAGTCAAAGGTGTGAAAGCTTCAAAAGTCTATCTATGGATTAAAGCAAGCATCAAGGAGTTGGAACATGCGATTTGATAAGTGTATCAAGTTGTATGGCTTCGTTAGGAATGGAGAAGAGCCTTGCATTTACAAATGGGCTAATGGTTCTGTGATTGCATTTCTTGTATTGTATGTGGATGACATTATCTTAATCGGGAATGATTTCGCAGCACTACAAGGAATAAAGGTCTAGTTATCATCTCAGTTCTCTATAAAGGACTTGGGTGAAGCCTCTTACATACTAGGTATGAAGATCAATAGAGATAGATCTAAGAGGCTTCTGGGACTGTCCCAGTTTACGTACATCGACATCGTGCTGAAATGGTTCAGCATGGAGAATTTCAAGAAGGGCTATCTCCTGATAGGCACTGGAATTGATCTCTCCAAATGAAATTATGACACAACTCCTGAGGAGAGAGAGCGTATGAGTAGAATTCCATATGCTTCGGCAGTGGGTTCTATCATGTATGCCATGATATGTACTAGACTAGACATGGCATACTCACTAGGTGTAGTGAGCAGATACCAGTCTGACCCAGGTGAAGCTCATTAGAAAGTGGTTAAAACCATCCTTAAGTATTTACGAAATACTAAGGACCAATGGCTCATTTATGAAAATCTGACTTGAAACTTGTGGGGTATATTGACTCCAGTTTCTAGTCAGATAAAGATGATAGCAAGAGTGTGTCAGGTTTTGTCTTTACCCTGAATGGAGGAGCTGTCTGCTGGAAAAGTTCCAAGTAGCCTACTGTGGCAGACTCAGTTTGCGAAGCAAAGTACATTGTAGCATCTGATGTAGCGAAGGAAGTTGTTTGGTTGCAGAAGTTCCTTGGTGAGCTGGGAGTGGCACCTTCCCTGGATGGTCCTATTCTGGTGTACTGTGATAACACTGGATCCATTGCTTAAGCCAAAGAGCCGAAGTCTCATCACCGCACAAAGCAAATTCTGTGGTGCTATCACCTTGTGCGAGAGATCGTGGAACAAGATGACATTGACCTTCAGAATATCGATGGAAAGGAGAACCTAGCTGACCCCTTCACTAAAGCTGTCGGAGTTCAAGAGTTCGACTGTTGTAAAAGGAAAATGGGAATGAGATTCTGTACTGATTGGCTTTAGTCCAAGTGGGAGTTATTGGGAATTATGTCTCAAAGCCAATCGTCTAGGCTACAGATGGTTGTGCTATTTTATACTTATATATGAATTTTTAATAATAAATAAATATTATTTTTTTGGCTGACCATCATTTTACATTTTCCTGTAATGAACTCTTGTATGACGGAGTCCTTAGAACTACTTTGTTTTGATATAGAGAGGATTTATCAAGTAGTTCTTAAACCGGTTCATAACCAAAGGATACATTGTTATAGGACGATGATGTATCAAGTATAAGTTATTGTATGTCACATTTATTGGTTGTCCTCTTAACCAAAGAGTGTGGAGACACTGGTATGAAATACAAGTGAAGTGTATGACATTTCATTGAACGTGACCATCTACGGAGCTCCCATCTACCAAAGGTTGCTCACAAAGGGATATGGGTATATGTGTCTCTCAAACCTGAGGTCACCATGGCAGCTTGCAAGCAACTCACTGTACTTTGGTACCGAACTACTTGGATTTCTAATCCAGCGATAAAAGGTTTCTATGTGCAGTCAAGTACTTGTAGAGCGGTGGTGGATCAAGATGGAATTGACCTCTCCAAATAGTTTGGAGTAAATGACTCACTATGTTTCAATTCAGCAAAACCTTGGCCAGGGTAGTTCTTGTGAGGAGTCACAGAACTTGTGAGGTTGAGACATGATCTGGATAGACCAAATTAGGATTGGCAGTCGAACCTAGGTCGTCCTAAGCATTGTAAGGTCAAAGGGATGAATTATGCAGAAACCATATGCCAGAGGTTCTTATGAGGTGCTCTGCATCTTCGACCTATCCAGACATCGGGTATCATTGCTAGATGAGAACTTTGACTGGTACTGGAAATGTTCTAGTGCTACCGGTTTAGTGTTCGAACCTATGGGGTCATACACTAGAGAGGATTTCTATCTGATCTTGTGGCTAATCAATGATTGGGAATCGTTTGTCATCACCTGAAGTTAATATGATTGACTTTTCTCCAAATGTCGACACTTGGAATTTTGCAGGTGTCGATACTTAGTAAAGTGTCAACACCTGGCCATTTTCAAGTGTCGACACTTCCTGTGACGAGCATAATTTCTGGGAGGATTTCTTGGAGGGTTTTTTGGCATGTTTTGACCTAGTTTGAATTTCGAATTCAAACCAGTTTTGGCTCCAAGGTTTTATGGTATGAAGGTCATACTTTCCTCTTTGGGTTGGACCCATTTGGAATGACCTTGATCCTCTCCCCATTCTCTCTCTCATCTCTCCTCCTTCCTTCTTCTCCCTCTCCTTGCTGCCCCTATAAATATAGGACATTGTGATGGCTGCTGGGGTTACAACACAACAACAGCAAAAGAGTTTTTGGGAGAAAGTGATTGAGAAGAGTGAGAGCTTTAGGGATTGGGTGTGCGCTACCTAGAAATCAAGCTAAGTTTTGGGAGTGAGGTTTTGGGAAAGGGTTCCTGCTCTCCTCCTAGTCTTCCTAGAAGAAGAAGATCAGCCTAGGATCCCGAAGAGCTAGCACTCTGAGGGAGTTGATTAGAGTCGAGTCCAGGTGTGGACATCCTATAGAGGCCAGATGCTTGTGTGGCTCGAGCGCCCTCCTCCTTCTCAGAGCTCTTCACTGCTTATCTCTAGCACTCGCCGAGATATAGAGGTATGACCTTTATATTTATGTTCTTCTGTTGTTTTTGTTGTTATATGCATGCTACATTATTATGCTAGGTCTTGTTGCGGGCAGATCGATAGATCGTTTAGATCTATCTACCGAGCCTTCCACTGTGCATCATTTAAAATAGTTTTAAAATGCATATTCTCTGCCCTGTTTTTCTTGCATATTGTATGCTAGGTGTAGGTGTTTTTCACCTTCATCATCCTCGCATACAATGAGGGAATCATGGTTGAATACGCACTCCGCCTCTAGTTTGCCGCCACCAACAACCAGGCAGAATACGAAGCGCTCCTCATGGGGCTGAGAGTTTTCTGCAAGCTCGGTGTGACCAGCCTGAGGGTCTTCATTGACTCCCAGCTGGTCGCTGGGCAGGTTTTGGGCGAGTATGAGATGTGGGATCCTCTGATGTTGAAGTATCTGGAATTGGTACATGCGAGCTCGGCGGGCTTCAAGTGCTTCAGCATCTCCCACATCCCGCACGGTGAGAACGCTCGCGTTGATGCCGTCTCTCGCTTAGCAACCCTACTGGACTCATCGTTGGGTCATGCCCATATCGAGCATCTCCAAGCCCTGAGCTATGAAGTCCCTAGAGAGATCCAGCAGGTCATCCCGGAGCCCAACTGGATGGACAAGTACGTCAAGTACATCACCTTTCACTTTGCCTAAAAATTGGATAGTGGCCGGCCTCATCAAGAGAAAGGCCATGCACTTCGTGCTGATGGACGGACTGCTCTATTGGAGGTCATATTCCTACCCGCTCCTCAAGTATTTAAGGCTCACGGAAGCTGCACTCGTGCTCCAGGAAATTCATGAGGGCCTCTACGGGAACCATGTGGGGGGCAAGACTCTGGTGTACAAGGCCCTCCATCAAGGATACTACTGGGAGACGATGAGGGAGGACGTAGCCAACTTCATTAAAAGGTGTGACTGCTGCCAACATCATGCCATCGTGCATTGCCAACCGGCTACACCGCTCTCCCAACTCTCTGCCCCCTGGTCTTTTGCCCAGTAGGGCATGAAACTCCTCAGTCCCTTTCCTTCCATGTCCGGGCAACGTAAGTTCTTGATTGTCGCCATCGATTACTTCACGAAGTAGGTCGAGGTCGAGCCATTAGCCTGGATTATGGAGGTGAATGTTTGTAAGTTCCTTTGAAAGTCGATCATATGTTGCTTCGGACTTCCCCATACTATTATCACTGATAACGAGCGTCAGTTCGATTGTCGGGAATTCGAGGTGTTCTGCAATAGCCTCAGAATTCATCATCGCTTCACCTTGGTGGTGCATCCACATACCAACAGGGAAACCGAAGTAACCAACCAGACCATTTTGCAAGGGCTTCGGACCAGGTTGGACCAAGCTAAAGGGAGATGGGTTGAAGAACTTTCCAGCATCCTGTGGGTGTACCATACAACTCCAAGGATGGCCAAAGACGAAACTTCCTTCAACCTGGTCTTTGGATCGGAAGCAGTAGTCCTGGTAGAGCTTAGCCTGCAGACACTGCGCGTGGAACAGTATGATGAAGTAAAGAATCCAGCACGGCTACTGCTCAACCTGGATCTCCTCGAGAAAACAAGGGACAAAGCACAAGTTCGGATGGTGGCCTACAGGCAACGGGTTGCCAGGTACTACAACTCTAAGGTAAGGTCGAAGGCCATTCACCCAGGGGATCTAATGTTGTGTCGCGCCAAGGTCTCCCAACCTCGAGAATGCAGAAAGCTCTCTCCGAACTGGGAAGGTCCCTATCAGGTGGTCGAAGCACTCCCTCATGGTGCCTATTATCTTGTCGAGCTTGGCGGGGATCGATTTCCATGGACATGGAATGCCACAAACTTAAGGATGTATTACCAATGATGTAAGACTTCCTTAATATTAAGATGAAACTCTTTCTTTGCGCAATGTTTGTTTTTATCTCGTAGGACCAGCACCGCCCGGCCTTAAGTCTGGTAAACGAATGTGAGGCAAAGATCTTGCAAGGCAGTCCACGAGAAGCACAAGGCCCCGGAGTTCAATCTGGAGTGCC
This sequence comes from Areca catechu, assembly GCA_021397845.1. Classification (NCBI taxonomy): domain Eukaryota; kingdom Viridiplantae; phylum Streptophyta; class Magnoliopsida; order Arecales; family Arecaceae; genus Areca; species Areca catechu. Next base: position 141,476,066 of record CM038051.1, on the reverse strand, counting down.
GAGTGGAACCCAGTTCCAAGCCCCAGAGTCCAGTCCGGAAGGTGACGTGGAACCCAGTTTCCCCATGAAATCCTGGAGTTCAGTCTAGAGCACCGAGTGGAACCTAGTTCCAGTTCCTAGAGTTCAGTCCGGAAGGTGGAGCGGAACCCAGTTCCCCAATAAAATCCCGGAGTTCAGTCTGGAGCGTCGAGTGGAACCCAGTTCCAGGCCCTAGAGTTCAGCCTGGAAGGTGGCACGGAACCCAGTTCCCCCATGAAATCCTAGAGTTCAGTCTGGAGCGCCAAGTGGAACCTATTTCCAGGCACCAGAGTTCAGTCCGGAAGGTGGCACGGAGTCCACGAGATCCCGGAGTTCAGTTCGGAGGATGCTCCAGTGACCTAAGTCCCGGAGCCATGAGATCCCGGAGTTCAGTATGAAGGATGCTCCGGTGATCTAAGTCCCGGAGCCATAAGATCTCGGAGTTCAATCCGGAGGATATCCTGGTGACTTAAGTCTCGGCTCCAAAGATTTTCAAGGTGTGAGCTAGAAGCACCAGGAGTTCCTCCCCGAAGCATGAAGGCCCCCTGAGCTTTGTTCCAAATTAAGGGCCCAAGTAAAGCTGCAAACCGGAGTTGTAGGCTTTGGACTCCCACAAAAGACAATGACAAGCAACAATATGACAACCAAGCACAACACTAGCAGGCAGCAAAAAGAAAGTTCAATAAAACAGTGAAGGAAAGTAGACTTTCATTTCTAATGAAAGATTTCTTACAAGAATAAGGGCCCCGACAGAATGGGTGACCCAGAAAAAAAAAACAATGAGCAAAAAGAAAAACCCTATGCTAAAGAACAAAGTGGAGGATCCGAAATCACTCTGCCGCTACCAGTCCCCCTCCGGTTGGGAGGCCTCCGTGCCACCGACTGCATCCTCAGAAGGCTGCCCGAGAGCCTCCTCCCCAGCAGCCCCCGGTGCTACTCCTCCTCCCTGAGGCTAGCCCCCGGGCCTGCCAAGACCGACCCCGGTCAGGTCGAGCTCAGGAAACTGGGCGGCCACCTTTCCCCGGCATACCTAGAAGCCCTTCAAGAAGGAGTCCATGGCAGCCTCGTGCATCTCCTTCTCGAACACTTTAGAGGCCCAGAACTTTGGCACGGCCTCCTGTGTCTCCTTCCACGAGGTTGCCAGCAGCCCGTTGACGTAGGAGGTCATCTCGTTGGCCATCGCCAACTCTTTAAGGACCTCCTCGACCCGGTGCTCCAGTAACCGGGACTGCCCATGGAGGCAAGAGATCTCGGCCACATCGTCTTCAGCCCGACACTGACTCGAGATCCTCTCCTAAGAGAGAGAGGCCTCAAGTTCCCTGACCTGACCATCGGAACGGGCCAGGTCCTCCCGATTGGTCTCGTTCCTCTCCCTCAGCTCATGGCCCTAGTCCACGAGATCCTTCACGTCAGCCACCAGCTTGCTCAGCTTCCGCTCCTTCTCAGCCTTTTTCTTCATCGAGGTGGAGAGGAAATTCTGAAGTAGCAGCATGTCGGTCCCGATCTACATCAGAGAAAGAATTGAGGGTTCAAGAAGACCCAGCTGGAACATTAAAAGGAAGGGCTAGATGCTTACCGTAAAGAACAGGGGAAGGATCTCAAGCAGGGCATCCATGTAGTCCTGACCACCCCTCAGGCGGCGGTCTCGGGGCCACACCACAAACTCCATAATCTTCTTCACGAGACCCTGGTCGTGGATGATGGAAGAGCCCCCGTTGAGGACGAGCGGTACCGGCTGAGGATCGAGAGGGAATTGAGCTGGAGTCCCTCGTTGGGTGGAGCAACGATTGAAGGTGCTGCCCTCAGTACAGCCGTCGCCATCGTTGGCATGGTGACTGGTGCAGCAGCAGCGGGGGGAGGTGCCGATCGCCCTGCCTCCCCACCCTCATCGATCTTGACGATGTCCACGATGGGTGTCTGCTGCTGAGATGGCCTGGGAGCCAGACCTGTCGCCTTGGGCCCAGTAGAAGTTGGAGTGGGCCTAGGCCCCTGGCCCGCCTCCGTTCGGGCCCTCTTCAAGGGAGCCTCCTGGGCCCCTTCTGGGGCGTTCCTCTTCTGGGCCCCTTCCATCAGACTCTCAACGGAGAACTTCATCCTTGCAGAAAGAAGAAGGTCAGAATGTCGGATGATTCAAAAAAAAAAAAGGGAGAAATAGAAAAAAGAGGGTAGAGGCCCACTAATCGCCCGTATCGAGCTAATCCCTGCCTCGAACAAGTTCTGCTATGAGAGCATAACATTAAGGGAAAGCACTACGTCACCCAGTAGCTGGGAGTAGACCTCCTGATCCGTCGGCTCGACCTGGGAATTTCAGTTCGGAGACCGATCCGGCTCACTCCAGACCTAGTCGATATCCCAGACCGAACCAAAGAAGAACCGGTTCTTCCACCCCTTGATCGATGTGGGGAGGTCGAACCAGAGGCACCTGGGTTAGGGAGAAAGGTACCACCAGCCATCATCGATGGAGTACCACCAGCCATCATCGATGGAGTACCACTTTAGGGTAAAAAGGCTCTGAATAATGAAAAATGGGTAACGAACCCGTGGAAGTGGCAAAAAACTATGAAAGCAAAGATGACCCTGATGGCATTGGGAGCCAACTGGATTGGTATGAGTTAGAAATGGCTAAGGAAGGATAGAAAGAATGGATAAAGGGGAAAGCGAAAACCCCCGGCAAGGAAGTCTTCATAAAAGGCGATTCTATCAGGGCCGCTAGAAGTCACCCGATCCCTCGGCCCTGGGATTGAAAGCTGAATAGAGTCCGGGACCCTGTACATATCCCAGATCCGGGAAAAGTCATCTACGATCATTGTCAAAATAAAGCCAGAGGGACCAGAAGAAGTCTCTACCACCAGAGGGTAAAGGGCAGAAACGGGAACAGCAGGAATGGCAGGAGGAGCCCTAAGGACTCGATAGTTATGCCGCCCGGTCGCAACCGTCGCCGGACGTCGATGGGAAGGTCATCCTCCGAAGAGGAGGGTGATGAAGTCCTCGGCCGGGACAGACTGGCCTCATCCGGGTTAGAAGAAAAGTGGCGATGACGACCCGAGGGGGCCATCGAGACGAAGGAGCATACGAAGGAAATAGGGTCACAGGACACTCATCGGGATATAGTGGTGGAAGAATGGTGATCCCAGAGAAGAAGAGAGACCGCTGCAATCGCCGGCGAGGTGTGAGAAAGCCAAAAGACCTCATTTTCGGAAAGTCTATTCTCTTTTCAAACCAATCAACAGCGGCCGTATAGCTCCTTTTTTGCCAACACCATCGGATGGGCACCACGTGTGAAGATGCCCAACAACGATGCCTTGGTTTGCTGGAAACCTCCTTGAGTCTAGCATGGTGCAATTATGACCCACTGAACACGCTGATGTGGCACCTACGTATTGGGCCTCGGGCATAATAAGCAGATCGGCAACGATCTAAGCATTTATTATGCAGGATTTTTGTCCTACCACGTCATCTCCGAATTAACTCCCCACGTCCCTATAGCGATGCTCCGATGGGACTTGGGAGTGGGGGGCAATTGATATGGTAACATCGCTAACATGGAGTATGCATCAGATCCAGCTGGCCGCTAGGCAGCACCACGCGGCGTCATCTCCGGACTCTCCTACCAGGTGGCTCATCAAGCGATAAAGCCGACCTCAGGGCTGAGCTCAACACCTCTGCCACTCTGCTAGGTGTCGATCCAAGCAGGATCCACCTCGACTGGAGTGGTCCTGCCTCTACTCCTTCACCAGGTGGTGCCCCCAGATGGGCCCACATCGTTGAAGTCGAGCCGGGCTCTCCCTGCTTCCTCGCCAGGTGGCACCCCTAGATGGGTCCACCTCGGTCGAGGTCGAGCTGGCCTCTACCACTCCGCCAGGTGTCGATCCAGGCAGGATCCACCTCGACTAGAGTGGCCCTGCCTCTGCCACTCTACCAGGTGTCGATTCATGCAGGATCCACCTCGGTCGGGGTGGCCCCGCCTCTTCTCCTTCGCTAGGTGGTGTTGGGTTCGGTAACCAGTGCGGAAGCGTGGATTTCAAAAATTTATGAAACCAGGTCCGAACCCTAATCCCAAGAACTCCTTATTAGCAATTAAAAACTATGACTACATGCATGTCCAAATTTAAACATTGTTTAAATACTAACCTCAGATTGCTATTACCAGTCTGATGCAGAAATGAACTCCAAATTGAGCAGCCTCTTGAACACACCAGGCGTCCACTTGTCCGCCCTCCGATGGTGATCCACACGGGCAGATGATCAAGACACTGACTCCTTAATTGGGTTCCTTCCAATCAAGTTCTACCCCAAGAACTTGATATATGGGCTATTGGCTAGGACTCCTCTAGCCAAACTGGGACTAAACCTTCTCTCTTACCCTTCTCTTATCTTCTAGCAACTTTGGCCCCTTAAGACACTCTTGTCTTAAGGATAAGCCCTTGTCCTAAAATGAGACAAGGCTTGTCTTGGAGGGAGAAGAAAATTAAGACAAGATTGTCTTAATGTAAGAAAGAAAGGAGAGGCGCCTTCTTCCTTTACCGTCGGAGAGTTTCTCTCTGACTCTCCTTCTGTTCTGAGATTCGACAGAGCCAAGGCTCTGTAAAGGAATCAAAGAGGAAAGAGAGGAGGGGGAAACAATCTTCTGGAGAGGGAGAGGGAAAATAGAAGCAAGGCTTCGCTGTAGAAAAATCTGGAATAGTTTTCTTCCTTTCATATTTTTACGGTGAAGTCTTCTCCTTAAATAGGCGACAGAGAGGCGCCTACCTATCTGTAATCACCCTCTCACGCCCCTCTCTCCCTTCTCACATCCTTTCCCTTTATCTCACGGCCCTTGAATTAATCTCACGGCCTTTGGGATGGGAAGACGCAAGAAAGAGTCGTGAAAAACACAGAAGGGCGCGCGCAGAAGAGAAGAGTCGCGCCCCTTCGGTGTTTTTTCACGGTAATCCCATTTTTTTGAAGAGTCCACGCCTAGGTGGACTCTCTTCCATGCCCCTTCAGCCAAAACGCCGATCCCCTTTTTTTCTCATGCAAAAATGCCTCTTGGAGAGAATCCACGCGCGCGTGGACTCTTCTCCTTGCGCGCGCGCGTGGGAAGAGAGGGGAAGGGGTTTAGGCGATGTGGGAAAGGGGTTTAGCCTCTTAGGTTAGCCCAATTGCTAGCCTACTTTTAGCCCAATGTCTTGAATCTTCAATTAGATTCAAACCGAATGAATTTGGATCTAAAAAAGACCAAATCGGAACCCTAACTCGAATCCGATTCTAGTAGAAGCCATGGTTTGCAACACATGCTAGTGTGTTCATCTGCAAACGAGATTTAATTCCAAATTAAATCCTTGATTAACTATCCTAAGTGTGTGACCCATTGGGTTCCATACCTAGCCAGCAGTGGGTCCGAGTGCAAGTTGACCTAATTTGATTAGAACTCATTCTAATCGATTTAGGTCAAATCGAGCTAACTCGAGTTAGTCAATTAAGACTCCTCCTAATTAGTGATCCAATTAAACCATTTAATTTGATCAACCCACAAGACAAGATTGACGTCTAGCAACGTGTCATGTCTACCCGGAAGATATGGAAATTCTGATGAAATTCCAAAACTACCCTTCAGTGGAAAGTTCCCGTACAATTCGATCCTTCAATCATCTTGCATCCCAATATAACTATGGATATGGAAACATGTCAAAACCAGCTTATACTCATTCCCAGCTCAGTCATACACTAATGATTCAATTAATTCGATATTAGAAATCATTTCTAATATCTATACTTTGATCAAAGATTTCCTGAATCATCATCTGACCTAATTTGGCTGGATGCAATCTCCTCCTACTAGGAGTGATCAATTCCTTGTTGACCTAATCATTACCTTCATATACAATTCACCATACCCAGCATCAACCTCGTGCATGACCCAGTGTCATGATTGAGATTGAACCAAAGCATGGGTTCATGTACATAAGGTATTATGGCAGTCTCAGGTCATAGGACTACTTGTACGACTCCCACTTTGAGAAACATCTATTGACATGCAGCTAAGGCTCCATTAGATGTTCTCAAACTGGATCTATTCAGTGAACTCATTTGCTAATGAGCACCCACATCCTTGTATTAGTGTCCCACACAAGTGACTGTGAGAGCAGTCACCCTTTTCAGCATACATAGGATGTGCCAGTCTAACCGGAAACCCTGATCCCCAACTCAGGGTTCCTATGACTAGGAATATTCTAGATTAGGGTTTTAAGGCCTTAGATCTCACTGGTATGATCTCATCATAGCCCTAGGACCATAGCCCTAATCTATGGGGTTCATCATATAATGACACAGCGAATGATGAAAAAATATTGCCTTTATTAACTTGTCAATTTACAATGGTCTGGGAGATACAAATATTGGCTTATAGGGCATAATCCTTTCAATCTCCCACTTGCACAAAAGCCAATCGCTCTTATTCTTTAACCCCATACAATCGAGGTGGCGATCAAACTCCCGCTGTGGTAGAGCCTTAGTGAACGGGTCTGCTATGTTGTTCTTTGTATCCACTCTATTGATGCAGACTTCTTGTCTCTCGATTATCTCTCGGACAAGATGGAAGCGTCTCAGAATGTGCTTGGACTTGTGATGGGCTCTCGGTTCCTTAGCTTGAGCAACTGCTCCAGTGTTATCACAATAGAGTGGCACCGGGCTCTCAATCTCAGGAACTACTCCCAACTCTGTGATGAATTTCTTCATCCAGACAGCTTCCTTGGCGGCTTCACTGACAGCTATGTACTCTGCCTCGGTAGTTGAGTCAGCTACAGTCTGCTGTTTAGTGCTCTTCCAACTTACTGCTCCACCATTCAAGGTAAAGACATACCCTGAAATGGATTTACTATCATCTGGGTCTGATTGAAAACTAGAGTCTGAATAGGCTTCTAGTTTAAGATCAGACCCTCCGTATATAAGAAAAATATCCCTAGTCCTTCTCAGGTACTTAAGAATATTTTTCACAGCCTTCCAGTGATCCTCTCCTGGATCAGCCTAAAATCTACTGGTTACACCCAAGGCATATGCCACATCAGGCCTGGTACATAACATAGCATACATAATCGACCCTATAGCCGAAGCATAAGGTATAGAACTCATTCTATTTCTTTCTTCAGGTGTCTTAGGAGACATCCTCTTAGATAAACGTATGCCATGACCAATAGGTAAGTAACCTCTTTTACTTTTCTCCATGCTAAATTTCTTTAGCACCTGGTCAATGTACCTAGACTGGGATAAGCCTAGCATCCTTCTAGATCTTTCTCTATAGATCTTTATACCCAGTATATAGGATGCTTCTCCCAAGTCTTTCATGGAAAACTGTTTCGATAACCACACTTTGACTGATTGTAACATTGGGATATCATTCCCAATAAGAAGTATATCATCAACATATAGAACTAAGAAAACTATGGCACTCCCACTAGTCTTCTTGTACACACAAGGTTCATCCTCATTTTTGAAAAAATCAAATTCTTTTACTGTTTATCAAATCGGATGTTCCAACTCCTGGATGCTTGCTTTAATCCATAAATGAATTTCTTTAGCCTACATACCTGATTAGGTTTAGTCTCCAAGATAAAACCTTCTGGCTGTGACATATAAACCTCTTCCTCAAGGAAACCATTGAGGAATGCAGTTTTTACATCCATTTGCCAGATCTCATAATCAGGTATGCTGCTATAGCAAGCATAATCCGAATAGATTTGAGCATGGCAACAGGGGAAAATGTTTCATCATAATCTATTCCCTGTTTTTGTCTGAAACCCTTAGCCACCAATCTGGCTTTATAAGTTTCAACTTGGCCATCTGCCCCAATCTTCTTTTTATAGACCCATTTACACCCAATAGGGTTAATACCCTCTGGTGCATCAACCAAAGACCATACTTGGTTGACATACATGGAGTCCATCTCGGATCTCATGGCTTCAAGCCATCTGTCTGAGTCTCTACTCATGACTGCTTCCGTATAGGTTAGAGGCTCATCATTTGAATGATTTGGGCTTCATTATTTTCAATTATGAACCCATACCTCTCAGGTGCCTGTCGCACCCTATCAGACCTACGGATAGGAGTGTTCAGGTTCTATATTAACTATGTTGTTACTTGACTGAGAAGTGTCTATTTGTTGAATTTCATTAAGTTCGATATTTCTACCAGTGCCCTTTTGTAGGATGAATTCTTTTTCCATAAAAGTGGCATGCCTACTGACCAAAACCTTTTGTTCAGTAGGGTGGTAGAACAGATATCCTATACTATCTCTAGGATATCCCATAAATAGACATTTGTCTGCTCTAGCATCTAGTTTATGTCCAAGATTTCTTTTTACATAGGCTGGACATCCCCATATCTTAATATACTTAAGATTGGGCTTCTTACCTCTCCATAATTCATATGGAGTGCTAGAGACAGTTTTAGATGGTACTCTATTCAAGATATAAGTTACTGTTTCCAAAGCATATCCCCAGAAAGAAAAAGGTAACTCCGTGAAGCACATCATGTACCGTACCATATCCAATAAAGTACGATTCCTCCTTTCAGCAACACCATTTAATTGTGGTGTATAAGGAGGAGTCCATTCAGAGATGATCCCCTTATCTTTAAGGTGATCAAGAAACTCAGTGGATAAGTACTCACCTCCTCTATCTGATCGAAGGATCTTTATACTTTTCCTGTCTGTTTCTCTACCATACTTTGATACTCTAAAAATTTTTCAAAAGCCTCGGACTTATGTTTCATTAGATACACAAATTCATACCTTGAAAAATCATCAGTAAATGTGATGAAGTATGAGTATCCACCATAGGCTTGAGTTGTCATAGGGCCACATACATCTGTGTGTATGAGTCCCAATAACTCTTTTGTCCTTTCTCCATGTCCACTAAATGGAGTCTTGGTCATCTTACCCATGAGACATGATTCACAAGTTCCTAATGACTCATAGTCATAAGGATCAAAGAAATTTTCTTTGTATAACTTGTTAATCCTAGTCTCACTAATATGTCCAAGTCGACAATGCCAAAGTAAGGTATTGTTCACATCATCTCTTTTCCGTTTGTTAGAAACATGAAAAATATTGTCATTAGTGGAAAGAGTTAATAGACCATTGCAGAATATGCCATAACATATAATTTCATTAGATAAAGAATTGAGCAGCCACTGCTCATTACATTCATAGTATATCCTTGTTTAAGTAACAAGGGTACAGATATGATATTTCTAATGATTTTTGGCATATAGTAACAATTCCTTAGCTCCAAGATCTTCCCTGAAGGTAACTTCAAAATATAAGTCTCTACAGCTTCTGCTTGGATGGGGTCCCCTCCAGCACCGTAGAGCTCAAAGTTACCTTCCTTCAATACTTTAAGCCCCTGAAGTCCCTGCAATGATTTGTAGATGTTATGACCACAGGCGGTATCCAACACCCAAGTATTTGAAATGGAAGAATCCAATGACAAAATAGTATGAACTTCTTTCATACCTTTTGGTGCCTCTGATGTACCAGGCTTCACACTTGCAAGGTAAACCTTGCAGTTCCTTTTCCAATGACCCGGCTTGCCACAATGAAAGCAGGTCATCTGTCCGGAGGCCTTCTTTCCTTTCTTCTTCTTAATGCCCCCTTTGGGATTCATCCTCTTACTGGAACCCTTTTTGCCTGTCTTCTTCTTATCCACAAGAAGAACTGGAGCCTTATTTTTCTTTACATGGCTCTCTGCTGTCTTCAACATATTCAATAGCTCAGGCAAGGAAGAATTAAGTTTGTTCATATGGTAATTAAGAACAAACTGTGAAAATGACTCTGGGAGTGATTGCAAGATCAAGTCTTGATTCAACTCCCCATCCATTACAAAACCTAATTGACCTAATCGAGTGATTAGATCAATTACCTTTAATACATGGTCTTGTACTGATGTACCTTCTGTCATCCTTGCACGGAACAACTGCTTAGATATTTCATATCTAGCAGTTATACTGTGTTCTCCATAAAGCTCTTTTAAATTGAGCAGTATGGAGTTAGTATCCATGCTATCATGCTGCCTCTGCAACTCATTAGTCATAGAGGCAAGCATAACACACTTGACAGTAAGTGAGTCATTTTGCCACATATTATATGTGGTCTTCTCCTCTTGCGAGGCATCTTCCCTTGGTGGTTCCAAAATTGGGGTATCAACAATATAGGAAATTCTTTCTTGACTGAGTGCTATTTTAAATTTCTCAGCCAATCAACATAATTAGGCCCAGTCATTTGTTGGCATCTAAAATACTACCGAGTGAGAGTGAAGAGGCCATTTATCTACATTTAAACAAAGAACAATACATAAGCAAACAACCATGAAATGACAATACATAATTAAATTAGGACTTTAATTTAATTATGTCTCCCACTATTTTATCGAGCATCATAACCCTCTATACGATGATCGAGAAAATCCTAATTAGTTTTTCTTAGTGGGGTTGAGATCCCAATCCCTTATAAAGGACCTTGTGTGTACACAACAAATCTTATATAAGTTCATAGGTAGGAAAACTCTTTCCAATTATAACCCGTACAATTCTCAACTTATCCCGGCCTCTAAAATATTAATAGCCTTGTGTATACACAACAAACTATAATATTTCAGTTAAGTAAGACCCTTCATTGCCATATAGTCATGACTTTAATAGTAATACCCTTGTGTGTACACAACAAAATATTACATTAAATCATGCCATAAACAAATAATTGTATTAGGCCAAAAATTGTGTTAGTCACCATATTAGGTCTTGTGTGTACACAACAAACCTAGTATAGATCGTAACACAATAATGACCTATCATGAAGGAAGGCCAATAATAGTATTTTAACACCAAGCATGTTAGTCAAGAATTAAATCAATCAGATCGGCCAGGCTAGTGGAAGAGATGTGGGGGTCCCCCCGTTGCTTTCCTAGACACCAATTTAAAATTGGCCAGGTCAGTCAACGGAACCAATTAAAAACCACGATTCCCTTTACCTTCCCAGAACCACCTTTCTAGACACCGAAATGACTAATTATCCATCATGACTAATAATGCTTATCGGTTAACTATACTACCACTTAATATAATTTTAAGAGGGATTTATGCAATGCCAGCACATTCAATTAAAAGCTATCACATATATTAATACATGCTTTTAAACTAAGCAAATATGTGAAATGTGTGCCATCATACTAGGACAACCATTTACCACATAATGGATACACCATTATGCCAGGGCAACCTTATTTCAGTATGATGGCTCCAGGGCTAATCATATCTCTAAGACAGTTAGGGTTTCCGTGGAAAACCCTAACTGGTGGCAATCATCAAACTCATGTTCAATCAAAGACATGCATTGTGCATCAATATAAAAACTTTAAGATGATACTACATCATGAATTGAACTGCATAAGTTTTAATCCTAATAAGGAGGCTCTGATACCACTGTTGGGTTCGGTAACCAGTGCGGAAGCGTGGATTTCAAAAATTTATGAAACCAGGTCCGAACCCTAATCCCAAGAACTCCTTATTAGCAATTAAAAACTATGACTACATGCATGTCCAAATTTAAACATTGTTTAAATACTAACCTCAGATTGCTATTACCAGTCTGATGCAGAAATGAACTCCAAATTGAGCAGCCTCTTGAACACACCAGGCGTCCACTTATCCGCCCTCCGATGGTGATCCACACGGGCAGATGATCAAGACACTAACTCCTTAATTGGGTTCCTTCCAATCAAGTTCTACCCCAAGAACTTGATATATGGGCTATTGGCTAGGACTCCTCTAGCCAAACTAGGACTAAACCTTCTCTCTTACCCTTCTCCTTGTCTTCTAGCAACTTTGGCCCCTTAAGACACTCTTGTCTTAAGGATAAGCCCTTGTCCTAAAATGAGACAAGGCTTGTCTTGGAGGGAGAAGAAAATTAAGACAAGATTGTCTTAATGTAAGAAAGAAAGGAGAGGCGCCTTCTTCCTTTACCGTCGGAGAGTTTCTCTCTGACTCTCCTTCTGTTCTGAGATTCGACAGAGCCAAGGCTCTGTAAAGGAATCAAAGAGGAAAGAGAGGAGGGGGAAACAATCTTCTGGAGAGGGAGAGGGAAAATAGAAGCAAGGCTTCGCTGTAGAAAAATCTGGAATAGTTTTTCTTCCTTTCATATTTTTTACGGTGAAGTCTTCTCCTTAAATAGGCGACAGAGAGGTGCCTACCTATCTGTAATCACCCTCTCCCGCCCCTCTCTCCCTTCACACATCCTTTCCCTTTATCTCACGGCCCTTGAATTAATCTCACGGCCTTTGGGATGGGAAGACGCAAGAAAGAGTCGCGAAAAACACAGAAGGGCGCACGCAGAAGAGAAGAGTCGCGCCCCTTCGATGTTTTTTCATGGTAATCCCATTTTTTTTTAAGAGTCCACGCCTAGGTGGACTCTCTTCCATGCCCCCTTCAGCCAAAACGCCGATCCCCTTTTCTTTTCTCACGCAAAAATGCCTCTTGGAGAGAGTCCACGCGCGCGTGGACTCTTCTCCTTGCGCGCGCGCGTGGGAAGAGAGGGGAAGGGGTTTAGGCGATGTGGGAAAGAGGTTTAGCCTCTTAGGTTAGCCCAATTGCTAGCCTACTATTAGCCCAATGTCTTGAATCTTCAATTAGTTTCAAACCGGAATGAATTTGGATCTAAAAAAGACCAAATCGGAACCCTAACTCGAATCCGATTCAAGTAGAAGCCATGGTTTGCAACACATGCTAGTGTGTTCATCTGCAAACGAGATTTAATTCCAAATTGAATCCTTGATTAACTGTCCTAAGTGTGTGACCCATTGGGTTCCATACCTAGCCAGCAGTGGGTCCGAGTGCAAGTTGACCTAATTTGATCAGAACTCATTCTAATCGATTTAGGTCAAATCGAGCTAACTCGAGTTAGTCAATTAGGACTCCTCCTAATTAGTGATCCAATTAAATCATTTAATTTGATCAACCCACAAGACAAGATTGACGTCTAGCAACGTGTCATGTCTACCCGGAAGATATGGAAATTCTGGTGAAATTCCAAAACTACCCTTCAGTGGAAAGTTCCCATACAATTCGATCCTTCAATCATCTTGCATCCCGAATATAACTATGGATATGGAAACATGTCAAAACCAGCTTATACTCATTCCCAGCTCAGTCATACACTAATGATTCAATTAATTCGATATTAGAAATCATTTCTAATATCTATACTTTGATCAAAGATTTCCTGAATCATCATCTGACCTAATTTGGCTGGATGCAATCTCCTCCTACTAGGAGTGATCAATCCTTGTTGACCTACTCATTACCTTCATATACAATTCACCATACCCAGCATCAACCTCGTGCATGACCCAGTGTCATGATTGAGATTGAACCAAAGCATGGGTTCATGTACATAAGGTATTATGGCAGTCTCAGGTCATAGGACTACTTGTACAACTCCCACTATGAGAAACATCTATTGACATGTAGCTAAGGCTCCATTAGATGTTCTCAAACTGGATCTATTCAGTGAACTCATTCACTAATGAGCACCCACATCCTTGTATTAGTGTCCCACACAAGTGACTGTGAGAGCAGTCACCCTTTTCAGCATACATAATAGGATGTGCCAGTCTAACCGAAAACCCTGATCCCCAACTCAGGGTTCCTATGACTAGGAATATTCTAGATTAGGGTTTTAAGGCCTTAGATCTTACTGGTATGATCTCATCATAGCCCTAGGACCATAGCCCTAATCTATGGGGTTCATCATATAATGACACAGCGAATGATGAAAAAATATTGCTTTTATTAACTTGTCAATTTACAATGGTCTGGGAGATACAAATATTGGCTTATAGGGCATAATCCTTTCAGGTGGCACCCCCAGATGGGCCCACCTTACCGAAGTCAAGCCGGGCTCTCCCTGCTCCCTCACTCGGCAGCACCCCCAAATGGGTCCATGGTGCGGGCAACAGACTTAGAAGAAGACTTCAGGGCTCCATCTGGATCTCTGATTGACCTTGCCCGAAGAATTAGGGTTTTTTGGTTTGTAATAAGGGTTGACTTGATCAACTCAATTTTAGCTTGAGTCTGTATTTTCCCTGCAATTTAATTTTGTTGAGTCATGTTGACTCAGTAGTGGTCTAGGACTTCTCCAAGGTGTCACATTTTCTCCAAAGGCCAAGCAAGTGGGCGCCACACTCCCAGCCACACGCCTGAGTCTAGGGGGCGCCACATCTCCATCCAGTATGCTCTGGTCCCCACACCACAAGATAGCAGGTCCCTTCTCTCATGCGCCACTTGAGGAGAAAATAATCTGGGGTCCACAATTCAAGGGGGCGGCCCAAAACATTCCATAAGAGCCAAGCTATGTAAAGAAAGAAGCTCTTCTTGGGGAGCACTTCAAGGGGGTGCCCAATCCATGCCAAAAATGCCCAAAGCAAAGATGGGAAGATCCATGACTTAGGGAGAAAGAAAAGGAGGTGTCCAAAAGAGTTAAGCCATGGAAGGAAAGAAATTTTCTCTTGAAGAACAAGGCTAGGAGGCGCCACCTACTTACCTTTTGAAGCCACCAATCAACATTTTTGGAACCTCTTGGCCGGCCATATGTGTGGGAATTGATTCTACAAACCTAATTTGAAGATCCACCCCATTAGTCCCATATGGGAAGATGTAAAACCATGCTCTCTTGTAAAGTCCTATAAATTAAACCCCTCTTGTAAATTTTAAAGTTATCTGATGAATGAATCCAATTTATGTGTGAGCAAACATTGTGTTTCTCTCTTCCGCACTTGCATCCAGGTGTTGAGCTCTGTGAGGGAGTAAATTCGGATTCCCCAGGAACCTTGAGGAGGTGTGAGATCTCCAACCCCAAAACCCTAGGTTAGCCACTTCACTTCCAAACCCTAGCCGCCCATCATCCTCTTCTTTCCACCAAACCCTAGCCTACCCCACCTCTCACGGCCACTCTCTCCAAGTCAAGGCCGACCACCAGCATCCAGGTCTAGTCCAGATACTTCAGATCCAGAGCAATTCCCAGAGGAAGTCAGGTCAGCCTTCAGGAGAATCCGGATTTCAGCAACATCAGCTTTCAAGTTCTTCTAACTGGTAAATCCTTCCTTGAATATCTGATTCCATAAATTGTTCTTCTTCTTTCCCAGATCTTGAGTTCAGGAGAAGCCAACTCTACCAAAGGATCAGTATTAGAGGATCCATTGTGAAGATATCTGAATCTGGGGATCCAATAATCTGCTCAAGAGAGTCCTTCCACCAAACTCCGTGAAGATCACTGTCTGGTCTGTAACCCTTCTCTTCTCTTTACTTCTGTCCTGTTGAAAGTTCAGAGCGAAACCCTAGGTCTGGGAGTTTCTCAACCCCCAGTGATCCGTTACTTCTGAACTACTCTGATAACCCAGTTTCTTTTAATTGTGCTTTCAATTATTACCTAGTTTCTTTCAATTTAGTTTAGCTTTCCTTTGAGTCAAAGCCGACTTCTGAAAATATATAAAAAAAAAGAAAAGAAAAGAAGAATTAGTCTCAATTTACTTCCGCATCGCATCATCTGTTCTTTTGTTCTGCATCATTTTTGGTATCAGAGCCCTGTCTAGGGTTTCTATTTTGCTTGGTTGTTTTGAGTCTCTCTCTTTTTACTTTGTCTGCTCGAAGTAGACTCCCCAGGATGTCCGGTCCTAGGAATGAAGCGATGTGCAAAACTCCTCTTCCCATTCCACGGGGTGTTCCTAGGGCATGTAGGGGATCCGTTGGCTTACAACTTCGTAGCAGAAATTGTAAACAGGGGAAGCACTCTATTTTCAGTCTGTAACTACCCTGTTGCAGGAATTGTTTCTCATTGTAGGTAACTTCAAATTACATGATTTTTGTTTTTCTGGAACCAGTATAATTGAAACTATTTTACTTAATTTTCCTGTGATTTATTGATTTCTGTGAAATTTCTGAGTGTTAAATTACTGCAACTCTGTTTCTGTGTTTTTGCAATTCAATTATTTTGAGTGATCATCTCCTAATTCATCTTAAGGGCATTTGAGCATCTAAGATAAGGGAAGGAGTTGATAACCTCTCCTTAGCCCAAAATCATCACCCACTCATTCGATCCTAATCCTAATTTTAAAATTTATTAGACTTAATTTGCCCTAATGGGCTAGGGACATCAACAAGTCAGGTCAAGGCTAGTGTTGAGTCAGTTTGTCTAGTTACTCTGTGTATGCTTTGTACTCAGTGTCTAAAATGGTGGTTCAGGGATTCTATCCCGAAGGGCTTGTGTGCTGGTCCGCCTACCTGGTCAATCACTAATTGGTGTCTAGGATTGGCATCTAAGGACCTAACACTCCCCTTACACCTGCCTGGCTGAGTCCCGAGTTACTACAGGCTAGCTTACCACTCTGATTGGGCATCTATTTTGGGCTCTAGGTCTAGTTAGCCCGTAGTCGTTTCAGTTAAGTCTCATTTTGTGTGTTTGCTTGCATCATCATGTCTACCCGGAATGGAGTACCCTACCAACCTGGTCAAACCCAACCTGATTTAGAGGCCATGGTTAGAGCTCTTACTGAGAGTATGAACAAATTGAGTCAGGATGTGACTGCTACTGTTGCCCAGTTTAAAGAACATGTCCATGAGAATTTTGCCCAGCTTAGGGATCGAGTCTAAGTACTTGAGGAACCTAGGCATCAGAATTGGACTCCTGACCCAGATTTTAATGTGCCTCAGCCTCACCCACACCAAGAGCCTAGAAGACCTTTATATAGAGATCCTGAACCTAATCATAGGAGGCCTGACCCAGAACCTGAAGGTAGAGATGATAGGTTCATTCGGAACATCAAATTAGATGCACCCACTTTTGATGGTAGCTTAAACCCTAAGGTGTATTTTGATTGGGAGGGTGAGATGGACCAGTACTTTGAGTGGTATGCCATGTCTGAGAAAGGAAGTTCATTTGTCGAGATAAAGTTAGTACGTCAAGCTAGGTTATACTGGGGGAACATTGAGCTAACCACTAGAAGACGAATGTAGAGCCCATAACCACTTGGCAGGGTATGAAAGAGAAGCTTAGAGATAAGTATCTACCCATTTCATACCAGTAGAATATGTTAGAATCATGGCAGACTTTGAAACAAGGAACCGATCTGTATCAGACTACATAACCACCTTTGATGATACCTGATGAGATTGATTGAGTGAAGCCCATGAGGTCACTTTGTCTAGGTTTAGGGCTGGACTTAGGGAAGACATTAAGAGGGAGTTGTTTCTGAGAGAGGTTACTGACCTAGACCAAGCCTATCAGATTGCACTAAACACTGAGAAGTTTCAAAGAGGACCCATGCCTTCTAGGGTTAGTACCCCAATCCCAAGAAATGGACCTAGCCAAGTTATCCCTAGCAAGCCTAATCAGGATATTCCCACCCCTAGGCCCATGGACAAAGGTAAGGCACCTGACACCCAGAGAACCCCTAGTATCATCTATTTTAAGTGCCAGAAGCCCGGTCATATCTCCAACCAATGCACAACCATAGCTTGTTTTAAGTGCCATAAGGTAGGTCATGTTTCTAGCCAGTGCCCTCATAGATCCCTTTACATAGAAGAAGGAGAAGAAGAGATTTTGTGCCCAATGAAGAGTTTGAAGAAGAAGTTATGAGGCCGGAATGAATTTGGTTGATGAGTATGAAGGAGAGGAGGAAGCCACAAAGTCTGACCAATTAGGGGTTGTGAGATGCATCCTATCCCAGAATAGAGTTCAGGAAGATTGGCGTAGGACTAACATCCTACAGACTTTCCTTAAACTAGGGGATAAGGTATGTAAAATCATCATAGATAGTGGGAGTTGTGTGAATGTCATTTCTGCTAGCACTGTCAAAATATTAGGCTTAACCCCAGTCCCCCATCCCAACCCCTATAAGGTTTCTTGGGTAGACTCTACCTCTATACCCATCCAGTCTAGATGTCAGGTCCAAATCCAAATGCAATCCTATCAAGAGAAGATTTGGTGTGATGTCTTGCCCATGGGGGTGTGAGCAGTATAATTCTTGGAAGACCTTGGTTATATGATCATGATGCCACCCTCTTAGGAAAATCAAACACCTGTGTCTTTATTTTAATGGGAAGAAAATCACAATCCATTCAGTCCCTCCTAAGGACAAGGTAGCTAAAGGACCCAATAAGGTCAGAGAGATGAAGACTGGGGTGAACCTAATTAATGCTAAGGATCTAGAACAAGAAATTCATAGTGGTTCACCTATTTGGATGTTGACTGCTAAGGAACTTAGGACTCCTACACCCTCAGAGCCTCCTCAGGAAGTTAAACCTTTGTTAGAAGAATTTGAGGATGTTTTTCCCGAGGATCTGCCAGACCACCTTCCACCTCTTAGGGATATCCAGCATTCCATAGATTTAGTCCCAGGAGCTACTTTACCCAACTTGCCCCATTATAGGATGAATCCATCTGAGCATAAGGAACTACAAAAGCAGGTTGGAGAATTGTTGAGGAAGGGGTTCATTAAAGAAGTCTTAGCCCTTGTGCAGTCCCTGCACTTCTGACCCCAAAGAAGGATGGCACGTGGAGGATGTGTGTTGATAGTCGTTCCATCAACAAAATCACAATCAAGTATAGGTTCCCCATCCCTAGACTAGATGACATGCCAGATTCTGATGACTCTTGGATCTCCCGAGAAGAATTACAAGAATTGGACCTAGACCACTTGGAGAGATACCAGAGCCAACTTGATCCATACTCAGGTCAAGTTCCTCCCACCCCGGGAGAATTGGTGCGCACCAGACTCAGAAGAAGAGGCGGACAGAAATAAGGGGCTCCACTGGATCTCTGATTAACCTTGCCCGAAGAATTAGGGTTTTCTGGTTTGTAATAAGGTTGACTTAATCAACTCAATTTTAGCTTGAGTCTGTATTTTCCCTGCAATTTAATTTTGTTGAGTCATGTTGACTCAGTAGTGGTCTAGGACTTCTCCAGGGTGTCACATTTTCTCCCAAGCCCAAGCAAGTGGGCGCCACACTCCCAGCCACACGCATGAGTCCAGGGGGCCACATCTCCATCCAGTATGCTTTGGTCCCTACACCACAAGATAGCAGGTCCCTTCTCTCATGCGCCACTTGAGGAGAAAATAATTTGGGATCCACAATTCAAGGGGGCGGCCCAAAACATTCCATAAGAGCCAAGCTATGTAAGAAAGAAGCTCTTCTTGGGGAGCACTTCAAGGGGGCACCCAATCCATGCCAAAAACGCCCAAAGCAAAGATGGGAAGATCCATGACTTAGGGAGAAAGAAAAGGAGGTGTCCAAAAGAGTTGAGCCATGGAAGGAAAGAAATTTTCTCTTGAAGAACAAGGCTAGGAGGCGCCACCTACTTACCTTTTGAAGCCACTAATCAACATTTTGGAACCTCTTGGCCAGCCATATGTGTGAGAATTGATTCTACAAACCTAATTTGAAGATCCACCCCATTAGTCCCACATGGAAGGTGTAAAACCCTGCTCTCTTGTAAAGTCCTATAAATTAAACCCCTCTTGTAAATTTTAAAGTTATCTGATGAATGAATCCAATTTATGTGTGAGCAAACTTTGTGTTTCTCTCTTCCGCACTTGCATCCAGGTGTTAGCTCCATGAGGGAGTAAATCCGGGTTCCCCAGGAACCTTGAGGAGGTGTGAGATCTCCACCCCCAAAACCCTAGGTTAGCTACTTCACTTCCAAACCCTAGCCACCCATCATCCTCTTCTTTCCACCAAACCCTAGCCTACCCCACCTCTCACGGCCACTCTCTCCAAGTCAAGGCCGACCACCAGCATCCAGGTCCAGTCCGGATACTTCAGATCCAGAGCAATTCCCAGAGGAAGTCAGACCAGCCTCAGGAGAATCCAGATTTCAGCAACATCAGCTTTCAAGTTCTTCTAACTGGTAAATCCTTCCTTGAATATCTGATTCCATAATTGTTCTTCTTCTTTCCCAGATCTTGAGTTCAGGAGAAGTCAACTCTGCCAAAGGATCAGTATTGGAGGATCCATTGCGAAGATATCTGAATCCGGGGATCCAACAATCTGCCCAAGAGAGTCCTTCCACCAAACTTTGTGAAGATCAATGTCTGGTCTGTAACCTTCTCTTCTCTTTACTTCTGTCCTGTTGAAAGTTCAGAACGAAACCCTAGGTCTGGGATTTTCTCAACCCCCAGCGATCCGTTACTTCTGAACTACTCTGATAACCCAGTTTCTTTTAAATTGTGCTTTCAATTATTACCTTGTTTCTTTCAATTTAGTTTAGCTTTCCTTTGAGTCAAAGCCAACTTCTGAAAATATAAAAAAAAAGAAAAAAAAAGAAGAATTAGTCTCAATTTACTTCCGCATCGCATCATCTCTTCTTTTGTCTACATCAGTCCACCTCGACCGAGGCCAAGCTGGCCTCTGTCACTCCGCCAGGTGTCGATCCAGGCGGGATCCACCTCGACTGGGTGGCCCCACCTCTGCTCCTTCGCCATGTGGTGCCCCCATATGGGCCCACTTGCTGAAGTCGAGTCGGGCTCTCCCTGCTCCCTCGCCAAGTGGAACCCCCAGATGGGCCCACCTTGATTGAGGTCGAGCTGGCCTCTGCCACTCTGCCAGGTGTCGATCCGAACGGGATCCACCTCGGCCAGGGTGGCCCCGCCTCTACTCCTTCGCCAGGTGGCACCCCCAGATGGGCCCACCTCATCGAAGTTGAGCCGGGCTCTCCCTGCTCCCTCACCAGGTTTCACCCCCAGATGGGTCCACCATGGTCGAAGTCGAGCTGGCCTCTGCCACTCCGCCAGGTGTCGATCCAGGTGGAATCCACCTTGGCCAGAGTGGCCCTGCCTCTGCCACTCCGCCAGGTGTCGATCCAGGCGGAATCCACCTCGGTCGGAGTGGCCCTGCCTCTGCCACTCCGCCAAGTGTTGATCCAAGCGAAATCCACCTCGGCTGGAGTGGCCCTGCCTCTGCCACTCCACCAGGTGTCGACCCAGGCATGGTCCACCTTGGCCGAAGTCGGCCCTTTCTACGAAAGATGGAAGGATCGGGGGTGCAAGCCCCGAGGAAGCTGCTGAAAATGGTGCACATAGGCGACGCATCCGGTACAGTGTCCCTAGGCCTATAACAGTGTACAGAACCTCATTGGCACCGGTTTGGAAAGAGAACCCTGCCCGAGGCATCGAGCCTAGCATCCAGTAGCCCAGTATTCCAAAAAGGGAGGGGGTAGCCTAGTATTCCAAAAAGGGAGGGCCACGGTCAACACCTCAGGCCCGAGGTGCCTTCATAAGGACCGGAATCCCGTCAATTTTCCTCTCTCTTGACTGCACGCCGATGAGACTGGTTCACCACTTAACTCCCGACCGTAAGGGGGACGACATGGGGGAATGGTCGCGGACCTCCAAAGCCCCCCAGGGGGAATTGAGGCACGGAGGGATCCAGTGATCGGTGACCTAAAAAGGAAGACCAGAGGTAAGAAGGAAGTCAAGCAATTGAGAGGGCAAGCATGTGCACAAGAAGAGGAGGCAATCCTAAGCCAGAGGCTCCGCAGGAACTCGTAGGACCATGTTCAACGAGCCCGATCGCAGGAACCAGAACGTTGATCCCTCTCGTTCTCATTCTTCTTCTCATAAAAGATTCCTCTAAGTACGGAAGACTAGCAGGTTTCCGCCTTAGTGGATCTGTTCTACTTTACAGCTCTCTAACTTGATTATCGGAGTGCTCCTGCCAGATCCCTGCCTGGGACTCTAACCTTGTTTTTGCAGGTCCGGGAGCATCAGGATTTCGTAGCACAGGGACCCCAGTACAGCGCCAACTCACAGCTGTAGGCCACAGCGGTAAGGTCGGCAACAGGAAGATATGCTTAGAGCATGTGTTTTATATTTGAAAGGGTCATGGGATGAACATTTGTCACTGGTGAAGTTTGCATATAATAATAGTTATCAAGCAACCATTAAGATGGCACCTTTTGAAGCACTATATGGGAGGAGATGTAGGACCCCGGTATGTTGGGATGATATTCGTGAAAGGAAACTTTTGGGACCAGACATTATATTGCAAACCATACATAAAATTCAACTTATTAGGAGACGACTACTCGCAACTCAAAGTCGACAAAAGAGTTATGCAGATAATCAGAGAAGAGAACTGGAATTCTAGTTGGGAGATCATATACTTCTTAAAGTGTCTCCTACTACAGGAGTAATGAGATTCGGGGTGCGAGGGAAGCTAAGCCCTCGGTATGTGGGTCCTTTGGAGTACCTAGAAAAAATTGGAGCTGTGGCTTATTGACTTGCTTTGCCGCTTTCTCTTACGGGAGTGCATAATGTTTTCCATATCTTTATAATGAGAAAATATGTACCTGATCCAAATCATGTCATTGAATTGGGACCATAACAATTCAGAAAAGATTTGTCTTATGAGGAGCAACCAATGAAGGTGGTTGATAGAAAGGAACAAGTCTTGAGGCATCGCATCATTCCTTATGTTAAAGTCCAATGAAAAAATCATTCAAAGTGAGAAGCCACCTGGGAGCTAGAAGAAGTCATGAAAGACAAGTATCCTCAACTGTTCTATGAACCAGGTATGTCAATTTCGAGGACGAAATTTTTTTTAAGAGAGGAAAATGTGAGGCCCAATTTTATTGGGCCATTTTTGGGCTGAAGTCAGCAGCCTTTGCCAACTTCAGTTCAAATTTTGAATAGCACCGGACTACGAAATGATCAGCGGAGGCTACGGAGAAGCCGATCGAAGCGTGGGGAGGAAAAGGGTCTTCCTTAGGGTTTAAATACTCCTCGCGTGCCTCTGCTCCAACCGGACTCTTCTTCCTCCAGTGGACGCTTGAAATCAAAGCCTAGCTCACCGATAAAGCCCCTCCTGGTGCCTCTGCCCGTTTCAAAGGCTGTTCTCCTTCGGTGGCCACTGGGACAGAAGCCGACCTCACCGGTAATTTCTCCATCTCTGTCTCCTCTTGGGCATGGGATTGTGTAGGGTTAATCGACGGGGGGAGGGGGGGGAGGGAGTGTAATGTTCTGTTTTATTTTTTTTTTGAGATTTTTTTTTTTGGATAAGGCTGGACGGTCATCAGAGTCACCGACGGTCCCTTCCAACTCCTTCCTGTTATCTTCTCGATGGGCTATCATCGTGTTCTTCGCCGGTCTTTTCTTCCAGCACCCTTAAGGAGGGATTGATCGGCCTGTTACAGAATGTGGTGGGCTCTGTTAACAGGAGGGGGGGACTCATTTTTGGATTCCGGTAGGTGGTTGGACGCCACCAAGATCGTCGCTGGTCCCCTCTTTCCTTCGGCCATCCTTGGAAGAGTGGTGGTTGGCTCGGTTAGGGGAGAATCCAGCGGCATGAAAGAGAGGAAGAAGGTGGAGACTCGGGAGGAAGGGAAAGAGAGAACCAAGTTGACTCGGTTAGCAAGGAGAGTCAACTCGTTGACTGGCCAGGTTGATTCGGTTGGCTGAACCGAGTTGCCTCGGTTAGCAGGGGCTAATTAACTCGATCAACAGAACTGTTGACTTAGTCTATGAGACGAGTCGACTCGATGGGCAGATGGGTTGCCTCGGCTAATAGGAATGTAGTGTTCTTTTAGTTTTATATAGATATATATTTTTTATAAATTATTGATATGATAATATTATTCAGGATCGCCATACCCTTGGAAGACCGGTTTAGTATTGGACTGTGCTTAGTTGTAGAATAGTAAGTTGTCACTCACTAATATAATTTCCATGCATGGTGTGAGCTTATTATTTGACTAATTATTGAATTTTACTATTTATGTTTATATTGTATACACATACCTTGATGCGCTATGAAATTAAACACAAAGACTAAAATGTAAGTGTCATGGGCTGAGTTGGTTTTAGCTACTCTCTAGTCCGACTATAATTACACGAGGACCTAGTCTCCTTTTGGGCCTCCAGCCGGGCTATCGCTCGCATATGACCGTTGAGCTGTATGTGACACAGGAGCAAGTTGTCTTATTTTAGCATATGCTGGGATGCATATTTCTCGTATGATACTTAAAGCTAGTGTTTTCTTTGGGCCTCTAGCGGGGCTATCACTGGCACATGACCGATGAGCGGTATGTGACACAGGATCTAGTCTCTTTTGGGACGAGCCACGGGCAGATCGTGGTCATAGTCTGAGGGACTAGGTGAGTGAGTATGGATGGCCATCCTAAAGTTTGCGTGTGTTGTCAGGAAAATATTAAAGAAGGATAACAATGGAAGCATAACTGAATTGGTTTATATTCATGGTTACTTGTATGCACTGATTTATTTAGTTACCTTACTTTTGATCATGGTAGATTCATATTTGTGACATGATGACTTACTAAATTTAGGGAACTCATTCATTTCCGTGTATATTTTTTTCAGGATCAGAGGATCATGTGGACTAGAAATTCAGTCAGTGAGGTTTTTAGGATCTAGTGGACATTGTTACTTTTATGCTTGAAATATAATAAATGTTAAATGTGTGACTGTTGGCTATTATGAACATTTGAATATGCTTGCCTAGGGAATAAATCTTATATTTTAATTGCTTGTCTAATAAAATTTATGTGATAGCCTGGATATTTATTTTATTTGAAAAATGGATGGTAAGGTCTTGTATGTCCAAAGAAAAAATAAATCCAAGGATATATGACCGTCTATCGCACATCGGGGTTTGGGAACGGGAGTTCTAGGTAGTCCCATGGGCCGTTGTGTTTTTTAGAGGAGCAAGTTTTAAGATCTCTCTTTGATTGTGGTGGATGCTTTTTGGATTGCTACTGCTTCTACTACCATAGAATGGAGTAATCTTGATGTTGTGAACTAAGATTTTGCTTTGCTTTTTTGTTGTGTTTTTCTTGGACTCGATATTGTGGGGTTGGTGATGGTAAATTGGTAGCAGGGTTGATGAGAAATTGAGAGGTACTGGCTAAAGCTGCTCCATCTCGTCCCTCATTTGGAAACAAAATCCATCGCTTCTTGAGTCTCGGCCCTTTTTATCCTTTTTCTCTCTCATCCCACCTTGCTAGATGGTGAAGATTTAATGAGGTTGTTAAGTGAGGTTAGTCAGAAAAGGACAGGAACATGCTTAGGCATTAGCATCCCCACTCCGTGTAATATATATAGATGCAATCTACAAATGCATACAGTGATTTTTAGTTTTTTAGTTTTTTTCAGTATTTTTCCCCAAGCCTTCCGTCTGACCTAGTCAATGTGTATATAATGTTGAAATCATGCAGTTAAGTATAAGCAAAGTTTTTTCATGGGGTGAGGTTAGTGAAACCTCTTCTCTTTCTTCCGTGGTTTCCAACCAGAGGATTCTTACTTTCCCGTTTCTTTTTGTTGTTTCTGGGCTGTTGCCATTTTTCCTCCTAGGCCGGGCTCGATGGACGTGCTGGAGGGCTCCTCATCGACCAACCTGTAAGAAGTCCCTAGATACCGGAGGGGACTCCGACGGGGGATACTCCGATGCTTAAGTTAGAGGAGAAGTGGAGCAACAGAATGAAAAGAGCTTGGGAAGAGAATTCACAATAGAGAAGAAGAACGTTGCCCTCTTATGGAGATCTCCGGGATGCCTCTTATAGACATGGAGGTGAGTGCTGCCAAATTCTGTTGGAGGACAGGCAGGAAAAGCCCAAATATGTTCCTAGGGAATAGACATGGCGGCGAGGTCGTGGACTGGCGGCATGGCAGGAGTGTCAGAGTGATGATCTGGCAACAAGAATCGTAGCCATGCACTGGTGTCCATTACAACAGAATGTCAGAACTTGTCGGGAAGAAAAAGGGCTCCTGGAAATCTCGAGTGACCCCTTTAGCCACGGGTCGGCTGGCCTCCCAGAAACTGATCAGGACGGTCAGCTGGACCTCCTGGAGCCGACTGTAGCAGTCAAAGAGCCGACGCACGGGCAATAAAATGTCCACCAGCTTTCAAAGCTCCTGAATTAGCTCTTCGAGAAAGGGGGGCCGCGGGGTCCTCCCCTAAGATCGGGGAGTCAGACTCTGCGCTCGAGAATCAGCCGACCAGATGCCTGGGACCGGTCCAACCTGGAACAAGCTGAATGGGCACAACATGGCTATAGAAAGGGACTCCTGCTTTCCTGTTCTTTCCCTTGGGGTGAGTCCAATACTTGGACAGCAATCTATCTACCACCCTTATCTATCTATATATCTATAAATATATGAGATTAGGATTCGGGTTGCATCTTTGGTACAGAAGAATAATTGTCTGCTTTTTTAACTATATCAACCATGGGATGATGCACTGGTTGCATTAAAGCAGTTTAATTGATGAGGGGAAATATGTTGGGGGTTTGCTTTGAGGGTGTGCATCTATTTGAGGGCCGTGCGAGTGCAATCGAACGGCTAAAATAAGATCAATTATTTTTTCGCGTGAAATGAAAGTACAACGGGAGCCGGTAGATAGATGTGGCGGGGCCCAACAAACGGAGACATCTCCAGATTTTTTTTAAATAATATTTTTTAAAAATTTATTTTCCAATTTGGGTCGCTCAACATTATTTTCCAAACTTATTTTCCAAATATATTGTCCGAAAAAATATATATATATATAAAATTACAGGTAAAAAAAATCATGAAATCAGAGGTAAAACCTACGATTTCAAGAAAACATAGGTACAACATATAATTTTTTCTATATTTTTTTATTTTAAATTTTAATAAAAAATAAAAAAAACAAAAAAAATAATAAAATTTTTAAAAAATTAAAAAAAATTAGAAAAAAATTTAAAAAATAAAAAACAATAATATGATATTATAATAATATTTATTATATATTTTATATTTAATAATATTTTATATTTAAAATATAATAAATATATTATAATTTATTAAATCTATATTATATATTATAATATTTTATATTTATTGATGTACGTATACTAAACATGATGGTGGCGATGTTGCGTCAGTTGCCGTCGACGCAGCACAAAGGGACAAGTAGTTAGAGACGATCGAACAGGTACCGTCTAGCAGCCAGACCGGCTATCAGATCATTGGTCGGATTGATGGCCGGATCGGTGATCAGGCTGGCACCGACCTAGCAACCGGACAGGCTGTCGGACCGGTGCCGAAGCCGGACTGACTATCGGACCGGTGGTCGAGCCAGACTTGCTGTCAGACCGATGGCCAGATCGGGAACGTCGTACTCCGGTGGCTCCGACCATCGGTCTGATAACCAGTCCGACTCCGACCACCGGTCTGACAGCCAATTCGGCTCCAGCCACTGATCCGACAACTAGCTGGCTGCTAGGTCGGTGCCAGCCGATCGCCGGTCGGCCACAGTCCAATCGTCGGTCTGGCGGCAAATCCAGCCATTGGTCTGATTGCCGGTCTGTCTCCTGATCCGATAGACAGTGTGGCTGCCAGGACGGTACCTATCCGATCGTTGGTCTGGCCATTTATCCGTTATGCTGCGTTGACGGTACTTGATGCAACACCGCCACCACCATATTTGATATACGTACATCAACAAATATACTATATTATAATAGATATATATAATTTAATAAATTATAATATATTTATATATTTTAAATATAAAAATATTTATTATAATATAAAATATATAAATCATATTATTATTTTTTTATGTTTAAAATTTTTATTCATTTTTTTTGTTTTTATTTTTTATTAAAATTAAATAAAAAATGAATAAAAAAATCAGAGATCAGACTTGCGATTTCATGATTTTTTTTTTTTTTAAAGCCGCATAGCTATTTGGAAAATAAAAATAGGAGACCACAAAAAAAAAATTTTTAGAAAAGAAATATTATTTAAAAAAAAATTTCATGACATCTCCATTAGTAGAGTGGGGCCGTTTGTGTGAAAAGAAAAAATGTAAGGAGTGGTGCTCTTTTCCTCCCAAACTCCAACCTTTCGCTTTCCCTGGCGCTCGCTGCCATCGTTTCAATCCTTCGAATTTCTCATCGGTGGGGCGTGGAGGGTGACCCGTCATGGACCGGCTGGGCAGGCATTTTACTTAACAAATTAACAACCATCCTATTTTTATTTTATTTTATTTATTTATCCATATGGTTAATTAATGTTGAATGGTCTGGTGGGTCCGCATCCCTAATAAGATTTGGGTTTTCTACTTGCAAGTTGAAAAGTGCCGTGTCTTGGCGTTTGAGAGTCACATCCATGTTAAGATGTGCTCCGTGTCTATTTGGATGTCGGGGTTAGCGAGCTTGGACGAGGGTTCCAAAATTATTTTTTTATTATTATTTTTCAATAACATGAGATTTTTATAAAAATAATTTATTTTATTTTTTATCTGGCAGCCTATTTGATAATAACTTTTTAATAATGATTTAGTTTTAAAACTTTACCTTCCTTTTTGGAGGATATAAAATTTATTTGAAAATTATATTTTTTAATATCTATTTAAATTTATTTATTTTTTTATGTATTAGAAAATAGTTTCAGAGTTTATTATCCATGACCCTTTGCATTATTATTTCGAATAAATTACTAAAATTTATCTATATTTATCGCAATACCATTTATTCTATTATATTAATATATATATCATAAAAATATATTGATATGGCAGGATCGTGACATGAGCCCCTCTTAGATTTAGCTAGCGGCCATGCTGGTAGAAGACGTCACTTGGACACGGACCCGCGTAGAGCATCCGGAGAATCCCTTGGTCGGAGTGGCTCCCTCGAGGTTGAGCCTGGCCGAGGTCGTGCCCTTACTTTCGAGTCTCTTGGCCGAAGTGGCTCCCTCGAAGGATCGAGCCCCGACCGAGGTCGGCCATCACTTTTTGAACTCCTTGGCCGGAGTGGCTCCCTCGAGGTTGAGCCCCGGTCGAGGTCGTGCCCTTACTTTATGAGCCCCTTGGTCAGAATGACTTCCTCGAGGTCGAGCCTCAACCGAGGTCGTGCCCTCGCTTTCGAGCCCTTTGGCGAAGTGGCTTTTTCGAGATCGAGCCCCGGTCGAGGTCGTGCCCTCGCTTTTCGAGCCCCTTGGCCGAAGTGGCTCCCTCAAGGTCAAGCCCCGACCGAAGTCATGTCCTCACTTTTCGAGCCCTTTGGCCGAAATGGCTCCCTCGAGGTTGAGCCTTGATCGAGGTCATGCCCTCGCTTTTCGAGCCCCTTGGCCCAAGTGGCTCCCTCGAGGTCAAGCCCCGATCGAGGTCATGCCCTTGCTTTTCAAGTCTCTTGGCCGAAGTGGCTCCCTCGAGGTCGAGCCCTGGTCGAGGTCGTGCCCTCGCTCTTTGGGTCCCTTGGCTGAAGTGGCTCCCCCTCGAGGTTGAGCCCTCGGCCGGGTCATGCTCCCCTTTTCGAGATCAATCCCCCAGTTAAGGTCAACCTCTTCCCTCAGAGTCAGGTATGGAATTTTTCAGGTGAACTGGCCTCTCCCACGAGCTCCTCCATGGCAGATTGGTGGGTGACGTTGGCAGGTGGTGCCACCGCTCTCACCAGAACCCTGGCACTACACAGAGAGGCTGACACCCATGATGGGTGGTGCTCCACTAAAGCACGCCATCTAGAACCTTTGAAGAGCAAGTCTCCCTCCATAAGCATGTCGACTTTGGCTCCCGTGGGATGGCATTGCATCAGAGCACGCCGCCTGTGGAGGAGCATCCCGCCGGAGCATCAGGCCCTTCAGCCTACTGTCGGCACCACCTAGGAAAGGGCACTCCACTCAGGGCACTGCGCCCCTCTACCCACCATTTGCACTACCCAAAAGAGAAAGTTTTTGCCTAGGAATTCAGACCCTGTAGTGTCTACCCCTAGATCAGTTTTTTGTCAGGTCTTCCTAAACATGGTGGGACGATGCCAGAAAGTGGTAGTGCTTTATCAAGCATCAGGCTCCGTGATGTACATCATGTACCTGCAATGAAAGAGACGCGTACTCCTCCACACTGCGCCATTGCCATGGCAGACCTCCCTTGATGGAGGCTACGAGTCTGGTCCCTCTCCTTTAGAGGGGGGAGGAAGAACGGGCCTATGCCTCACCCATATGGAATTTTCAGAGAGCACCAGGCCAAGACCCTGCATGGTGCAAACACCAGCAATGGGAAATATTTCAAGCTAATCTAATTCACCCAGACTCTTTATGGATTTGTTGCTAAGGTAAATTGGTCAAGATGATCAATGGACAAAAGCAAGAAAGCAAAGCAATGAAGCATCTAACTACTTCAACTTTCTCACCACATTTATTTAAGCCAACTTAACTACCACAACTACCACAACTTCCATAACTTTTTCAACTTCTTGGGTGCCACATGAAGCCAACTACCTCCTTGGGTGCCACATCATTAACTTCCTTCTTGGGTGCCAACTAATTCAACTACTTTCAACCCCCTTCAATTACTTGGAATAACTTGAAATAACTTCCCAACCACCTTGCCATGTGGAATGCCACTTCATTCTCCACTTCACCCACCACCAACAGGTGCCACATCAACAAGGAAGGCTGCATCACCCCATCATATCCTAATTGATTGCAACCAATTATAGTTACAACTACTAACCTCTTGTTGTTACAACCAATTATCTAATCTTATTATAACCTACATATTTATTATAATTAAATTAGTTACAACTAATATGGTTAGGATAGCCTTATCCCTTGTAGCCGAATTCTATGGAGGCCTATAAATACCTCCTAACCCCATGTAAGAAAGGTACTTGATGAATGAAATGAAAGCTTGAAGTCTTCTTTTCCTTGGCCATGTGCCATTGTTTTCGCTCCAAGTGTGGAGAGGGTATGAGGCCTATTTTTCTTTCTTGTTTCTTTCTTCTTCTATTGCCACAAGCAATGTCACTCCTTGAGGGAGGGGGTGTGAGTCCCATTCCACTTCAACAAAGTCATTCCATGGCCATTTGAAGTGTCACTCCATGAGGGAAAGGGTGTAAGACCCAAGTCCAAGCCATCCAAGCTCCAAGAGCCTTCCTATTTTCCTTCTCTTTCCTTTCTTATTTCAATTCCTTTCTTCTTTTTGCTTCCATGCCTTCTAATGATCTCTTTTGCAGGTTCTCTCCATGATCTCGGGCTAAAGATGAAGGTCACATTGCCTTAGAACCAACTACAAGTGAAGTCCATTGCCAAAGGTGTGTAAGCCTTACCTTCCACTCGCCCTTCCTAGGAGTGTTGAGTGAACCCTCCACCAATCACTTTAGCTTTCATTGTTGGTAGGGAAACCTTCCTAAACTTTTAAGACCTGAATATTTGAAGGTACTTGCCTTAGTAAAGATGGTTTCTTAGCCATATAGTCCTTTTTCTTTAATTTGAACAAGATCTCATTTGCAGGTGTTTCAACTTTTGAACTAATAGTCCCTTTCATTGCATTTTCTTGCTCTCTCATGCTTCATTTAGCTAGTGCATGTAAGATTCCTTGCTCATCATAGATAGCTAATCTTCTAGGCTTCACCATCCATCTCATCTTGTCTTGCATCAATTTGTATCAAAGCGTGGTTTACTAGGACAAGTATGATTGCTAAAATTTTATATTAATTTCTAGTATCACGCCTTCAAGTTTTCCCTTCAAAATTTAATTTTTTTTTTAAAAATAAATTCTGAGTTATGGACTTTGAAATTAAAAATTTTAATTTTAAAATTTGAATTTTGAGATTTTGAGATTTTAATTTCGAATTACAAGTTCTATTGGTTAGTTGGAGATTTGATTGTGCATCCATTTTAAAACACTTAAGGGCATTCAATCACAAGATAAGGAAAGGAGTTCATTACCTTTCCTTGGCCTAAAACAATCACCTACTTCTTGCATTGACCTGAGCCTAATCTAACATCGAGTAGGAACCTAAGCTAGGGACATCAATGAGTTAAGTTCATGTGCTTGATGAGACTTAGTATTGATTGATTCTTTATTTGCTCATTGATATTCGTGTCTAAGGTTAGGGGTCCAACAGCAAACACCTTAAGTGGATCTGCGATTTTTTAATTAGGACTTCGTGAAAGCGAGGGGAGCCTCCCACAATCCCACTTCTTACCTGGCTAATTGAAAGGATAATTGCGGTCTTGATTGGTACCCAGTCAATTCCTGTTATATTAAACTTCTAGGTTCAGAGCCCTAGAAGCTAGGAATTTGTATTGTATATCAACTAGATCAAGAACTCAATACCAGCAATCCCAAACCCAGCTTGATTTATCCATGGACTCCAATCTTAAGGCAACACTAAGGACTTTAACTGAACAACTAGCCCCAACTAAATAATAATTTTGACAAATGAAGGAGCACATCGAGATCCTAGAAGAGGCTCGATTGAACCACACTGAACTTGAATTACCTAGGCCAAATCCCTTGGGTCAAAGAGCCCCTCATCATGATCCTACCCATGAACACAATCCTAGATGCCCACACCAAGACTTCATGGATTCGGAGGAAAGAGCCATTAGGAGCATATGTCTAGAGGCACCCATCTTTGATGGAAGTCTAGACCCTAAGGCTTACATTGACTGGGAGGGAGAAATAGACCAATACTTTGAATGGTATGAGATGACGAGGAGAGAAAATATAAGTTTGCCAAACTTAGATTAGTCCACCAGGCTAGGTGTTGAGGGATTAACTCTAGAGTAATGCATGACATGAAAGGGATGAACACAAAGATGAAAAAATAGATTAAATAGAGCAATATTTTTTTTTGATTTTTTGTGTTTTGTTTCCAAAGAAAGTAAGATTAGGTTAGGGTTTTCATGTAATAGTTATAGTTCTACCCACATACTAGAAACTATCAAAGAAATAAAGAAAAAGGATCCTAGGATTAAGAAATCCTATTAGGAATATGTTTAACCTTAAAAAAATCAGACAAAGAGAGAAGGGGATTGGGTTTTAAATACCAAGCAATGATTCCTTGTTGTTGAAGAAGAAATCGCTCCTCTCAGTCGGCACCTGGACGACGAAGTAGCTTTCTTGCGGATCCACTGGATTTTTATCAGATGACTTAGAGGGCAAGGAGGAATTCATCCAAGGTGCATTTTACCTGAGGGATCCTTCAAACATCAAGGGTTAGGGCTTATGATGATAAAAAAAATATAGAACTGAAATTGGAAGACAAGAGAAAACAGGAGGAGCGTCGGGGTTTATTGGTGGCCTGGAAGAGGATGAAGATGCTTGGATTGATGTTGGATGCCTGGGGCTGCTTGGGGTTGTGGGAGGACACCTAGATGCTTGATTGTTGGCGGTTAGGAGGTTGATGGATGGGCATCCAAGGGCATAGGGTTTGATTGGTGTGGCGGCCTAGGATGGATGATGGAAGGGGCAGCCAAGATGAGGGTGGGAAGGGGCATCCTAAGGGGTTATGGAAGTGGGCATCCTAGGGTTTCTTGCTGATGAAGTGGGGCGGCCAAGGGCTTACTTGGAAGATGGGGTGGCTAGGGTTTAAGGGAAGACTATGGTTTGAAAGATAACTGGGCCTCACACCCATCCCCTCATGGAGGTCGATGTTCTTAAAGAATAAAGGCAAATATAAAAGAAAGCTCAATTTTCATTCATAAGACTTTTTCATACAAGAGGGAGGGGGTGGGTATTTATAGATTCACCCAGGTCCCTAGACTCCCTGACAGATTGGGACTACATAACTTGATGGCCAAGAAAACAAAATTTGAGGGCCAAGAAAACTCTCTTAGGCTTTGGGCAGCAACTCCATGCTCTTGGGCGGCCTCCTGGTGGGCTTGGGTGCATGAACTCCAGGGGTGTGGGCTGATCTGGGGCACCAACTTTCTTGGGCTATGGACTAGGGTGCTGGGCTGGAGAGGGCACCAACTTGATGGACTTGGCAGCATGAAAGGGCCCAGGCACTAGGAAGCTTGGGGTGCCATTGCTGGGGGACTTAAGTAGGGGCCTGGTGAATCTCCTGGTTGGTGACTCTCATCTTGACTTAATTTGAATGAAAATATAGGACTCAAAGGGCCTAATTGGCAAAGCTCAAAATAGGCCAAATAAGATAAATGGACTCAACTGAACTGACTAAACAGGACTCAATGGACTTAGTGAATCCAATTGACTCACTTTATAACATGACTCAATGTACTCAGTAAAAAATTTGACCAACTTCCCAACACATGACTTAGAGATCTTCATGGAACCTTGAAATTCTTGTTTGCTCTTGATGTCCTCATCAATTCTCCCAGGATGGGAGGAACTTGACCCTATCGAGTAAAAGGTCAATCTGGCTCTGGTGGGTTTGGGTTGGGGCATTGCGGATCCTCTCGAGTGATCCACGAATTCTCGGATCTCGGTCAACCTTGCCAATGAACCAAGTAGGTTGGTAGCCTTTGTTCTGGGTATTGATGGCTTGGTCATTCAGGATGCTCAATCATTTTTCTCTCATAGGCTAATTTGATGGTGGACATTCAGGGATGGGTTCACTTGCAAAGAAAGTGTTAGATCCAAAAGACTCACTAGGTATCATTGCTGGTTTCCTATACTTAACTAAGTCTGAGATATTGAAGGTTGAGCTAATGCCAAATTAGGTAGTAACTTGAGCATTAGGTCCAACTTTTTTTATCACTTTGAAGGGTCCAGCTCTACGGGTATGTAACCTAATCATTACATAATTACCCTTAGCAAACTCTTGGACTCTTTTGAGAATTAACCAAGTTTTTATAAAAGCATTGCTCACAATAATCTTATGATTAATTCCTTATGCATATCTCTACATGTAGATCAAATAACTCATACTAACATCTCATGCAAGCAAATGACTCATACAAACATGCATACAAATGACTCATACCAATACCTAATGGACTACAGACTCGACTAAACCTTGAACTCTAACTGGGTTTGACCCTTGGTCAGGTCGGTGACATGCAGATGAGAATGGTGCATGGACTCCTACTAAATGCCATAGGATTTTTAGAAGTGGCAAACCTAACATGCTTACAAGATGTATGCAACTTGCTAACTTCTACAAAATGCAATCTAGTGGTTCTAGAAACTTTGGAAGCCTTAGAAAAGGGCAGGAAATAGGAAGAGGACTCATCTACTGGTTCTGGAATCAAGGGAATGACCTTAATGTATGGAAAAAGGTTACTGTATGGAAGGATAAGTTGCTAATCTCAGGGAAGAGATCTTCAATTAAGACCAAAGAAGGGATTTTATCCTGAGGGTATTAAATTAAAGAGATCATGTCCTCAATAAATTCCTCGGGTTCTTGAATTTTTAGACTAGGCTCTATAATTGGGTTCTCTTCTAGTGTTTCCTCAGGTAAAGTTCTAGTAGCAGTATTAGGGTTCTCTTGCTCTAATTGGGTTTCTAGTATAGCTTTCGTTAGAGCACTTTCTTGATCAACAAATTCTAGGTCTTCCATAGGTGTTTCCTCTTCTCCTTCATATTCATCTATTAGGTTTATTCCTGCTTCATACTCTTCTTCTTCAATGTTATCCTTGGGAACAATTGGTGTAGTAAGGATAGGTCGGCTAAGGAGAACTTGGCTAGGTCCTGGTTCCTGATTAGGGGCACTAATCCTAGTGGGTTCAGGTTGATTAAGGGGAAGTGGGCTTATACAGGGCTCATATCTAGGGGTACTAATCCTATGGGGTTGGGATCGACTAAGGGTTATGGATCTCTTGGGCTCATACGATATGGGTTCAGATCGATGGGG
Source organism: Areca catechu (assembly GCA_021397845.1). Taxonomy (NCBI): domain Eukaryota; kingdom Viridiplantae; phylum Streptophyta; class Magnoliopsida; order Arecales; family Arecaceae; genus Areca; species Areca catechu. Next base: position 141,440,443 of record CM038051.1, on the reverse strand, counting down.
TATGGGTCTCTTGGGCTCATAGGATATGAGTTCATGGGATTTGGGTTCATAAGATCTGAGTTCATAGGATCGGAGTTCATAGGATCTGGGTTCATAGGATCTGGGTTCATAGGATTTGGGTTCATGGGTTCTGGGTTCATAGGATCTGGGTATGTAACTTTCCTTAAGTTTGCTCTTCATGGCTCTCTAGGTAGCTATGGATATTTCTCCTCTTTGTCTAGTCTTTCTTTCAACATCTTCCCAGTATAGTCTAGCTTCGTGAACTAACTTAAGTTTTGCAAACTTAAATTTTCTTTCCTCACTCATCTCATCATGTTCAAAGTACTGGTCCATACCTCTTTTCCAATCAATGTAACCTTTATAATCAAGATTACCACTAAAGGTAGGTGCTTCTAACCTAATATTCCTAATGGCTCTCTCATCTTGGTCCATGAAATCATAATTAGGTCTCCTCGAAATAAGATCCCAGATTGGGTCATGATGTGGGAGTCCAACCCCATCAGTGCCAAGCAACATCTCATGCTTAATAGGGTTGTTGTGTATTCCTGATGCAACTAGACCACTGTAACCAGCCAAGAATAATCAACACCAGTAGGACACTTGCACACCTACAATAGTGGAAGACCTATGACTTAATATTTATTGGGAGCTTATGTTCAGGTCTCTTCTAAATTGATCAGCCAAATCATGACTAACCAATTATATTCAGTCAGCACAATTTCATGTCTGACTAATTACATTAGGTCAGCACAATCTCATGTCTGACTTAATATAACCATCATGGGTGAACTCAAATCAAAAGTAACCCTTTTGAAAACTTAATCAACCAAATTGGCCAGGTCAGTTTGATCCATGGGAGGGTTCTGCCAATTTACCCTATTTCTGTCAAACTAGTTGGTTAAGAAAGAGTTAGTCCTAATTAGCAAACTATGATCGAAAACTTTTTTAGACACCAATTGACTGATAAGGTTTAATTAGGTCATCTAATGATTTGAGCTCATCACTGAGCCAAATTAGATCTTAACTTATCGATTCACTATCATGAATCGATCTGACCAGACTATATCTAAAATCAATTTTGAGCACACTTGACCTAACCCAAATCATTAGTTAAGTCACTTGTTCAAAATCATATTAGGGTTACTTGTTGATCTAATCAAGCCCTAATCACCGTAGCCCAATCTTTAGACCTAATTTGTTCAACCCAAACCCTCATGCACCTAATTTGATTTTTTTGATCAAATCAATTTTAAAATTAGGTTCAAGTGCATGACATTAATGGTTTATAATCATGAATTACATTTAAGATCTAAACCCTAATGTGGTGCATCGCATATATCAACATACATAATCATAAATCGATCAAAATCCTTTTGAAAGCCCCTTTTCAAAACTAGGTATATATTAAAGTAGGACAACCTTTGCACTATAGGGGTAAACCTTATAGCATGACAACCTTATCTCACTTTGTGCAACCCTTGATCAATTAAAACTCAGATTATTAAATTTAATTTCAGATCTGAAAATTATGATTTTAATTTCAAAAATAATTTTTCAAAACATAAAATTTTATGCTAGATAATCTCATGTTCAACATAGATCCGAAAAATCATAATCTATGTAACTGATCTGAATATTTTTCAGATCTGATTCTCATGTATGAATGTTAAAGAGAGAACCATGGATTTGATTCAATTGTTGGAGTTCTCCTAGGAATAGTAAATTACAATTAAACAGGCATCAGTAGCTTGTCACAGCGAAAGCAGATATAAAATAATTTAAATCTAATCATTCAATTCATAAATAAATCTAATTTATTTATCATAAATTTCTAACATGCTGCATAACATGAAAAAAATATTAGATCTAAAATAAAAATTATTTTAAGCAAATATACTTACCTGGATCGCTATTCGGTCCTACTCTGATAACCGTGCAGATCTGCCACTGAAAGGCCGGGATTCTATCGGAGCTGTGCAATCGCCCGGCCTCTGTTGGTATCCACATGAAGCTCTACCAACCGAGTCATAGAGGGCACCGGATTGCTAGATCCTTGCAACCCTCTCCTCTTTTAGCAAATCATCTGCTTTAAAAACTATGCCGATCCGAATCCGGACCGGCTTTCGACTTCTATTTGCAAATCAAACTATGTAAGATCTTTAGACCCTTTTTTCTCTTCTTCCACTAGTAGAGCATCTCTCTAGACCTCACAGAAGGAAGAAATAAACAAAGGAGGAGATGGCGCCCCCAGGAGAGAGACTCTCTGGTATTACCGCCCAAGAGAAGAGAAGATGCCCAAAGAATGTTCATGCACAAAAGAGAAACTATTCTCTTATTTTCGATTGGCCACTCCCTTCTTATTTATTTTCTCATGATAAAAGTCTCCAATTTTATTTCTCTACCCTCAAATAAAACACGGTGTTTTAATTTATTCGGTTGAAATTTAAGAGGAGTAGAAGAGAAGTACTCCTCCCTCTCTTTTTATCATTTATGCCAAAACACTATTAGCACCCTCTTAACATTCACGCCCCCTTTGTTTTGTCGCACAAAATGATTGGGGCCCACTTAGGTGTTTGGAGGGAAGGGGAGATAAGGAGAGAGAGTCCCAATCTTACTGTACTCTAGGTCTTGGTCCAAATGTAGTGATTTTATAGTCAAACTAAAATCGATTTAAATCTGATCGAACCATTTTGAAGTGGACATTGACTCGAATCAATTAGGATTAATTAATTAAGTCTAACTCAATTAAATTAAATCTAATTAAATTAAATTAAATTAATCCATAATTAATTAATTGTAACATTTATAATTAGGTCAAATATTAATTGTAACACTTACAATTTGGTCCAAATTGATTTGTTGATTGGTTATTGGAGCTCCTAATATGTGTGACCCCTCAGGTCCTATCTTGTTTGGTAATGAGACATGCTATAATCTTTATTATACATCATCGAAACTCCTTTCGATAGACTAAAATAACTCCAGCTCAACCCCAATTAGGATCATTGATCTGAGAATGATCCTAACAGGCTCTCATAATCCACCAGTGACACCTAGCAGTATGTAGTGGCAGCCCAGCATAATAAGATTGGAATCTCTAGGTGTAGTTACCATGTGATTTGGTTCATCTATCAAAATTCTGACATGATGTTGGTTACGGATACTCGTCAAACCCATCAGTCATATGCTTAACTTAATCGACTCAAGTCCAATTGTGATACTAATGATAACACTTTTTCATTATCATCCTACTATGGCCATAGACTTTTAGACTTAGTCTCATTAAGCTTGCATAGGATTATACCTTACTACTAAGGCTGATAGATCCCTACAAGTGAATACCCTACTCCTACAATAAACTTATTGTAGCCAACGAACATCGCAAAGTCCCGTATGGATAGGAACCATGTGATTGTGCTGTCAAACTACAGCAACCTTATTGTGAGTAGTCGAGACACTCTAGGTCAAGAAACTATTTACACAACTACAGCATCAGGAAGTTATCAACGAGTGAGTAGTCATCCGTATAACTTTCTGTACTTGGTCTTGCTCAGTATCGTTGATCTCTATCAATTACTTGCACTCTCACTCCAGTGTCACCACACTGTAGATTAAAGACTCATCTACCTAGAAAGGGAAGTGATTTGTGCACTGATTTTAACGAATCAATCACCGTCCTCGTGATATTCCAACAATCGGGAGCCTTTAGGAGTTAATCTATAAAGACACATGCCTTAGATTCTCAACTCTTGAGAATATATGTCATTGTCCATTAACTCTATGGACGATTCATAGACACAATGAATGAAACTAATACCCTTTTAATTAATAAGAAAAATTAAATACAAAATTCATGCCCTAAAATTAAAATGTATCAAGCCAACATGGCTTTCAGGGCATACATCTAACACTAAACATGCCAATAAAGCCTTCCTTGAGATTAAAGAAAAAATGACCCAAGCACCAATCCTAAGGTTACCTGACTTTTCTAAGATTATTGATGTTGCTTGTGATGCTTCTGGAATTAGAATTGGAGGAGTTCTAAGTCGAGAGAACCACCATGTAGCCTTCTTCAATGAAAAATTGAATGAAGAAAAATTAAGGTATTCAACTTATAACAAGAAATTGTATATGGTAGTTCAAGCTTTAAGGCATTGGCGACATTATTTATTATCACAAGAATTCATCCTATACTCAGATCATGAAGCACTTCGATTCCTTAATTCTCAAAAGAAATTGAACCCTAGGCATGGCAAGTGGGTGGAGTACATTCAAGCCTATACCTTTATTTTGAAATACCATGCTAGCACTAAAAATTGGGTTGCTGATGTGCTAAGCTATCGTTCAATGCTCTTGACCTCAATGAGCACTGAAGTCATAGGATTTGATAAATTGAAAGAAGAATACAAAGATTGTCCTGACTTTAGCAAAATTTATAAATCTATTCACCAAGGACCATCTAGTGAATATAGTGACTATACCCTTCATGATGGATTCCTTTTCAAAGAAAATAAGTTGTGCATTCCTCGAACCTCCATCTAAGAATTCTTGATTTAGGAGATCCATGAAGGAGGTTTAGCTAGCCATTTTGGTAGGAATAAAACTATCTTAGTAGTGGAAGATCAATTCTTTTAATCAAGCCTCAAATGAAACATGGCCCAAGTGGTAGCCTAGTATCGAACGTGTACTGTTGCCAAACAACAAAAATAAAATACTGGACTATACACTCCTTTACCTGTCCCCGATTGTCCATGGCAAGACATTAGTATGGATTTCATGCTAGGACTACCAAAGACTATGCAAAGGCACAATTCCATCTATGTTGCAGTTGATCATTTTTCCAAGATGGCACACTTCTTACTTTGTTCTCGGATCTCTGATGCTTCAAAAGTGGCCAAAATATTCCTAAATGAAGTGGTTTAGTTATATGGTTTGCCCAAAATCATTGTGTCTGATAAGGATGTCCAATTCACTAGCTATTTTTGAAAAACCCTATGGCACATGTTAGGGACCATGTTGAACCCTAAAGTGATTTTGATGATAACAAAATATTGGAGCATATATTTGGTTATCTAACAACTCTTCAAATGGTTGACAAGTTTTTGTAGGATGACTACTTTGACATATTTTTTAAACCCTACAACTTTTATTTCTTTGTGTTGAGTTGTAAGTAATTAGAATCTTGTAATGAAGAACCCAACAAAAAAAATTCCTATTTGAATCAAAGATAAAGGGTTGCTTCTACTAGTTTCAAGCTTCAATTTTTCTTGATTGTGTTGTAAGAAGATCTGAAGGAAGCCTTCAAAGCTTGGCATGTGAGTTCTGGAGAATAGGAATTAGTCTAGCTGAAGAACCAACCTCGAGCCGACTGGATGGAGGAACCAGCCGACTCTGGTACTGGCATAAGAAGGAAGATCTCTGGAACGCAGACCCAACCGACTGGCACTAAGTCCTAGTCGACTCGTCCAGAACTTGGTTGAGAATGTTCTGAGAAACTCAGGGATCCGAGCCGACTAGATTATAGCCTGGCCGACTTGTCCAGAACTTATTCTGAGAACCTCAAGGATCCGAGCCGACTAGATTTCATCCTAGTCGACTCGTCCAGAGTGAACTATTTTCTCAACTGTGGAACCTAGCCGATTGGCATTCAGCCCGGCCAACCCGAACCTGATCCGAGCTGACTCGAAGAATGTCCGAGCCGACTAGAATGACGGGATCACCTCCAATGGCTAGTTCCAGTTTTCTGATTTTGAATTCCAAAAGTGCTCCAATGGTAGCCTGTCACTTTCCAATGGTCTACAACGTTCAAAATCAAGAGAAGGCAGTTGAAGTCTCTATAAATGAGGTATGAGAACATCCTTAGAGAGGCTAATGAGTTATTGAATATTTATTGAACATTTATGGAAGTAAGAAAAGAGAGCACTTGAGCTTTGAAGTCAGTCTTCAAGCCTTCACCAACTCTTATCAGAAGCTTGAAGCAAGTTTTGAGGAAAGCATGGAAGCCATTGAAGTGCATTGAAAATCATTCAATTGAGCTTCACTCGAGCTACATCAGCAACCACCAGACAACTTAGTTTGTCATTTCTGTTGCTTTTTATTCTACTCTTAGAATACTTGGGTTATTGGTGAGCCCGGTTGTAAAAACCAAATAGGTTTGTTTGGTGAGCCTACTAAAAACCAAAGTGTAGAGGTTCTAGGTGAGCCTGTGAAAACTTAGTGTTGGTTTCTTTGGTGAGCTTGGTTGAAAAACCAAAGTGTAGAGGTTGGAATTGTGAACCTGTAAAACAATCCGACTGTATTCTGGTTTGGGGGATATAGTGGAAATCCCAAGTGGTGAACTTGGGTAGTGGACGTAGGAGCTGGGTTGCTCTGAACCACTCTAAACTTGTTTTGTTTGTGTTGTGCTTTACTTACTTTTCTGCTTCTGCACTTATTCTCTGATTAACACAATACTCAACCACTAAAGGAATAACTTGTGCACATATTTGCAAAAAATTTTGTAATTCCCAATTCACCCCCCTCTTGGGAAAAGCCATCTGGACAATAGCTGGTATCAGAGTAGTGTCTCTGATTACTTGAATAAAGATTGATGGCTCATCCCATGAGTACATCCTTGGCCAAAGGCTAGTCAACAAATAGACCTCCACTATTCACAGGCACTAATTATTCTTATTGGAAAGCACGAATGAAAATTTACATTCAAGCTATAGATTTTCAAATATGGAAGGTCATCTTAAAAGGGCCATACATTCCCACGATCAAAGTTAATGGCCTGGACATCCCTAAGCCTAAAGAGGACTGGGATGATCATGACATGAAAATGGGGGAATTGAATGCCAAAGCAATGAATTTACTATACTATGCTTTGGATGCAAATGAGTTCAACCGAATTTCCACTTGCTCTTCAGCAAAGGAAATCTAGGACAAACTCGAGGTGACCCATGAGGGAACTTTCCAAGTAAAAACCTCGAAGATAAATCTTTTAGTTCACAACTATGAACTGTTTAAAATGGAACCTTCTGAAATAATTTCTGCTATGTTCTCTAGATTTACAGATATTATTAATGGTTTGAAGAGTCTTGGCAGGGTATACTCAAATGCTGATCTAGTTCAGAAGATACTCCGATCTTTACCTGACAAGTGGGATCCCAAAGTGATAGCAATCCAGGAGGCCAAAGACCTCAATACATTACTACTGGATGAACTACTAGGATCACTCATCACCCACGAGTTGACTATGCAGCACAGAACTGAAGACAAACAGAAGAAAAAGAAAACAATATCCTTCAGAGCTGCGATCGAATCAAAGAGGGATGATGAAGAGTCTGAAGAAGAAAGTACATCCTCCAATGATGACCTAGAAGACGATGATATCGCAATGGTTGTGAGGAGATTTAGAAAGTTCATGGGAAGAAAGAAGGGAAGATTCAACCAGAAATTCCATAGGAAAGATTACAAAAAAGAAAAAGAAAAGGATAGAGAGAAAGATAAAGAAGTAGTCCCCACATGCTATGAATGCAAGAAGCCGGGCACATTCATCTAGACTGTCCTTTATTGAAGAATCCTTCAGACAGAAAAAGAAGAAGAAAGCCATGGTTGCCACAATGAGCAATAGTGAAGAATCATCTTAATCTGAAGAAGAAGAGACCACCAAGACTGCAAATCTATGTTTAATGGGTCTCGAAGATGAGGTAACATCCCCTAGCAATTGCACTGAATTTACATTTGATGAATTAAATTCTCCATTTTATGATCTATTATCTGAATTTAAGAAAGCTGTAGTAAAGATAAAATCATTGAAAAATATGAATGACTCTTTACTCAAATAGAAAAATGAAATTTTAGAAAAGAATCTTTTATTGCAAAAATAACTGCATGACTTTTCTGAAAGAGTTGAAAAGCTGAAAAATGAAAATCTCTTATGTGAAAGGAAAAATAATGATTTATTTACTAAAAATATTGAACTGAAAAGGAGGTTACAAAACTCAAGCCATTGGTTGAAAAACTTACTTTGTCTTCAAATAAGGTTGAGTTAATTCTAAAAGAACAACGAATTTTAGTAAACAAAGCTGGAATTAGTTTTAAAACGTCTACTATAAATGGAATTTCAGCAACTACTTTTGTGAAATCTAAAGCACCTATTTAAAATACTTTATCATAAAAAGTCTTGGCTGCACCAAAAACTGTTTCAACTTCAAAATCTTTATTGTATGTTCCTAAGAATCTGAGCAAAAAGGCTTATATTTCAAAAGGTTTAAAATCTGCATCAACTGCATCAACTTTTAGAACTTCTAATTCTTCTCCTTTTAAGAACTCTAAAGTTGTATGCTATGTTTGCAAAAGAATAGGACATAAAGCTTTTAACTGCAATAATTCTAACAATATCCATAAGAATGTAAGAAAAATCTGGGTTCCGAAAGGAACCACCTCTGCTGACCTGCAAGGACCCAAGGTAGCTTGGGTACCTAAAAGAATTCATTGATTGTTTAGCAGGAATGTCTTACAGCCTAAAAATTGAAGAAAAAGTGGTACTTAGACAGTAGCTGCTCAGGACATATGACGGGTGACAAAGACTAGTTTATCATCCTTGAAATGAAAGGAGGTATGGTCATCTTTGGAGACAATGGCAAAGAGAGAATAATCAGTATTGGTAAGATCAAAATAACTCCCTTCACTTTTATTGAAAATGTTTTGCTAGTAGACAAGTTGAAGCATAATCTCTTAAGCATAAGTCAATTGTGTGATAAAAGCTTCAAGGTTGTCTTTGAATCTTCTATGTATATAGTAACTAACTCTTTAGATTCTAGCAATAAGTTCATTGGACATAGAATTGAGAATATCTATGTGGTAGATCTTAATGATCTTGCCATTTCAAGTAGCCCCAGTCTAGTTACAATGAATGCTAAGACTAAAGAGTCATGTTTACTATGGCATAGACGATTAGGTCATGCTAGCATGCATACTATTGCCAAATTAATTTTAAAGATCTTATTAGAGGTATGCCTTAGTTTAAAGTTGATTTTGATCATGTTTGTGATGCATGCCAAATGGGTAAACAAACCAGGGGGAGTTTTAAATTAAAAAATATAGTTTCTACAACAAGACCACTTGAACTACTTCACATGGACCTTTTCGGACCTACTAGGACCACAAGCCTAGGAGGTATGAAATATGCTCTTGTGATAGTAGATGATTTTTTAAGATTTACTTGGCTTTTGTTTATTGCTTCAAAAGATAAAACTTTTCATGTTTTCAGAAAATTCCATAAAAGGTTTCAAATCAAAAAAAGTTATCTTTAATTTCAATTAGAAGTGATCATGGAACTGAATTTGAAAATCAATTTTTTGAAGATTATTGTGCTGAATTCGGCATTGATCATAACTTCTCTGCTCCTAGAACACCTTAACAAAATGGTGTTGTAGAGAGGAAAAATAGGACATTGGAAGAAATGGCTCGCACAATGTTGTGCAAAGGCAATTTTCCAAAGTACTTTTGGGCATAAGCGATGAACACTGCATGCTATATTTTAAACTGCGTTTTGATCCGTCCTATTTTAAAGAAAACCCCCTATGAGCTTTGGAATGATAGAAAACCCAATATCAGTTATTTTCATGTGTTTGGATGCAAATGCTTTGTGCATAACAATGAAAAAGATAATTTAGGAAAATTTGATTCTAAAGCTGATGATGTAATTTTCCTAGGTTATTTATTACATAGCAAAGCATATCGGGTTTTTAATAAAAGGACTCCTACAATTAAAGAGTCAATACATGTTGTATTTATTGAAACTAACCCTACACCTTCTAGACAAGAAGAGTACATAGATAATGATGCAGGTACATTGCAAAAAGTAATGGATGACTTGAGCATTTAAGATAAAGACACTTAAGATGAAGAAGAAATGGTAAGTAAGAATCACACCGATTTACCGAAGGACTAGAGGTATGTTACATCTCACCCTAAATAATTAATCATAGGAGATCCTTCACATGGTGTTAGGACTAGGTCTGCATATAAGGATGCACATGATTACCTAGCCTTTATATCACAAATAGAACCCCATAGCCTAGAAGAAGCTGAGACTGACCCAAACTGGATGATGGCAATGCATGAAGAATTAAACCAGTTTGAAAGGAATAGGGTATGAACACTTGTAGACAGACCTACTGACCATCTAATAATAGGAACCAAATGGGTCTATAGAAATAAATTAGATGAACAGGAAAACATAATAAGAAACAAAGCTAGATTAGTGGCTAAGGGATATAACCAAGAAGAAGGTATTGATTTTGATGAAACTTATACACCCGAAGCAAGACTAGAAGCCATTAGACTACTACTTGCATTTGCTTGCTACATGAATTTCAAACTATTTTAAATGGTTGTAAAGAGTGCATTTCTTAATGCTTTTATCTCTGAACAAGTTTTTATGGAACAACCACCAGGTTTTGAAAATCATACATTTCCAAACCATGTATTTAAATTAAATAAAGCATTGTATGGTTTAAAACAAGCACCTAGAGCCTGGTATGATAGACTCAGCACTTTCTTAATTAAAATTGATTTTTCAAGAGGAAATGTAGATAAAACCTTATTTATCAAAAAGAAAAATAATGACATTCTAGTTGTACAAATATATGTTGATGATATCATTTTTAGTGCAACTAACGAATCTCTATGTAAATAATTTGCTAAGCTTATGCAGGGAGAATTTGAAATGAGCTTAATGGGCGAACTAAACTACTTTCTTGGACTTCAAGTTAAACAAACAAAGGAAGGCATCTTCATCAACCAAGCCAAATACATCAAAGAAATCATCAAAAAGTTTGGTGTGGAGAGTAGCAAATTAATGAGCACACCCATGAGCCCAGTTTGCAGATTGGACAAAGATGAAAATGGATCCAATGTTGACCAAAAGCTATATAGAGGTATGATCGGATCCTTATTGTATTTGACTGCAAGTAGACCTGACATATTATATAGTGTATGTGTATATGCTAGATTTCAGTCATCACCAAAAGAAACACATGTGCTTGCTGTTAAAAGAATAATTAAATACTTGAAAGGAACAAGTAATTTAGGAATTTGGTATTCTAAACATTCTATCCTGAATTTGATTAGATTCTCTGATGCTGACTATGCTGGTTGTAAAATAGATAGAAAAAGTACTAGCGATACATGTCAATTTCTAGGATTGAATTTAATCTTATGGCACTGTAAGAAGCAAAACTCCGTAGCCTTGTCCACTACTGAGGCAGAGTACATGGCTGCTGGTAGTTGCTGTGCTCAAGTGTTATGGATTAAACAACAACTAGAAGACTTTGGTGTATCACAATCTAAAATTCCAATTAAATGTGATAATATAAGTGTTATCAATTTGACAAAGAATCCAATTCAACACTCTAGAACCAAGCACATTGAAATTAGACATCATTTTATTAGAGATCATGTTTCAAATGGTGATATAGTGCTTGATTTTGTTCCTACTGAAAATCAATTAGCTGATATATTTTCTAAGCCACTTAATCAAGACAGGTTTGAACTAATTAGAAGTGAATTAGGACTTTGCAATCCTTTTTAAATTCTCTAATCTAATTCCTTCAAATTTAAGGAAACATTATCTAGAGAACCTCCTGATTTCATTCTCTATCATAGAGCCTAAATTTCCTTTGAAACTTTCTCCAAAATCTCTCAGAATTGTGTTAGAAATTTCCAAAACTTGATTTCTCTGTTCGAGTCGACTGGCTCTTAAACCGAGTCGACTAGATTTTCTGCATGTTTTGAACGAGTTATGACCTAGCCGGCTCGAGCTTTTTCGAGTCGACTAGATTCTCTATGTGTTTTGGACGAGTTCTAGCCGAGCCGACTAGAGCCTCTCTAGGACTTTTTCGAGTTGACAAGATTTTCGTGCCTGAGTTTTTTATTTTGGAGCATAAACCCCATTCCGAGCTGTCTAACCTTCATTTCATCTTTTCTTACGGTTCGTTCCTCTCCTAATCCTGTTCCAAAAACTCCTATCTCTCTTCTAAGTTCTCCAATCTCTCATTTCTTCATCTTTCCTAGCAATGGCTCCAAAACGTGCTACCAGGAAATGCTCTATTAGGGCTGCTCCATCCGTGGAAAGGGAAAGAAGGACTAAGAGGCATCAAGAAGAGTCGACTGCCACTATTTATAGTGAGGAACTTGTGGAAGAATCTGCAAGGGATGCTCCAAGTGCTCCAAGTCAAATCCCTTCAATGTCCACAAGATCGGTAACCTCTGGCCGTCGCATTAACTTTGAATTTATTAAGGAGATTGGATTAAAAATTGGTGATTTGATTGAAGATCAAGGCTGGAGAAAGTTTTGCTCCCTAAATAAAAGACCTACCCCTCTCTTGTTAAGACATTTTATGAAAATTTGAGATTGGGGACAAATCATGTAGAATCTACGGTTAAAGGAAGAAGAGTTGTTGTTAATGAAGAATTTCTACATGGCCTACTGGACTTACCTACTGATAAAGTGAAATTCTTAGTAATTCAAGATAGAGAAAAGGCTTTAAGAACAATCCTAAACAAGGAAGAAGTCTGTGAGATTGGAACTGTTTTTGCCAATACATTATCTCTTGAAATGAGATTGCTACATAATTTCATTTATAGAATATTTTTGCAAAGGACAGGAAGATTTGATTGGGTAACTGAGAAAGACCTGAGCCTTATGGAGTATATCTTAGAAAAGACTCCAACTTATCACATATTATCATTATGCAAATGAAGGAGACTGTTCGAAAGGCTAAGGCTTGCTTACCCTATGGAATGATGCTAACCCTGCTGTTTAAGTCCCAAAGAGTGAATTTGGAAGGTGAAGATGGAGTTGAACTACACCATATAGATGTCTACACCTCCAAGTCACTAGAAAGAATGAGTTACATTTAAGTTGAAGGTGTTTGGAGAAAGAAAGGAACCAATGTCAGGGCAATAGGTAGTTCAAGCAGTGAAGAAGAAGAAGAAGAAAATGAGGAACCTGTTGATACTGATGCTGCTGAAGTCGGAACATCTACTGCACCTGCACCTGAGCCTGAATCACTTATTTCTGAGCCTGCTACCACTTTTGAGGAGGCTGATGTACCTTTTCCTGATCTTGATATGCCTGCACCTGAATTTGATTTGTCTATAGCTGATATACCTTTACCACACTTCACTCCGACAGCTACACATCCTCCAAACATTCAAAGTCAGATTGAAGATCAAATGAAGGCTTTGACTGATTCACTGACAGGGACTATTACTTCACTTTTTGATGATCTAAAACAGTCAGTGGATAGTAGACTGTCTCAACTGGAAGAACATGCCACAAGCTTGCAAGGAAAAGTTGAAGCAATAGAAACTTCCAGAGTTGCACCTCAAGTGGAACTTCAACCTATCCTAGACCTTATTTCTTCTAGTTCTGAAGCTATAAAAAATTCAGTTGATGCAACATTAAATGAGCATAGAACTGAATTGAATGAAGCCAAATGCACTTTGGGAATAATTGCAGAGACAAGACAAATGGCAGATGACTACACTCGAGGCATTGGGATTATCAGGTTAGAACTTGGAAGACTTAGAGGATCTGCTGAAGCTTTTGCTAATGTCCAAGCTTCTGAACTTATATCAATGCAAAAGGAAATTGGTGAAATGAAAGAGGCTGTGAACAAGGTACCTACAAGCCTCAAGGACATGGAACAGCAACTTGGTGCAATCTGGATGGAGATGGTTTCAATTTGTGGCACTGTTAGATCCTTGGAGATCACTGCTAGGACTAGACCTCTTTATGACCCTTCTCCTATTTCCTCTAGGAGTCCTATCACTTCTCACCATCCGAGAGCACCTCCACCTCATGCATCTTCTAGTAGACCTTTTAAACTTGCTTCTTGGTATGGTGCAAGTATGCCTACCAATGTACCTAAGGAAGAATCTGATAGTGAGTAGGTCTTTAGTAGTTTCTGTACTTTTTGGAAACTCTTTTTGATTATGTAATGATCAATGTACTGAATCTTTTGATGGAAATTAAATGAATATCTTTTTGGACACATGTGTGTATTTCTTGTATCTTGTTAACACTCTCTAATATTTTTAAATAGAATTCTCTCTCTAAATTGAGAAAGTGAAATTATCTTAAACAAATCTTAATACAAACTCAATCTACTTAAAATCTGAGCTTAATTGCATAACCTTTTTGATTTGATGACAAAAAGGGGGAGAACTATTATATAATAATGTGCATGAAAGAAGAAGCATAATAGAATTGCAATAGAACTGTTAAAGTTAATTAGACAGGGGGAGCTTAATGAATATTGCATACTTTTTCTGCTAAAGTCAAATAAATGATAAAGAGGGAGAAATACATGTTTATTTTGCTTCATATTTCACATTATGCTCTCTACTAATTATATCTAACTGTCAATGCTTAATGTTGCTTAATATACACAAGCACTTATTCTTTGACACTTACATATTATAGAGTTGGCTTTGTGTATAACTGTATAGCATACATTGACACTCATTTGAAAATACAGTTAATATTATGATACGTCAAACAAGTGTAAATGCTTACTATGATATACATCTATACTTATGAATAGAATAGAATTTTTCATGTCCAGTGTTTTGTCATCATCAAAAAGGGGAAGATTATTGAACCTTAAAATGATTTTGATGATAACAAAACATTGGAGCATATATTTGGTTATCTAACAACTCTTCAAATGGTTGACAACTTTTTGTAGGATGACTACTTTGACATATTTTTTAAACCCTACAACTTTTATTTCTTTGTGTTGAGTTGTAAGTAATTAGAATCTTGTAATGAAGAACCCAAAAAAAAAAATTCCTATTTGAATCAAAGATAAAGGGTTGCTTCTACTAGTTTCAAGCTTCAATTTTTCTTGATTGTGTTGTAAGAAGATCTGAAGGAAGCCTTCAAAGCTTGGCATGTGAGTTCTGGAGAATAGAAATTGGTCTGGCTAAAGAACCAACCTCGAGCCGACTGGATGGAAGAACCAGCCGACTCTGGTACTGGCACAAGAAGGAAGATCTCTGGCATGCAGACCCAGCCGACTGGCACCAAGTCCCAACCGACTCGTCCAAAACTTGGTTGAGAATATTCTGAGAAACTCAAGGATCCGAGCCTACTAGATTACAGCCTGGCCGAATCATCCAGAACTTATTCTAAGAACCTCAGGGATCCAAGCCGACTGGATTTCAACCTAGCCGACTCATCCAAAGTGAACTATTTTCTCAACTGTGGAACCTAGCAGACTGGCATTCAGCCCAGCTGACCTGAACCTGATCCGAGCCGACTCGAAGAATGTTTGAGCCGACTAGAATGACGGGGTCACCTCCAATAGCTAGTTCCAGTTTTCTGATTTTGAATTCCAAAAGAGCTCCAACGGTAACCTGTCGCTTCCTAATGGTCTACAACATTCAAAATCAAAGGTAGGCAATTGAAGTCTCTATAAATGAGGTATGAGAACATCCTTAGAGAGGCTAATGAGTTATTGAACATTTATTGAACATTGATTGAAGTAAGAAAATAGAGCACTTGAACTTTGAAGTCAGTCTTCAAGCCTTCACCAACTCTTATCAGAAGCTTGAAGCAAGTTTTGAGGAAAGCAAGAAAGCCATTGAAGTGCATTGAAAAGCATTCAATTGAGCTTCACTCGAGCTGCATCGGCAACCACCAGACAACTTAGTTTGTCATTTCTGTTGCTTTTTATTCTACTCTTAGAATACTTGGGTTATTGGTGAGCCCGGTTGTCAAAACCAAATAGGTTTCTTTGGTAAGCCTACTGAAAACCAAAGTGTAGAGGTTCTAGGTGAGCCTGTGAAAACCTAGTGTGGGTTTCTTTGGTGAGCCTGATTTAAAAATCAAAGTGTAGAGATTGGGATTGTGAACCTGTAAAACTATCTGACTATATTCTGGTTTGGGAGATATAGTGGAAATCCCGAGTGGTGAACTTAGGTAGTGGACGTAGGAGCTGGATTGCTCCGAACCACTCTAAACTTGTTTTGTTTGTGTTGTGCTTTACTTACTTTTCTGCTTCTGCACTTATTCTCTGATTAACACAACACTCAACTACTAAAGGAATAACTTGTGCACATATTTGCAAGAAATCTTGTAATTCCCAATTCACCCCCTTCTCGGGAAAAGCCACCTGGGCAAAAGACCAAATTGAACTTCTCTACCACTTACCATCCCCAAACTAATGGCCAAATAGAAGTTGTAAACAGAAGTCTTGAAAATATGTTAAGATGTTTAGTAGGGGAGAATATCGAAAATTGGGACATTTTGTTACCTCGCATTGAATTTGCCTACAATAGTTCAGTCAATAGGTCCACTGGAAAAAGTCCATTTGAGATTGTCCATGGATACAAACCAAGAAAGTTGATAGACCTTGTCCCATTTCTCATGCATGCACGAGTTTTTGAGTCCACAAAGTCATATGCACAACATGTTAGAGATTTATATAAAGAGATTAGTAATAAAATCACTTCGAGTAATAAAACTTACAAGCTTATGGCTAATTCCCATAAGAGAACTAAAGAATTTTATAAAGGAGACTATGTAATGATTAGGCTCAAGCCTGAATGGTTCCCACCCATAACTATGAAAAAGTTACATGCCCATGGTGCAAGTCCTTTCAAAATAATAAAAAAAATTGGATCTAATGCCTATGTGCTTGAGTTACCATCTGACTTTGGTATCCATTTCACCTTCAATATTTCAAACGTAGTAGAGTATAAGGAACCAATAATAATACCTAGTGAGCCTTTTAGACCTAATCCCATTTTGAGAGTGAACCAACCCTTGATTGTCTACCAGCCATACTACCAAATTGGCGAGATAGGATTGAGCGAATTCTGGTTGATAAGATTATCACTACCCGGAACAAGAGCTATCAACGTTATTTGATTCGTTGGGAAGAACGACTTGAATCAAAAGATTCATGGATTACTTGAGAGGACCTACAAAGGATCAACTCAGACTTGCTAGAACAATACCAAAGTCAAGTTGACCGATACTCGACAGGGTCGAGTTCTTTCCACCCCGAGAGAGTTGGTGTGGACATCGGTAATGGAAAAATATTTCAAGCTAGTCTAATTCACCCAGACTCTATGGATTCGTTGCTAAGGTAAATTGGTCAAGATGATCAATGGACAAAAGCAAGGAAGCAAAGCAAGGAAGCATCAACTACTTCAACTTCCTCACCACATTTATTGAAGCCAACTTATGTTGACACCTGGAATGATTTTGATGATCACAAAATATTGGAGCATGTATACTTTACTAATTCTTTCAAATTACTTGAGAAGTTTTTGTAGGAAAATATTTATCTTTACTTTAGTTGGTTTTCAAATTGGTTGAAAGGTATTCCAACAATGTATAGACTCTTATGCACTTCAAATTGTAAAAGCCCTAATTTTTCAACTTTGTAATCTTGTAAAAGGGCTATAAAATTGTAAAAATAAGAGTGAGTAGATTAGTTCTTGTTGGATTCATATTTTGAAGAACTTTGGAGAAGTTTGAAGCTTTAAAAGAAGTTTTGGTATGAACCGACTCACGGAGCAAGAGCCGACTCATTCCGGCATGGCACAAAAATTTTCAAAGTTTCAGTACCTTGAGCCGACTCAAGCCCCAAGAACCAACTCGATGAAGAATCAATGTTACTGAAGACTGAGATCTCAAGCCAACTCAAGCCCAAAAGAGCTGACTCGTCCAGAGTTAGGTTTGTTGGTGACCGTGACTTTGAGCTGGCTCAGCTTTGAAGAGCTGACTTAAGGAAAACTTGAACTTGTACTGATTGAGGGTTTGAGCCGACTCAACCTTGAAGAGTCGACTCATATAGGATTTTTGTTTGGGCTGTCTGAGACTTTGAGCCGACTCGTGGATCTCGAGCTGACTCGAGTGATCATTTTTAGCAGTCTAACAGCTAGTTGCTGAAAGTTATTTTTGAACTCAAAAAGCCCTCCAATGGCTCTTTTTCAATTTCCTAGGTCTTACAATGGCTATTTCTGATGGAAAACTATAAAAGGGAGTATTTTTGGTGGATTAAACAATTTTTAGAGGGATTATTCATTGATTTATCTTGGGAAGTTGAAAAGTCTTCAAGTTTTTCACCAACTCACTTCAAGAGCATTCAAGATAGGATTCAAAGCTCCATCAACTTTTCTTTATTATTGAATCCAACCTTTGAGGAAGTAAAGAAGTAGCTTGAAGAGCATTAAAAAGTATTCAAGGCTAGGCTTCACTTTGATCTTCATCGGCAATATTTAAACAAACTTGGTTTATTGTATAGTTGCTTTACATTTTGATATATCTTTGTTTTCTCTCTAAGAACAGCAAGGAGCTGTGTCTTAAGAGAGGGTTAAAGATTTTTAGATGAACCTTGTGAAAACCTAGTTTGGGTTCTTGGTGATCCTGGTGTAAAACAAAGAATAGGGTTTCTTTGGTGATCCTATTTAAAACCAAAGGGTGTAGGATTTTCTTTGGTGATCCCTGTAAAACCAAAGTGTATAGGTTTGGATTGTGAGGCTGTTAAAACAATCCGAATGTATTTCAGTTGGGAGATATAGTAGAAATTTCAAGTGGTGCTTGAGTAGTGGACGTAGGAGCCGGTTGCTCCAAACCACTCTAAATTTCTTATGTTTGTGATTGTGCTTACTTCACCTTATTGCATTTATTTAATTGCTTCTGTATTGCATATTGCACCACAACACCAAAAGTTTTTTTTTTAAATTGCATATACTTGATAAAGTTTTCTAATCCCAATTCACCCCCTCTTGGGAAGCCACCTGGGCAATAAGTGGTATCAGAGCAGAGTCTCTGAAAATTACTTAGAGTAAAGATTGATGGCACATCCCATGAGCACTTCTTTAGTCAATGGCCAATGGCCAATCCATAAATCGACCTCCACTTTTCACTAGAACCAATTATACATATTGAAAGGCTAGGATGAAATTTATACATTCAAACCGTAGACTTTCATTTCTAGAAAATTATTCTAAAATGACCTCACACACCCACTGTTAGAATCAATGATATTGAGGTTCCCAAATCGGAAGAGGAATGGGACGAGAATAATATAAAATTAGCTAAGCTGAATGCCAAAGTTATGAATTTACTGTATTATGCTTTGGATCCAATGAGATTAACAGAATTTCGACTTGTAATTCTGCTAAAGAAATTTGGGATAAGCTTGAGATCACACATGAAGGCACATCACAAGTTAAAACTTCAAAAATCAATCTTCTTGTGCGCAACTATGAATTATTCAAAATGGATCCTAGTGAAACTACATCTGCTATATATACATGTTTTACTGATATTATCAATGGTCTTAAAAATCTTGGTAGGACTTATACTAATGCTGATCTAGTCCAAAAGGTTTGAGATCCTTGCCAGATAAATGGGAAGCTAAAGTAATGCAATTCAAGAGATGAAGGAATTAAACACCCAACCATTGGATGAGTTGCTTGGATCATTAATTACTTATGAGCTAGCCATGCAACAAAGAACTAATGAAGATTCAAAAAGAAAAAAAGCTATAGCATTTAAAGCTACTAAAGAAGACAGGAATGAAGATTTAGATTCATCTGATGATGATGATCTGAAAATGATGAGATAGCCCTAGTAATGAGAAAATTTAAAAGGTTTATGGATAGAAGAAGAACAAATAGATGGAGAAAGCAATTTAGAGAAGGAGATTTTGGAAAAGAAAGAGAAAAGGACAAAGAAAAGGAGAAGGAAAAAGACAAAGATCAAATTCCAATCTACTATGAGTGCAAGAAACCGGGTCATATATGCCCTGACTATCTAGAAATTAAGAAAAGATGATCAAAAGAAAGAAAAAGAAGGCAATACTTGCAGCATGGAGTGATAGCGACGAATCTACATCTACTGAAGAAGATGAAAATATAACAAAAATTGCTCAGATTTGCCATATAGATTTGGAGGATGAGGTAACTACTTCTGAACCTAATCTAGAATTTATTTATGATGAGCTTCATAATGCTTTTGTGAATTATTAGTAGAATACAAAAAGCTGGTTTGAAAATGAAAAATTTGAAAAACAATTATGATTTGATTGAAAAGGATAAAAATGAAACTTGTGAAAGAAATAAGATTTTACAAAGAGAGTTAAGTTTGATTTGTGAAAGACTTAAGACTACTCAATTTGAAAAGGAAGAACTTCTTGAGAAAAACAAAACTTTGTAAAATGAAATACAGATTTGAAAAAGGAAGTTCAAAAGCTTAAACCATTAGTTGAAAAATTAACCTTAAGCTCTAACAAACTTGAACTAATTTTGAAAGATCAAAGAGATACAAATAATAAGTTTGGAATTGGTTATAAAGGTTTAACTTCAAATAAATTTTCTGCAACTACATCATATGCTCCTAAGTTCGTTACTTCAAAATAATATAGACCTAAATTTGTGTTGGGTGGGCCAGCTCACACCCTCTTGGTTCATCCGGTTGGAGGTCTGGGCCAACAGAATGTGGGTGCCACTGTTAAGGTGAGTCTTGTGCCACATCAACACCCCTTGGTCGGTGCTGCGGTGCTTGTCCCCAGGGAATCGACTTAAGGAGGCTGGTACCGCAGGCGAAATGCTTTTTTGGATGGTTTCGCTGGGGGGGATTGTTGGGTAGGCTAGGTCACACACTCTTGGTCCGTCCGGATGGGGGTCTGGGCCCATGGAATATGGGTTCCAATATTAAGGTGAGTCTGGTGCCACGTCAATGCCCCTTGGTCGGTGCTGCGGTGCTCGTCCCCAGGGAGCCGACTCAAGGAGGCTAGTATGCTGGGTTACACTTGAAGGGGTTGACGGGGTCGGCTCGAGTGCCCTGGAGTTACTGCACTACCGATTTAAGAGAGATAAACCTACCTTTTATAATAGGGATGTTCCTTTGTAAGAATAGTTAGGGGCATCGATCCAACAATTAGCATCATCATATACTTTTTTTTTAAAGCTAAGAATTGTATGCTATACTTGTAATAATGTTGGTCATAAGGCATTTGAGTGTCATTTGAAATATAATGACAAGAAGAAATCAAGAAATTTGGGTTCCAAAAGGAACCAATTCTACTAACTTGTAAGAACCCAAGAAAACTTGGGTACCGAAATCTATTACTTAATTATTTTGCAAGGATGTCTTGCAGCCACAAATATAAAGAAAAGATGGTACCTTGATAGTGGCTGTTCAAGACATATGATGGGTGATATTGATCAATTCTTTACCCTAGAACAAAAAGATGGTGGCTTGGTAACTTTTGGTGATAATCACAAAGGAAGGATAATCGGTATTGATAAAAAAAATTACTCCTACATTTATTGAGAATGTGTTACTTATAGAAAATTTAAAGCATAATCTCTTTAGTATTAGTCAGCTTTGTGATATTGGTTTTAATGTTTTCTTCAAGTCTTCAATGTGTATAGTAGTTGATCCACTTGACTCTAGTACAAAGTTCATTGGACATAGACTTGGTAATATTTATATAGTAGATCTTAATGATCTAGCTATGTCAAGCAATACAAGTCTTGTAGCAATGAATGATAAGAACAAGGAATCAAGTTTGCTGTGGCATAGGCGACTTGGACATGCTAGTATGGATACCATTACAAAACTTATTTCAAAAGATTTGGTTAAATGTTTGCCAAAGTTCAAAGTAAATTTTGATTTATTTGTGATGCATGTCAGTTAGGAAAGCAAGTGAGGGAGAGTTTTAAATCCAAAAATATTATTTCTACTACTAGACCCTTAGAGCTACTTTACATGGACCTATTTGTTCCTACTAGGACAACAAGCCTAGGTGGTATGAAGTATGGCCTTGTGATTGTAGATAATTTTTCAAGATACACTTGGGTTTTATTCATTTCACATAAAGATGAGATTTTTAAAGTATTCAAAAAGTTTTATAAAAGAGTTTCAAATTTGAAAAATCTTTCTGTTATTTCTATTCGTAGTGATCATGGTACGAAATTTGAAAATTAACATTTTGATCACTTTTGCACAAAGCACGATATTGATCACAACTTCTCAACTCTTAGAACACCACAGCAAAATGGTATTGTAGAAAGAAAGAATCGAACTTTGGAAGAGATGTCCATAACAATGCTTTGTGAAGGAAATCTTCCAAAATACTTTTGGGCAGAAGCTATAAATACCGTTTGCTATATTTTGAATAGAGTTTTAATTAGACATATTATTAGGAAACCCCCTATGAACTGTGGAACAATAAAAAGCCTAATATTACTTACTTTCATGTTTTTGGCTGTAAATGTTTTGTTCTTAATAATAGTAAAGATAATCTTGGTAAGTTTGATACAAAATCCGATGACGCTATCTTTCTTGGTTATTCTTCAAATAGTAAAGCTTATCGAGTTTTCAATAAAAGAACTTTGACTGTGGAAGAATCAATATATATAGTTTTCAATGAATCTGACATTACTTCTTCTAGAAAAAATATTGTGCTGATGATGATGCAGGTACACTAGAACATGAACTGAAGGATTTGACTCTTAAGACAAACAAACAAGTGAATGACATGAAGAAGCGATAAGCAAAAATCATGATGATATACCTAAAGAGTGGAGGTATGTACACTCACATCCCAAAGAACTAATTATAGGAGATCCATCTCAAGGTGTTAGAACTAGAGCTACACATAAGGATGCACATAATTTGATTGCTTTTGTATCTCATGTAGAACCACACTCTATAGAAGAAGCTAAAATTGATCCTAATTGGATGTTATCCATGCATGATGAATTAAACCAATTTATATGTTTCGAAAAAGAGTCCCTACTTGTACTGTATGTACTGACTGCCTGCCTCAATTCAATGCCCGCTGACTTACTGGTCACTTTACTGAGTTCCTAGGAACGAACAAGGAAGATTTTTAGCCTCAACGACAAAAGAACAGGCATTTTCGGGGACTAGCCCGCTATTCCTATCTATCTTAACTATAAAGACTAACTAATCCATTCCAATTCTGATTTCTACCAAAAGTATATTGATCGTGAGGATTTAATGCTTTTTCTTTTGACACCCATATTGCATATGATTTGACTAGTCAAAGGTTGCATGGGGTGTAGATAAAGTTGACCATAACATAAAGGGTTTCTTGGTGCCTCTTGGGGCGCGTGGGAAATGAAGGTGCGCACAGAAGGGCAAAAGTCCTTCTGTAGATGAAACACTTGAGTGTTTCATTTTAGTGGGCGCCTTCTCATCTTATCCCACACCTCTTGGATATATTTGACCGGTCAAGGCTTTTTGAAAGGGCGTGAAAAATGGATGGAAGCAAAAGCGCGCATGAAGAGATGCGTCTCTTCATGTGGCACGCACCCTGAAGTAGAGTCCTGCTACTTTCAGGACTCTTCATATTCTCCGGTGTTTGGAGATTGAAGAGGGACCTCTTGGGTTTCCATGGATCGGTACTTGCCATGTGGCAAGTCATAGATTGTCTAAGAAAATGGATGGATGCCAATATGTCTTTCGGTGCATGAGGAGACATATTAGATATGATTTTTCAGTCTTGAAAAATCATATCTGATAACCTGTTAGAGGACATATCACATGCCCCTCCTAAAACTATAAATAGGGGTGGTGATATGAGTTTCAGATCCTTTTCTTTTCACTGTAAAAAAAAAAGAGATATTTTGAGTATTCTTCCACTTCTTCCTCCCTCCTTCTTACTTTAGGACAAGACTTGTCTTGTTAGGACAAAGTCTTTTCTACTAGGACAAGGCTTAGTTTTAGGACATAAGCCTAAGGGGTCCTAGAGGAGGGTTGTCCTAAAATCAAGAGTGGTTTAGGACTGTGTCCAGAGAGCCCTACAGTAGGACAGGGTGTCCTATAATGGTCAAAGGTCAGAAAGCTGAAAAAAGAGTCCTGTTGAAGCAAGCAACCCCGGTAGGGATTCTTTCTTGGTACCATTCTCATGTGGATCACCGTTGGAGGGCTTGCACTTGTGAGCCTCATGGAAAAGATTGGATTTCAGCAATCCAGGTATGTATTCTGACTTCATTTATGTTTCGTTGATTGGTATTGCATAAGGGGTTCCTGGGAATTAGGATTTTCTAGCCATATTAGGGTTTCATGTTTAGAATTTTGTTTTGAAATTCACTTCCACATGCTGCATGATTCCCGGCACCCTGGGAGAATTCTCATCAGTGGTATCAAAGCCAGCCTTGTGGCATACCAATTATGAATCATTTTTGAAGTTCATGATTTCCACATATCGAGTCGACCCGATTAGTGATCGAGTCGACTCGAACCCTGTCATGTCGACTCTACTAGAATCTTGTGATGAAAATGCATGTTAGGGTTAATATGTCAGATTTTTGGTTTCTTCATGAAAAAGGCATGTTAATGCATTGATATGAAATTTTGCATATTAGGGTAATATGTTTAATTTCTACTTTTCATGAAATGCATGTTATCATTTCAAGTATGAAATTATGCATGTTGATTGAACCAAGTAACTGCTCTGGATTGGGGTTGCTATAGTCGTCCGGTCATAGGAGTAAAGTAGGGTGTAAAAAGCCCACTTGTCCATTCTATGGGTTTCCTATGGCGTGTAGGGGTGCAACTTTGTGGTAATTCCCATGAATGAGTGAGGTGAACGGTATTTTACATTAATCATGTCATGTTTTGCATATTAGGGTAATATGTGTGTTATCATGCTATGCATATTAGGGTAATATGTTTGTTGTCATGTAATGCTTTGCATATTATGGTAATATGCTTGATGACATGAATGTTCTGCATATGTTAGAGTTATATGCAATATGTTTATATTTTTTATAAACATAGTTATCGTGTTTATGTTTATACTTGTAATTATAAATGTAATTATCATGATAGTATTTAGAATGTATTTTTGAGACCATCAAAGCCCTCATAAAAATCATATTTAGTCATAGTAAAAAATTTAGTCATGATGCAAAATCAATTAGGGTTTGATCAGCCGATTGGTATCTAGGCAAGTGGTTTTGGGAAGGTAAAGGGAATGAGGTTTTTAATTGGTTCCGTTGTTTAACCTGGTCAATTTATTGGTGTCTGAGGAAAGCAACGGGGGGACGCCCTCACCCCTTCCACTTACCTGGCCAATTTGGTCATATCTAAACCTTAACTTGAGAATGCTAATGATTATGTATACTATATTTGCCTTCCTTCATGCTAAGCCAATTAATATCAAAACTATAGTAGGTTTGTTGTGTAACACAAGATCTACTCTAAGGTTTAATATGAAATTTGTATTGGTGCACTTAGTGCTTTATGGCATGGTTGAAATTGTTGCTTTGCTGTGTAACACAAGGGCAACAATCTTCAATTATAGCTATATATAAATGAAGGGTTTGACTAAACTAAGATATTATAGTTTATTGTGTAGCACAAGATTATTAGTATCTTAGAGGCAAAGATAATTGTTGAGAATTGCACGGGATGTAATTGGAAAGTAAGTCCTACCTTTGAACTTATTAGTGTTTGTTGTGTAACACAAGGCACTAATGAGGAATTAGGATCTCAACCTCACTAAGGAAACCGGAAAGGTTTCTTGCTTACCATAGTTGAGGGTTATGGCTTTTGAAAAAAATAGTGGGAGACATAATTAGATAGAAAATCCTTATCTAGTTATGGATGTCATCTTGAGTGGTCTGTTGATATCGTTCTTTATTAAATATAGGACATTTATTTTTATGGCTTCAAATTTATCATTGCATGGCATCTTGGATACTAATAAGTTAACCGATTCAAACTATGTGGACTGATTCAGGAAGAAGGCTGATGGAGCCTGTTCCCATTGTAGCATGTTTGGGCATTGGAAGAAGGATTGCAAGACTTGTCTTGCAAATATGAAGCTAGTTGCAAGTGGTGCATCTAGGGGTTTGTATATGATACAAACCAATTTATCATTGAGTGAATCTATTTCTAATTCATGGGTATTGGATGCCGCATATGGGTAATATATTTGTAAATCTTTACAAGGACTCCACAGAATTAGAAATTTGAAGAAATGTGACTTCAAATTATATGGGGCAAGTGAAGAACCCATATATGCTGAAGCTGTGGGCACCTATCTTCTGTTATTACCTTGGGATAATATCATAAGGTTGGAAGAATGCTACTGTGTGTCAAATATTGTTAGAAACATTATTTCAATATCCTTATTGTTATAACAAGGATATGAAATAAGTGTAAAGAGCAGTGGCTCTCTATTCTTTATAATAATACAATATTTGGGCATGGTTGCTTTGTGAATGGTCTTCTAACTTTAGTACTCAATGATGAAATACTTCTTGTAGATAACAAAGAGAAAAGAGATAATATTAATGTCACATATCTCTGGTATTGTCGGTTAGGTCATATCAGTGAGTCAAGGATAAACAAGTTAGTCAAAGAGGTTTACTTTGACCCTGATGATTTTCAATCATTAGAAACTTGTGAGTCTTGCCTCAAAGAGAAAATGACCAAGTCTCCATTCACTGGATATGGAGAAAGGGCAACTGAATTGTTAGGTCTTATACATACTGATGTGTGTGGACCTATGCCAACTCAGGCCAGAGGAGAATATTCTTATTTCATCACTTTTATTGATGATTTATCAAGGTTCGATTATGTGTATCTTATGAAACACAAGTCTGAAGCTTTTATAAGTTTAAAGAATATCAGAGTATAGTTGAAAGACAAACTGGACTTAGTATTAAAGCTCTTCAATCTGATCGAGGAAGGGAAAACTTACATAGTGAGTTTTTGAACCATCTCAAGGACAAAGGCATTATTTTTGAATGGACCCCTCCTTATACATCCCAGTTAAATGGAGTGGCAGAAAGGAGAAATCATACCTTATTGGACATGGTGAGGTCCATGATGAGCTTCATAGATCTTCCCATTTCCTTCTGGGACATGCCTTGAAGACTGCTACATATATTAAATAGGGTTCCATCTAAGTCAGTAAGTAGCACTCCATTTGAGTTATGGAATAGTAAAAGATCAAGTCTTAAGTATTTAAAGATTTGGGGTTGCCATGCTTATGTCAAGAATAACTTTGGACATAAGTTAAGTGCTAGGGTTGACAAGTGTAGGTTTGTTGGTTACCCAAAAAGAAGGTAAGGGATACCTCTTTTATAATGCTACTGAGAAAAAGATAATTGTCAGTAGTCATGCTACATTCTTGGAACAAGAGTTTATCCAAGAAGGATGTAATGATTCTTCACTTGAGTTGTGTGAAGAATAGAACCAACAAACTGATGAGCCTTAAAATAAAGTTTTTCAACCAGAGATTCTAATGGATCAAGAACAGCAACAATACACACCTCCTCTTCGAAGGTCAGAGAGGGTGCGAGAAGCACCTCTCAGATATGGCTTTGTCATCGAGGATGACAATGAAACCAGTATCATACAAGATGATGATCCTGTGACCTATTCGGAAGCTGTTGAGAGTAGGGACTCTAACAAGTGGCTTGGTGCCATGAAATCTGAAACGGACTCCATGTATTCCAATCAGGTTTGGACCTTGGTAGATCCACCTGAAGGAATTAACCTGATAGGGTGTAAATGGGTCTTCAAGAAGAAGATTGGAGTAGTTGGTCAAGTTGAGACCTATAAGGCTAGGCTGGTAGCAAAAGATTTTAGACAAAAACATGGTGTAGACTATGATGAAACATTTTCTCCAGTAGCCATGCTCAAGTCCATTCGGATACTGCTTGCCATAGTAGCATACCATGATTATGAGATCTGGCAAATGGATGTAAAGATTGCTTTCCTCAATGAAAATCTTAAGGAAGAAGTCTATATGTCACAGCCAGAGGGGTTTGTTTCAAGTGGGAGACCAAACCAGGTATGCAAGTTAAAGAAGTCCATTTATGGACTTAAGCAAGCATCAAGGAGTTGGAACATCCATTTTGATGAAACAATCAAAGGATTTGGTTTTTTCAAAAATGTTGATGAACCATATGTGTATAAGAAGACAAGTGGGAGTGCCATTATTTTTTTAGTTTTGTACATGGATGATATACTGGTCATTGGGAATGATATCCTAATGTTGCAATCGGTTAAAACTTGGCTATCATCAAAGTTTTTCACGAAGGATTTAGGAGAAGCATCCTATATACTAGGTGTAAGGATCTATAGAGATAGATCCAAGAGGATGCTCGGCTTATCCCAATCTAGGTACATTGACTTTGTATTGAAGAGATTCAACATGGATGGAAGTAAGAAAGGTTATTTGCCAATGAGTCAAGGCATACAACTCTCTAAGAAGATGTCTCCTAAGATATCAGAAGAAAGAGAGTGGATGGCTATGATTCCTTATGCTTCGACTGTAGGATCGATTATGTATGCCATGTTATGTACTAGGCCTGATGTCGCTTATGTCTTGGGCATGTGAGCAGGTTTCAGGTAGATCCAGGAGAGGATCATTGGAAAGCTATGAAAAATATTCTTAAGTACCTAAGAAGGACTAAAGATATTTTTCTAGTATAGGAAGGATTTGAGTTAAAACTAGAAGGTTATACGGATTCTAGTTTTCAATCAAATTCAGACGATAACAAATCCACATCAGGGTATGTCTTCACCCTGAATGGTGGTGCAGTGAGTTGGAAAAGTACAAAGCAACCTACAATAGCTGACTCAGTCACTGAGGCATAGTACATAGCTGCTAGTGAAGCTGCAAAGGAAGCTATCTGGATGAAGAAATTCATCATGAAATTGGGTATGGTTCCTAATGTACAATAGCCAGTGCCATTATACGATAAATACTGGGGCTATTGCACAAGCTAAGGAACCAAGGTCTCATCACAAGTCCAAGCACATTCTAAGACAGTTCCACCTCGTTCGAGAGATCATTGAAAGACATGATTTACCATTGAACGAGTTGACACAAAGAACAATAAAGCAGACCTATTCACTAAAGCATTAGCCAAGCAGCAGTTAGATTGCCACTTAGATTGAATGGGCATAAAGTATAAGGGCGATTGGCTTTAGTGCAAGTGGGAGTTTGATAGAAAAATGCCCTAAGAGCCAATCATTGTTTGGGCCTTTTTGCAAACTTCCAACTCATATATGACATCATTATTTATAATAAAGGCATTTGATTCATCATATACTGCTGTGTCATATTTTTGACTATGATGAACTCTATAGAGTAGGGCAATGGAATTAAGGTCATGATAAAATAACAGTAAGACCTAATTCCTATAAACCCTAATCTAGAATGTTTGTAGTCATTGGACCATTGTTGATTCGGGGATCGATGAATCCAGTAAGACTTGCTTATCCTATGTATGCTCAGTTGATGAGGGTGGTTGGTCTCATAGTCACTTGTATAGAGACACTAATACAAGGAAAAGGGTGCTCATTAGGTTATGAGTACACTGAACTGATCTGCATCGGGACTATCTTATGGAAGTCTTACTTCTTGTCAAAAGATAGGTCCTAGAGTAGAAGCTATGCATGTGATCTTCAGACCTGAGGTCACCATGGTTCCTTGTGCACACTAAGCCATACTTTGGTTCATACTCATTCATGGCATTATGGCATGTACGGGGTGATATGGGTATGGTGGAAGGTGTATGAAGGATGTGAGTGGAACAATAAGAAATTGATCAATCCTGGATATGTTATCCCATGTAATCTCTTCGATGAGTGACTCAAGGAATCTTTGCAAAGTGGGATGAAATTAGAAGTGGCTTCTAATCAATCATCAGCTAAGTCCTCATGATCGAGCTGAGATTCAATATGATTAAGCATTAGGGTTTGACATTTATCCATACCCATCACTTAATCGGGATAATGGGAGATCAAAAGATTGAATTGCAAGGTAACTTACTACTGAAGGGTATTTGAATAATTTCTACCAAATTTCTCATCTTCCGGGTAGGCATGACATGTTGCTAGACGTCAATCTTGTATTGTAGGTTTTCATGAATTAATTCGATTGGTTTCATGAGTCAATTCGATGTGTGATTCGAATTGGATAATTAGGTAAGCTGATTTGACCTAATTAGATCAATCAGGTTCGATCGGATCGAATCGGCTAAAACCTAAACTTACTGCTAGCTAGATGTGGAATCCAATGGGTCACACACAATAAAGAGTAGACCAAGAAAGTTACTCATGGTTTAATTAGGGTCATGGGATCCTAATTGGTTAGCTAGATTGCATACTAGCATATGTAGGCTACCCTAATTCCTAACCCATTGGATTGGATCTGGTTGCTTGCTAATTGGGCTAACCTAATTAAGAGAAACCTAAATTAGGTTGAGTCCTAAGTAGGGATAGCCAAATCAGAGCTTGATCTGATTTTATTTTGGACTTTTGGATGTTTTATTAAAGAGTCCATTTGAGTTGGGACATTAGATGCCAAAATGATACCTTGGCATTCAAAAAGGCCTAGAAGAGTATATAGTCCTCTGATCTGAAATATTTTTATATGGATGGAAAGAGAATTTAATGCTCTTTCTTTTGACACCCGTATTGCATATGCTTTGACTAGTAAAAGGTTGCATGGGGTGTAGAAAAAGTTGACCACAACATAAAGGGTATCTTGGTGCCTCTTGGCATGCACGGGAAATGAAGGTGCACACAGAAGGATAAAAGTCCTTCTGCAGATGAAACACTTGAGTGTTTCATTTTAGTGGGTGCCTTTTCATCTTATCCCACGCCTCTTGGATATATTTGACTGGTCAAGGCTTTTTGAAAGGGCATGAAAAATGGATGGAAGCAAAAGTGCGCATGAAGAGACGCGTCTCTTCATGTGGCGCGCACCCTAAAGTAGAGTCCTTCTGCTTTCAGGACTCTTCATATTCTCTGGTGTTTGAAGATTGAAGAGGCACCTCTTGGCTTCCCAGGGACCGGTACTTGCCATGTGGCAAGTCACAGATTGTCTAAGAAAATGGACGGATGCCAATATGTCTTTTGGTGCATGAGGAGACATATTGGATATGATTTTTCAGTCTTAAAAAATCATATCTGATAACCTATTGGAGGACATATCACATGCCCATCTTAAAACTATAAATAGGTGTGGTGATATGAGTTTCAGATCTTTTTCTTTTCACCATAAAAAAAAAGAGATATTCTGAGTGTTCTTCCACTTCTCCCTCCCTCTTTCTTACTTTAGGACAAGACTTATCTTGTTAAGACAAAGTCTTTTCTACTATGACAAGGCTTAGTTTTAAGACATAAGCCTAAGGGGTCCTAGAGCAGGGTTGTCCTAAAACCAAGAGTGGTTTAGGATTATGTCCAGAGAGCCCTACAGTAGGACAGGGTGTCCTACAGTGGTCAAAGGTCAAAAGGCTGACAAAAGAGTACTGTTGAAGCAAGCAACCCTGGTAGGGATTCTTTCTTGGTACCATTCTCGTGTGGATCACTGTTGGAGGGCTTGCACTTGTGAGCCTCATGGAAAAGATTGGATTTCAACGATCCAGGTATATATTCTGACTTCATTTATGTTTCGTTGATTAGTATTGCATAAGGGGTTCCTAGGAATTAGGGTTTTCTAGCCATATTAGGATTTCATGTTTAGAATTTTGTTTTGAAATTCACTTCCACATGCTGCATGATTCTCAGCACCCTTGGAGAATTCCCATCATGAAGTTACCCAAGAGGGTACCGATCAAGTGAAGGACACTAAGGTTAATATGTTAGTGCACACATATGAGATGTTCCGGATGGAACCAAATGAATCTATCACTGATATATATACACAATTCACAAATATAGTTAATGGTATGAGAAGTCTTGGTAAAGTAATGTCTAATGTTGATCTTGTGAATAAAACTCTTAGGTCACTTCCAACATCATGGAATCCAAAGGTGACTGCAATTCAAGAAGCAAAGGATGTGGACAAGCTACCTCTTGAGCAGTTAGTGGGATCGCTCATGACTTATGAAATCAATCTAAAACAGAAATCCATGGATATTGATAAGAAGAAGAAGGGGATTGCTTTCAAGTCAAATATACAAGAAGAATCCTCAATTGATGAGTCTGAAGATAAAGAGGAAGAAGAAAGTGAAGAAGCCCTCCTTGCACGAAAGTTTAGAAGATTCATGAAGAGGAGGAAGTTTCCCTACAAAAAGAAATATCAGTCCAAGGAAAAGGGAAAAGAAAAAGAGAAAGAAAAAGAAAAGAAAAGGAGAAGGAAGTACCTACATGCTTCGAGTGCAAGAATCCGAGACATTACAAGTTTGACTGTCCTCTCCTCAAGAAATCAAGAAAGAAATTATGGAAGAAAGCAATGAGGCCACTTGGAGTGACAGCGAAGACTCCAGTTTAGAAGAAGAGTAGACTGAAATTGCAAATCTCTACTTCATGGCACATCAGGACAATGATGAGGTATGTTCTGACACTGAAATTGATTTTACTTTTGATAAACTTAGGAATACTTTTGAAGAGCTTATGCATGATTATAAATTAGTTTTATCTAAAAACAAGAAATTGAAAAAGCATGCAAATATTTTCTCTTTTGAAAATAATTCTTTACTAAATGATGTTAGTACTTTGAAGTCTAAATTAGATATTTTAGAAAAGAAAAGTAATGCTTTATGTATGGAAAATAAAGTTTTAAAAAGATCTAAAAATGTTGTTTCTAATAATGATCTTTTAAAGAAAAATAAGGATTTAGAACTTGAAAATGCTAAATACAAAAATGAACTTGAAAAGATAAAATCTTTTGTTGACAAATTTACTTATAGCTTAGAAAAGTTGAATTTACTTCTAAACAATCAAAGAGCAGTTTTTAATAAGGCAGGTTTAGGATATAAACCACAGAAGCAACAAAAGTATTTAAAAAACTTTTTTGTACCTACATCATCTAGCATTACTTGTTTTACTTTCAAAAAGCTAGGTCATAAATCATATCAATGTAATTTTAGAAAAATCATTTCATTTGGTAAAGTGTGGGTTCCAAAAGAAATCATTTTGAATGCTAACCCTAAAGGACCCAAGTTGGCTTGGGTACCTAAAAATAAAGCTTGATCTTATTGCAGGTATGTCTTGCAACCAAAGGGAACAAAAGAGTTTGGTATCTTGATAGTGGTTGCTCAAGGCACATGACTAGAGATGTGAAGCAATTCACTTCTCTTGAAGCTTTGAATGGAGGAAGTATGACCTTCGGTGATAATGACAAAGGAAAAATCATTGGTATTGGTAAGGTTCACATAACTCCTTCTAATAATATTAGTAATGTACTTTTAGTAGATGGTTTAAAGCATAATCTTTTAAGTATTAGTCAGTTTTGCGATAGAGATTTTCAAGTAGTTTTTAAATCATCATATTGCATGATTACTAGTCTGGATATAAATGGAGTACAATTCATTTGAAAAAGGCATGGAAATATTTATTTGGTAGACCTTGATGACCTATCTTTACCTAATGGAGAATGCCTTATTACAATGAATTCTCCTAAGGAAGAGACTAGTTGGTTATGGCATAGAAGGTTAGGGTATGCTAGTATGTACATTATTTCAAAACTTTGCAAAAAGAATTTAGTTAGAGATTTACCTGAAATTTATTTTGAAAAAGATAGAATTTGCCAAGCATGTCAATTTGGAAAACAAATCAAAACTTCTTTAAACCAAAAGGATTTGTAACTACTAGTAGGCCACTTGAACTACTTCGTATGGATCTCTTTGGACCAACTAGAACATCAAGTCTAGGAGACGAGATATGGATTAGTCATTGTAGATGATTTTTCAAGATTTACTTAGATTTTCTTTTAGCATAAAAAGATGAATCATTTCTGTATTTATAAAGTTTTATAGAAAAGTTTCAAATGAAAAAGGTGTTTTAGTAGTCGTTTGTATTCGTAGTGATCATGGAACTGAATTTGAAAATCAAGATTTCGAAAACTTTTGAAATGAAAAAGGCATAGAACACAATTTTTCTGCACTTAAGATACCTCAGCAGAATGGGGTAGTAGAAAGAAAAAACCGTACTTTGGAAGAAATGGTATGCATTATACTTTATGAAAACGATTTGCTAAGATATTTTTGGACTGAAGCTATAAATACAGCCTATTATATCTTAAATCGAGTTTTAATCCACCCTATCTTAAAGGAAACTCCTTTTGAACTTTGGAACCGAAGAAATCAACTTTGAAATATTTTTGAGTTTTGGTTGTAAATGTTTTGTTTTGAACAATGAAAAAGATCATCTTAGAAAGCTCGATGCCAAGTCTGATGAAGGTATCTTCTTAGGATACTCTACATCAAGTAGGGCATACAGAATATTTAATAAACGAACTTTGGTTGTAGAAGAGTCAGTACATGTTGTATTTGAAGAATCTACTAATAAGTCCTCGAGAAAAGAGGATACATCTGATGAATGTGTAGGTGCTGACAAGCTTCAGAAGTTGACATTAAATGATCAAGCTCAATCAAATGAAGAAGATCAAGACAAGGATGAGAAAGAAGATGACACTCCAAAGCATCAAGATCTACCTAAGGAGTGGAGGTATGCTCGTGGACATCCTAAGGAATTAATCTTAGATGATCCATCTAAAGGGATAAGAACTCGAGCTTCTATTAGAAATGAATGTGATTATATTGCATTTGTATCTCAAGTAGAACCTAAATATTTTAAAGAAGCTGAAAAAGACTCTAATTGGACCAATGCTATGCAAGAAGAACTAATACAATTTGATAGAAATAATGTTTGGACACTTATAGAAAGACCATCTAATATTTTAATTATTGGCACTAAATGGGTATTTAGAAATAAATTAGATAAAAATGGTATTGTTATTATAAATAAAGCTAGGCTAGTTGCTAAAGGCTATAATCAGGAGGAAGGAATTGACTTTGATGAAACTTTTGCTCCTGTTGCTAGACTTGAAGCAATTAGACTATTATTGGCATTTGCTTGATTTATGAATTTCAAATTATTTCAAATGGATGTTAAGAGTGCTTTCTTAAATGGTTTTATATCTGAAAAGGTTTTTATTTAACAACCACCTAGATTTAAAAATCATGCACATCCTGATCATGTTTCAAATTATATAAAGTACTTTATGGATTAAAGCAAGCACCTAGAGCATGGTATGAAAGATTAAGCAAATTTCTGATTGAAAATGAATTTTCTAGAGGAAATGTTGATAAGACTCTATTTTTGAAAAAGAAAGATATTGATGTATTAGTAGTACAAATATATGTTGATGATATTATTTTTGGTGCTACTAATGAAATTCTTTGTCAAGAGTTTGCTAAGCTAATGCAGGGTGAGTTCGAGATGAGCATGATGGGAGACTCAATTTCTTTCTCGGACTCCAAATCAAGCAAATTATAGATGGTATCTTCATCAACCAAGCTAAGTACACAAGAAAAATTTTGAAGAATTTTGAAATGGAGACTACTAAACCAATAGGTACTCTTATGAGCCCCTCTTGTAGACTTGATAAGATGAACATGGTAAATCTGTGGATCAAAAGTTATACAGAGGTATGATAGGCTCCTTATTATATTCGACTGCTAGTAGACCGGATATAATGTTTAGTATTTGCATGTGTGCTAGATATCAGTATGAACCTAAAGAATCACATCTTATGGCTATTAAGTGCATTATTAGATATCTGTCTGGTACTATTAGTCTTGGTTTATGGTATTCTAGAAATTCATCTACTGAATTGATTGGATATTCTGATGCAAACTTTGTTGGTTGTAGATTAGATAAAAAGAATACTAGTGGAACTTGCAAATTTCTTGGAGTGAACTTAATCTCATGGTTTAGCAAGAAATAAATATCAGTTGCACTATTCATAGCTGATGTTGAGTATATTGCAGCGGGAAGTTGTTGTGCTCAAATCTTGTGGATTAAGCAACAACTTGAAGACTTTGAAATCAAGTTGGCTAGTACACCTATTAAATGTGATAATACCAGTGCTATTTGCTTGACTAAAAATCCTGTTCAACATTCTAGGAGTAAGCACATTGAAATTAGACATTATTTCATTAGGGATCATGTAGAAAATAATGATGTTTTGCTTGAATTTATCAGTACTGAATTTTAATTAGCAGATATTTTAAGTAAATCATCTCTTCTCGAAGATCGATTCTGTATGATTAGAAGAGAGCTCAGGATCATCAATCCATTTGATTAAATTTTTCCCATAATTTGACTCAAACTAGATCAATTTGACCTTATTCATGATGAATCATGTTTAATCATTGTTGATTTGACTCTAGATCTATCATATTTCAATTGATTTTGATCTGCCAGTGAAATCCCTAATTTTTTGGTTTTTAAGTCGATGTGTCAACACATCGATTGTCGACACCAAAATGTGTCGACATATGCGTGAGCCGACACATGAACAACTGCAGACTGAGATTTAAGGGATTTCCGAACCATTTTTTTTCCCCAAATCTTTTCTCCTCCGAGCTAACACTAGGATTCAAGGTACCCATATTGTTCATCTCTCTATTTTGTTGTTTTTGCCCGAAGTTTTCTTGGATTTGGACGTTTGGTAGCCATTTTTGTTTGGATTCTACCTAGGTTTTAATTCCTGAACCCTAGAAATCCCAAATTTCCACCAAAAACCTTGCCCAAACTTTGAATCTAAGCAATGGGTCCTCACAAGCAAGTTGTTCATTGACCTTGTCAGTCAAACCAAGAGGAAGAGCGAAGGATGAAGGCCTGACACAAGTCTAGATCTGCAGATCTGCCCGCACAACCCTTGTTTGTTCCGTCTAGCCGGATGAGCTCGAAGACAGTGGTTGGAGGACACCGAGTGGATTTCTCTTTCGTCGACTAGCAGCATTTTTGGATTGGAGAGTGGATTCGATAGGCTGGTTTGACCACATTCTGTTCACTCAATGAGAGATATTACCCTGGGCTGATGAGAGAGTTTTATGGATCACTTGCCCGCGGGACTGATGGTTGGTTAGCATAGGTCAAAGGATGAGATATCCCCATTACTTCAGAGATTCTGAGCAGAGTATGGGATATACCGATGACAGGATCTATTATTGATAGTTTGATGGATCGAGTCAGTGGTCTCCAGTGCATTTTTGAGTCTGACATTCTACCAGAGGGAGCCACTGTACCAGCATCCAAGTTGTCTGCGTAGATGAGACTAGTGCACCATATCATCGCCCAGATTCTTCTACCGAAGACCGGACATTTTGAATATATCACCGAGCAGGAGTTTCTCATGATGGTCTCATTGGTTTAGCACATGCCAGTATGCATTCCAGTTCTGATGGTACATCAGATTACAGAGGTGTCGACTAGCTAGCGACTCTGCTTACCTTATGGCATGGGATTGACTGTATTATTTTGGGAGTATGGAGTCAGCTTTGAGGATGAGCCTTACATACATTGCTTCATATCGATGTGTATGACATCAGGTCATTGCATTGAATGGGCTATCACTTGTTTTGAGGCCAGTAGACTCGCAGGATATTAGGTCAGGCCGAGGATAGAGCTGATGATGATGACATAGTAGAGGAGGAGTGGGTTCTCTCTGGTGTGGCAAGACCCAGCAAGACTCAGCTTGAGACGGTAGTGCAGCTAGAGGTTGCACCTTAGTCTAATCCTTCTACATTTGCACAGCCTCAGCCAGCATAGATGGAGACTCCTGGCACATCAGATAGTTTAGAGGACAGAGTCAGATGCATTGAGATAGATGTATTTATCATGAGGCAGCATCTTGACGTATTCATAGCTAAGACAAGAGAGAGCCATATTAGACTTAGTCATGGCATCTCTGCTATTCTTTCTGCACTATCCAGATCTATGATGAGTACTCTGACTACAGATATTGCTCCTGCTCCTGCTCATGTACCTGCTCCTGCACCAGCTGATGACATTGAGGATATCGATACTGGTGTTGATATTACTATTGGAGATGGTGACACTGTTGGTGACACAGTTATTAGAGATAATGATGGAGATGAGGAGACTGACTCAAACAGATTTGACATTGCTGATCTTACATCAGAGCCAGTTCTAGAGGTGATAGATGACTTGCCTTCGAGCCCTATTATTGACCCATCCATCTCACATGCCCAGACTCCTATTCCATTCTCTCCTTCTAGATCGGATGATCGCACTCCAGTTCCTATTCCTATTCCTATTCTCACTCCTGTTATCGATACACCTGTTATTGACTTCCCTGACATTGATACTTCATTTGTTCATACACCTATTATTGAGACCCCCACTGTTGATACACCCATCATAGATACACCGATACTTTCTATAGCTGATACTTATATTCTTGATATGCCTCTATCATAAGCTATTATCCCTGTTTTTGATACTCAGATTACTGATACTCCTACCCTTCATACATCATAGTTATTCGAGAGCTTGGGTTTTATACACCCGACTTTCAATATCTTGACTCTGGACCTTGATTTAATCACACACCTCTTCCAGCGATGGTGAGTTGGTTGACTCGATCACTTTCATTCCTGCAGAGGACATAGTTCCTACCTCTATAATTCTAGCCAGAGGTCGGACATATGCTCGTCGCAGAGGACGTGGTAGTCGTACTCTTTCATAGCCAACCAGGACCAAACTTCGAGATCTTCGATCGATATGGCCACAAGCTTGATCTTCATTGATACAGGACCGATTGAAATCGGCTCATCTTTTGATGATTCTGTGGATGAGGATTAGGACTTTCTTGTACTTCTAGATAGTTTACTTTCTTGCTTCTATGTATTTTTACCTTTGTTATGTATTTGTTGTATAAGTTCTAAGCATATATGAAAAACTTTTTGATTCCTCATTTCTATGTGTTTGATGAAATGAATGTTATATCTTGAATTATTTTATGCTTCAATGTCTTCACTCTTAATTGAATGAATTTCTTAAAGACAAAAGGGGGAGCATTTTAGAAAATGAATTTATTATCTTAATGCTATATCTTGACTATTTGATTTATTTGTTTCCTACCTTTTTAATGATAATAAAAAGGGGAGTAATTTAGAGAGACTTAAGTATAAATTCTAGTATTGATTTTATGATATGCAGAGAATAGATAATTTTTTTGAAAAACCTGAATTGAAAATCATTTACAAAATTCCTTAAGAAAGGGGGAGCTTTGCTTTTTGCTCATTTGAAAATCCTTTCAAAACAAATTTAACCCTTACAACCCCTCTTTCAATTTTTGAAAAGATTTTTACAAATTTTGTTATAAATCATTGATTCAGGGGGAGCTTTATTGTTTGCTGAAATTTTCTTGTAGAGTATCATGATACATGTTCTCTATGCATTTAAATGAATCCCAAAGTTCTGATACTCTCTATCTTTATAACAAGCTCTAATACTATTACTTGTGTTCTGAATGGTCATATCTTTAATGCAAGTAATGTTGATATACTTAATGCTTTCAATGTTATGCACCTTGATCAATTCTCTTAAAGCTTTATTTTTAAAGCAATTTATACTTAGGGTTTTGTCATCATCAAAAGAGAGAGATTGTTGATTCCATAATTGATTTTGATGATAAGCAAAATAATTAAGTATAAGTTGAGGACTAATGATTTGCTTTGAGTGCATTTTTATTGAAAGGGTGCTCACAAAATTTGAAGAAGCTTAATTGTTTTGAAGAAGCCAAGTTTGAATGAAAAGGTTGCTCAAAAGAAGACTTGGATACTTAAGAGTTGGTTGAATGGATGGCTAAGTCAAGTGAAAACTTGTTTCAGCTCAAATTCAACAGTTTTTGTGTATTTTTCAGAGAAGTATCGACAAATGACATGAAGTGTCGACACATGGAGATGAAGTGTTGACTTAAGCCGGTACGTAGCAATGTTTCAAATGACACAGATCAAGTGTCAACACATGGACCTGATGTGTCGACTCAAGATGTTGACACATGGATCAACACATGGCCTGAGACTTTCAAGCCACAGAACTTGCAGAAGTTGAAGGAACAGCTGAAGTATCGACACATGGAAGCAAGGTGTCGATTCAAGGTGTCAACTCAACTGAGAAGGTGTCGACACATCTAAGATTTCCAGAGAATCTGAATGGAGCATTTTGAACTAAGTGTCAACTCAAGAAGAACATGTGTTGACTTTATGTGTCGACTCAACTAAGGAAGTATCGACACATGGAATTTTGGCAATAGTAACGGCTAGTTTTCTCAAATGCAGAAATCACCCAAATTGCCCCCAATGGCTAGTTTCTCAAGTCTAACGATTAGAATTTGGTTTTAAGGCCTTGGAAGGGTATTTATATGCTCCAAATCAAATCTAAATACATGACATTGAATACCATTAAAGAGTTTTGAGAGAAAAGAAGAGAGAGAGCCTTAACTAATATTCATTCAAGTTTCAACCACTCTCAAGCTAAAGGAAGCCTCCAAGCATTCAAAAGCCATCAAGAGCATTGAAGATCATTCAATCTTGGACATTCAAAAGGCTTCAACAAGTACAACGCAACTCTACATCGAGCTACATCGACATATTTGCTTTGTTATTGAAAGCTTACATTGGTTCTTTATTTCTAAACCTTATTTCTTGTATAGGTTCTTGGTTAGCCTAATGTAAAACCAAGTAAGGTTATTGGTAAGCCTTGGAAAATCAATTAGGTTGCTGGTTAGCCCGCAAAACCACTAAGATTCTTAGTTAGCCCGGAAAACTAAGGGAGGTTGTTGGTTAGCCTTATGAAAACCAATTAGGTTCTTGGTTAGCCCGTAAAACCAAGTGAGGTTTGACTTGTAAACCTTATGAAAACAAGTCGAGTTTTGATTAGTAAGCCCGGAAAACTAATCGACTGTAATCATGTGATTATAGTAAATTTCCAAGGAGATCTTGGGAAGTGGATGTAGGTGCATTGGTTGGCACCGAACCACTATAGCTTTTGGTATTTGTGATTGCTTGATCTCTCTCTCCTTGCTCTTTATTTATTGCTCTTAATTTCTGCTACACTTTTATTTAGAACATTGCATTTGAATCATAGTACCTTGCTATATATAATTGTTGAATTGGATTGCTTTGCTTAGCATCAAGTTTCATTAAGTTAGTAGCCTGCCTTGTCATATTAAACAAATTTTTAGAGACTCAATCACCCCCTCCTCTTGGGTTGCTTACTGGGCAACAACAACTGAGTTCAGTTGAGTTCACTTTGTTGCCTAGAAATGGAGCCAAGAGGTGGGGTGAATTGGGTCTTTTTAAAAAATTAAAGCAATAATGTGCAAGCCTTGTAGTGTTGTGAGTTATGAAATTGATGCACTAAATTATATGCAGCAGAAAGCAATAAATAGTGCAATAAGTAAATAGGAAGAGATAGAAGAGACAATCACATACAAATACAAAGTTTATAGTGGTTCGGTGCAAACCTAGCACCTGCATCCACTCTCCAAGCCATCCTTGGGAATTCTACTATAATCTTTCCAAGATTACAGCCGACTTATTTTCCAAAGGCTCATAAGTCAAAACCTATGTTGGTTTTATCACCTAGGCTCACCAACAACCTTTACACTTGTTTTGTCTTCGGGCTTACAAATTAACCCTAGTTAGTTTTATCACCTTGGCTTACTAACAACCCACAACAACCTTCTTTCAAGACACCCTTGAAAGCAAGGTCAAATCAAAGGAGAATTTCAGATATACAATTTAAAATAAACAAGACAAACTCTTTTCAAGAGTAGAATGAAAGCTTTGAGGCTCTAATTTATGCTTCTCTTGTCTTCTTCTCCTTGGAATATTCTTCAAGCTCTTCTTTTGGAATATTGAAATGATAAGCTTGTAGGCTTTTTCAAGGAATCACTCTTTTAATGGCTCTTTGAAGTGAAGTTCTTGAGAGAATCTTGGCTTTTTGGCTTTCAATGGATTTCAATACCCCAAGAATGAAGTTGGTGAAGCTGAAATACAAAGAAAAACTTTCAAAAAATGGTTTATGACCGTTTGAGCATCAAATCTAGCTGTTGGGAGCTTGAAAAGATATTTCTGCAAGTCAGAAAAAATAGATCCGTTAGGACTGTCAGAATCCAAGTGTCGACACTTGGCTGTCAGGTGTCGACACTTGACTTCCAGGTGTCGACATTTGACACAAAAACACTCCAATGGTCATGTTCTGGATTTTCAAAAAGTCTCAGGCCTTGAGTCGACACTTGGGAACTTAAGTTTCGACACTAGAGTTTCAGGTGTCGATATTTGAATTTTGGGTGTCGACACTTGGCATGCCAAG
The DNA here is from genome assembly GCA_021397845.1 of Areca catechu. NCBI lineage: Eukaryota > Viridiplantae > Streptophyta > Magnoliopsida > Arecales > Arecaceae > Areca > Areca catechu. The sequence goes on along the minus strand of CM038051.1, from coordinate 141,398,283 downwards.
GAGTTTTTCTGTGTGCCAAGAGCTGAAGTGTCGACACTTGACTTCCCAAGTGTGACACTTGGTTCCGAAAAATTCATAATTAAATACAAATTAACCCAAAAACACAAGTGTTAACTATAAAACTTAAGATCAATGTAAATAACAAATAAATGAACTCTTTTAAGCCCTTTTTACATGAAGAATACTCCTCAAATCGTGAAAAATATTTCGTGCCACAGCGTGCCATGATACTTTAATTTTGAGAATTTGAGGTACTTGTTTCCTGAAAACTTACAACTAGAAATAACCATTAGTACATAATATGTACTCAACATTTTGTTATTCATCAAAATCACTAGGTGGAGCCAACAATCTCCCCCTTTTTGATGATGACAAAATCTTGAGTATCTCAACATTTAATTTCAAATTTTAGATTTGACAATTCATGAATATGATTTCAAGCTAATACATCCACAACTTGCATAGTTAAGAAGGATGAATCTCCCCCTTATTAGACAATTCTAATTAGAATAAGCAGAATATTGGTATCAGATCTATGCAATATTGGTATTAGATCAAATTTGAAATTCATAAAACTAGAGATCTCTACACCCCCTTTTTGTCAATCATTAGAAAAGGGGTAAAACTCCCCCTCAAAACAAGCATGGATACAAAAAGTAGTAGAGTTTCAGAGTTTGATTCAAGAGTTAACAGGTATTAGAGTCAAAATGTATATCTATCAAATAAATGTAACCAATCAAGCTGCCAAATGCAATCATAGTGAAGCACAATATGTAAACATCAAGTAATGCATATATATATCAGTCAAGTAATGTTTTCAGTACAAAATTTGCTGACTCATCAGCAATACTGAAACGAACAAAATACATCAAGAGTCATAAATCATAAGTATCATGAGTCATAAAGAGCATACGATATAATAAGCATCTATGAGGCTAATCCTCATCAGATAGAATCTCAAAAGATATAGGACCTGTGATCCTAGACCTATGGGCTAGACCACTAGGAATCTTCAATATACCAGGACTCCAAGTCCTAGTAGAAGGTCCAAAACGGGGTACAACCCTAGAAGCTCTAGTAGAGGGAGGTGGAAGTGTCTCAGCAGGAGTGACAAAGACTGGATCAGTGGAGATAGGTGTGCCAGTCGCATCAACGGGAGGAATAACAGGAGACTACAGCTCTCGGCTGACTACCTCATATCCATCTGCTCCATCACCACTGTCACTATCGCTGTCATCATCAAAAACATCAGTATCTCTATCCTCAGTCCCATCAGCATGGTCACCACCATCAATAGTGTCATCAGGGTCATCCTGGTGGTCGTCATCATCATCACCAGCAGGTGGATCAGCAGGAGCAACAGGAGGAAGGAGGGATCTAAGCATATCCTCAATGCGAGCAAATCCTGCCTCCATAAAGTGATGCAGCTCAGCATGCTGTGATGCTGTATGAGCTTTAAGGCTCTCTATCTCTATCCATCGCTGAGTCGTCCGTACTCCAAGACCAATGAGCTCACTTCGTACCTCCGTGAACTACTGACGAGAATGCTCCTCAAAAGATAATCCAGTAGATGATGGATGAGCAACTGAAGGAGTGGCAGTAGGTGTCATAAGCTCTATCTCAGATGCATGAGTAGCCTGAGCAGGTGAACTAACTGGCCCTGATGGCCCTGCCTCTACCTTTTGTATCTCATCCTCCTCATCTGGCTCTTGGCCAGACTCTCTCCGAACCCATCGACCTGCGACCAGTCTGTATCCCATGCGATGTAGCGACCTCTCGTCGTAGACATCCATGTGCAGAATCTCCTTGGGGATCTCCCCCTCCAAGGATACTCCACAAGCTTTAAATAGTCTAGTCAGCCCCATACCGTAGGGTAAATAGTGTTGTCACTGGGTCACAGCATCTCTCATCTATGCTAGCATCATGGATGGAATATCGACCCGAGTCCTCTGAGTCAAGCATACCATCAGCATCAACTCTCTCTCAATGATGAAGTCGAAGCGTCCAGTCTTCGAAAGCAATATCCGAGCTGTGATATGGTATAGAAGGTGCATCTCCACTGAAAGTTGTTTCATGGTGACCACCGTCACTCTGCGAACATCCTTATGCTCAAGTATGCACCTAAAGGCAGCCTCTCTGTCCTCTATAGAGAAAATACTGATACCACAATTGGGAATCTGCCATACTCAGCTCAGAAGCTCCTCAGTCAGAGATATCTCTACTCCACAGATAGTAGTCCTCCATAGTAAGTGACAGCAATCCATGGCACCATAAAACTCATGCACTAGGTGGGGGTAACACCTCTCCTGCATGGTGCAGAAGGGAACCAATCCTGCATCAGTGAGTGTCTGCCTGATATGGAATGCTATCGATTGAAGAACTCGATGTCAATCCATCGTCCTGAAGCTACAGCCTTCCCTGCCATCCTCTCTGCAGGGGAACCTGGGGCAACTAAACTACTGGCCTCTCCTGTATCATGTCTAGTCTTGGTCCTCCTCTCTGATCTCTGACTAGGTATCCTAATAGCTAATCTCTTTCTTGGACCCATCACAATCTAACTGAATAAGAAAGGAAAAAGATAAATAACCCAGGGCAGTATAGGTTTCAATTAGGTTAAGAACTTAGGCTAAAGGAGGCTACGTCTTCCTAAGAGAGGAATACTGGCTGTCAAGAGAAGCTAGAATAGGTTTTGAAAATTGGGATTAACCAAATTAAGTTGTAAAATACAAGAAATCGAGGGTGAAATACTTTTGATAATAGAAATCGGGGGTAAAATCATAAGAAATTGGGGGTAAAATACCTTTAAATACAAAAAATCGAGGGTCATAAGGACATTTTAGGGTTATAAAGCTAATCCCATTAAATATAATATACTTTGGTTAAAACATCCCCCTTTTTTTAAGTTCATAAAATTAGTAACCTTAAATAAATTAAAATATATAAAAAACCTATGGTTTAAAACAAAATACATTTGGGTTTTAGGTCAAAACCAAGAAATCAACCAACAAAATTAGTGAAAAGAAGAGTAAAAAGCATGGAAATCAACACAAATACTCTTCCCACAGGAATGATGAAAAAGAGAACAGCAGTAAATAGCTAGGAATCCTAAATTTAAACCGAAAATCTTTGAACATTACAGCCAAAATCCAATGTAACAATGAAAATAGCAAAAATAGATGGAATATGTGAGAAATCGGCCAAAAATCCATGAAAAATCCAAGATAAACATGTTCAAACATGATTTCTCCAAAATGGATTCTTCCAAAGAACTAGAAATGTCGAAAACTTCGATCAAAATCCATTGAAAATGGATAGAAAATCCTATACCTAGGTTACACAGTTCCAAAATAATAAAAATGAGAAGGGAAATACCTGATTTCAGTTGGGGCAAATGGGAAATGAGTTGATTTTGATGGAGTGGAGCTTGGGGGACCACTATAGCTCAAGAGAAAGTGGGGGAAATCAAAATACAAAACCCTTAGTCTGCCCTAAAAAGACAGATTTTCCATGAGTGTCGACACTTGGGATTTCTCAAGTGTCGACACTTGGTCAAGTGTCGACACTTCACGAAATCCAAGTGTCGACACTTGGCCAAGAAAATCCCAAAAAATCTATAAAAATCTTAAAAAATTCAAGGGTGTTTTTAAAACCTTTTGGGACTAAACTCAAGTAATTTTTAAGTAAAATAACTTGGATAAGATGAAATTTGAGAGAGTTCTAGGAGAATGGATCAATGATACCTAACTCTCTTTTAATCAGATAAAATCTCTCTTCACTCAATGGTTTGGTAAACACATCGGCTAATTGATCATCAGTACACACAAATTCAAGTATTATATTAGAGTTTTGTACATGATCTCTTATGAAATGATGTCTTATTTCAATGTGTTTACTCCTTGAATGTTGCACAGGATTCTTTGTCAGATTGATTGCACTAGTATTGTCACATCTTATGGGTGTCTTAATTAGTTTAATACCAAAATCTTCGACTTATTGTTTGATCCATAGAATTTGAGCACAATAGCTTCCAGCTGCTATATATTTGGCTTCAGCAGTAGATTGAGCAACTGGATTCTATTTCTTGCTGATCCATGAGATCAAATTTACTCCAAGAAACTGACAAGTTTTATTAGTACTTTTACGATCAAGTTTTCACCCAGTAAAGTCAGCATCAGAATAAGCAATCAATTCTAATGAAGAATATCTAGAGTACCAAAGATCAATTTTAATTGAGTCAGATAGATATCTAAGTATCCGTTTAATAGCCAAAAGATGAGACTCTTTAGGATTAGACTGATATCTATCACACATACAAACACTAAACATGATATCTGGCCTACTGGTAGTAAGATATAACAATGAACCAATTATGCCACGACATAATTTTTGGTCTATAGATTTACCTGATTCATCCTTGTCAAGTCTACAAGAGGAGCTCATAGGGGTACCTAATGGCTTGGTGCTCTGCATCCTAAACTTCTTGAGTATTTCTTTTGTGTACTTGGCTTGGTTGATGAAGATCCCCTCTTTGGTTTGCTTTATTTGGAGTCCGAGGAAGAAGTTTAGTTCTCCCATCATGCTCATCTCGAACTCACCCTGCATTAACTTCTCAAACTCTTGACAAAGAGATTCGTTAGTAGCACCGAATATGATATCATCTATATATTTGTACCACTAAGAGATCTTCATTCTTTTTCTTCAAAAATAAAGTTTTGTCAACATTACCACTAGTAAAATCATTTTGAGCAAGAAAGAACTTAAACGATCATACTAAGCTTTAGGAGCTTGTTTCAACCCATACAAAGCTTTATGAAGTTAGAAAACATGGTTTGGAAATTCAGGATTTTCAAAACCAGGCGGTTGTTCAACATAAACCTCTTCTTCGATAAAATCATTCAAAAAGATACTTTTAACATCCATTTAAAATAATTTAAAATCCATAAAATAAGCAAAAGCCAATAATAGTCTAATTGCCTCAATTCCAGTCACAGGAGCAAAGGTTTCATCAAAATCAATCCCTTCCTTCTGATTGTATCCTTTGGCAACTAGTCTAGCCTTATTTCTTGTAACAATACTATTTTCATCAAGTTTGTTTCTAAAAACCCATTTAGTGCCAATAACTGAAACATTTGAAGGCCTATCTACAAGAGTCCAAATATTGTTTCTTTTAAATTGGTTAAGTTTGTCTTGCATAGCATTTATCCAATAACTATCATTTTCAGCTTCTTCAATAGTCTTAGGTTCAATTTGAGATACAAATGCTAAGTAATTACAAATATTTCTAAGGGATGAACGAGTACTTACACCTTTAGATGGATCATTAATGATAAGTTATTTTGGATATCCATGAGCATACCTCCATTCTTTAGGTAGAGGATCAACAGTAGATGTGTTTTCATCACCTTGTGCTTGATCTCCTTCATTGTTTTGATCACCTTCTTGTTCCTTGGTAGGCTCTTTATTATTATTCACATCTTCAGTTTTCTTGGTACCTGTTTCATCAGAAAGCACATCTTCTTTTCTAGAAGATTTCTGGTCAGACTCATCAAATACTACATGTATGGATCTTCAATAACAAGTGTTTTTCTGTTGAAGACCCTGTATGCCTTGCTAGATGTAGATTAGCCTAGAAAGACACCATCATCTGACTTGGCATTAAATTTGCTCAAATTATATTTACCATTGTTTAAGATGAAACAATGGCATCCAAAAATACAAAAATAACGAATTGAAGGTTTTCTACCCTTCCAAAGCTCATACGGTGTTTTCTTTAAAATCGATCGAATTAAAACATGGTTTGAAACATAGCATGCAGTGTTTATGGCTTCCGTCCAAAAATATCTAGGTAAGTCATTTTCACAAAGCATGGTGCGTGCCATTTCTTCAAGAGTTCTATTTTTTCTTTCTACCATTCCATTTTATTGAGGTGTCCTAGGTGCTGAAAAATTATGATGAATGCCATTTTCAATACAGAATTTGTCAAAATCAGAATTTTCAAATTCGGTTCCATGGTCACTTCTCAAAGATACAATTGAAACACCTTTTTCATTTGAAAATCTTTTATGAAATCTAATAAATTTAGAAAACATTTCATCCTTGTGTGCTAAAAACATGACCCATGTAAAACATGAGGAATCATCTACAATAACTAGACTATACTTTTTACCTCCAAAACTAGATGTTCTAGTCGACCCAAAGAGATCCATATGAAGTAACTTTAAGGGTCTAGATGTAGAGATTACTCTGATGCGGGATGACTCTAAGATTGCTAAACATGCAGAAAAAATATTAAAATAATTTTTTTGTGATTTTTATAATTTTGTTTGTAAGTTAAATTTCCAAATAAAAGTAAGAACTAGCAAGAAGAAGAGCAATGCATAGAATCATCGTATCGCAGGAAAACTCATGCAAAATAATAAATTCCAGGACCCGAGAATTGAGAAACTCCTAGATTAGGATAGCTTATCTTCATCAAATTTGAAATTAAAAGAAGGGAAGGATGTTACCAATCAGTGATTTGAAGAACATCCAATGAAGAGATCACACAGCACTCTGATTGGAGTCTGGATGATGAAGTTTGGTTCCCTTGATTAGATGGCTGATTTGGATGGTTCCAGATGCAAGGAAAGCCTCCTCTAGGGAGGTGAAACACCTCGGGGATCCTACAAAATGTCAAGGGTCAATCAAAATAGCAAGCAAGAAAAAGAAAGGGGACTAGGTTTAGAAAGAATCAAGTTAGGGTTTAGAAGAGGGGCGGCTTGAAGCTTGATGAAGATCTCCTTGCTTGGTGGCCTAGGGCACTCCTTCTTGGATGTGTGAAGGCTTGGATGGCAGTGAGTTAGGGTGTGGAATGATGCTAGGGCAGCAAGGAATTCGTCCAAACAGAAAAACACAACCTAAAGAACCAAAAAAAATAAAGTAACACAAGCTCGCAAGCTCATAATAAATTCACCAGGATTTTGATATCATGAATAAAAGTTGATTACAAGGGGGGGAGGGATGGGATATTTATAGAGTTCCCATGCTCTCACTAACCATAGTTACACTTGGGTTAGAAGTCCTCTTCCAAATTGGAATACAAGTCCTTTCCTAGCTAGATTAGAAAAACAAATCCCCATTAGGTTAGGAATTGACCTAGTCTTCTCCTTTTTCATTCATGCTTTGACTATTCCACTCAAGGACACCTCTTGGACTTGGTCAACACTTCAAGGAAGCCTAGGAGGGCATGTTGGGCTTCTAGGGGCATCAAGGGGCCGGCCCAAAGGGGCTTGGGTGCCTGGGTTTGGGTCTCTAGAAGCTAGGGTGGCCTGGTAGCCTGGTAGCAAGAATATTCCATAGAATCTTGCTTTTTTAGGGCTTGGGCTTGGCACTTGGACTTGATTTCTTTGGGCTAGGATGTAGAGGGACGTTCGAAATCATGGATGCCTTGGTTTGGGAATATGCTCTGGCATCTGGATTGGAATTTGGGCATCTAGAGGACATCTAGAAAGACTCAGGGTTTCTGGAAGCATCTTGGATCCTAGGTTGTCGCACAAGATCCAGTGGACTGATGTAGCGGCCTCTGACTCCTGGATGTGGCCTGGTGAAACTCCAAAATAGGGTGTCCTCTTCTCTTTTACAAAAATTAGGCTTATACTGGACTCATAATTGATGTATAGGACTCAAAATACTGACTAGGTTGAGGGTTGAAACAAATCAACAACCTCAACTTATTACAGGACTCAATCTTAATTGATTACAAAATTTTAAAATTTTGATACATGACTAATTAAACCATATGGGATCTAGGGTCTTGTGTTTGATCATGATGTCCCCACCAATTCTCTCGGGGCGGGAGGAACTCGACCCCATCGAGTATGGGTCAATTTGGCTCAGAAGGGTCTGGGTGAGGCGTTGCAGATCCGCACCAGCATTCCACAAGTCCTCAGATTATGGTTGACCTTTCCACCGGACAAATACCGCTGACAGTCTCTATCTTGGGTACCGATAGCTTGATCATCCAAAGCTCTTTTAATCTTTACCTCACCATAAGGCCAAATTATATGTGGTCGCTCTGGGGTGGGTTCTCTCTCAAAGAACGGGAGTGGCTCAAGGGGCTCACTGGGTATCACTACTAGCTCCCTAGGCTTTACAAAGTCTGAGATGATGAAGTGGAGCTAATACCTAAATTAGGTGATATCTCAGGCACATAGGCATTGGGTCCACTACTATTCAAATTTTGGATGGGCTAGCTTCATAAGCAGAAAATTCTTTAACAGTCATATTCCTCTGCATAAAAATCTTTATCTTTCTTTTGAGAATTAGCCAAGTTATTATTTAGTTCATTACTTATGTTCAGCTCTTGACTAATTTCATGACGTATATGCTGTGCAGAGGCTAGTGTAGGTACAGATATGTGATTTAGGACTGTGAATTTTATTGGACTCGACTAATACCTATTAGACTTGACTAAACTTTCCTATCGAAAAAAATTTTATTGGACTTTCTAGGATCTAACCGAACACACTATAGACTTTCTAGGTTTGACCCTAGCATGGCATGCACATGAAAACTTACTATGTATGGATACTAAATGCAAAGGGTATGCAAGAGGTAAGATGCAAACCTAATATATACAATAAATGAATACAACATGCAAACCTCTACATGATGCAGGTGAATGATTAAACAAATATAAGATAATTCAAGAAAAGACAGGAAATATGAGGTGGATTCTAGGTCAGTCTGGTGGAGTAGAAAGCGTTCAAGGTTAATTGGATAGAATGAGATATAAGAAGGGGTGTTAGGGATTAAATCTAAACTAATAAGATTGACCTTATGAGGTTGATGTCTATCTACTGGGTCTGCCTTATGGAAGAATGGGTCACTAATTTCAGGAAAAAGATCTTTAATTGGGAGCAAGGAAGTGACTTCATCCAGAGGGTACTGGGTGAGATAAGCCAAGTCCTTAATAAACTCTTCTAGCTCAGGAAATTTAGGACTAGGCTCTACAATTGGATTCTCTTCCTCTAACTGGTCTTCTACTACCGGTTCAGCTTGGGTGTGGTCAGGTTCAACTAATTTAGGTGGTCTTCTACTTGGTTTGGGTCTTGGATAGGGTCAGGGTTGTGGACTTCCCTGATGCGGCATGAAAATGCTTTCTATTGAGGATGAGTTAAAAGTTGAGCAATGAAAACCTAAACACATGAACTAGCTTTCAATCTAAGAGACTCAAGCAAGACCTAGAGAAAGATTTGGTAATTATTAAATATATGCCACAATAATAGCCAGATTATCTTAAAAAGAAGATTAAATCTAAGGCTAAAGGATTAAGAACCTAGAGGTTAACCTTCAATGGATCAGAAATGAAGTGATGAGGAAGATTTGTTACCAATGATGAGCTCTCTTTTTGAAGTGATAGACCCTTAGTAGCATTCGAATGAACCAATCCAGGAAGAGAAGATGATAGTTCCGAGGAAATACACCCCATCCATTCGTGTTCCTCTGACAAGATGACGAGCTCTTGAACTCCGGATTAAAGAGAACCCTGCAAGGAAAGGATTAGAAATGGAATATTTGAAAAGATCAAAACACAAAGGAAAAGAAGAGATCATAAGAATTGTTCTTTGATGGAGGCTTGAGAAACTCTTGTTGGGGTAGGTGGGATCCATGGAAGGGTGTCTCCTTGATTTCTTCTTCTTGGAATGGAATTGACACTTGAAAATAGATGGAGGTTGCATGCCCAAAGAAGAATTGCTTCTCAAATTTCAAACTAGAATTTTATCTAAAGCTATAAGAGAACATCACAAATACTCAAGTAATGGCAAGACAAAGACCTTCTTCTTCATTTCATTTTGTCCCCAAAAAAATTCACTCCATACAATGGGGCGTTGGATCTCCTTTTATAAGCTACCAAGCCCTTTGTTTAAAATTTAAAAGAGAGAAGAGATACATGGGATGGTTGAGAGATACATGGGATAGTTGAGAGATACATGGGATGGTTGGAGAGATAGGAGGGAAGTGGTTACATGAGGTGGAGGTTTAGTTTGGCCGCCCAAATTTGAATTTGACTCCTTCTTGGTTGCCCACTTCAATGGTTGAGGTGGTACATGTGGTGGCAATCCCATTAGGTGGCATTGCTTGATGATGTGGATGATGATGTGGCACCCTCTAAGCTTGGTGAAGTGGCATGATGATGTAGTAATCCCATGAGAAGTTGAGAGGTAGATGCTTGGTAGTCATTTGATGGTAGTTGACTAGTAGTTGTCCTGGTAGTTGCCTTGCTTGTTATTCTAACAAGATAAAATTGTTCTACAAGTCGGGGTTGGATGTGCTGCATCAGGAGTCAATCCATAGTGAGTGAAGACCGTTGTCGGTGTCCGCACCAAATCTCCCGGGGTGACGAGAATTCGACCCTATCGAATATGGTCCAATCTGGCTTTGATATTGTTCAAATAAATTCGGGTCCATTTGTTGCAGGTCCTCTCTAGTGATCCAAGAGTTGTCAGATTCAGGTCGCCCTTGCCAACGAACCAAATAACGATAGTAGTCCTTGTTCCTGGTGGTGACAATCTTATCATCTAGAATCTGTTCAATTTTCTCTCATTTCTTTGAAAAGGTGGTTTGTGGACACTCTGGGACAAGTTCGCTCTCAAAAATAGGGTCAGGCCCAAAAGGCTCACAAGGTATCATCATTGGTTCCTTATACTCTATTAAGTTTGAAACATTAAAGGTTGGACTAACACCTAAGTCAGAAGGTAAATCCAGTACATAAGCATTAGAGCTAATCTTTTTTATGACCTTGAATGGACCTGCGCCACGGGCATGTAATTTCTTAAAAGTTACCGATGGGAATCTTTCAGGTTTGTTTAATCATTACATGATCCCCTTCATAGAATTCCTTGACTCTCTTTCGTGAATTAGCCTTATGTTTATAGGATTCATTGCTCAAGTGAATTTTCTTGTTTATTTCATGATGTAAATCCTTAATATGCTGTACATAGGATTCAGCAGACTCAAAAACTCATGCATTTGTGGGTAGTGGGATTAGATCTAAAGGCTTCCTAGGTTTGTAACCATGGACTATTTCAAATGGACTTTTGCCTATAGATCGACTGACCGAACTGTTATACGCGAACTCAGCATGAGGCAATAACAAATCCCAGTTTCCTAGACTATCTCCCACTAGACATCTCAACAAATTCCCTAGACTTCTATTCACAACATCGGTCTGTCCATCAGTCTGGGGGTGGTAGGCAGTTGAAAATTTCAGTCTAGTTCCTAATAGGTGCCAAAGGATTTTCCAGAAGTAACTTGTAAAACGGACATCCCTATCAGAAATAATAGTTTTGGTAGCTCGTGTAGCCTGACTACTTGATCAAGAAAGAGCTTGGCTACCCTAGAGGCATCAGAAGTTTGGGAGCAGGGTAGGAAATGGGCCATCTTCGAAAACCGGTCGACCACTACAAAGATTGAATCATGTTTTCTAATGGTCTTGGGTAACCCTAGAGCAAAGTCCATGCTAAGATCCTACCATGGACACTCAGGTACAGGTAAAGGAGTGTATAACCTGGTATTCTGTTTCTGTTGTTTTGCAGCAGCACATGTCCTACATCGGGCTACAAGATTTGCTTCCTGTCTCTTAAGGCCTGCCCAGTAGAATTGTTCCTCAACAGCTAAGATAGTCTTGTTTCACCCAAAATGGCCAGCCAAACCTCCAGCATGTGTCTCCCAAACTAGAAAATCTCTTAAGGAGGTTCTTGGAACACAGAGCCTATTTTCTCTAAAAAGATAACCATCTAAAAGGATATGGTCACTATGATTGCTAGATGGTCCTAGATGTAAAGCCTGATAGATCTCACCAAAATCCGGACATGTTTTGTATTCCTCCTTAAGTCTCTCAAAACCTATGACTTCAGTGCTGACTGAATTTAAGAGCAACGCTCTACGACTTAAGGCATCAGCAACCCTATTCTTAATTCCCGCATGGTGCTTTAGGATGAAGATATAGGCTTGGATGAACTCTACCCACTTGGCATGCCTAGGGTTCAACTTTTTCTAGGAGCTAAGAAACCTAAGGGCTCATGATCCGAGAATAAGACAAACTCTTGCGGTAGCAGATAGTGTCTCCAGTACGTCAAAGCCTGAACTATCACATATAACTCCTTGTCATAGGTTGAGTATTTCATCCTAGCCTCATTCAGTTTTTCACTAAAAAATGCCACTGGATGACTTTCTTGACTTAAGACTCCTCCAATTCCTACTCTAGAGGCATCACAAGCTACCTCAAAAATCTTAGAAAAATCGGGTAATCTTAAGATCGGTGCTTGTGTCATCCTGTCCTTAATATTTAGGAAGGCCTTATCAGTAGCTTTATCCATTCAAAATTGCCTGTTCCTATGTAATCCGTAATAGGAGCAACTAAGGTGCGAAACCCTCTAATGAATCTTCTGTAAAATGTAGCGAGGCCATGAAAACTTCTTACTTCATGAATATTATAGGATGTTGGCCAGTCTACAATTGCTCTAATCTTCTCAGGGTCAGCTATACTCCTTCAGGGGTTATGACAAATCCTAGAAAGATAACTCTAGTAGTCACAAATCACATTTCTTCAAATTGGCATAGAGATTATCCTTCCTAAGTGCCAAACATACTTGCTCCAGATGGTTCAAATGATCATCTCTAGTCCTACTATAGATAAGGATGCCATCAAAATACACAACGACAAACTTTCTGATAAAGGATCGTAGGATTTGGTTCATGATTCTCATAAAGGTGCTAGGGGAGGGGCGTTTGATAGTCCAAAAGGCATGACTACCATTCAAATACCCATCCTTAGTCTTAAAGGCAGTCTTCCATTCATCCCCTGATCTAATCTTAACTTGGTGATAGCCGCTCTTCAGGTCAATCTTAGAAAATATCATCGCACCGCCATCATATCTAGCATGTCATCAATTTGGGGATGGAAAACCTATATTTCACCAGATCTTATTTATGGCATGACAATCGACACACATCCTCCACGTGCCATCTTTCTTAGGGGGTGAGTAAGCTGGGACTGCGCATGGGCTTAAACTCTCCCTAATGAATCCTTTCCTAAGAAGTTCTCCTTCTTGTCGTTGCAATTTTGATGTTCGGTAGGGTTCATTCTATAATGGGGAAGGTTCGGTAAGGTCGCTCCAAGTACTAAGTCTATTGCATGTTTGATCCCCTAAGGGTTGGAGTTAGTCGGGTCCACTCATCGGGGAAAACATCCTTAAACTCATCTAGCACTTCAACGACTTCCTGAGGTTGTTTTTGGGGAGGGCTCTTGATGTTCCTTAGTTGTCAAAACCCAAACAGGTGAACCATTGCTATCTCTTGCTCCAATTCCTTAGCAGTGATCACGTTTTTATCCCTGTGTCTTATCTCTCCAATTGGCTAGATCCTTTTTTATTGGATCCTTAGGTGGAGAAGAATGGATTACAATCCTCTTTCCATTATGAGTAATGAGCAAGAATTAGAGTGACCATAGAGTATACCTCATGATCGTATAACCATGGTCGTCCTAAAATGATACTGTAACTCCCATTGGAAGAACACGCACCAAACTTTTCTCTTGTTAAGACTGGAACTGGATGGTAACTATACACCTAGACTTGATGGAAATAGAGGTGAGTCTATCCAGGATACCTATATGAATTAGGATGGTGTATAGTGGACAATCCTAGGTTTTGACTGTGTTGGTGGATATGGCATTGACACAGCTACCACTATCTAAGATGACCTTGCACACTTTCTCGCCTATCTTGATAAAAGTCTATAGGATACTAGTCCTACGCCAATCTTCTTGGTCTTTGGTTTGGGTGAGGATACACCTAACCACTCCTAAAAGATCATGATCTACCAGGGCTTCATCACCTTTATAATCTTCAGCCAAATTCTCATCCACCTGGATATTTCCTCTTCACACTCATCTTGGGGTCTATGGCTTCCTCTTCTACTTCCCCTGTGTAAGGATCGATTTGGACAGTTGCTAGCATAGTGACCTACCTTCTGACATTTGAAACATGCATTCGGATTTCTTTGGACTTCAGGTGATTTCTTTTTATCATCTCTTTGGGTCCTAGGTGCATTAGAATTGGGTCGGTTGAATCTAGACTGACTGGGTCCTATCTGCTGATTAGGCGCACTAATCCTAGGGGCGTCGGGTCTACAATAAACTGGACTCTTATGAAATCTCTCAGCATCTCTAGCTATCTGATAGGCCAGTTCTAGATCATGGACTTCCCTCATGAATAATTTTTTCTGGATTTCTTCCCTCAGTCCGGCTCTAAATCTAGACAGGTTATCGACTCAGATTCATCAACATTACACCTCATTACAAACTCATCAAATTTGGCAATGTACTCTGCGACACTCCTATTTCCTTGAGTAAGTCTTTGCCATTGATCTAGGATTCTTTGGTGGTAGGACATAGAAGGTACTTTTCCCTAAGCCTAATTTCATCGCTCTCCAGGTTACTATAGGCACATCACCTCTTTGCCTAGCTATCGCTCAACATTTCCCCAATAGAGCCTAGCTTGTCTTACCAACTTTAGTTTCGCAACTTACATTTTCTTTCCTCGGCCATGTTATACCAGTCAAAATACTGGTCCATTTCTACTTCCCAATCGATGTAAATTTTGGATCTAAGATTCCATCAAATGTGGGTGCTTCCAACCTAACATTTTTTATGGCTCGATCATCTTTGGTTTAACTGAATTGGAGTTGGTCTCCTGACATTTGGTTCATAATGGGGCTCAAGATAGACTCTCCATGGATTGGGTTCATGGGCTTGCTCATGATTGGGCCCCCTAGGATTTGGTTCACAGAAATGGTCTTGCCGAGGTCTCCTAGGGTGGGCTCATGGAAAAGGTTTTGGCGTGGAACCCTTATAGGGTTGATGGTGTTTCAAACTCAGTTCAAGATCAGGTTCGAGATCATTCTGGACTTCATGTCTCCTCTAGGAGTTCTAGTTTCTAATTGATCCAACCTAGTCGTGATGTGGGCTAACTGATCATTCATGCTCTGGTTGGTCTAGGCCACGTTCTGGGTAGTTTTGGGCCATTGCTCAGTCAAATTTTTATTTAGTGGGCCACTTGATCATTCAAGGCTTTAATTAGATTTCTAAGATTTTGGTCCATGGCTACACTTGACTGGGCTTGGGCTGTGAATATGAGTTCCCTGCTCTAGTTGTCATGCATGCAAGTGGACTCAAACTTGGGCTAAGGTTTTTCTAGACCTGTTAGCTCAAATAAACTGAGTTGGCTAGGTACAATCAAACCAACAACTACTCTTTTCCATTGGCCAGTCAGGAGGTGGGTCTATGGAGGTTTCCCCAGCTCTCGCTGGGACCTAATTAAAAACCACAAGAACTGCTTAGGCTTAGCCACTTAACCTCGATCCTTGACACTAGCTTCGAATAATAGGTGAAGAATTGGTTGCACAAGCTTGTCCCAATTGACTTGAACTAGACCTAGAGTCCCAAACTAGTCGCCTAATCAAGGTGGCAAACTAGATTGTAGTAACTCTACACTTGGCCTGGTGTCAGAACAAGGGGAGTATGAGATCCCTTCTTTAGCCTGCCTAGGCCGGTGGAATTGGCCCGTAGACGGATCAGCACCCAAGCCCTTAGTTCCAATCCTAGTCACCAAGTAATAGGGCACACACAAGACTAGTTGATACAATGACTTGACACTGACCAGGACTCGACCAATTGATGTGCTTAACCCACTAGGGCAATTAAGGTTCTACTCAATTTTAATTAGGGGATTGGGTTCGATGCACAATGAGGGTTGTTGTTCTTGGCTAAGGACAGGTGATCAATCCTGCCCCCATGTCATATTGGTGCCCTTAATTAAGTTAAGATGAATGCACACAACCATGCTGAATATTAACTCTACTGGAATTTTAGACAACAATACTAAATCACAGCTCGAAAATTCTATAGTTAAACAAAAATTCTATAAAAATTATGAAAACTTATATAAATTATAATGGATCTAAAAAATAAGAATCACTAAATTCTGAGTTCTGTGTTAAGAAAAACAATTCATTTATCAGACCATATATGCACAAATTCAGAAAATTCCAGCAAGAAAGACAATTGAGAAATTATCTATGCTAACAATGGTAATCACCAAGATAGGACAACCTTACACTATAAGGATTCCCCCTTATAGTAGGACAACCTGATTTTACCTTGGTATTTAACATACATTGATGCAAACACTTAACAGGCTATGCAAGATATTAAAACTCTATGTGTAGAATTCCAGCAAACAATGAATTTTAGCATCTATGCAAATCCTATCCTAATCCAACCATGCTCTGATACCAAAATGATGTGGCATGAAAATGTTTTCTATTGAGGATGAGTTAAAAGTTGAGCAATCATGAAAACCTAAACACATGAACTAGCTTTCAATCTAAGAGACTCAAGCAACCTAGAGAAAGATTTGGTAATTATTAAACATATGCCACAATAATAGCCAGATTGTCCTAAAAAGAAGATTAAATCTAAGGCTAAAGGATTAAGAACCTAGAGGTTAACCTTCAATGGCTCAGAAATGAAGTGATGGGGAAGATTTGTTACCAATGATGAGCTCTCTTTTTGAAGTGATAGACCCGTAGTAGCATTCGAATAAACCAATCCTGGATGAGATGATCGTTCCAAGAAAATACACCCCATCCATTCATGTTCCTCTAGCAAGATGACGAGCTCTTGAACTTCGGATTAAAGAGAACCCTGTAAGGAAAGGATTAGAAATGAATATTTAAAAAGATCAAAACACAAAGGAAAAGAGGAGATCATAAGAATTGTTCTTCTTATGGAGGCTTGAGAAACTCTTGTTGGGGTAGGTGGGATCCATGGAAGGGTGTCTCCTTAATGTCTTCTTCTTGGAAATGGAATTGACACTTGAAAATAGATGGAGGTTGCACGTCCAAAGAAGATTGCTTCTCAAATTTCAAACTAGAATTTTATCTAAAGCTATAAGAGAACATCACAATACTCAAGTAATGGCAAGACAAAGACCTTCTTCATTTCATTTTATCCCAAAAAATCTACTCCATACAATGGGGCGTTGGATCTCCTTTTATAAGCTACCAAGCCCTTTGTTTAAAATTTAAAAGAGAGGAGAGATACATGGGATGGTTGAGAGATACATGGGATAGTTGAGAGATACATGGGATGGTTGGAGAGATAGGGAGGAAGTGGTTACATGAGGTGGAGGTTTAGTTTGGCCACCCAAATCTGAATTTGACTCCTTCTTGGTCGCCCACTTCAATTTATGGTGGCACTGTGGTGGCAATCCCATTAGGTGGCATTGCTTGATGATGTGGATGATGATGTGGCACCCTCTAAGCTTGGTGAAGTGGCATGATGATGTAGTAATCCCATAAGAAGTTGAGAGGTTGTTGCTTGGTAGTCATTTGATGGTAGTTGATTGTTAGTTGCTCTGGTAGTTGACTGGTAGTTGTCCTGGTAGTTACCTTGCTTATATTATTCTAACAAGATAAAGTTGTTCTGCAAGTCAGGGTTGGATGTGCTGCTTCAGGAGTCAATCCATAGTGAGTGAAGACCATTGTCGGTGTCCGCACCATTCCTTATGGTTGGGCTCTTTGTATGTTTCCTAAGGTTGAACTATCCTATGGTTAGGCTCTTGGTATGGTTCTTGAGTTTGGGTTCTACTAGGGTTTTGAGAGGTGGAACAGGATGGGTCAGGATTAGGTTTAGCATTGGAGTCTGGGGTTTTCTCTATAGTCTCTAGTCGATTCTCTACTTTCTTTAATCTAGTGGTTAATTGGTCGATCCTAGTGGTTGTTTGGCTGTTTGTTTGGGTTATCTAGTTGAGTTGAGTGGTCAACTGGACAATTGATTTTGGTTTGATCATGTTTGAGGTCCATCTGAGCTAACTGATTTGGGTTTGGATATTGGATTGATGGATCTGGATGGTTAATTAGGCAACCATCTGTTCATTCATGGCTTTTATGAAAGCCTCAAATTGGGATCCATGGTTGAGTTGGGTTGGGGTGTAGACTTATGGTATTGGATTCCTAATCTAGTGGTCATGCAACAAATCAAACAATCAAAGTGGAATGATGCAGCTAGGCATGCAAAAAAAAAATGTTAGTACAATATAGGGCTTGCTAGACCTATAGTCAAAACTGAATGGGTCAGCTCAACTTACACTTAACCCAGCAGCTAACCTTCCACTAGCCAGGTAGGGGGTGGGGTGGTGGGAGGCTCCCCCTGCTTGTCACAGGATCCTAATTATAAACTACCAGTCCACTTAGGTCGTTTGACTCTGCACCCCCAGCCTTAGACACTAGCTTTCAGTAATAGCCACAAGAACAAATGCACTAGTTGGCCCACACAGCTTTGACCTGACCTGTTGATGTCACCTAGCCCTCTAAGGAAAATTAAGTCTAATCAATTTTAATTAAGGCTTGGGTGGGAATGCTGGGTGGTTGTTTTGGGCCCAGGACAAGTTATGACCTCCTGCCCTGATGTTATATTGATTGCCCTTAAGATTAGATTAAAAGATGATGAACATTCAATGGTCCTGATATAATCTAAAACAATTAGAAGATAAATAATTTTTAATTAATTTATGAGATGTCAAGTTAGGTTTAAGTTAACTGGGGTTATCAAACAAGTTTGGCTTGGGATTGGGGGTGTGGAAGTTGATTAGGTTGGGTTGAGTTAAGTATGTAGAAACAACAGAAATTAGAAAATTAGGGTTTCAAATAATACAGAATTTGGCATAGATCCTGATGCATAAAAAATTAAAAGAATCTAAAACAGAGGATTGATGGTGATGATGAAAACTACCAAATTTCATGCAGTGAAAAAGTCATATGACAATGCAAACCTAGGGTTTTTTGGACTACTATAGAAATTATCAGGATTCTGTTAGGGTTTCTAAAATGCCAGGTTTTAATGACTTATGATTTTATAAAATTAATTAAAAATTTTTTTTAAAATAGAGGACATGACAGAAACAATTCATGGAAATTTCAAAGACAATAAAATTCCTAGATGGTCAAAATTGGATGAAATACAGATACCTAAGGCAGTGGACAGAATGCTAAAATTAGGGTTATGAATGCAATGTAGATAAAAACTATCCTAAACCTGCTCTGATACCAACTGATGCAGGATGACTCTAAGATTGCTAAACATATAGGAAAAATAGTAAAATAACTTTTTGTGATTTTTATAATTTAGTTTGTAAGATAAATTCCTAAATAAAAGTAAGAACTAGCAAGAAGAAGAGCAATGCATAGAATCATCATATCGCAGGAAAACTCATGCAAAATAATAAATTCCAGGACCCGAGAATTGAGAAACTCCTAGATTAGGATAGCTTATCTTCATCAAATCAGAAATTAAAAGAAGAAAAGGAAGTTACCAATCAGTGATTTGAAGAATGTCCGATGAAAAGATCACACAGCACTCTGATTGGAGTCTGGATGATGAAGTTCGATTCCTTGATTAGATGGCTGATTTGGATGGTTTTGGATGCATGGAAAGTCTCCTTTGGGAGGTGAAATACCTTGGGGATCTTAAAACATATCAAGGGTCAATTAAAATATCAAGTAAAAAAAAAAAAGGGGACTAGGTTTAGAAAGAATCAGGTTAGGGTTTAGAAGCGGGGTGGCTTGAAGCTTGATGAAGATCTCCTTGCTTGGTGGCCTAGGGCACTCCTTCTTGGACATGTGAAGGCTTGGATGGTAGTGAGATAGGTTGTGGAAGGATGCTAGGGCAGCAAGGAATTCGTCCAAACACAAAAACACAACCTAAAGAACCAAAAAAAATAAAGTAACACAAGCTCGCAAGCTCAAAATAAATTCACCCGGGTTTTGATATCATGAATAAAAGTTGATTACAAGATGGGGAGGGATGGGGTATTTATAGAGTTCTCATGCCCTCACTAACCATGGTTACACTTGGGTTACAAGTCCTCTTCCAAATTGGAATACAAGTCCTTTCCTAGCTAGGTTAGAAAAACAAATATCCATTAGGTTAGGAATTGACCTAGTCATCTCCTTTTTCCTTCATGCTTTGACTATTCCACTCAAGGACACCTCTTGGACTTGGTCAACACTTCAAGGATGCCTAGGAGAGCATGTTGGGCTTCTAGGGGCATCAAGGGGCTGGCCCAAAGGGGCTTGGGTGCTTGAGTTTGGGCCTCTGGAAGCTGGGGTGGCATGGTAGCCTGGTAGCAGGAATATTCCATAGAATCTTGCTTTTTTAAGGCTTGGGCTTGGCACTTGGACTTGATTTCTTTGGGCTAGGATGTAGAGGGACCTTTGGAATCATGGATGCCCTAGTTTGGGAATATGCTCTGGCATCTGGACTGGAATCTGGGCATCTGGTGGAATCTGGAAAGAATCAGGGTTTCTGGAAGCATCTTGGATCCTAGGTTGTCACACAAGATCCAATGGACTGATGTAGCAGCCTCTGACTCCTGGATGTAGCCTGGTGGAACTCCAAAATAGGGTTCCCTTTTCTTTTGTACAAAAATTGGGCTCATACTGGACTCATAATTGATGTACAAGACTCAAAATACTGACTAGATTAAGGGTTGAGACAAATTAACTAACCTCAACTTATTACATGACTCAATCTTAATTGATTACAAAATTTTCAAAACTTTGACACATGAGTAATTAAATCATATGGGATCCTGGGATCTGTGTCTAATCCTGGTGTCCCCACCATACTCTTTTTGGTTTAAAAGATGATTTGGTTTGTTTTCCAAGTTGGCAAGCACTATAAATCTTGTCTTTTTCAAAACTGAGTTTTGGCAAATCTTTTATCAAATTCATTTTGCTAAGTTTTGAAATCAAATGCATACTAGCATGTCCTAGTCTACGATGCCAAAGCTAACTATTTTCATTGGTCTTGGCTTCCATTGCTACTAGGCATTGACCATTTTGAACAGGAAGATCATCAAGATCAACCATATAAATATTGCCATGCCCATGACCAATGAACTTGATGCCATTGTCATCTAAACTAGAAATAATGCACAAAGAAGATTCGAAAGTAACTTTGAAATCCTTGTCACAAAACTGACTAATACTAAGCAAGTTATGTTTCAATCCATCAACATACAAAACATTATCAATATAAGTAGAAGGGGTGATATGGACTTTACCAATTTCGATAATTTTACCCTTTCCATTATCACCAAATGTCACATTACCACCATTTTGATATACGAGTGATGAGAACTGCTCCACATCTCCGGTCATATGCCTTGAGCAATTGCTATCGAGTTACCACATTCTTTTTTTATTGGTTGCAAGGCATACCTGTAATAAAAGTCATGTGAAGACTTTAGGTACCCAAGTCATCTTGGGTCCTTTCAGGTTAGTGGTAATGGTTCCTTTTGGAACCCAAATTTTCTTAACATCACTCAATCTTCTCTTATTGCGCATATAAGATTTATGCCCTATAGTACCACAAGCATAACAAGTAATGGATGATGATGCAGGCACAAAGAAATTTTTGAAAAACTTTTGTTTCATTTGAGTTCTAAAACCTAAACTGGCTTTATCAAAAATAGCTCTTTGATTATTTAAAAGCATATTTAATTTTTTCAAACTGTATGTAAATTTATCAACAAAGGTTTTAACTTATTAATTTCTTCTTTATATTTTTTATTTTCATCCAAATTCTTTTTGTTTTGATTTGAAAAATTTTTATTTGAAATAGAAACATTCTTCTTTTTCAAAACTTCCTATCTTTTTCAAGAACAATAATTATCATTTAACTTTTTATTTGAAGAAGTAGGCAATCATTTTTATTCAAAATTTGTCATTAGCTTTGACTAAAACTAGATTTTGCCTTTTTAGTTCTTTATGTTTTGATTTTAGTTTTTGAAATTCTATGACTAACTTATCAAAAACTTCATGCAGTTCATCAAATGCAAATTCATTTTCAGTTTTGGATAGTACCTCATCATGATCCACCATCAGACAGAAGTTTACAACTTCCTGCTATTCTTCTTCAGAGCTGGAGTCTTTACTGTCACTCCAGGTTGCCATCATGGCCTTCTTTATTAGTTTTCTCCTGCTTTTCTTAAGTAAGGGGCAGTCTACCTTGAAATGGCCCGATTTTTTGCATTCGAAGCATGTGGGCTGCTCCTTGTCTTTCTCCTTTTCTTTTTTCTTACTTGGCTCACCTTTCAGAGGTTTCTTCTTGAAGTTGTACTTTTTCTTCCTCATAAACCTTCTGAACTTTCTTGCCATAAGAGCGTCTCATAATCTTCATCTTCTTCTTTGGATTCATCGCTTGACTCTTCTCTTGCGGTGGATTTGAAAGCGATGACTTTCTTCTTCTTTCCACATCCACATTCTTCTGTTTCAAGGAAAGCTCATAAGTCATCAATGAGCCTAATAGTTGTTCGAGGGATAGAGTGTTGACATCCTTGGCTTCTTCTATTGTCGTAACTTTGGCATCCCATGAAGCCAGAAGAGACATGAGAAGTTTATTTACAAGCTCACCATTAGATACAATCTTTCCTAAGCTTCTCATTCCATTCACAATATTTGTGAACCTAGTATACATCTCACTTATAGATTCAGTAGGTTCCATCTTAAACATTCTATATGTGTGAATGAGCATGTTAACCTTAGTTGTTTTCACTTGGTGTGTACCCTCATGGGTAACCTCAAGTGTGTCCCAAATCTCGTTAGCGGAGAGACAGTTAGATATTCTATTGAATTCACTCGGATCAAGAGAGCAAAACAACATATTCATAGCCTTCGCATTAAGCTCTATTTGCTTAATATCATTCTCATCCCAATCATCTTCCATTTTTGGAGTGAGAATGCCGTTAACCAACATAGTAGGCTGATGATGACCTTTTATGATTGTCCTCCAAAGATTATAATCAACTGCTTAAATGAATATGTGCATGCAAGTTTTTCAATAGGTGTAATTCATGCTATTAAATAGTGGCGGACGGTTTGAAGCTTGACCTTCAACAACACCCATTCCAATTGGGACTGCCATGATCTTTTACTCAAGATCCTTGGACCTACAAGAGAGTATCGGAGCTCTGATACCACTTGTTGCCCAGAAATGGAGCCCAAGAGGGGGGGTGAATTGGGTCTTTTTAAAAAATTAAAGCAATAATGTGCAAGCCTTGTAGTGTTTGTGAGTTATGAAATTGATGCACTAAATTATATACAGCGAAAAGTAATAAATAGAGTGCAATAAGTAAAGAGGAAGAGATAGAAGAGACAATCACACACAAACACAAAGTTTATAATGGTTCGGTGCAAACCTACACCTACATCCACTCCCCAAGCCACCATTGAAAATTCTACTATAATCTCTCAAAGATTACAGCCGACTTATTTTTTCAAAGGCTCACAAGTCAAAATCTATGTTGGTTTTATCACCTAGGCTCACCAACAAGCCTTTACACTTATTTTGTCTTTGGGCTCACAAGTTAACCCTAGTTGGTTTTATCACCTTGGCTTACTAACAACCCACAACAACCTTCTTTCAAGACACCCTTGAAAGCAAGGTCAAATCAAAGAAGAATTTTAGATATACAATTTAAAATAAACAAGACAAACTCTTTTCAAGAGTAAAATGAAAGCTTTGAGGCTCTAATTGATGCTTCTCTTGTCTTCTTCTCCTTAGAATATTCTTCAAGCTCTTCTTTTGAAATGTTGAAATGATAAGCTTGTAGGCTTTTTCAAGGAATCACTCTTTAAATGGCTCTTTGAAGTGAAGTTCTTGAGAGAATCTTGGCTTTTTGGCTTTCAATGGATTTCAATACCTCAAGAATGAAGTTGGTGAAGCTGAAATACAAAGAAAAACTTCCAAAAAATGGTTTGTGATCATTTGAGCATTGAATCCAGCCATTGGAAGCTTGAAAAGATGTTTCTGCAAGTCAAAAAATAGATCCGTTAGGGCTGTCAGAACCCGAGTGTCGACACTTGGTTTGTCAGGTGTCGACACTTGGATGTCAGGTGTCGACACTTGACTTCCAGGTGTCGACACTTGAACTTTCAAGTGTCGACACTTGATTCACAAGTGTCGACACTTGACACAAAAACACTCCAATGGCCATTTCTGGATTTTCAAAATATCTCAGGTGTTGAGTTGACACTTGGGAACTTAAGTGTCGACACTTGAGTTTCAGGTGTTAACACTTGAATTCTGGGTATCGACACTTGGCATGCCAAGGAGTTTTTCTACTTACCAAGAGCTGAAGTGTCGATACTTGACTTCCCAGGTGTCGACACATGATTCTGAAAAATCATAATTAAGTGTAAATTAATCTAAAAATATAAATGTTAACTATAAAACTTAAGATCAATGTAAATAACAAATAAATGAACTCTTTAAGCCCTTTTTGCATGGAGAAGACTTCTCAATCGTGAAAATGTTCATGCCACAGCGTGCCACGATACTTTAATTTTGAGAATTTGAGGTACTTGTTTCCTGAAAACATACAACTAGAAATAACCATTAGTACATAATATGTTCTCAACATTTTGTTATTCATCAAAATTACTAGGTGGAGCCAACACACTTGTCAGGTCCAGTCATTTTTAGTCCAGTCAAGTCCAATCAAGTCCATTCAAGTTATGTTCAAGAAGAGAGTCAGCAAACCAAGAAATCACCTAGCCCACAAGGGAGCGACCCCTCAATCCAAGAATGTTGGTGGTGTGGCACCAGGCTCAGGAAGAGGTTCAACCAATGCCAGTTCTTTATGGATAGAAGATTAAGAATTTAAGTCTTGTAATAAGTCTATGAGTCCTGAACTTGTTTTCATTTGAATAATTGAGTTCTGTTTTATTTCAATTTGGGCTCTCAAGTCCAATTAGAGTTAAATTGGCTTTGTATTGAGTAAGTATAAATAGTTAGGTTCAAGAGCTACTTGGTTTGGATTTCAATTAAGCAAGATTGAGTGCAACCAACTTCACCAACAAACCATTACTACTTGGAGCACCACATCATCAATGTACCATGCCATCTTGGAGAACAAGTCATGCCAACTTGGAGGACAAGTCATGCCACATCACCAAGACACTTCAACCATGAATTTCGCCCAAGACAAATTCAAATTTGAATTAAGCTTCCACTCTTCATGGGACGCCCACCTTGTAATTAGGAGTTTTGAATTTGAAAGGGCCATTCCTCTCTTCATGGGCGCCCCTTGATTTTCTCCATGAAGGAGATGTAATTTGAATTTGAAAGGGAGCTTAAGGTCTATAAAAGGCTCCTAAACCCTCTTGTAATCGAAATGATGAATAAAAATGAATTTCTTTCTTGAAAATTTCCTTTGCTTTGATAGCTAAAGTCCCTTGAGAGAAGGTAGGTGTGAGGCCTAGGTTACCTTGTTCCAATCAAGCATTTAGTCCCTCTTTCCATCCCAATTCGACCAACCTTGAAGACCCTTCTTCAAGCCACACCAAGCTCATCATCCTCCTCTTCCAAAGAGTTTCATCCACAATGAAGTTCTCCATGCCATCAAGTGAAGAAGGTTCATGCCAAGGGCGCCAAAGGAGATCCACTTCAAATCAATCCTAAGCCTCTTTCTTCCATTTCAAAACTTTCCTCCTCCATTCCTCCAACCTTCCATTTAAACATTCTAATCTCTCCATCTATTTGTGCAGGATCCTCGGATCTCCAGGTTTCCAAGGTGAAGGTCTACTGTGCTAAAGAATCAGATACAAGGTGCCCTAAAACTTAGAGTAATACCCTTGCCATCCTAATACTTCTTCTTGAGTGTCCCCTTTGCCACATTTCAGAGTATTAATAGCCGGGTAACCATCTTTAAAATCTTTCTTTCTAGATCTGAAATATTAGAGTAAGCTAGCCCTAACCTGTGTGGCTTCTTAACCACAAAGGTCCATTCTTAATTGCTTTGAAATGGCTCTTTTCTAGTCATATTTTTCACTTACGTTCCTTTCATGTAACCACTTCTTTTACGTAGAATAGCTGCATACATATTTGCTTCCTTATCATTTAGTCTCTTTAATTCCTTTAGAAATGCATCATTTGATATTTGTTCCCCATCAGTTGGCCCCCAGATCAGCCCAAGCCCATGGAGTTGCTGCCTAAGCCCAAGAGGAGCTTTCCTGGCCCTCAAGTCATATAGTCCTAGTCTGTTTGGAGTCCACGAACCTGAGTAACTCTATAAATACCCACCCCTTCCCTCTTATATGAAGTATCTCTTTTTCATGAATACAACTTGAATTATTTGGTTAATTGTTTCCTCCTGTTAGAGTGGGTGTGAGACCTGTGTGCTTCCTTCTTGTGTGTGCAAGCCCTAGTCCCCAGCATCCCTCTCTTCCATTAAACCCTAGTTGCCATCATCCTCTCACAAGCCCCAAACCTACCCTAATCCCTGGTGACTTCTATGCTTGCCAGCAATCCGTGCATCCCGTTTCACATCAACTTGGTATCAGAGCCAGAGGATTAGGGTTTTCTCTTCCTCCGGCTCCACATCCTTCCTCCCATCCAGATTTTCCTATGCAAGACTCCTTCTCAAACCTTGGTTAGTCGTCGAGGTCTATCAACACCTTACATCCACCTTCCTCCCGTGATCCCCAATGCCCATCATCATCTTTCGCCCAAACCCACAGCAGTCGACGCCCATGCACCATCCACCCAAAGCCACGCCCCATCACCACATGCAATGCCTCACTGACCAGAGGACACCGCCACCATCATCATTCATCGCTGCCTGAGCCGTCTCCACCAGATCTCCACCCATGAAGCCCGTCTCCACATCGCCTGAAACTAGGAACACCTCCGATCAAGTCTCCCCCATGTCGCTGACTCCCTCTCTGGATCCGCCCCCTCTCCGGATCTGCCCATTCCACCACACGGATCTTCGTGTCACTTCATCGCCGCCTTGTCGATCGGTCTCCACTCGTCCAGACCTCCGCCCCACCACCCCCATCTCCCAGGCTGCCAGCCACCAGGGAGAAGCTGCCCGAACCCATAGCACCCAAGCCGGATCCACCTTAGCCCCTCTCACAAACACCAACAGCCATCGAAATAGAGCCACGCCCCATCTCTGTGTGCCACTGCCCATCGACCGAACCAGTCTCCCCCATAGGCATCTGCGATCTCGAAGGAGCCGGTGAAGTCCACCGGTCTTCCCCTATTTCGTGGCTTCTTCCATGAAGAAGATGAAGAGCAGCGCACGAATATGAAAGCTACAAGGTTTTTGGAGCTGCACGATTTCTAGTGCAGCACGAT
Organism: Areca catechu; assembly: GCA_021397845.1. NCBI lineage: Eukaryota > Viridiplantae > Streptophyta > Magnoliopsida > Arecales > Arecaceae > Areca > Areca catechu. The sequence goes on along the minus strand of CM038051.1, from coordinate 141,371,036 downwards.
CTTCAAAGTAGCACAGATCTCAAAGTTGCACAACTTTCAGAGCTGCACGGATTGCAAAGTTGCACAAATCTTAGAGTAGAGATGATAAAAAAAAGGAAATATGGGATTTGTTTGAAAAATAAAAATAAAAATAAAAATGGATGAACCCAGCCTAAGAGTCCTTTATGATTTGATTAGTTTTGGTTCCATCAACCCCCGCTAAGCCTGACTCGACAGAGTCGAGTTCTCCCCACCCTAGGGGAATGATGGGGACCCGAAGTCTATTACAGTTTTGTCGAGTCCTATAGTTCACTAGTCTTGAGTCACTTGAGTCCTGTACTGAAGTGAGCCATTGAGTCCTGAGTCTGTAATAAAGTGAGCCAACTGAGTTCAGTTGAGTACACTTAGACAAGTCCAGTCAGTTTTAGTCCAGTCAAGTCCGATCGAGTCCATTCAAGTTATGTTCAAGAAGAGAGTCAGCAAACCAAGAAATCACCAAGCCCACAAGGGAGCGACCCCTCAATCCAAGAATGTTGGCACCCTTGATTAGCTCAAGCCCATGGAGTTGCTGCCCAAGCCCAAGAGGAGGTTTCTTGGCCCTCAAGTCATGTAGTCCCAGTCTGTTTGGAGTCCAGGCACATGGGTAACTCTATAAATACCCACCCCTTCCCTCTTGTATGAAGTATCTCTTTTTCATGAATACATCTTGAATTATTTGGTTAATTGTTTTCCTCCTGTTAGAGTGGGTGTGAGACCCATGTGCTTCTTTCTTGTGTGTGCAAGCCCTAGTCCCTAGCATCCCTCTCTTCCACAAAACCCTAGCCACCATCATCCTCTTACAAGCCCCAAACCTACCCTAATTCCAGGTGACTTGATGCGGGACTATTCATGCATGCCAATTATTTTTTATGTATTAAGAATTAAATAGGAGTTTATATCTTGAATTTCAAGCTAAGACTCGAAGTAGAAAATTCTATAGAAATTCTATAAGTAGATGCATGCAGAAATAGATCCTACAAGTGAAGAAACAAGACTGCCAAGGCTAAGAAGCCCTAGTTAGGACTAGCTCTTCTACAATACCACTACTTGATAAGTCTAGGGGGTGTACCTGGTAGAGATTTGAAGATTGATCCGTGAAGAGTTCGCTCTACGCTCGACGGATGCGGCCTGAAAAACAAAGCTATCGATCCTGCGGATTCGCGGCTTTCAATCCGATGACCCAAAAGCTTGTCGATTGGAATCCTAGATTCGTGAACTCTGAGAGACCTATAAATCACCATTCAAGGGTTAGAAAATAAAGAAGAAAAAGGGAAGGAGAGGGGGCGGCTAGAAAGATGAAGAGGCTGTCGGTTGGAGGCGGGGCGCAGGGATCACACAGATACCCTAAGGGATCACACAAATACCTTAAATCACATAGAAAACTTCACACACAACTTTTAGGAACTCAAGAATAATTCATTCATCAATAATCATCAATAATACATGAGGGGGGGAAGGGGCCTTTTTATAGGCATACAAGTTAGGGCATACAAGAGATTTTACATGGTCCTCCTTTTTCTTTACAAACTCTTCCACAAGTCCTCTCCCAAATAGGTTCAAATTTCTTCTCCCAACTAGGATTACTCCTCTCCTTCTCTTTGACTTGGTCTTCTCCTTCTCTTTGACTTGGTCCAAGGGGGGTAATCATATGGGGGCACCATATGGAGGGTGACCATAAGGTGGGGCGCCATATGAAGAACTTTGGGCTTTTGGGCTTTTGGAGGCAGTGCGCACGGATCACACAGATATCCTAAATCACACAGAAAACTTCACACACAACTTCGAGGAACTCAAGAATAATTCATTCATCAATAATCCGCAATAATACATGAGGGGGGGAAGGGGCCTTTATATAGGCATACAAGTTAGGGCATACAAGAGATTTTACATGGTCTTTCTTTTCCTTTACAAACTCTTCCACAAGTCCTCTCCCAAATAGGTTCAAATTTCTTCTCCCAACTAGGATTACTCCTCTCCTCCTCTTTGACTTGGTCTTCTCCTTCTCTTTGACTTGTTCCAAGGGGGGTAATCACAAGGGGGTGCCATATGGAGGGTGACCATAAGGTGGGGTGCCATATGAAGAACTTTGGGCTTTTGGGCTTTGGGCGGCCCACTTCATTGCTGGGCTAGATTTTATAGGGTTTCTTCCGGTTGTCCATCTCCTCATGGTGGGCTGATGTACTTGTCATCCAGATCTTCAATTATAGCTCCAAGAATCTTTCTATGCATTCCAAGTAGCATAATTATGTGGATGACTGTATTCCATGCAGTGGTTATAGTATTATGCTGACTGGCTTCATAAGTGACTTGAGTCTTTTTACAAAATTGGACTGGACTAAATATAAGACTTACAAAATTGGACTGAATGCATAAACCTCAAAACTTACAGGACTCATAAGACTCACTAAGCATCCAAAACATGACTCAATACTCTAATTACAGGACTCAACTGTAAAAAGGTCCTAAATATGACTTAGGGACCAAAATACAGACTCAAGTATAACAAGGCTTGAAAAACAAACTCAAGGCCCAAATACAAAACTCAAATAGCTAACATAGACAAATTATTAGACTCAAAGAAAATATTTGCAACATGGTTAGGGACTCAAAACTCAGGGACCCATAGTAAACCAGGGTTGACTTGATGTCCCCATTAATTCTCCCAGGTGGGAGGAACTCGACTCCGTCGAGTAAGGGTCACTCTGGATCTTGTATCGCTCAAGGAGGTCTGGGTTGTGGCGCTGCAAGTCCTCTCAAGTAATCCATAAATCATTGGATTCTGGTCGACCATGCCAACAGACCAGGTAGCATTGATAACCGTGGCCTCAGGTTGTGATAGCTTGATCATCCAGGATACGCTCGATCCTTTCACCTCTTTCAGGCCAATTTATAAGTGGACACTCTGGGTTAGGTTCACTCTCAAAGGATGGAGTAGGTTCAAAACCTTACTAGAAATCACTACCGGTTCCCTATACTCAACTAAGTTAGCAATATTGAAGGTAGAGCTAATGTCAAAATCTGAGGGCCGATCTAGCATATAATCATTGGATTCTACCTTCTCTATCACTCAAAAGGGTCCAGCTTTGCCAGCATGAAGCTTCTTAACCATAATAGAATCCCTACATTAAATCTCTTGGCTCCCTTTTCAGGAATTAGCCAGTTTGATTCAAAATTAATGCAAATGATGCACCTGACTTGTATTGACACCTAACAAAAATGCAGACTCAACTATGCATTCCTATTGAGAGGAACTTTATTGGACTCTTCTGGGCCTAAACCTAATAGACTATAGGTTCTCTCGGTTTGACCCTGGTTTGACATACACATGAAAACTTACAATGAACTTCTAGTAAATGCCAGAGGGTATGCAAAAAGTAAGATGCAAACTTAATATGTACAATGAATGTATGCAACATGCAAACTTCTATAAAATGCAATCTAATAATGAGAAAATTATGAGAAGTTTTAGAAAAAGGTAGAAAATAAGAACTGGGTTCAGGTTAGTCTGGTAGGGTAGAAAGTAAGAAAAGGGTTCAGGGTTGATTGGATAGAATAGGATGTAAGAAGGGATGTCAGGGATTAGTCCTAAACTAATAAGGTTGACCTTATGGGATTGATGTACATCTACTGGGTTTGTATAATGGAAGGATAGGTCACTAATTTCAGGGAAGAGATCTTCAATTGGGGTTAATGGAGTGACTTCATCCAGAGGGTGTTGATTTAAAGAGATCAGGTCCTTAATGAATTCTTCTGGTTCTTGAATCAAAGGACTAGACTCTACAATTGGGCTTTCTTCTAGTGGCTCCTCAGGTAAGATCCTAATAGTAATATCTGGGTTCTCTTCCTCTAATTGGTCTTCCATTAAAGGTTCAGTTTGGGTGGGGTCAGGGTCAACTAACTTTGGATTGGCTTTTACCTGGGTATCTATTGGGTCAACAAATTCTAGGTTGGCTTCTACCTGGGTATATACTGGGGTGGGGGTGGTTGACTAAGGGGTTCCTAACTAATACTAGGATCAATAATAGGTTCAAACTCATCTTTATCTAACTCACCTAGGTGTAGGTTGCTGATTGGACACTAGCCAACAAAATGGCCTAGTTTGCGACATCTAAAACACACTCTCAGGGGATTGGAACTCCTCTGAACCTTTAAAAACTTGTCTCTATCCCCTTTACGGGCCATAGTGGTACTGGGCTGGTTAGGATCTGATCTTGGGCTAGGGGCACTAGTCCTAAAGGGTTTAGGTTGACAAAAGGGAAGTGGACTAACACTAGGCTCATGTCTAGGGGCTATGGGTTCCTGGGGTCTATAGGGCAAGGGTTCAGCTCTATGGGTCTTGCATAGGGTTCCTAATAGGTCTCCTACTTGGTTAAAACTATGAATTGCTTGATTACTTGATTGGATCAGTTGGTCAAGCTTATGGTTCAATTGTTCACCCATGGCTTTTATGAGGGCTTCTAGATGGGGTTTCATGGTTGAACTGGGTTGGGGTTTAGACTATTGGTATTGGGTTCCTAGTCTAGTGGTCATGCAAACAAGCAAACAATCAAGGTGAAATGATGTAGCCAAGCATGCAAAGGTTAGTACAAACTAGGGTTTCCTAGACCTAGAATCAAAATTGAGTGGGTTAGCTCAACTTACACTTAACCACGTAGCCAATCCTTTATCTGGCTAGGTAGAGGGTGGAGTGTGGGAGGGCCCCCTGCTTTCGCAGGGACCCAATTAAAACCACAACACCACTTAGGCCGTTTGACTCTGGACCTTCAGCCTTAGACACCAGATTTCAGTAATAGCCACTGGATTAAATGCACTAGTTGGCCCATACGGTTCAGACCCGACCTGTTGGTGTCACCTAGCCCACTAGGACAAATTAAGTCTAATTAATTTTAATTAAGGTTTGGGTTAGTATACAAGGGGTTGTTTTGGGCTCAGGATAGGTGATGACCTCCTGCCCTAATCTGAGAAAGTAAAATTGCCCTTAAGATTGATTTATTGAGATAATGAACACACTATGAAACCTGATGCAATCTAAAACACTGTAGAAATAAAAGAAATTTTGTCTCTTTTATGAAGTTGCAGCTTAAATTTAAGTTGGTTAGGTTATCAAACAAAATTAGCCTGGGTTGGGAGGGGTTCGGTAGTTGATTAGGTTTAGTTTAGTGAGATATGCAGAAACTGAAATTAGGGTTTCATTTGATGCATTAGTTAGCATGGACTTCAATGCATAAAAATTCTAATAAATTTAAAGAGAATATAATGACGTGTGGTTATGATTCATACCAAATCTCATGCAAAACAAAAATGCTATGATGATGCAAAACCTAGGGTTTCTAACTGGGTGTAGGAAAGAATATAATTCGGGTTAGGGTTTCTAGGAAGTAGGTTTCCTTACTGTTTTTAGATTAATAAAAATTGAGAGAAATATTAGTAAAATAGAGGATGACTCAATGATTACTCAGTCTGAAAATTAGATAAAAATAGTAACTCTAAGATGGGAAACTCAGCCTAAATTTGGACTCCTAATGCAGAACAAGATGCAGAGATTTTCTAGGGCAAAAGAAAATAGGAATGAAAAAACTTTTACTTATAGAAATAAATCATGAAAAAAATTTTAAAAGTACTAACAATTATGTGGGATCTAACAAAAAAAACCAAAATTTTTTGATCTACCTACATGTAAAAACAAGAAAAACAACAGACCATGTATGGGAATGATAGGATGCAAAAACTAGCCCTAAACATGCTCTGATACCAAATTGATGTGGGACTATTCATGCATTCCAATTATTTTTCATGTATTAAGAATTAATTAGGAGTTTATATCCAAAATTTCAAGTCAAGACTCGAAGTAAAAAACTCTATAAAAATTCTAGAAGCAGATGCATGCAGAAATAGATCCTACAAGTAAAGAAATAGGATCGCCAAGGCTAAGAAGCCCTGGTTAGGACAGCTCTTCTGCAATACCACTACCTGATGAGTCTAGGGGGTGTACCTGGTAGAGATTTGAAGATTGATCCATGAAGAGTTCGCTCTATGCTCGATGGATGCGGCTTGGAAAACAAAGCTATCGACCTTGTGGATTCGTGGCTTTCAATCCAGTGACCCGAAAGCTTATCGATTGGAATCTTGAATTCATGAACTCTGAGGACCTATAAATCACCATTCAAGGGTTAGAAAATAAAGAATAAAAAGGTTAACTCACTGAAAGAAGAAGGGATGGAAGGGAAGGAAGAGGGGTGGCTAGGAAGATGAAGAGGCTATTGGCTTGGAGACGGGGCATAGGGATGATACAGATATCCTAAGAGATCACACAGATACCCTAAATCATACAAAAAACTTCACACACAACTTTGAGGAACTCAAGAGTAATTCATTCATCAATAATCAGCAATAATACATGAGGGGGGGAAGGGGCCTTTATATAGGCATACATGTTAGAGCATACAAAAAATTTACATGGTCTTCCTTTTCCTTTACAAACTCTTCCACAAGTCCTCTCCCAAATAGGTTCAAATTTCTTCTCTCAACTAGGATTACTCCTCTCCTCCTCTTTGACTTGGTCTTCTCCTTCTCTTTGACTTGGTCCAAGGGGGATAATCATAAGGGGGTGCCATATGGAGGGTGACCATAAGGTGGGGCGCCATATGAAGAACTTTGGGCTTTTGGGCTTTGGGCGATCCACTCTAGTGCCGGGCTCGGTCTTTTAGGGTATCTTCCGGTTGTCCATCTCCTCATGGTGGGCTGATGTACTTGTCATCCAAGTCTTCAATGATAGCTCCACGAATCCTTCTATGCTTCCCAAGTGGCATAATTATGTGGATGATTGGATTCCATGTAGTGGTTGTAGTATTATGCTGACTGGCTTTATAAATGACTTGAGTCTTCTTACAAAATTGGACTGAACTCAATATAAGACTTACAAAATTGGACTGAATGCATAAAACTCAAAACTTACATGACTCATAAGACTCACTAAGCATCCAAAACCTGACTCGATACTCTAATTACAGGACTCAACTATAAAAAGGCCCTAAACAGGACTCAGGGACCAAAATACAGACTCAAGTATAACAAGGCTTGAAAAACAAACTCAAGGCCCAAATACAAAACTCAAATAGCTAACATAGACAAATTATTGGACTCAAAGATAAATTGGCATCATGGCTAGGGACTCAAAACTCAGGGACCCATAGTAAACCAGGGTTGACCTGATGTCCCCATCATGTCTTCTATGCTCGCCAGCGATCCACGCATCCCATCTTGCATCAAAATACTTTTGATAACCTTCGTCTCGCATACTAATGGCTTGATCATCCAGGATTTGCTCACTCCTTACCTCACTTATTGGCTAAATTGTATGTGGACACTCTGGGTTGGGTTCTTTCTCAAAGAAAGGGAGTGGCTCAAAGGGCATGCTAAGTATCACTACTGGCTCCCTATGCTCCATAAGGTCTAAACTGCTGAAGGTGGGACTAATACCTAAATCAGGTGTTATCTCAAGTATATAGGTATTGGGCCCAACTCTTTTCATTATTTTGAATGGGCCAGCTTTGCGAGCAAGAAATCTCTTTATCAACACATAGTCCCCTGCAGAAAATTCTTTAACATGTTTTCAAGAATTAGCCAAGTTATTATATAGTTCATTACTTATGTTCAGCTTTTAACTAATTTCCAGATGCAGTGCTGTGCAGAGGCTAGTGTAGGTGTGAACAGATGATTCAGGGCTATGGATTTATTGGACTCAACTAACACCTAATAGACTCGACTAGACTTCCCTATTAATGGAATTTTATTGGACTCTTTGTGTCAAACCTAACACACTATAGACTCTTTAGGTTTGACCCTAGCATGGCATGCACATGAGAATTTACTATGTGCTCCTACGAGGTGCCGTAGGGTACACCAGAAATATGATGCAACTCTAACCTGTGCAATGAATGAATGCAATATGATTACCCCTATAAAATGCAATCAAGGGTTAGAAAATCATGAAAAGTTTTAGAAAAGGATAGGAAATTAGAAGTGGACTCAGGATTAGTCGGATAGGGTAGAAAGTAAAAAAAGGGTTCGGGGTTAATCGGGTAGAGTAGGATACAAGAAGGGGAGTATGGGATTAATCCTAGACTAATAAGGCTGACCTTATGGGATTGATGGGTACCTACAAGGTTTATAGTATGGAAGAATGGATCACTAATCTTAGAGAAGGGATTGTCAATGGAAACTATAAGATGGGATTCTTCCTGAGGGTACTGATAAGCCAAATCCTTAATAAAGTCATATGGTTCAAGAATCAAAGGTCCGGGCTCTATAGTTGGGCTTTCTTTTAGTGGCTCCTTGGGTAAGGTTCTGATAGCAATATTTAGGTTCCCTTCCTCTAACTATTCTTCCATTATTTCCTGGGTGTGATCTGGGCCATCTAACTCTGGGTCGACTACTATGTAGGTATGGTCAGGGTCAACTGATTCTAGGGTGGCTTCTACCTGGGTATTTATTGATTCAACTAGCTCTAAGTCTTCTATGAGGAACTCCACTTCTTCCTCATACTCATTCATTAGGCTCTCATTAGCTTCATATATTTCCTCTTCAAGGTCATCATGGTGAACCAATGGGGTGATAAGAGGGGGTTGACTAAAGAAAAATGGACCAATGCTAGGCTCACAGTTAGGGGTACTAATCCTATAGGGTTCAGGTAGATTGAGGGATAGTGGGTTACTACTGGGTTCATATCTAGGGACTATGGGTTCTTGGGGCTCATAGGGCAAGGGTCCAACTCTATGGGACTTGCCTAGGGTTCCTAACTGATCTCCTACTTGGTCAAAACTATGGATTGCTTGATTACTTGATTGGATCAGTTGGTCAAGCTTAGTATTAATTTGGGTATTGGATTGGTTAGTTTGGGTAAGTTGATTTTGGGTCTGGATATTGGATTGGTTCAGTTAGGCAAACTGGTTTTGGGATTGGAGGGTCAATTAGGAAATAATCTGATCACTCATGACCTTCATAATGGCCTCAAAATTGGAATCCATGGCTAAGTCAGTTTGGGGTTTAGACTTTTGATATTGGGTTCGTAATCTAGTGGTCATACAATCAAACAATCAATCAGAATGAGATGGTGCAACCAAGCATGCAAAATGGGTTAGCTTTATCTAGGGTTTCCTAGACCTAGAGCCAAAACTGAATGGGTCAGCTCAATTTACACTTAACCCAACAGCTAATCCTTCTTCTAGCCAGGTAGAGGGTGGGAGTGTGGAAGGCCCCCTTGCTTTTGTAGGGACCCAATTAAAAATCACAACTCCACTTAGGTCGTTTGACTTTGGACCCTCAGCCTTAGACACTAGATTTCAGTAATAGCCACAAGATTAAATGCACTAGTTGGCCCACACAATTCAGACCCAACTTGTTGGTGTCACCTAGCCCACTAGGGCAAATTAAGTCTAATTAGTTTTAATTAAGATTTGGGTGAGAATGCCAGGAGATTGCTTTGGGCCCAGGATAGGTTATGACCTCCTGCCCTAACCTGAGATAGAGAAAGTGCCCTTAAGATTAGTTTAATGTAGATGATGGCAATCGATGGTCCTGATGCAATCTAATATAATCAGAAAAATAAAATATTTTATGTGTATTTTATGAGGTGGCAAGTTAAGTTTAGGTTAATTAGGTTAGCAAACAGATTGGGCTTGGGATTGGGGTATGTGGAAGTTGGTTAGGTTTGGTTAAGTAATAGTGCAGAAATAGCATAATTCAAGAAATTAGGATTTTAGAAGATGAAAGATTTGACATAGTTATTGATACATAAAAAAATCATAAAAACTCTAGGATAGAGGATGGACGGTGGTGATGAACTCTACCAATTTTGATGCAAAACAAAAATCAGATGATGATGGAAATCATAGGGTTTTCAGACTGATGTAGAAATCTTAGGATTTTAGTTAGGGTTTCTAATATGCTAAATTTTAGGAAATTAGGTTTTTGATAAAATTAATTAAAAATTATGAAAATTATCAAGACAAAACATAGGACATGAAATGAAAATTTCAGAAAAAAATAAAATGTTTAAGATGCCAAAATTGATCAAAACCTAGACCTCTAATGTAGGTGACAAGATATAGAAATTAGGGTTTGTGATTCTAATATAGAAAAAAACTATCCTAAACATACTCTGATACCAAACTGATGTAGGATGAACTAAGACTAATGAAAAATAGTAAAATAATTTTTTTATAATTTTTTTAGACATTAATTTAGTGGCTAAAGACCCAAAAATAAGAAAGAATCAATAGAAAGATTAGTAATGCTAGAAACTAACATACTCGCAGAAACTCATGCAGAATAATAAATAGCCAGGCCCTGAGAGTTAAGAAACTCCCAGTTTAGGATAGCATACCTATCATCAGATTAGAACTCAAGAGGGGGAAGGCTTTTACCAGGCAGCGATTGTAGTTTCTTCGATGAAGAGATCTCTCAGCCTCAGGATGGCGCATAGAAGAACAAGCCTTTGGTTCTCGAATCTGAAGGCAATCTGGACCCAGTCTGAAGGCAAAGAAAGCCTCCTCTGGGGAGGGGAAACATCTCGGGGATCGACAAAATGTCAAGGTTAGGCATGAAATAGGTAAGCAATAAAATAAACAAAATATGGAAGAAAGAAAAAGAAAAGAAAGGGAATTAGGGCTAGTAGGGCTGGCAGCTTGGAGAAGGGAGACTCCTGCTTTCAGGGATGGCTTCAGGGCTCCTTCTCAAAGCCATGGCTGATGCCAAGATGACTGATTTGCTGCTTGGGTATGGAGAACAGCAATGGTAGTGGTCGGCCAATACAAGAACAAAGAACCAAAAACAAACCAAAAAATCAAAGAACACAAGACACCTATCTCAAAATAATTCAGCAGAGTTTAATTCATAAAAGTTGATTGATTACAAGAAGAAGAGGGGTGGGGTATTTATAGAGTCCCATGCCCTCTCCTAAAGGGATTACAAGTCTTCTCCTAGTTAGAATAGGTTTACATAATTTAAGTGGGAGAAAGACTACAAAAAAAACCTAGAACTAGGATTACAAGGTTGACTAGAATAAGAACTTGATTTCCTCCTTCCACTTGAATTCTTCTTCTTAGATTAGACCAAGTCAACCTCAAGGATGTGTTGGGCTTCATGGGGTGCAGCAAGGGGCAGCCAAGGATGGGTTGGGCGCATGGGCTTTGGGCCCTGGAGGCCTGCGATGCCTGGAGCAGGAATATTCTTGGTATCTTGGTTCTTGGTTGGAATATACATGGAATCTTGGTTCTTAAGAGCCTGGGCCTGGCGCTTGGGATGATTTCTCTTGGGCTGGGACACAGATGGACCTCTGGATTCATGATGTGACCTGGTCTAGGAATATACTCTGGCATCTGGAGGGAATCTGGGCATTTGGAAAGCATCTGGAAGGCATTTGGGCATTTTGCAGGAATCTTAGACCTTGGGATGGCATACAAGGTCAAATTGGCTGATGTGCAGACCTCTAGCTCCTGGATGAGGCCTGGTGGAACTCTAAAATAGGGTATCCTATCCTCTTGTACAAAAACTAGACTCTTACTGGACTCATACTTAAATACAGGACTCAATAGATTAGCTAGGTTGAGACAAATCAACTAGTCTCAACTTATTACATGACTCAATCTTACTTGCTTACAAAATTATGACACATGACTAAGGTTCTAAAAAAAATCCTAATCAGCAAACGATATGGGATCCAGTGATCTGTATCTAATCCTGGTGTCCCCACCAATATGAAAGCTAGACTTAGAGAGAAGTACTTGCCACTGTCCTACACCTAGAAGTTATTGGACCAGTGGCAAAATTTGAATCAAGGAAACGAGAACGTGGCCAAGTACATCGCAAAGTTTCATGAGTATGTCATGCGATGTAACGTAGATGAATCTAAATATGTAACCCTGTCTAGGTTTAGGGCTGGCCTACATCTGGATATTCAAAGGGAGCTTTATTTTAGAGAGATCAATGACTTGGAGCAGGCCTACCAAATTATGAGGAACTGTGATCTTTTCCAAAGAACACCCACCTATCGTGGACCTGAACCCTTTAGGAACCCTAGCAGAAACCCAGGATCTAACCAAGGGTATAGTCAAGTGTACCCGAGTTGACCCAGTCTGAGCCAACTCGACCCGAGTTGACCCAACCCGAGCCGACTTTGTTCGAGCTGACCTGATCCGAGCCATCCCAGTTTCAGTATAGAAGAGAAAGGTAAGTCAATAGAAGCTCATAGGAGCCCCAACCCTCCTAACACATGTTTTAGATGTCATAAACCAGGGCATTATGCTAGCCTGTGCACCTCCAAAGCCTTACTTATAGAGGAGCCAGCTGAGAACAAGTTAGAACCCATTGCTGAACCAGAAGGAGAAGCGTATGAAGCAGAAGATCAATTGTTAGAAGAATATGAGGGAGAGGAAGAATTGTTTGAGTTTGGAGACCTGTTAGGAGTAGTTAGGTGCATCCTAACTCAAACAAAGTGCAAGAAGATTAGCATAGGACTAACATCCTACAAACCTTTGTCAAGTTAGGGGATAAGGTGTGCAAGATCATAGTGGATAGTAGTAGCTGTGTCAATGCCATCTCCTTAAGTACTGTCAAATCCCTAGGATTGACCTCAGTTCCTCATCCTAACCCTTATAAGGTCTCATGGATAGATTCGACCTCAATACCTATCAAATCTAGATGCCAAGTCTTGATCAAGTTTTAATCATATGAAGAGATGATTTGGTGTGATGTCCTTTTCATGGGAGTCAGTAGCATTATCCTCGGACGACCTTGGATTTATGATCATGATGCCACCCTTTTTGGTCAGACCAATACCTGTGCCTTCAATCAACATGGGAAGAAATTTGTAATTAAACCAACTCCACCTAAGGACCAGGTTAAAAGAGGATCAAGTAGCCTAAAGGAAAAGAAACCTTGAGTTAACCTGATCAAGGCCAAGGAGTTAGATAAAGAGATTGCTGAGGGAGCCCCAGTTTGGATCTTGCCCACCAAAGAGAACCAAGAGCCAACCCAAAGAGAGCACCCCCAGGAAGTAGTCAAGGCTCTGAAAGAGTTTGAGGATGTTTTCCCTGATGAATTACCTGATCAACTACCACCCCTTAGAGACATCCAGCATGCTATAGAATTGGTCCCAGGAGCCACTTTACCAAATCTTCCTCACTATAGGATGAATCCCACTGAACACCAAGAACTTTAGAAACAAGTGGGAGAGTTGCTTAGGAAGGGTTTCCTTAGGAAGAGCTTGAGTCCCTGTGTAGTTCCTATACTTCTGACCCCTAAGAAAGATGGAACCTGGAGAATATGTGTTGATAGCAGAGCCATCAACAAAATCATGATGAAGTATAGGTTTCCTATCCCCCGTTTGGATGACATGCTTGACATGATGGCCGGTGACACAATCTTTTCCAATATAGACCTTAAGAGTGGCTACCATCAGATTAGGATTAGGCCCAGGGATGAGTGGAAGACCGCGTTCAAGACTAAGGATGGCCTTTTTGAGTGGGTAGTGATGCCTTTTGAACTATCAAATGCACCTAGCACCTTTATGAGGGTCATGACCTAGGTCCTAAAAGAGTTCACTGGAAAATTTTTGGTGGTATATTTCAATGACATCTTGATATATAGCAAAACTAAGGAAGACCACCTTAACCACCTCAAGTTAGTCTGTCAGACCATTAGGGAGAATAGCCTTTATGCCAATCCTAAGAAGTGCAAGTTCATGACAAATATGGTTATCTTCCTAGGTTTTGTAGTCGTCCCTAAAGGAGTCTCAGCTGACCTTGAGAAGGTTAAAGCCATAGTTGAGTGGCCAATCCCCACTAGTTTCAATGATGTTCATAGTTTCCAAGGCTTAGCCACCTTTTATAAGAGATTTATTAGGAAGGGAGACTTTCAATGGACCAAAGCTGCAGATAAAGCCTTCCTAGAGATCAAGGACAAAATGATACAAGCACCTATCCAAATATTGCCTGATTTTTCTAAGGTTCTTTAGGTTGCTTGTGATGCTTCGGGAGTTGACATTGGAGGAGTACTTAGTCAGGAAAATCATCCTGTGGCTTTCTTTAGTGAGAAACTCAATGAGGCCAAAGTTAAGTACTCAACCTATGATAAGGAGTTTATGTAGTCGTTCAAGCCCTTAGGTACTGGAGACATTACCTACTACCCCAGGAATTCATCCTGTATTCTGACCATGAAGGACTTCAGTACCTAAACTCCCAAAAAAGATTGAATCCTAGGCACACTAAGTGGGTAGAATACATCCAAGCCTATACCTTTGTGCTTAAACATCATGCTGGTACTGAAAATAAGGTAGCTAATGCCCTTTGCCATCGTGCCCTGTTACTGAATACTGTTAGAACTAAGGTTATAGTATTTGATCAATTAAAAGAGCAATACGAGTCCAGTCCTGTTGACCCCATAAGTGATTTTGATGATAACCAAACAATAGAGCATGCATTTGTTTTACTAACATCTCTTCAAGTGTTTTACAAGTTTTTGTTGGATGATTTCATTGTCTAATTTCAACTCCTACATTTCTAGTTTTGAAATGAATTGTGTTGTAAGTAATTCATGTAAAGAAGAACCCAAAGAAAATGTTAAGTAAAAATCATGAAAATGGGTTACTTCTAGATGTGTTTCAAGCATAAAATTCTTTAGAAATATGGTTAGAAGAGTTTGAAAGCATTTTGAAGCTTTGAAGACTTGCTGGATGATTTCTGGAGAAAAATTGATATTTCACTAAAGATTTCATTCGAGCCGACTCAAAGAGAAGAGAGCCGATCACTCCAAATTTTGTATTTGTGTTGTGCATTCTCTTTATATCATGCTTCTACTTTAATTATCTCTATCACAACACTTAACACTTCAAGGGACTTTCAAAAAGCACATATTTGCTTAAATTTTTTAAATTTCTAATTTACCCCCCTCTTGGAAAAGCCACTTGGGCAACATGTCCTGACTTCGGTGAGATCTTCCAATCGAGGAAACAAGAACCATCTAGTGCCCATAGTGAGTACACCTAGGATGGTTACCTTTTCAAAGGAAATAGGTTGTGCATTCCCAAGACTTCACTTAAAGAATTCCTAGTTTGGGAAAGCCATGCAGGAGGCCTAGCTAGTCATTTTGGTAGGGAAAAGACCATTTTAGTAGTAGAAGACCAATTCTTTTGGCCGAGCCTCAAGAGGGATGTAGCCAACATTATTTCCAGGTGTCAAACTTGTGTTGTTGCCAAATAGTAGAAGCAAATCACTGGCCTATACACCCCTTTGCCTGTACCTAGTCGCCCTTGGCAAGACCTTAGCATGGACTTTGTGGTAGGATTGCCTAAGACTGCAAGGAAGCATGATTCAGTCTGTGTAGTGGTTAATAGATTCTCCAAAATGGCCCACTTTATACCCTGCTCCCAGACCCAAGATGCTTCCAAAGTGGCTAAGCTATTCCTTGAGCATATGGTTAAGTTACATGGCCTGCCCAAAACCATAGTGTCCGATAGGGATGTTCGCTTCACTAGCTATTTTTGGAAGACCCTTTGGCACCTACTAGGAACCAAGCTCAAGTTTTCCACCGCCTACCACCTGCAGACCGATGGCCAAACTGAGGTAGTCAACCGCAGCCTAGGGAACCTACTAAGATGTCTGATAGATGAACATACAAGAAATTGGGATCTTCTCTTACCTCGAGCCGAGTTTTCCTATAATAGTTTCGTGAATAGAACCACTGGAAAAAGTCGTTTCAAGGTTATCAGTGGGTACAAACCTAATCACCCTCTCGATCTGATTCCCCTACCCATCCATGCACGAGTCTCAGAGTCCACCGAATCATTTGCATAGCATATTAGGGACATGCATAAAGAAATTAGCCAAAAAATTAATCTAAGTAATAATGCATACAAAAGATTGGCTGATTCTCGGGAATGAGCCAAAGAGTTTGAAATTAGGGATTCTATAATGATTAGGCTTGGGCCTGAATGGTTTTCACTAGGAACCGTTAAGAAACTTCATGCTCATGGAACTGGCCTCTTTAGAGTGATAAGGAGAGTTGGCCCTAATGCCTATATGCTTGAGCTACCCCTGGATTATGGCATTAGCTTGACTTTTA
Source organism: Areca catechu (assembly GCA_021397845.1). Lineage (NCBI taxonomy): Eukaryota > Viridiplantae > Streptophyta > Magnoliopsida > Arecales > Arecaceae > Areca > Areca catechu. The sequence continues at coordinate 141,354,899 of CM038051.1, read as the reverse complement.
ATATATCGGACTTAGTCGAGTATAGAGAACCAGCAAACATACCCAACGAGCCATTTGGGCCTGACCTTTCATTTAAGAGCGAATCCGACCCAGAGTGTCCACCTCCAATTTTACCTGAGAGAAGAGAGCGGATTGAGCGTGTCCTGGATGATCAAACTATCACCACTCGGGGCAAAGGCTATCAGCATTACTTGGTTCGATGGCAAGGCCGACCAAAGTCCAATGATTTGTGGATTATCCGGGAGGACTTGCAGCACCTCGACCTCGACATTCTAGAGAAGTATCGAATCCAAATCAACCCTTACTCGACAGGGTCGAGTTCCTCCTACTGCGCCTGTCGAGTTCCTCCTACTGCGGGAGAACTGGCGTGGGCACCAGAATCAAATAGAGGCTTCTCAACCCTCTGTGGATTTCTGAATAGGGTTTTTAGTCTGTTGAGTTCTGTAATAAGGCTTCAAGCCTAAGCATTTATATTTTAAGTCATGTATTTAGTTTCAACTTTTGTTTTAGTCATGTACCTTGGCTAATGTGGTCAAGCAAGGTTAATAAATCTTGTATTCAGCTGAATTGGTTCAAGCCCAAGTCTATTTGAAGATTGGGCCCAAGCTTGATTGAAGGAGTGGTCATTTGAGTCAAGCCCAATTATTAATGGACCAAGCCATCTCCCCCATGCCTTGAAGGATGCCACTTTAGCTCTTGGAGCACCACCTCACTAGTGCCACATGGCAGGAGGAAGCGCCACATCACCTGGACACTTGGGCAGCCAAGGAAGGTTGGAAGACTTCAAAGTCAATGCATGTTGGATACCCCACTTATTCTCTTCTTGGTCCAAGCCAACAACACACCCCACATCAAGCCTTTTTCCAAGAAAGTGTGGTCGGGCAAGGAAGGTTTCTTAAGTCAATGGAGCATCCCTTGATCCAAGCCAACCACTTCCTCCCTTCCCTCCCCATATCAAGCTTTTCTCCATAGAAGCATGGCCGGCCAAGGAATGATTTTGATGTCACCAAGCATCCCATGATTCTTGAAGATAAGATCCTTTCTTCATGCCCCCACATCAAGCCTTTCTCCATAAAAGTGTGGACAACCAAGGAAACAATCAAAGGTGAAGTGGGCACCCCCATGATCCATGAAGATATGTCCCTTTTCTCATTCCCTAAATCAAGCTCTCCACCATATCAAGGCCGGCCAAGGAAAGTGGTGTGGACACCAGAAACTGAAAGAAACTTCACTCCAACAAGATTAGCCTTATCCCAATTTGGATCGAAGATAATTAGGTTACCTTGTATTCTTTAGTTCAAAAATGTTTTATTATTTCAAAAGCTAGCTTTGTGAGGCTATTAAAGGCCTTGGATGCCCATTGCAAAGGGGGTTTTGGGGAATGAATGAAAATTGAAGTTGAATTTTGGAAGTAGAAGTTGTCTTGTGTTTTCTTTTCCTTATGTGAAAGTTTCCATCCTCTTCCTCCATGCCAAAGCCATTCTTTTCCCCTAGCAAAGCATCTTCCAAGCTCAAGTGAAGGCATTGGAGTCAGCCAGATTTTCTCAAATTTCTGTTCTTAGTTCAAAATTCTCCTATCCCTTCTATATGTTCTTATCCTTCTTCCTTAACTTTGTTCTTCATTGCAGGGTCCTTCGAAGTCTTTGAGTTGTGGACCGGGTTCACCTTGACAAAGAACCAACAAGTTAAAGCCCCAAGTCCAGGGTTCTGATCTCTGTTATCCAGGTTCTTCAGTTATGAGCATTGGTAGTTTCAAGGTATGAATCAAAAGAAGGTTGGAAAGCTCATCAAGGTAAGTCCACAATCATTAGCCCCTATTGTCTAGATCTTCTTCCTTCTTAGTTTAGGATTGTGTATAATCAAGTAAAAGTCCCATTTCTGGTGCGGACACCAAAGGCACCAGAATAAGGCAGAGGCTTCTCAACCCTCTGTGGATCAGTTAATTGACATTCAAGTCCATTGTAATAAATCTTAGCTATTTTATTTAAATCCTGTAATTAGTCAGCTCATGTTGAGCTGGTTCAGTTCAGTATTAGTCAGCTCATGTTGAGCTAATTTTATTTTTTTGAGTCCTGTCCAAGCATACTGAAGACTCAAGACTATATCATACAAGTGAAGACCAAGTCCAACTAGATTGAAGATATGGAAGTATAGCCCAAGTCCAACCTAGCTTGAAGATTTGAAGACCCCAGGAGGAAAATTCAGAAAACCCTGATTCCATGCAGATGCCCTCCAGATGCCCAGATTCCTTTCCAGATGCCAAAATATATTCATATACCAAGGCATCCATGATTTTAGAAGTCCATCTGCATCCTAGCCCAAAGAAATCAAGCCCAGGTGCCAAGCCCAAGCCCTAAAGAAGCAAGATACCAGGGAATATTCCTGCTATATGGCTACCAGGCCACCCCAGCTTCCAGAGGCCCAAACCCATGCACCCGAGCCCCTTTGGTCCGGCCTCTTGCTGCTCCTAGAAGCCCAACACGCCCCCCTAGGCATCCTTGGAGTGTTGGCCAAGTAAAGAGAATTTTTAGGGATTTTTCTACCTAATATTTCCTTATTTTCTTGCTAGGGTTTGAGAGGGAAAAGGATTCTTATGTAAAGACTAATGTGCACTTACATGGAGCCCAAGGTTAAGGATCTATTTAAAGGACCCTAGCCTCTTGTATGAAGGGAGATTTTGATATATGAAATAAACCTTGAGTTCTTCAATTGCTTTGTGTGATTACCCTGCTGTGTGCATAAAGGGGTTTGAGAGTTCTTCTTCCCGGTGTTTGCAACTATCTTCCTGCCGCCAACCATCCTTCCAGCCCCCTCCAAAACTTTCTTTCCTTTGCTGTTTTCCTCTATTTTTTTGATCTCCTTTGAGTTTTCTAACCCCTGATAGGTCGTTTGCAGGTCCCCGAGTTCCTACGAATCCAACGACTCCAGCCAAGCTTCAATCGGACCATCGAGCAGAAAGCCGGGTATCCACGGGTCATTGGCTCTGTTTTCCAGGCTGCATCCATAGAGGAATGAGAGATCCCTTCACTGTGATCTTCATCGGGTGCTTCAGACATTGTCAGGTACACCCCCTCTACCTCTAGTCTTTATATTGTTGGAGAACTTGCCCTAACCGAGGCTTCTCAGCCCCAGCGATCCTTCTTTAGTACTTTTCTAGGTTCTAATCTGCATGCTTGGTTTCAAGAATTTATACAAAATTCTCTACAACTAATTTTGATCTAAAATTCGGGAATTAATCACCTAACCCCACATATAAAATATATGAAAAGAATTGCATGCACATTAGTCCCGCATCATTTGGTATCAGATCTTAGATCAGGGCTTATTTTCCATAATTTTTTAGCCCGTATATGCTCTGTTATTTTAATTATTTCTTGCTGATATAAACTCCAAAAATTCTGAAATCTATTTTCCTTGATTCATCATAATTCAAAATAGTCTTAAGAATCTTTACAGATTTTATTATGGCTTGTGAATTTTTTGCAAGCCGAAATACAGCCTATAAATTTTTGGCTCTATTTTTTCAGCAAGACAAGTTTGGAAGTTTTAGGGTTTTGATTAGCATCGTTTTGCATATCTTTTAATTTTAGTTTATTTCCTGCATATTAGGGAATAAATTACATATTTTCTTATATTTAAGAAAATATCAAAAAAAAAAAATATTCTCCAAAAACACCAAAAAAATATCTAAACCCTAATTTGCATCCTCATATGCCTGCCATCATTGCATAATCTACCTTTAAGGGCACTCTTGCTATATTAGATGGGATAGGATTTGATCACCTCTCCTTAGCCCAAAACCACATCACTTACATTCGGTCCCAAGCCTTAACCTAAAATTAACTAGACTTAATTTGCCCTAGTGGGCTAGGGACATCAACTGGTCGGGTCAGGGCTAGTGTTAGATCACCGTGTCAAGTTACCCTATGTGTGCCTTGTGCTCAGTGTCTAGAACGGTGGTTTAGGGATTCAGTCCCGAAGGGCTTGTGTGCTGGTCCGCCTACCTGGCCAATCTCTGATTGGTGTCTAGGATTGGCAATCAGGGACCTAACACTTCCCTTACACCTGCCTGGCTGAGTACAGGGTTACTATAGGCTAGTTTGCCACCCTGATTGAGCCCTTAGTTTGGACTCTAGGTCTAGTCAGCTGTAGTCAGTCTGATCGAGTCTTGCATGAGCACTAGATCAGGAGTTTCATATCTCCCACCTCCTTCACAAATGTCTGAACCCATGGAAAATTTGCAAGTCCAAATGAAAGCCTTAGCTGATCAAATGGCCTAGATGGCTACCCAGATGACTACCCAAATGACCCAGTTAACTCAGTCTGGTATTCAAACCAATGATAGAATTGACCATCTTGCCAATAGGTTTGATCAGTTAGAAGTCCGGGTAGGGACCCCAGGAAAAACCCATGGGTCACAGTCTAAGCCAGATCCTGATTTCCCTCAACCTAAAAGGACCCCAAACCCTGATCTATACCATGAAGTCGAACCTAGGAGAGCCCCTTATCCTGACTCATACTACAATCCTCAACCTAGGAGGACCCCAAACTGGTGTGGACACCAGAAGCAGAAGCAGAATAAAACCCCACTCAAATAAGGTTAACTTGATTCCACTTTGGATCGAAGATCACTAGGTTAAATTTTTCTTGTAAAGGGCAATTTACTTTCAAGAGTCCTGTAATTACTTAGTTTCAATTTCATGAATCCTGTAATTATGTCCAATCGAGTCCTGTAATTATGTCCTGTCTCAATCTGGGTTCAAATAAGAACTCTATTAGAGTTCCATTAGGTTTATTTAAATCAAGTCCAAGCTACTTCAAGTTGAGGTTCACCAAACCACTTGGAGCTTCCAAATCACGACCTTCGTCCACCAAGCTAGAATTCCACATCACCATGCCAACAAAGCAGCCACCAGGGATGCCACATCATCAGCCACGTCACCTTCAAATGGGTGCCTAAAGGGGAGATCGACCAAGCATTTTAAATTCAAAGAAACCGGCCAATCTCCATGAATTTCTCCTTATCCCATGTAACAAGGCCCCATATCCTCCAACCTCCCTTGTAATCCTCCATAATTTGGGGAGAATCTCCATGAATTTCTCCTTATCCCATGTAACAAGGCCCCATATCCTCCAACCTCCCTTGTAATCCTCCATAATTTGGGGAGTTTTTAAATTTCAAAAGTTTTGTAAGGCTATTAAAAAGCCTTGGATGCCCCATTGTGAAGGGGATTTTGATTTTTGGAGATTAATGAAAGTTGAAGTTGAATTGAAGTTTTATGTTTTGAGTGATTATCTCTAAGCCATTCTTCCACACCAAAATATTCTCTCTTCCAAGCATCCAACGCCCAAGTCAAGAAGAAGGCCTTGGATTCGGCCAAGCCATCTCAAATCTTTTTCTTTGCTCACAAATTTTCCATCCCTTCCATATGCATGCCTTTCTTCTTCCTTAATGCTTATTCTTTATATGCAGGGTCCTTCGAGGTTTTTGAGTTGCAAACAGGGTCTTCCTTGATAGGAACCAACAAGCTAAAGCCCAAGTCCAGGGTTCTGATCTCTGTTATCCAGGTTCTTCAGTTCTGAGCGTTGGTAGTTTCAAGGTATGAATCAAAAGAGGGTTGGAAAGCTCATCACGGTAAGTCCACAATCATTAGCCCCTATTATCTAGATCTTCTTCCTTCTTAGTTTAAGATTGTGTCTAATCAAGTAAAAGTTCCATTTCTTGTAATCCTTAAGTCTTATTATGATGAGTACCATGCTAGTGTAATTAGGTTTCATTGCTCTACAAACCATAATCTAAATATTAATCATATGCTTGCCGCATCACAAACCCTGATCCATACCGAGAGGTTGAACCTAGGAGAGCCCCTCAGCCTGACCCATACTATAATACTAAACCTAGAAGAACCCCTTACCATAACCCTTATTATGATACTGAACCTAGAAGAGCCCCTTACCATGACCCTTATTATGATACTGAACCCAGGAGAACCCAATACTCTGACCCATATAGGGAGCCCAATCCTAGGAGAACCCAATATTCTGACCCATATAGGGAGTCCAACCCTAGGAAAACCCAATATCCTAACCCATATAGAGAGCCCAACCTTAGGAGGACCCCATACCATGATCCATCCTTAGAACCTGACCATAGAGCTGACCCAAAATCCTATGACCCCAGATCCTATAATTCCATGACCCATAGATCTGCACCCTTGTCCTATGAGCCCAGAGAATCCATAACCCCTAGGTATCAATCTAGTACTAGTCAGGTTTTCCCTAGTCAACTTGAACCCCATATGATTAGTACCCCTAAATATGAGCCCAGTAGTGAGCCACTATCCCTTAGGCAACCTGAACCTACTAGGATTAGTGTCCATAATCAGATACCAGGACCTAGCTAATTTTCTCCTAGCCGACCTTCTCTAACCATTCCTGAGATTGACAAGGCTTACATTAACGCGGAAGTGTATGAAGCTGATACAAACTTAGTGGATGAGTATGAAGGAGAAGAGGAGACACCTTTAGTAGACCTAGAATTAGCTGACCCAGTAGATACCCAGGTAGAAACCAACCTAGAGCTAGTTGACCTTGATCACATCCAACCTAAAGCTATAATGGAAGAACAAATAGAGGAAGAGAACCTAGGTACTGCTGCTAGAGTCTTACCCGAGGAAACCATAGAGGAGAGCCAAATTATAGAGTCTAGTCCAAAAATACAAGAACCAGAAGAATTTATTAAGGACCTGATCTCTTTGAATCAATACCTTCAAGATGAGTCCCCTCCTATAGTTCCCATTAAGGATCTCTTCCCCGAAATTGGTGACCCATCCTTCCATTATGCAAACCCTATAGATATAGCTCAACCTCGTAAGGTTAACCTCATTAGTATAAGATTAGTTCCTGACACCCCGTCTTTATCCTACTTTATCCAACTAACCATGAACCTTTTTCTCTACCTTACCAAACTAATTCTGAACCCACTTCCTATTTCCTACCCTTTCCTGAGTTTTCTCATGTGTCTAGAACTATTAGGTTACATTTTGTTGAGGTTACTAGGATGCAAGGATCCATAGAGCCCATCTCATTTGCTACCTACTTTTGGCAGACCCTCTGGCACTTATTAGGAGTTACTAGCAAATTTTCTTCTGCATGTCATCCATCAACCATGACTCATGCCCCCATGCCCAAGTGGTAGTTAAGACCTAATAAACCTCTTTAGTCGAGTATGTTAGGTGTAGGTTTGAGTCCTTTGCATCATCTTATTAGGAGTCTACATGTGCCTAGCATGTTCACCACCCGCACTAATGTTAAAACAACTGGCTAATTCTCAAAAAAGGGTCAAAGAATTTAATATAGTGGATTCTATCTTGGTTAGGCTTAGGCCTAAAAGAAGCTTCATGCTCATAGAGCCGGACCTTTTTAAAGTGATAGAGAAGGTTGGATCAAATGCCTAGGTGTTAGACATGCCTTCGGATTTGGGCATTAGTTCTACCTTCAATATTATAAACCTGGTTGAGTATAGGGAACCGGCAGCGATACCTAGTGAGGCCTTTGGACCTGTTCCTTTTCATTGTGAGTGATCCTAACCTAGAGTGTCCACTAACAAATTGGCCTGAGAAAGGAGAACGGATCGAGCGTATCCTGGATAATCAAGCCATCATGACCCGGGGCCATGGTTATCAACGCTTCCTAGTCCGATGGCAAGGCCAGCCAGAGTCGGATGATTCGTGGATTTCTCGAGAGGACTTGCAATGCCTCAACCCAGACCTTCTCGAGAAATATGTGAGCCAGTCTGATCTTCACTCATAGGGTCGAGTTCCTCCCACCCCGGGAGAATTGGTGCGGACACCAAAGGCACCAGAATAAGGTAGAGGCTTCTCAATCCTTTGTGGATCACTTAATTGACATTCAAGTCCATTGTAATAAAGCTTAGCTATTTTATTTAAATCTTGTAATTTGTCAGCTAATGTTGAGCTAGTTCAGTTCAGTATTAGTCAGCTCATGTTGAGCTAATTTTATTTTTTTGAGTCCTGTCCAAGCATACTGAAGACTCAAGACTATATCATACAAGTGAAGACCAAGTCCAACTAGATTGAAGATATGGAAGTATAGTCCAAGTCCAACCCAGCTTGAAGATTTGAAGACCCCAGGAGGTAAATTCAGAAAACCCTGATTCCTTGCAGATGCCCTCCAGATGCCCAGATTTCCCTCCAGATGCCAAAATATATTCATATACCAAGGCATCCATGATTTTAGAGGTCCATCTGCATCCTAGCCCAAAGAAATCAAGCCCAGGTGCCAAGCCCAAGCCCTAAAGAAGCAAGATACCAGGGAATATTCCTGCTACATGGCTACCAGGCCACCCCAGCTTCCAGAGGCCCAAACCCATGCATCTGAGCCCCTTTGGGCCGGCCTCTTTCTGCTCCTAGAAGCCCAACACGCCCCCCTAGGCATCCTTGGAGTGTTGGCTAAGTCAAGAGAATTTTTAGGGATTTTTCTACCTAATATTTCCTTATTTTCTAGCTAGGGTTTGAGAGGGAAAAGGATTCTTATGTAAAGACTAATGTGCCCTTACTTGGAGCCCAAGGTTAAGGATCTATTTAAAGGACCCTAGCCTCTTGTATGAAGGGAGATTTTGATATATGAAATAAACCTTGAGTTCTTCAATTGCTTTGTGTGATTACCCTGCTGTGTGCATAAAGGGGTTTGAGAGTTCTTCTTCCCGGTGTTTGCAACCATCTTCCTACTGCCAACCATCCTTCCAGCCCCCTCCAAAACTTTCTTCCCTTTGCTATTTTCCTCTATTTTCTTGATCTCCTTTGAGTTTTCTAACCCCTGATAGGTCGTTTGTAGGTCCCCGAGTTCCTACGAATCCAACGACTCCAGCCAAGCCTCAATCGGACCACCGAGCAGAAAGCCGGGTATCCGCGGGTCATTGGCTCTATTTTTCAGGCTGCATCCATCGAGGAATGAGAGATCCCTTCACTGTGATCTTCATCGGGTACTTCAGACATTATCAGGTACACCCCCTCTTCCTCCAGTCTTTATATTGTAGGAGAACTTGTCCTAACCGAGGCTTCTCAGCCCCAGCGATCCTTCTTTAGTACTTTTCTAGGTTCTAATCTGCATGCTTGGTTTCAAGAATTCATACAAAATTCTCTACAACTAATTTTGATCTAAAATTTGGGAATTAATCACCTAACCCCACATATAAAATATATAAAAAGAATTGCATGCATATTAGTCCCGCATCATTTGGTATCAGAGCTTAGATTAGGGCTTGTTTTCCGCAATTCTTTAGCCCGTATATGCTCTGTTATTTTAATTATTTCTTCCTGATAAAAGCTCCAAACATTCTGAAATTTATTTTTTTAGATTCATCATAATTCACTGTAATTTTAAGAATTTTTTCAGATTTTATTATGTCCTGTGAATCTTCTTCAAGCCGAAATACAGCCTGCAAATTTTTGGCTCTGTTTTTTCAGCAAGACAAGTTTGGAAGTTTTAGGATTTTGATTAGCATCTTTTTGCATATCTTTTAATTTTAGTTTATTTCCTGCATATTAGGGCATAAATTGCATGTTTTCTTATATTTAAGAAAATATCAAAAAAAAAATTACATATTCTCCAAAAATACCAAAAAAATATATAAACCCTAATTTGCATCCTCATCTGCCTGCCATCATTGCATAATCTACCTTTAAGGGCACTCTTGCTATGTCAAATGGGGGAAGGATTTGATCACCTCTCCTTAGCCCAAAACCACATCCCTTGCATTCGGTCCCAAGCCTTAACCTAAAATTAACTAGACTTAATTTGCCCTAGTGGGCTAGGGACACCAACTGGTCAGGTCCGGGCTAGTGTTAGATCACCGTGTCAAGTTAACCTATGTGTGCCTTGTGCTTAGTGTCAAGTTAATTTATAAATATTAATTTTTTTCAATTATTGTTTCAAAACTAAGCAATATAAATTTTTATTTTAAAATTTATGACCAGCACTATAAAATACACTAAGATAAAGACAACTAATAGTCTTAAATCAATCAGATTCATAAATCACAACCTTCGACTCATGGCTTGGTCTCTAGACTTGATGCTCCTCTAGTATTGAAGGCTTCAATCAAAAAAATTATCACTCATAGCTTTCAATTAATAGAGAGAATAGAAATAAAATGAAGAGACAGAAGCTTGATCTGGGTCTATTCAATGCCCCAGTCATAATAGGCCCGATCTATGTTGTCTAGATAGATCATTAGCAAAGAGGTCTAGATCTAGTAAGATTATGCACCTAATCTAAAGAGGTGAGACCATACTAGGAAATGGGATATCTTCTTTTTTTTTTCTCTCTCTTTCTATATTTTTCCATGGCAAAACAAGGGTTCTTGGTGACATTAAAAGGAAAAGTAGAAAGGAGGGCGGTGGTCCGGTAGTGTCATGGCCAACATAGCTAGGGGTCCTAGGCAGCAAGTTGTGATGATGGTGATGTCATGAGACTATGATAGTTGATGGTGATGGTAGCCCAAAAGCATGGGTGAAAAAAAAACAAGGAAAAAAATATCTTAGTTGAGGATTAACTGCTTGCATTAGGAAGAACAAGAGAGGAGAGAAAGGAATTCACTAACGAGTGGGAGAGGCATCAGATCTCGACCAACAACAATAGATTTTGATGGAAAAGTAAGTGGCCAAATTGCTAAAGAGGAAATAGGGCAAAACTAAAGGTTTTGAAAGAAAATGATGGGGTTTTGGGGTGGCAGTGCTTAATATGGAGGCCATTAGAGATGAGAAAGAAAGGGAGAGAGTGGGAAATGGTCTTAGTGGTGATCAATTGCAAGAGAACGAGGGAAATTTAAATTTCTTTTGGAGGAGACAACCTTAGTTGAATAGTGAATTAGACCAGCCATTCGCTAGTTGTAGTAGCCCCAATAATTGTTGACTCTTCGTTTTGGCCTTGTGGTGTCCATACTAGCCATGGTTTCTTGGTTTTATCCCCACAACTAGAGATTATGCAGGAGATCACGATTCCCCTATTCCGAACCATAATTTTTGAAATTTTGAATTGAAGTAAGTTGGAGCTACCAACTTCAGTCTGGTCTGAATCAATTCTAACTGGATCAGGTTTCATACCCCATATTTAGATCACTTTCTCTCACCGAATTTCCCAATTGGCATTAATTGGTATGTGGCCAGTTTTATAGTAGATTAGTGATGACATACAATATGGATGATGATGCGGTTAATAGATAAGTTTTTTTTTTTGTTTTGATGATACAACATATAGCTGATAATGTGGCATTTGGGTAATGAGATGGCATCTAAATGATGACATGGCACATGCAGCATAATTTCTTTCCCAAAAGTATTCAATCATTGAGTATTACATCATCTGCCTATGTGTTATATTATTATTTATACACCACATCATCATCCATATGTCGTGCTATCAAAATAAAAATTTTATCTATATACCACTTGTTATAATATCCTGGTTTAATCTTAAATAATCACTGGTTTATTCTTTGAACCAATTTCAATTTTTGGTTTATCAGTCAAATCAATATACTAAAGGAAATATCTCCTGGACTTGATGAAGATTCTGATCCACAAAAGGATATATAGTATGTCTTCGGCTTCGTATCATTATCTTAGTCTGAAGACTAAGCCTATCAACCTTGTCTCCGGCTTCGTATCTTTATCTTAGTTCGAAGACTAAGCCTATCAACCTTGTCTCCGACTTCATATCTTTATCTTGCTTCAAAGATCAAGCTTATCAATTTAATACTTCCAGCTTCGTACCTTCAGCATAGTCTGAAGAGTAAGTTATCTTATCTTTAGGATGGATGTAAGTGTTTACTTATTTTTTCTTGTTATTTTCAAAGAAACTCTTCCGAAGTGTATAGCTAACATTCCTTTTAGGAGTACTATTAAACATGTGGGCTTTTTGAACTCCAAAATAGTTGAAGTCTATTCTGGTTGTTGCAACCACCCACATGGTCGAAATTCTCAGATTGGATAACTATTAAATAACTAATTTTCGACCACCACTACTTACAGTTATGAGGAGGTTTTATTTGCTAACTCTTATAACCGTAAGTAGTTGCATTGGAGCCTATAAATACTGGTAAGAGGGGACACTCAAGATAAGCTAAGCTCATTCCCAACAATTCAATTTCTTTCTTTTCCCTCTCTGCTTTCGAGCTCTCCATTCTGCTGCTTGAGTTCTTGCTAACTTTGGCATCGGAGTGTCCCCCGCTGGAAGATTTCTGGTCAGGGGATCTGTTTTGCAGGTCCTGGGCGGCGGCGAACCAACGGGCGAACCACTACATCCGGTCGGCAAGGATTCAGCATCAACAGATTGGCGAACTAGCGGGCGAACCACTCCATTCGGCTAGCAAGGATTCAGTATCAACAGATTGGCACGCCAGGTAGGGGAAGATCTGTTTCTTCTATTCAAAGGAGAGCTTTATTCAAGCGAAAATGGTGAAAGAAAAGGTTCAGAATGCATTTACGAGCAATGAGCAACATGCTCTTCCAGCAAACGATCCTCCAACAGATCAGGGAATGCAGCCTCCTACGATAATGGTGGGGCAGCAACAATTTGAAGCCCTTCTAAATAGGGTAGATGCCTTGATGTTGTTGGTTCAAAACTTGCAAGAAGCTGCTACTCAAAGGCAGTATCCACCACCTGTTCCACAGCCCAACCATCAACCTGAAAGAGAGGAGGATCAACATCAAGAACTCTCTCCAAGCTTCTCATGGATCCGGTCATCTCGTGATCGCTATGTTTCCCCTCCAGATCGATAAACAGGGGATTATGGTGGGAAGAAGAGGATCAGGTGCTCTCCCTCTATTTCTTCTAGAAGTTTTGTATCTGAAAGGGCTAGACAGAGAGTGATAAATTGCAAATTTGAAGAAAAATTCAAATCCATGCAAGCAGAAATAGCCAAGATTTCAGATCTGAGAAGGAATGATGAGGTTATTGCTTTCAACTCAGCCTCCATTTTCTGATCACATTATGGATGAAGTTATCACCAAGTACTTCAAGATCCCACAGCTGGAGGCTTATGATGGGACTTCGGATCCTGTAGACCATCTAGGGAGTTATAAGGCTCACATAATGGTTCAAGGAGCAACTGATGCTCCTTACTATCTCGCTTTTCCTGCTACATTAAAGAGATCTGCTCGAATATGGTATTCGAGCCTACCACCGAAAACTACTCATTCTTTTGTTGAATTAGAGCGGCAGTTTGTCTCACACTTTAGAACATGCCAGAAGATGCCGCGCAACACTGATAGTTTGTTTCTCCTCCAGTAGAATGAAGGAGAAAGTTTGAAGGAATTTGTGCACCTTTTTAATTTAGCCACTTTGGAAATACCAAATCTGAATGAGCATGTGGCCATGTTAGCCTTTAAGAAAGGCCTTTAATTGTCCAGGTTCACTTTCTCCCTGGACAAAAGATTTCCAATGAGATATGCCAAATTGCTGACGAGGGCTCAGAAGTACGCTACCGCTGAAAAGCAAGCAGCAAGCCGAAGACTTGTAGAAGGAAGATACCCTTCTAAGAAGAAAAGTGCCAAGGGAATAAACATGCCCACATCCTCTAACAATGCTTTACTTCCCAAGCGTAGTCCTAGATCCAAGTAGCAAAATAACCGGTTTGATGCCTACACACCTCTCAACTTACGACGGAAGAAAATTCTATTGGAAATTGAGAAGGAAAATTACTTTCAAAGGCCACGTCCCCTAAAGACATCTACAAAAGCGAGGGACAAGAGTAAATTCTGCCGATTCCACCGAGATCATGGCCACAACACAGAGGAGTGTTTTCAGCTTCGGGATGCCATTGAAGACCTGATAAAGAGGGGATATCTGGGAAAATACATTAACCGTCCAGAATCTTAAGCTGAAGCAACAACTTTTTCTAAGGATATCTGATGAAGCTGATCTGCCTCACCAAAAACTAACTGATGAAAATGTTGGTATGCTTCATTGATCAGCCGCATGGGATATTGAAGTTGAAGAAAATATCCTTAAAAGGTTCAAGAAAAAAAATTCTATCACTTTTCCTGATGAAGATGTTCAAGGTGTCCAACTTTCACATGATGACCCCATCATGGTCTCAGCTATAATAGCGAAATATGATGTAAAAAGAATCTTGATTGATAATGAAAATTCAGTTGATATTTTACTATATGATGCCTTTCTTTGAATGGGATTATCTGGATGAGAATTGCGAAGGTCTCTCATTCCTATAACTAGTTTTGGTAGAAATCAAGTTGGAGTTGAAAGTGCAACAACCTTGCCCGTGACTTTTGGGTCCGAACCATTTCAAAGAACCCTTCCCATCAATTTCATTATGGCTAGAACATCTTCGACTTATAATGCAATCTTGGGTCATCTAGCATTAAATAAGTTCAGGGCCATAGTATCCACGTATCACCTTTTGGTTCGGTTTCCTACCAGGTCAGGCATTGGAAAAGTAAGGGGGGATCAAAGGATCCCTCACCAGTGTTTGATGATCCAAAATAAACAAACAGCCAAGTCCTCGACACTTGACCAATTGGATCCAAGAGATAAAGCTGAAGACTATGGAGAACCAGTGGAGAAAACACTTTTTGTGCCATATTTCGAAGACGACCTAACAAAACTTATACAAATTGGTAGCTTACTAGATAAAAAGTCAAAGGCAAAATTAATTACCTTTCTCCGAGATAATGCTAATATTTTTGCTTGGATAGCTTCGGACATGCCCGGAATTCCACCTGATGTGATCACACATCGCTTAGAGGTGTCTCCCAGCTATAAGCCTGTATGGCGAAAGAAGAGAAATTTTGCTCCAGAAAGGTAGAAGATTATTGATGAAGAGGTTAATAAGCTGTTTGAGGCTAACTTCATAAGAGAAGTGCAATATCCGAATTGGCTAGCAAATATGGTTATGGTGAAAAATAAAATGGCAAATGGAGGATTTGCATAGATTATACAGATCTTAACAAGGCATGTCCAAAGGATAGTTTTCCTTTGCCAAAAATTGATTAATTAGTTGACGCCATGGCTGGTCATCAATTGTTAAGTTTTATGGATGCCTTTCTAGGCTATAACCAGATCCGAATGGATCCTGAATATGAAAAGAAAACTGCTTTTGTTATAGAAAAAGGACTTTACTGTTATAAAGTAATGCTGTTTGGATTAAAAAATGCCGGGGCAACTTTCCAAAGGCTCATTAATAAAGTCTTCAAAATCAGATTGGGAAAAATATGGAATCTTATGTTGATGATATGATTGTGAAAAGTCTTTATAAGTTTGATCATATTGCAGATTTGAAGGAGTCTTTTGATGCTCTTAGACACCATCGGATGAGATTGAATCCAACCAAATGTGTTTTTGGTATAACTTCTAGGAAGTTCCTGGGATACTTGGTTACCAAGCGAGGGATTGAAGTTAAGCCAGAAAAGATCCAAGCACTTCGGTCAATGAGGCATCCCACTTGCAAAAAGGATGTACAAAGGTTAATGGAAAGAATTGCTTCTTTGAGCCGATTTATCTCCTGGTCTGCAAAAATATGTTTATCCTTTTTTAAGGTTCTTCACCAATCTCAAAATTTTGAATGGATGAAGGATTGCAAAGTTGCTTTTGACAAGTTGAAAGAATACTTGGAAAATCCTCCCTTGCTCTCTAAGCCCTGTGATGGAGAGACACTTTACTTATATTTATTAGCTTCTGATAAGACAGTTAGTTTGGTGCTGGTATGAAGAGATGACAATCACCTGCAAAAGCCGATCTACTACACTAGTAAAGTGTTGCATGAAGCAGAAGTTTGATACCCTAAAGTACAAAAGATTATCTTTTCTCTAGTGGTTGCAGTGAAGCATCTTCGGCCCTATTTTCAAGCCCATTCCATTGTGGTTCTGATGGATCAGCCCTTAAACGCCATTCTTCATTGTCCTGACACCTCAGGAATGATAGCTAAATGGGTTGTTAAGTTGGGAGAATTTGATATTGAGTTTCAGCCTAGGTCAGCAATGAAAGCACAGATTTTGGCTCATTTCATAGCAGAATGTACATGGAGATCCGAAGAGGGTCAACCAAGAGCCGAAGAGGAGAGTGCAGAAGATGGTCTAGAATTTATTTGGATGCTACATGTAGATGGTGCTTCAAACGCCAACGGTTGCGAGGCAAGTCTAATTTTGGCTAGTCCGAATGGGCAAGTTATTGAATATGCTCTTCGGTTTTCTTTCCAAGCTTCAAATAATTAGGCAGAGTATGAAGCGCTTATTGCTGGACTTAAAATCTCCCAAAAATTGGAGATTAAGAAGATTAAAGTTTTTTTCGATTCACAGCTGGTAGTGAATAAAGTAAAAGGTGATTTCGAATCCCGGAATCCAAATATGATTCAGTACTTAGAAAAGTCCGAACTCTGACATCCAGATTGGAACATTTTGAGATTGTTCATGTACCAAAGATGGAAAATTCTCGGGTAGATGCTCTTTCATGACTTGCAACTATTGCACCAGATTCCCTTGGGAGGACATATGTAGAATATCTTGAAGATTCCAGCATATCAGAACCCATAATTGAAGTATGTCAAGTTGAATATGAACTTTCATGGATGGACCCTATTCTTAAATTTTTGAAAGAAGGCACCCTACCCGAAGACAAGCTAGAAGCCAAATGGCTTCGATGGATGGCCTCTCAATATGTGATCCTGAATGAAATATTATACAAGAGGTCTTTCACGCAACATTTGCTGAAATGTTTGGATCCGTCCGATGCTGATTATGCACTCAGGGAAGTGCATGAAGGAATATGTGGAGATCATCTGGGAGGTAGATCCTTGGCTTACAAAATAATCCATCAAGGTTATTATTGGCCAACCATCCAAAAGGACTCTGCAAAATTTGTCCGAAGAAGTGATCACTGTCAAAGATACTTCATTATACAAAGATGGCCTACGAATCAGTTAACTCCATTAACAGCTCCATGGCCTTTTTCACAATTGGAAATGGACATTCTTGGTCCGTTTCCTCCGGCTTCTGGGCAGCAAAAATCTCTCATAGTGGCAACTGATTATTTCACAAAGTGGGTCGAAGTCGAAGCATTGGCGCAGATCACTGAAGCTAAAGTTGAAAATTTTGTGAGAAACTTCATTATCTTTCGTTTCAGAATTCCTTATTCTATAATAACTGTGATGCGGGACTAATATGCATGCAATTATTTTTGTATGTTTTATATGTGGGGTTAGGTTATTAATTTCCAAATTTTAGATCAAAATTAGTTGTAGAGAATTATGTATGAAATTTTGAAGTCAAGCATGCAGATTAGAACCTAGAAAAGTATTAAAGAAGGATTGCCATGGCTGAGAAGCCTCGGTTAGGGCAAGTTCTCCTACAATATAATTACTGGAGATAGAGCGGGTGTACTTGACAATGTCTGAAGTGCCTGGTGAAGATCGCAGAGAAGGGATCTCTCCTTCCTCGATGGATGCAGCCTGGAAAATCGAGCCAAAGACCCACGGATACCCGGCTTTCTGCTCGGTGGTCTGATTGAGGCTTGGCTGGAGTCGTTGGATTGGTAGGAACTCGAGGACCTACAAACGACCTGTCAGGGGTTAGAAAACTCACAAGAAAACAAAGAAATAAAGGAAAATAGCAAAGAAAAGGTGTCTTTTGAAGTAGGCGACCAAGGTTCTGGAAGGTTGTCTGGTGGCAGGAAGATGGTTGCAGCACCGGGAAGAAGAAAACTCTTACACCCCTTTATGCATAGAGCAGGGTAACACTCAAAGCAATAGAAGAACTCAAAGTTTATTTCATATATCAAAATCAAGTTTCATATAAGAGACTAGGATCTCTTAAATAGACCCTTAACCTTGGACCCCAAGTAAGGGTACTTTAGACTTTACATAGGACTCATTTTCCCTTTCAAACCCTAACTAGGAATATATGGCAACATAGGTAGAAAATCCCACACAAATTGCTCTCCCTCTCCTTGTCTTGGTCGGCCAAGGGGGTGACCATAAGTGGCCGACCAAGAAGAGGGTCACCATAAGAAATGGTGCCCTAATTCCTTCCTAGGCCTGGGCTAGCCCAATTTCCTTCTGGCTGGTCCAGGGCTTCAGGTTTGTGCTTGTTTTTATTTTCTCCTCTTGGGATCTTCAAGTCTTCAAGCTGGGTTGGACTTGGGCTCAACTTCCATGTCTTCAATCAGGTTGGACTTGGTCTTCACTTGTATGATGTGGTCTTGAGTCTTCAATATGCTTGGACAGGACTCAAGAAAATAAAATTAGCTCAACATGAGCTGACAAACACTGGACTGAACTAGCTCAACATGAGCTGACTAATACAGGACTCAAATAAAACAACTTAGCTGGACTAAGCTTTATTACAGTGGACTCGAATGTTATTTAAGTGATCTATAGAGTGTTGAGAAGCCTTTACCTTATTCTGGTGCCTCTGGTGTCCGCACCAATTCTCCCGGGGTCGGAGGAACTCGACCCTGTTGAGTGAAGATCAGACTGGCTCACATATCTCTCGAGAAGGTCTGGGTTGAGGTGTTGTAAGTCCTCTCGAGAAATCCATGAATTGTCCAACTCTAGCCGACCTTGCCATCGGACTAGGAAGCGTTGATAACCATGGCCCCGGGTCGTAATGGCTTGATCATCCAGGATACGCTCGATCCATTCTCCTCTCTCAGGCCAATTAATTGGTGGACACTCTGGGTAAGGATCACTCTCAACAGAAGGGATAGGTCCAAAAGCCTTACTAGGTACCATTGCTGGTTCCCTGTACTCAACCAGGTCTGTAATATTGAAGGTAGAACTAATGCCCATATCCGAAGGCAAGTCTAACACATAAGCATTTGATCCAACCTTCTTTAACACTTTAAAAGGTCTGGCTCCATGAGCAAGAAGCTTCTTAACGGTCCCAGGTGGGAACCGCTCAGGCCTAAGCCTAATCATGACAGAATCCCCTACATCAAATTCCTTGATCCTTCTTCGGGAATTAACCAATTTTTTATAAGTTTCATTTCTTATATTTATCTTTTGGCTAATGTCCTTGTGCAAGTCTCTAATATGATGTGCAAATGACTCTGCAGACTCTGAGACTCGTGCATGAATAGGTAAAGGAATCAGATCAATGGGGCGATTAGGCTTGTACCCATGGACTATCTCAAAAGGGCTCTTACCCGTTGTCCTATTTACTGAACTGTTGTAGGCAAACTCTGCTCTAGGCAAAAATAGATCCCAAGTTCCAACATGTTCACCTACCAGGCATCTAAGGAGGTTTCCTAAACTATGGTTCACCACTTCAGTTTGGCCATCTGTTTGAGGGTGGTAGGCTGTAGAAAACTTAAGCTTGGTCCCTAACGGGTGCCATAAGGTCTTCTAGAAATAACTGGTGAACCTAACATCCCTATCAGATATGATGGTCTTGGGTAGGCCATGGAGTTTAACCACATGATCTAAGAAAAGCTTGGCTACTCTAGACGCATCAAAGGTCTGGGAACAGGGGATGAAGTGAGCCATCTTAGAGAACCTATCAACCACTACAAAGATAGAATCATGTCTCTTCTGGGTCTTAGATAATCCTAACACGAAGTCCATACTTAGGTCCTGCCAAGGGCGATCTGGCACTGGTAAAGGTGTGTAAAGACCAGTGTTTTGCTTTTACTATTTTGCAATAGCATAAGTTCTACATCTGGCTACCATCTGTGCAACATGCCTTTTCAATCTTGGCCAAAAGAACTGGTCCTCTATTGCTAAGATTGTCTTATTTCTACCAAAGTGACCAGCTAAACCTCTAGCATGGGTCTCCCAAATTAGGAATTCTCTAAGGGATGTTTTGGGCATACAGAGTCGATTGTTCTGGAAAAGGTAGCCATCCTGAATGGTATACTCACTATGGGTACTGGATGGTCCAAGCCTGAGGGTCTGGTAAATGTCTCCAAAGTCTGAGCAGGTTTTATATTCATCTTTTAACCTATCAAACCCTATGACTTGGGTGCTAACTGGTCCTAACAGTAGAGACCTATGGCTCAGGGCATCTGCTACCTTATTTTAAGTGCCGGCATGGTGCTTCAGGACAAAAGTGTAAGCTTGAATGTACTCAATCCATTTACCGTGATGTGGGTTCAGTTTCTTTTGGGAGTTCAGGAATCGGAGTGCCTCGTGGTCAGAAAATAAGACAAACTCCTGCGGTAGTAAGTAATGTCTCCAATATCTAAGGGCTTGGACTATCACATAAAATTCCTTGTCATAAGTAGAGTACTTAAGTTTAACCTCATTCAGTTTTTCATTAAAGAAAGCTACAGGGTGATTCTCTTGACTTAGTACCCCACCTATTCCTACTCCTGAGGCATCGCAAGCGACCTCAAACACCTTAGTGAAGTCAGGTAATCTAAGGATGGGTGCATGGGTCATCTTATCCTTAAGCTCTAGGAAGGCCTTATCAGCTGCTTTGGTCCACTCAAATGTATCCTTCCTAATGCAATCAGTGATAGGTGCGACGACTGTACTAAAACCCCTAATAAATCTCCTGTAAAAGGTTGCCAGGCCATGGAAACTATGCACATCATGGACACTAGAGGGTGTAGGCCACTCAACAATTGCCTTAACCTTTTCAAGATCTGCAGAAACTCCCTCAGGGGTGACAACAAAACCTAGGAAGATAACTCTATATGTCATGAAATCACACTTCTTAAATTTGGCATAGAGGCTATTCTCCCTAAGGGTCTGGCATACTAGTCTTAGATGACTAAGGTGGTCCTTCTTAGTCTTCCTATAAATCAGAATGTCATCAAAGTAGACCACAACGAATTTTTCGGTAAACTCTTTCAAGACCTGGGTCATAATCCTCATAAAAGTACTTGGTGCATTGGAAAGTCTGAAAGGCATTACAACCCACTCAAACAGGCCATCCTTAGTCTTGAAAGCAGTTTTTCACTCATCCCCAGGTCTAATCCTAACCTGATGATAGCCGCTCTTAAGGTCTATCTTGTAGAAAACTCTAGCTCCGGCCATCATGTCTAACATATCATCTAATCGGGGGATGGGAAACCTATACTTCACAGTTATCTTGTTGATAGCTCTACTATCTACACACATCCTCCAGGTACCATCCTTCTTAGGGGTCAGTAGAGCAGGGACTGCACATGGACTCAGGCTCTCCCTAATGAAACCCTTCCTAAGTAATTCTCCCACTTGTTTCTGTAATTCTTGATGCTCACTGGGACTCAGTCTATAGTGAGGAAGGTTTGGTAAAGTGGCTTCTGGAACTAAGTCTATTGCATGCTGGATGTCTTTAAGGGTTGGTAGTTGATCAGGTAAATCCTCAGGGAAGACATCCTCAAATTCTTTCAGAGCTTCAACAATTTCTTTAGGGTGTTCCTTTTGGGTCGGCTCATGTATTTCCTTAGAGGTCAAGATCCAAACAAGGTTACCCTCAGCAATCTCCTTTTCTAACTCCTTAGCTTTAATCAGGTTAACTCCAGGTTTCTTGTCCTTAAGGCTACTAGAACCCCTCTTAACTGGGTCCCTAAGGGGAGCTGGATTGATAACAAACTTATTCCCATGGTAGTTAAAAGCACAAACATTGGTTCGACCATACAGGGTTGCATCATGATCAAAAAGCCAAGGTCGACCTAGAATGATACTACTCACTTCCATGGGGATGACATCACACCAAATCTTTTTCTCATAGGTTTGCAATCTAATTAAGATTTGGCACCTAACTTGAATCTGGATGGAGGTGGAATCTATCCAAGAAACTTTGTACGGGCTAGGATAGGGTACTGTGGTCAATCCTAAAGATTTAACTGTCTTGGCAGAGACATGATGATCTTAAGAACCTTACCCCCTATCTTAACAAAAGTCTGTAGGATGCTAGTCCTACGCCAATCTTCCTTAACTGGGGTTTGGGCTAAGATGCACCTAACCACTCCTAATTGGTTCTCAAACTCAGGTTCCTCCTCCTCACCTTCATACTCATCCATTAACTGATCATCAGCCTCATAAACTTCTCCCTCAGGTTTGACTATGGATTCAGGCTCTTCTTCCTGCAGTTCACCTAGGTGTAAGGCACTAACTAGACATTGGATCATAAAGTGGCCTGGTTTATTACATCTAAAACAGGTCTTCTAGGGAGTGTAACTCTTATTGACCTCTACAGATTTTCCTTGATCATCCTTACGGGTCAAAGGAGTACTAGGCTGGGGTCGACTCGGGCCAAGCTGACTAGGACTGGGTCGGCTCTGGTGGGGTTGGCTAGCTCTTGGGTATTGACTAGGGTATCTAATGGGCTCAGGTCTATGGTAAATGGGCCATCTATGAAAATGCTCATGATCCCTAGCAATTTTGTAAGCATGGTCCAGGTCTCTAATCTCTCTTATATAGAGCTCTTTCTTAATGTCATCTCTCAGTCCAGCCCTAAACCTAGATAAGACAACATCCTCAGATTCCCTCAAATCATATCGTATGGAATACTCATCAAATTTTGCAATGTACTCATCTATACTTTTGTTTCCCTGATTAAATCGTTGCCATTGATCTAATAAACCACTACGATATGAAGCTAGAACGTATCTTGTCCTAAGCTTACCCTTCATGGCCCACCAGGTTGATTTAGGATCATGCCCTCCTAGACTAAGGGTTCTCTCAACACTAGCCCAATGTAACCTGGCTTCCTGAACCAACTTAAGCTTAGCAAACCTAAACTTACTCTCCTCTGTCATATCATACCACTCAAAATATTGATCCATCTCTCCCTCCCAATCTATATAGACCTTAGGATCTAGGCAACCATCAAAAGTTGGGGCATCAAGCTTAACTGTTGGCTTTGGCTCCTTAGTTTTGATGATTAACAAAAGGTTGAGTATATGTTTGGACTAATGTTTCATCTCAAGATAAAGTTTCAGGACTTAGGTTATTCAAAAAGAGTACTAAGAGTACAATGATGAAACCAAGCTTGCCTGATTTTGGAAAAGAGCTCTTCTACCTTGAACAAGATCAAATTTCTCATATTGGACCTTCTTGTTAAGAAGTAATTGACAAAAGAAACAAAGGCTTAGAGAAACTCAAGCATGGCACGCACCTCTCTAGAGTTTCAGAAAATTTCAGATCAAAGGTCGACCACCAGAGGTCGACACCTTGTCAAAGGTCGACCACCAGAGGTCGACTCATGAAGAGAAGAAAAGTTCAGCAAGGCCGGCATGGCAAAATTTCAGTGGCACGCTTCAGAGGTCGACACCCGAGGTCAACACCTGTCCAGAGGTAGACACCAGAGGTCGACTCATTGCCTGAGAAATCAAACTGGGCAGAACTATGGTTTTCTGGATTTTTGCCTAAGATAAACTGGAGGTCGACTCATGAGGTCGACACTTGATCCAGAGGTCGACTCATGAGGTCAACTCATGGCATAACAGCTAGTTTTTCTGAACTTTTGATTTGATTTCTAACGGCCATAAACGGCCATATTTTTGATTCTAACGGTCTTGTGGAGTTGTTTCAGCTTGAATGAGGTATTTAACCTCCACCAAACTTCAAAAAGAAAAGGAGACAAAGTGAAAAAGTTTAGAGTGAAAGTACAAAGCCTTCAATCAATTCCAAGCCAAAAAGAGTGAGAAAATCAAGAGATTCCTTAGCCAAAAGCTTTCCATCTTTGAGGAATCCAACTTTCAAGTATTTGGCATTTAGTGAGGTCCAAAGATTACAAGAGAAAGGCTTGAAGAGTCTCCATCAAGAGCTACATCGAATAACTTTTTGCTCAAAAGGAGTTTATCTTGTTTTTATTCATTGTATTCATATTCTATTTGTGGTAGGCTAGTTTCAAGGGAATTTGAAACTAGTGTGAGGTTTGTTGGTGAGCCAATTGACAAAACCAACTAGGGTTGCTTGTAAGCCCGAAGCCAAAACAAGTGTGTGAGGTTTGTTGGTGAGCCAATTGATAAAACCAACAAGGGTTGCTTGTAAGCCCGAAGCCAAAACAAGTGTGTAAGGTTTTGACTTGTAAGCCTGGTAAAATAAGTCGGCTGTAATCTAATGATTATAGTGGAAATTCCCAAGTGGAGCTTGGGGAGTGGATGTAGGTGCTAGGTGCACCGAACCACTATGCTTCTTGTGTGTTTGCATTGCTTTACTCTTTATCTTCTTTTGCTCTTTAATTGTTATTTTATTTCATTGCTTCCGTTGCACAATTACTTGAGCACTATCACTCTTCACCTTTGAACTTGATAGCACATATATTGCTTTAATTTTTAAAATACCCAATTCACCCCCCTCTTGGGCACCATATCTGGGCAACAAGTGGTATCAGAGCCCCGGTACTCTCTTGTAGGTCCAACGATCTTGAGTGAAAGATCATGGCCGCCCCAATTGGAATGGGTGTAGTTGAAGGACAAGCATCAAATTGCCCTCCTTTCTTTAATGGCACAAACTACACATACTGGAAAACTCGTATGCGTATTTATTTACAAGCTGTAGATTATCATATATGGAGAGTAATTACTAAAGGGCCTCATTAGCCCACTCACTTGGTTAATGGCATTATCACCCCAAAATCTGAAGAAGAATGGGATGACAATGACATCAAACAAGCCGAGTTAAATACTAAGGCGATGAATTTGCTATTCTGTGCACTTGACCCTAGTGAATTCAACAGAATATCAAATTATATTTTCGCCAAAGAAATTTGGGATACACTTGAGGTTACCCATGAGGGTACACACCAAGTGAAGACCACAAAGGTGAACATGCTCATTCATACATATGAGATGTTCAGGATGGAACCAACTGAAAGTATCAGTGAAATGTATACTAGATTTACAAATATAGTAAATGGTATGAGGAGTTTGGGAAAAATTATATCTAATGGTGAACTGGTTAACAAACTTCTCAGGTCTTTTCCGGCTTCATGGGATGCGAAAGTAACAGCCATAGAAGAAGCCAAGGATGTCAATACTCTACCTCTTGAGCAGCTTCTTGGATCACTGATGACTTACGAGCTTTCACTAAAGTAGAAGACAGTGGACAATGACAAGAAAAAGAAAGCCATAGCCTTCAAGTCCACTACAAAGGAAGAGTCAAGTGATGAATCAGAAGAAGAAGCTGATGATGATGAGACAGCCCTCATTACAAGGAAATTCAAAAGATTCATGAGAAAGAAGAAGGGCTTCTACAAGAAAAGGCCACAAAAAGGTGATCACAATAAAGAAAAAGAGAAAGAAAAAGAAAGGGATCCACCCATCTGCTTCGAGTGCAAGAAGCCTGGTCATTATAAAATGGATTGCACTTTGCTTAAAAAGAGTCAAAGGATGTTGAGAAAGAAAGCCATGATGGCTACCTGGAGTGAGAGTGAGGACTCCAGCAGTGATGAAGAGCAGCAGGTAGTCGCCAACCTGTGTTTCATGGCCAATGAAGATAATGAGGTAAATCCTGAACCTGAAGTTGAATTTACCTTCAATGAATTGCATGATGCTTTTGATGATTTAGTTATGGAATATGAAAAGTTAAAACTGAAAAATAAGAAATTAAGAAAGCTAAATCTTGAGCTTACCAAAAATTCAGAAAAGTTTTCAACTGAAATTGAAGATTTAATTCAAGAAAACAAAAATTAACTGAACATGTAAAGACATTGAAAAATGATAAGGATAATCTTTTAAAAGAAAACGATTCTTTGAAAAATAATAGAAGTCTTAAAACTAATGAAAAATTGAAAAACAAAACAAAGAACTATTGCTTCAAAACAAGAATTACAAAGAAGAGTTAGAAAAAGTAAAACCTTTTGTAGAAAAGTTTACTTTTAGTTCAGAAAAATTAAGCATGCTTTTAAATAGTCAACATGTAGTGTTTAACAAAGCTGGACTTGGATTTAAGCCACACAATCAGCAAAAACTTTACAAAAACTTTTTCATACCTGCATCTTCTAATATTACCTGCTATGCATGTGGTAAGTTAGGACATAAATTATATATTTGTAATAAAAGAAAATTAAATACCTTTGGAAAGATTTGGGTTCCAAAAGGAACCAATTTGACTAACCCTAAAGGACCCAAGATGACTTGGGTGCCTAAAGTTTCAACTTGATTAATTTTTGCAGGTGTGTCTTGCAACCAAAAATAAAAGAAGAATGTGGTATCTGGATAGTGGTTGCTCAAGGCACATGACTGGGGATGTGAAGCAATTCTCATCACTAGCAGCTATTGATGGTGGAAACGTTACTTTTGGTGATAATGGAAAAGACAAAATCGTCGGAATTGGTAAAATCCATATCACCCCGAATGCTGATGTAGATAATGTATTATTTGTTGAAGGCTTGAAGCATAATCTTTTTAGCATTAGTCAGTTTTGTGATAAAGGTTTTAAAGTAATTTTTGAATCATCTTTGTGCATGGTATCTAGTCTTGATGTCGATGGCATCAAGTTCACTGGTCATAGGCATGGAAACATTTATATGGTTGATCTTGATGATCTAGCCTTAGAAAGTGGTCAATGCCTAGTGGCTAGGGAAGCCAAGGCAAGTGAAATTAGTTGGCTTTGGCATCGTAGGCTAGGACATGCTAGTATGCAGTTAATTTCAAAATTAAGCAAAAAGAATCTAGTAAAAGAATTGCCAAAACTCACATTTGAAAAAGATAAGATTTGTGCTGCATGTCAATTTGGAAAACAAACTAAATCTACTTTCAAACCTAAAGGAGTAGTATCTACTACTAGACCCCTTGAATTATTGCATATGGACCTCTTTGGACCAACCAGAACAACTAGTTTGGGAGGTAAAAAATATGGGCTAGTAATTGTAGATGATTACTCACGATTTACTTGGGTGATGTTTTTAGCTCATAAAGATGAAACGTTTTCAGCTTTTGTTAAATTTCATAAAAGGGTTTCAAACGAAAAAGATCTCACTATTGTTTCTTTGCGTAGTGATCATGGAACTGAATTTGACAATCATGATTTTGAAGCTTTTTGTAATGAAAATGGCATTAGTCATAATTTTTCTGCACCTA
This sequence comes from Areca catechu, assembly GCA_021397845.1. Lineage (NCBI taxonomy): Eukaryota > Viridiplantae > Streptophyta > Magnoliopsida > Arecales > Arecaceae > Areca > Areca catechu. The sequence goes on along the minus strand of CM038051.1, from coordinate 141,327,908 downwards.
GGACACCTCAACAAAATGGGGTGGTAGAAAGAAAGAACAGGACACTTGAAGAAATGGCACGCATAATGCTTTGCAAAAATGATTTACCTAGATATTTTGGGCAGAAGCCATTAATACTTCCTCTTACATTTTAAATCGTGTTTTAATTCGACCTATTTTGAAGAAAACACCATATGAGCTTTGGAAAAATCGAAAACCAAATCTTAAGTATTTTTGTGTATTTGGTTGCCGCTGTTTCATATTAAACAATGGCAAAGACAATATCAGTAAATTTGATGACAAGTCAGATGAGGGTATCTTCTTAGGATACTCTACTTCTAGCAAGGCATACAGGATCTTCAACAGAAGAACTCTTCTGGTTGAAAAATCAATTCACGTAGTGTTTGATGAATCTAACGAAAAATCTTCTAGAAAAGAAGATTCTATTGATGATGAAACAGGTACAAAGAAGCTTGAACATTTGACAATCAATGAAGATGAGCCCAAAGGAGATGATGATCAAGAAAATGAAGATCAAACTCAAGAGATCAATGCAACTTCACCAAAACCTTTACCTAAAGAGTGGAGGTATGCACACGGACACCCCAAAGAGCTAATAATTGGTGATCCGTCAAAGGGAGTAAGTACACGCTCTTCTATTAGAAATGTTTGTGATTATTTAGCTTTTGTATCTCAGATAGAGCCTAAGTCAATTGAAGAAGCTGAAAAAGATTGTAACTGGATTAATGCTATGCAAGATGAACTAAATCAATTTAAAAGAAATAACGTTTAGACTTTAATTGAAAGACCCCTTAATGTTTCTGTAATTGGCACAAAATGGGTTTCTAGAAATAAACTTGATGAACATGGTATTGTAACTAGAAACAAAGCTAGACTTGTTGCTAAAGGCTACAACTAGGAAGAAGGGATCAACTTTGATGAAACCTTTGCTCCTGTTGCTAGGCTAGAAGCAATTAGACTTTTACTTGCTTTTGCTTGTTTTATGGATTTCAAGTTATTTCAAATGGATGTTAAGAGTGCTTTTTTAAATGGATTTATTGAAGAGGAAGTTTATGTTGAACAACCTCCTGGTTTTGAAAATCATGAATTTCCTAACCATGTTTTTAAATTGCATAAAGCATTGTATGGTTTAAAGCAAGCTCCTAGAGCTTGGTATGATAGATTAAGTTCATTTTTGATGAAGAATGATTTTTCTAGAGGTAATGTAGATAATACATTATTTTTGAAAAAGAAAAATGATGATCTCTTAGTAGTACAAATCTATGTAGATATTATTTTTGGTTCTACTAACGAATGTCTTTGTCAAGAATTTGCAAAGTTAATGCAAAGTGAGTTCGAGATGAGCATGATGGGAGAACTCAACTTCTTCCTCGGACTCCAAATTAAGCAAACCAAAGAGGGGATCTCCATCAACCAAGCCAAGTACACAAGAAAAATATTGAAAAAGTTTGGGATGGAGACTACCAAACCAATAGGTACCCCTATGAGCTCTTCATGTAAATTAGACAAAGATGAATGTGGTAAATCAGTAGACCAAAAATTATATAGAGACATGATTGGTTCACTGCTATATCTAACTGCCAGTAGACCAGATATAATGTTTAGTGTTTGTATGTGTGCACGTTTTCAGTCTGCTCCTAAAGAATCACATCTCTTAGCTGTAAAACGTATATTTAGATACTTATCTGGGTCAATCGAAATTGGTCTTTGGTACTCTAGAGAGTCATCATATGAATTAATTGCATATTCTGATGCTGATTTTGCTGGGTGTAAACTTGATCGTAAAAGTACTAGTGGAACTTGTCAATTCCTAGGAGTTAATTTGATTTCTTGGAGTAGTAAGAAACAGAATTCGGTTGCTCTATCTATGGCGGAAGCCGAATATATAGCAGCTGGAAGCTGTTGTGCTCAGATTCTATGGATCAAACAACAACTCGAGGACTTTGGCATCAAACTAACTAAAATACCCATAAGATGTGATAATACTAGTGCAATCAATTTAATGAAAAATCCTATACAACATTCAAGAAGCAAACATATTGAAATAAGACATCACTTCATAAGAGATCACGTTCAAAACTCTAATGTGTTGTTAGAATTTATTTGTACTAATTATCAATTGGCTGATATATTCACAAAACCATTGAATGAAGATAGATTTTGTATGATCAGAAAAGAACTGGGAGTCATTGATCCTTTTGCTTGAAACTCTTCAATTTTCATCAAAAATTCCTCAAAAATGATTTATAAATTCTCAAATATGATTAAAGGTTATTTTTCTAAATTTTATCAAATTTTTTAAATTTTACAGAATTTTATTTTGGGTAATTTATTGTTGGAGGTCGACACTTTAATTTTCGGAGGTCGACACTTGAGGTCGACCCCTGAAAATTTTTAGAGGTCGACACTTGAACGGAAATCTCCTTTTTTAAAACCCGTCCGCAAGCCACATTTTCTCCATTTCTTTCCATTTCTCCTTCGTGTGGTCCCCCTCCAACTTCCCTAAACCTCTAAACAGTGGATTTCCAACCTTCTCCTTCATCTTTTTGGGTAATCCTCTCATCTCCTCTTGTTTTCTTTAGAACCAAACCATTTTTTGACCGTGTTCTTGGTTTTGGACAACCGAAAGCTTTTGCATCTATCTACCCTCAAATCTCGGTTGTTTTTCAATTGAAATCACTTATTTCCTTCCTCCGTTTCTTACATTTTCTCCATTTACTCTCGATTTTCTCCATTTTCACAAACCCTATCTCACCATTTCACCATTTCCTCCTTTTCTAAAACCGTGAACCTCTCTTCTCCTCTCTTCTCTTGGTTCCTTTCCTCTTAGCCTTGCTTTATCGTACTTCTCCCTTATTTACCCCTCTTCCTTCCATATGGGTCCAAGAAAGCACTTGGCAATAAGGAAAAGGAGATTGGAACAAGGCCAAGGTAGCACTGAGCGACGAAGAAAGGTCAGACATGAGTGTGAGCCGACCCCAGAGCCACCTGCACCAGTGCTAGCCAGCTTAGTACGGAAGAGCATTGCGAGTGGGAGGCGTGTGGATATACCTTTCTGGGATCAGCATCACTTTTTATAGGAGATGTGCTGAGAGATGCAGGTCTGGTTCACTTCTGCACGATGACTGAGAGATTCTACCCAGACCTCATCAGGGAGTTCTATGGATCCATGGCCACTGATGGCATTGGATGGTCAGCTACTGTACGTGGGATCGAGATTCCAGTGACACCGGAGGTCATCAGTCGTGTTTGGAGGATTCCACTTCATGGCACTGCTGCCACTTGGATCAGCGACAGAGAGCATGCCTTCAGATGTATTCTAGAGCGTGAGGATGTTAGCGGCATTTCCACAGTAGCCGCTAACCAGCTTTCACTGGAGATGAGAGTGCTGCATCATATCATCGCCCGTATCTTGATTTCGAAGAGCGGGAGATTCGACTTTATCACTGAGCGTGAGTTGGTGTTGATGGTGTCCCTGAGACAGCGAACTCCCATCAATCTTCCCAGGATCATGCTTCAGCAGATGGGTGAGGCAGCATCTCACAGGAGACTAGTTCAGCCATATGGTATGGGACTGACACAGCTATTCAGGGAGCATGGTGTTTCATTTGATGGTATACCCTTCAGTCAGCTGCAGCATACTGATACATATGGAGAGAAATCCCTGCATAGGATGGGATTTCGACTGATTGGTGACCGTTGGGTGCGACGAGAGTCTGGCTAGGAGCCAGATGAGGAGGATGAGATCCGAGCAGCTGAGGCAGGGCCTTCAGAGCCTACTGATCATGGTACACCTCCTCGTCTAGCACCAGAGTCAGAGACTGCGGAGCCTGAGCCATTCACGCCACCACCCTCATCAGCTCCAGCACCTACTGCTACTGCTACACCACGGAGGACTACAGCGAGGATATCGGACTTTGAGCAGAGAGTGACTGATCACATTTCAGAGGTCCGAACAGAGATTACTGGTGTACGACAGGAGCTACATGATCTGCGGATACACACAGATATGCGCATTGGAGCTCTCTCAGCTAGTGTAGATGCAAGATTCCGACAGATCCTCAGCCTACTGAGATTAGCACTGCCACCAGGGACTGTAGATCCGACAGTATCTCCTCCACATTCTGATGATGATGATGATGATGGCTCCAGTGGATACAGTGACAGTGATGGAGATCAGCCTGGAGCAGGTAGCTCTGATGTTCCACCTGCAAATTTGATTCCAGAGATTCCCCCTTCTACTGATCCTCCTTCTACTGATCTTCCCAGTACAGATCCTCCAGCTACAGATGTGCTAGTAGATACTGAGTTTACTGAGTCACTTTTTGAGACTATTACAGGGATTCTGGATGATAGAGATGAGCATACAGAGACAGATATTGATGATCCCACTGCTTATGAGCTAGTCAGCAGGCACACTCCAGCTCAGTCTACTTAGCATACTGATCCATCTACTCCTTCTGCTACTGCTTCTGTCAGGACACCTGTGGAGCCTTTTCCTCGGACCTATAGATCTCGTAGGACTACCCCTAGGTCTGGTCCCTCTCTGAGGACTCGGAGTCTCACTCATAAGACTCCAAGATCCTCATCTAGGATTTTGGCTCCTATCTCTTTTGATATACCTTCTGATGAGGAGTAGCCTCATAGATTTACTTGTTGTACATTGTATGATCTGATGTATCAGTGTTTTGTGTTTACTATGTAAGCAATTTTGTAACTGAATACATTTATATACTCATCTACATTGTGATATTTTACTATCTGATACAAGCTCTTAGCATTTATCTTTTTAAACCCTCAAGTTAGAATGCTTTTATATTGAATGCACAAATTGAGGGGGAGCATGTATTTTATGCAACTAAATATATCTTTAACTACAAAAAAAATGGACTTTTTGATTCTTGACAAAAAGGGGGAGTAGAGTATAGTAAAGTATATATGATTCTTATGAGTAAAAATGTATGTTTCTTAATTTTTTGACTCATGAGAATGTTTTCACAAAAAAAAAAGAAGAAGTAAATAAAAAGTAAAATCATTTTGAATCATGAGAATGTTTTCACAAAAAAAGGGTAGATGAAAAGTAAAATTTTTATGGTATACTCATGCATGTAAGGATTCTTTGAAAATTTTTATTATTGCTATATTTTGCTTTTGGACTTAATTGCATATATACTCAAGGTTTTGTCATCATCAAAAAGGAGGAGATTGTTGGCTTTGGCTCCTTAGTTTTGATAATTAATAAAAGGTTGAGTATATGTTTGGACTAATGTTTCATCTCAAGATAAAGTTTCAGGACTTAGGTTATTCAAAAAGAGTACTAAGAGTACAATGATGAAACCAAGCTTGCCTGATTTTGGAAAAGAGCTCTTCTACCTTGAACAAGATCAAATTTCTCATATTGGACCTTCTTGTTAAGAAGTAATTGACAAAAGAAACAAAGGCTTAGAGAAACTCAAGCATGGCACGCACCTCTCTAGAGTTTCAGAAAATTTCAGATCAGAGGTCGACCACTAGAGGTCGACACCTTGTCAAAGGTCGACCACCAGAGGTCGACTTATGAAGAGAAGAAAAGTTCAGCAAGGCCGGCACGGCAAAATTTCAGTGGCACGCTTCAGAGGTCGACACCTGAGGTCAACACCTGTCCAGAGGTAGACACCAGAGGTCGACTCATTGCCTGAGAAATCAAATTGGGCAGAACTATGGTTTTCTGGATTTTTGCCTAAGATAAACTGGAGGTCGACTTATGAGGTCGACACTTGATCCAGAGGTCGACTCATGAGGTCGACTCATGGCATAACGGCTAGTTTTTCTGAACTTTTGATTTGATTTCTAATGGCAATAAACAACCATATTTTTGATTCTAACGGTCTTGTGGAGTTGTTTCAGCTTGAATGAGGTATTTAACCTCCACCAAACTTCAAAAAGAAAAGGAGACAAAGTGAAAAAGTTTAGAGTGAAAGTACAAAGCCTTCAATCAATTCCAAGCCAAAAAGAGTGAGAAAACCAAGAGATTCCTTAGCCAAAAGCTTTCCATCTTTGAGAAATCCAACTTTTAAGTATTTGGCATTTAGTGAGGTCCAAAGATTCCAAGAGAAAGGCTTGAAGAGTCTCCATCAAGAGCTACATCGAATTACTTTTTGCTCAAAAGGAGTTTGTCTTGTTTTTATTCATTGTATTCATATTCTATTTGTGGTAGGCTAGTTTCAAGGGAATTTGAAACTAGTGTGAGGTTTGTTGGTGAGCCAATTGACAAAACCAACTAGGGTTGCTTGTAAGCCCGAAGCCAAAACAAGTGTGTGAGGTTTGTTGGTGAGCCAATTGATAAAACCAACTAGGGTTGCTTGTAAGCCCGAAGCCAAAACAAGTGTGTAAGGTTTTGACTTGTGAGCCTGGTAAAACAAGTCGGCTGTAATCTAAAGATTATAGTGGAAATTCCCAAGTGGAGCTTGGGGAGTGGATGTGGGTGCAAGGTGCACCGAACCACTATACTTCTTGTGTGTTTGCATTGCTTTACTCTTTATCTTCTTTTGCTCTTTAATTATTGTTTTATTTTATTGCTTCCGTTGCATAATTACTTGAGCACTATCACTCTTCACCTTTGAACTTGATAGCACATATATTGCTTTAATTTTTAAAATACCCAATTCACCCCCCCTCTTGGGCACCATATCTGGGCAACATTAACATGTCTATAGAATCTGTCCTCATGGTCTACAAAATCCTAATTGGGCCTTATAGGACGAATCTCAGGGATTAGGTCTGGATAATGGTCTCTACTAGGTTCAGCCTCAAGGTATGGATCAGGGTTTGGAGTCCTCCTAGGCTCGGGATTATAGTATGGGTCAGGCTGGGGGGTTCTCCTAGGTTCAACCTCATGGAATGGATCAAGGTTTGGGGTCCTCCTAGGTTCAAGATTATAGTATGGGTTAGGATGAGGAGCTCTCCTAGGTTCGACCTCATGGTATGGATCAGGGTTTGGGGTCCTCCTAGGTTGAGGGGACTCAGGATTTGGCTCAGATTGTGACCCATGGGTTCTTCCTAGGGTCCCTACACGGCCTTCTAACTGATCAAACCTTTTAGCAAGATGGTCAATTCTATTATTGGTTTGGGTACCAGACTGAGTTAACTGGGTCATCTGGGTAGTCATCTGGGTAGCCATCTGGGCCATTTGATCAGCAAGGGCTTTAATCTGGGTTTCAAGTTTGTCCATGGATTCAGGAAAAAGTGAAGATGGTGGATGATATGAAACCCCTAATTTAATGCTCATGCAAGACTCGATCAAACCGACTACAGCTGACTAGACCTAGAGTCCAAAACTAGGTGCTCAATCAGGGTGGCAAACTAGCCTATAGTAACCCTGTACTCAGCCAGGCAGGTGTAAGGGGAGTGTTAGGTCCCTGATTGCCAATCCTAGATACCAATCAGAGATTGGCCAGGTAGGCGGACCAACACACAAGCCCTTTGGGATTGAATCCCTGAACCATCGTTCTAGACACTGAGCGCAAGGCACACACAGGTTAACTTGACACAGTGATCTAACATTAGCTCGGACCCGACTAGTTGGTGTCCCTAGCCCACCAGGGCAAATTAAGTCTAATCGATTTTAAGTTAGGCTTGTGACTGAATGCAGGGGATGTGGTTTTGGGCTAAGGAGAGGTGATCAAATCTTCTCCCCATCTGACATAGCAAGAGTGCCCTTAAAGGTAGATTATGCAATGATGGTAGGCAGATGAGGATGCAAATTAGGGTTTAGATGTTTTTGGTATTTTTGGAGAATATGTAATTTTTTTTTATATTTTTGTATTTTCTTAAATAAAAGAAAACTTGCAAATTATGGCCTAATATGCAGGAAATATACTAAAATTAAAGAATATGCAAAAAGATGCTAAACAAAACCCTAAAACTTCCAAACTTGTCTTGCTGAAAAAAATAGAGATGAAAATTTGCTGGATATATTTTGGCTTGCAAAAATTTCACAGACCGAAATAAAATCTACAAAAACTTTGGAAAATACTTTGAATTATGGTGAATTCAGAAAAATAAATCTTATAACTTTTGGAGTTCAGAACAGTGAGAAATAACTAAATAACATAGCATATACTGACCAAAAATTTGCAGAAAACAAGTCCTAATCTAAGCTCTGATACCAGATGATGTGAGACTAATATGCATGCAATTATTTTTGTATGTTTTATATGTGGGGATAGGTGATTAATTCCTGAACTTTAGAATAAAACTAGTTGTAGAAATTTATGTATGAAATTTTGAAGTCAAGCATGCAGATTAGAACCTAGAAAAGTATTAAAGAAGGATCGCCGGGGCTGAGAAGCCTCGGTTAGGGCAAGTTCTCCTACAATATAATTACTTGAGGTAGAGGGGGTGTACCTGACAATGTCTAAAGTGCCCAGTGAAGATCGTAGTGAAGGGATCTCTCATTCCTCGATGGATACAACCTAGAAAATCAAGCCAAAGACTCGCGGATACCCGGCTTTCTGCTCGGTGGTTCGATTGAGGCTTGGCTGGAGTCGTTGGATTCGTAGGAACTCGGGGACCTGCAAACGACCTGTCAGGGGTTAGAAAACTCACAAGGGAACAAAGAAATAAAGGAAAATAGCAAAGAAAAGGTGTCTTTTGAAGTGGGAGGCCAGGGTTCTGGAAGGTTGGCTGGTGGCAGGAGGATGGTTGCAGCATCGGGAAGAAGAAAACTCTCACACCCCTTTATGCACATAGTAGGGTAACACTCAAAGCAGTAGAAGAACTAAAGGTTTATTTCATATATCAAAATCAAGTTTCATACAAGAGACTAGGGTCCCTTGAATAGACCATTAACCTTGGGCCCCAAGTAAGGGTACTTTAGACTTTACATAGGACTCCTTCTCCCTTTCAAACCCTAACTAGGAATATAAGGCAACATAGGTAGAAAATCCCACACAAACTGCTCTCCCTCTCCTTGTCTTGGTCGGCCAAGGGGGTGACCATAAGTGGCTGACCAAGAGGAGGGTCACCATAAGAAATGGCGCCCTATTTCCTTCCAAGGCCTGGGCTGGCCCAATTTCCTTCCGGCTGGTCCAGGGCTTCAGGTTTGTGCTTGTTTTTATTTTCTCCTCCTGGGATCTTCAAGTCTTCAAGCTGGGTTGGATTTGGGCTCAACTTTCATGTCTTCAATCAGGTTGGACTTGGTCTTCACTTGTATGATGTGGTCTTGAGTCTTCAATATGCTTGGACAGGATTCAAAAAAATAAAATTAGCTCGATATGAGCGAACTAATACTGGACTGAACTAGCTCAACATGAGCTGACTAATACAGGACTCAAATAAAACAACTTAGCTGGACTAAGCTTTATTACAGTGGACTCAAATGTCATTTAAGTGATCCACAGAGGGTTGAGAAGCCTCTGCCTTATTCTGGTGCCTCTGGTGTCCGCACCAAACTGACAATGGAAGATAATTTGATAATCTAAAATTCAAGAGCTTTTGCGCTCAATATCACATTCTTCACAAGCTTATATCGGTAGGACATCCTCAATGTAATAGAGAAGCTGAAGTGATAAATAGAACCATTCTTCATGGTCTTAAAACTAGATTGAATGATGCTAAGGGATCGTGGGCTGATGAATTGAACTCAGTTCTTTGGGCATACCGAACCACTCCCAAAACAGCTACTAGTGAATCTCCATTTCATCTATCTTATGGCACTGACGCAATTCTTCCTGTAGAGGTTTCTTTACAATCTCTACGGATTGATCAGTATAAAGAGCCCAAAAATTTTGAATGCCAAAGAGTTGACCTGGATTTGCTACAAGGTACACGACTTCAGGCATAATTGAAAATGGCCACATATCAGCAAGAAATTGCAAAATATTATAACTCTCGTGTAAAGGAACAGATCTTTCATCCTGAGGATCTAGTTCTGTGGAAGTCTGAAGTATCCAAACCAACCGAACAAGGTAAACTTTCTCCTACATGAGAAGGTCCATATCGAGTTAAAGAGGTTATTCGATCCGAGACTTGTTGATTAGAAACCTTAGAAGGTATTCTACTATCTTGACCTTCAAATGTAGAAAACCTCTACAAGTATTTTCAATAAAGGTTTTTATTCAAGGTCATCAAGATAGATTTAACTATTCTGTCTTCATTTTTCTTCTAAAAAGGCATAAGGATGATCTCCGTGATCTACCTTACGAAGTACCGAGATGGGCTTAACCAGCCTATCTTAATTTCTTTTCTTTAAGGCATAAGGATGATCTCCGTGATCTACCTTACGAAGTGCCGAGTTGGGCTTAACCAATCCATCTTAATAAAAAGGCATAAGGATGATCTCCGTGATCTACCTTATGAAGTGTTGAGGTGGGCATGATCAGCCTATCTTAATTCCATTTCTAAAAGGCATGAGAATGATCTTCGTGATCTAATCTACGAAATACTGAGGTAGGCCTGATCAGCCTATTTTAATCCTTAATTAAGAGGCATAAGGGTGATTCAAGTGATCTATCTTGTAAAAATGCCAAAGGTTAATTAATCTCTCATTTATGATGAAGATATGGGTGACTCAAATAGTCTGTTTTATCTTATGTCTGAAGATTTGGCTTTCTAATCTGGAGACTTGGTATTATCTCATCTCAATTATATGGAATTATCCTAAGTCCAAAGACTTAGTGTATTTTCAAGTTCGAAGACTTGGCATCTTTATTTGAAAACTTGATGTTATTTCTTATATCAATTATTTGAAATTATCCTAAGTCCGAAGACTTAATGCATTTTTCAGATCCAAAACTTGGTATTATTATTTGCAGACTTGGTGTTTTAAAATCTTAGGATCCTTCTTATTCTAATATTGTTATTCAATACAATATAATCTTAGATCAAATTTTTGGAATTCTGTTTCTTAAAAAGGTTATATTACTCTAAGTTCAAGGACTTAGCATTATTTTATACTTCGGAGGTTTCAATCATGTTTTAATCTAAAGACTTTATACTTGACAAAATTTCCATTCACTCACATGTTGGTGCGGGACTAACTGATGCTAGGATGATGCAGGTGATTTTTCTCTTTGTGATTTTTTTGATTTTTTTAAATGAGGTTAAGGATTCCTTAAGACAACCAAGAGTAGATATAGGGTTCTATAAAAATAAGAACTTCAAACTAGCAAGCAAGCCCCTAAACAAGATACGAAAATGACCCCAGGATTGAGAAACCTCGTAGAACTTAGCTCTCAGATCAATACCAACTTAGAAGTTTTAGGGTTGCAAACCTTAAAAGCTCTGAAGAGCTCGAAGCTGAGTTCACTCGTTCTCATGGATGCGGCTTGGATGATCAAGCCTTCAACACCCGCGGATGCACCGGCTTTCCGTCCGAAGGTCTCGAAGGCAAGGGAGACCGATTCCGTGTTCATGGTACTTGGAGGACCTGTGAGCAATCAAGGGAAGGATTAGAAATCAACAAGTAGCAGGAAGAAATAAAAGAAGAAAGGTTGAAGATGATGTTGATTGTGGGTCTTCTTGCTGGGTGCCTAGATGGATCATCCAGTTGGCCTCCGAACTCGAAGATAGAAGATGGATTGGCAGAAGAGAAGGTAACTTGAGGACTCACACCTCTCGACACCCGAAGGCAAAGGTGCTCCCTCACGGAGATCTACATTCTTAAGGAACAAAGGCAACTATGTAGAAGAGTAGCACTCAAAACTTTTTCTTTTCATTCATCAACATTAAACTTTACAAGGAAGGGGAAAGGCCCTTTATATAGGCACCTTAAAATCCATTCAAATTTCAAAAAATACAAAGCTTCATGAAGAGGGCGCCCAAATTCAAATTTCTTCTTCCTTTGGCCGACCAAGGTCTTGTGGCTTGATTTGGGGCTTGAAAGAAGGGAGTAGTCTTCTTTATTTGAGGGTCAATGCTTTTCTTCCATAGCCGACCAAGCACTTTGGGAAGATGGCTTGATATGGGGCTTGAAACAAGGGAGTTGTTTTCTTGATTTGAGGGTCAATGTTTTTCTTTCATAGCTGTCCAAGTACTTTGGGAAGAAGTCTTGATATGGGGCTTGAAACAAGGATTATGCCTTCATTTCCCATTGACCTTCCTTGGCTGCCCGTAGCTCCTTTGGAAAGAGGATTGATAGGAGGAGGGAAGGGATGAAATAATCAAGGAATGGTGCCCAAAAATTCTAGCATTCCCTTCTTGCCTTGGCCGCCCACATGTCAAGGTGATGTGGCACCACATGGGATGGATGAGGTTGTGCCAAGTGGCATCTTTCATGGCTTAGCAGATGGCTTGACCCATTACAAATTGGACTAGACATGAAGACCACTCCGGCTTGGGCCCAATCTTCATACAGACTCGGACTGGAATCATTACAGGACCCATAGACACAACTTGACCAAATTGGTCATGGTACATGACTAAAACAAAAGTAATTGAGACTAAATTCATGACTAAAAAAAATCAATGCTTAGGCTTGAAGACTTATTACATAATCCAAAAGATGAAACCCTAATCCATGATCCTCAGAGGGTTGAGGAGCCTCTGTCAGATCCTGGTGCCCACAGCAATTCTCCCAGGGTGGGAGGAACTCGACCTTATTGAGTAAAGATTAATTTGGCTTTGATATTTTTTCAGAAGGTCGGGGTCAAGGTGCTGCAAGTCCTCTCAGGTATCCTACGATCATCGGACTATGGTCGGCCTTGCAATCGGACTAAGTAATGCTGATAGCCTTTGCCCTAGGTGGTCAAAGCTTGAACATCCAGGACACGCTCGATCTGCTCTCCTCTCTCAGGTAAAATTGGAGGTGGACACTCTGGGTCGGGTTTGCTCTCAAATGAAAGGTTAGGCCTAAAAGGCTCACTGGGTATGTTTGTTGGTTCCCTATAGTCGACTAAGTTTGGGATATTGAAAGTCGAGCTAATGCCATAATCCAGGGATAGCTCAAGCACATCTGCATTAGGGCCAACTCTTTTTATCACTCTAAAGGGGCCAGCTCCACGAGCATGAAGTTTCTTAATGGTTCTTGGTGAAAACCGTTCAGGCCTAAGCCTAATCATTACAGAATCTCCTTGATCAAACTCTTTGGTTCTCTTTCGGGAATCAGTTAAATTATTTTAAAATTTGTACTTAATGCAGAATTCTAACATGTTGCAAAATGCATACTCAACTAAGCATTCCTATAGAGCAGAATTTTATTGGACTCTCTAGGGCCTAAACCTAATAGATTATTGACTCTCTAAGTTTGACCCTGGTTTGGTATGCACATGAGAATTTACCATGGATTCCTAGCAAATGCCATAAGGTCTTCCAAAAGTAGGTTGCAAATGGGATGGGCTCTAAGGGTTCATGCAACATGGTGATTTCAATAAAATGTAACCTAATGGCTTTAGAAACATGTGTAGACTTAGAAAAGGATAAGAAATAGGAATCAGAGTCTTGGGGCAATCTATGCAAAGCATGAAACAGACCATGGTTGCTCAGGATGACCTTAAGATTTGAATATTGATTTATGGGTGTCATAAGGTCAAATTGATGGATGGAGAATTTGGTCATTGTCAGTGCAGGTTTTTCAAGAAGGGAAGACTTAGTGAGTTCCAAAAAAAGGTCATCAACTAGGGTTAGAGGAATGAACTCTTTACAAGAGAGCTGAATGAGGTCTCGGGTTGAGGCTAAAGGAGTGGGTTCTTCTTGAGGGCATTGACTTACAGGAACCAAGTCCTCACTAATTTCATGTTGTTATGATATTTCAGGACTGGGCTCAACAATCTTATCTTCTCCAAGGGTTTCCTTAGGTAAGGTACTAGAGTTGTCATCCTCACAGTCTTCTCCTTCATATTCATCTACCAAACTCATGTCAGCCTCATATACTTCTACTTCAGACTCACTGGTGGGTTCAGGATCTTCTGAGGGTCCTTCCAAAATAGATTCAGCCTGGGTTTTTTATTGGTCAACCAATTCCATGTCTACAATATATTCCTCCTCTTTAATGTCACCATGGTGAACACATGGGGTAGCAGGGGTGGGTCGACTCGGGTTAGGGTTGGGCTTGGTTTCAGAGGTACTAACCCTGTTGGACTGAGAGTGACTGGTCGTGAGTTCCCTTTGATAAGACTCGAACTCCCTAGCTATGTGATAAGCTTCCTCATGATTCTGAATTTTCCAATGGGATAGTTTCTCTTGGATGTCCCTACGTAGGCTAGCTCGAAACCTTGATATGATCATGGCCTCAGACTCAACTCTGCTACATCTCCTAATAAACCCATTAAATTTCTCAATATACTTAGACAATGGTCTATCACCTTGTCTCAGTTTGTACCATTGGCCAGGTAAGCAAACCAACCCACCTTCCTTCGGGCTCTTGTCCCTGAACCACTTGCCTAGACACTAGATATACAAGCACACACAAACAAGTTGTCTAAATTGGCTTGACACTTGGTTCGACCTGACCATGTGGGTGTCCCTAGCTCACTAGAGCAAATTAAGTGTCTTCTCAGTTTTAATTAGGGGTTGGGTCCGATATACAGGGTGGTTATTTTTGGGCTAAGAAAAGGTAATGACTTCCTTCCCTTATCTTTTGATATTGACACCCTTAAGTGATTTATGAAAATGATGGCATACAAATGATCTAATGAGATGCATCTAAGTTATGTTTTTGGATTTTTTATGGATGATAGCAGAAATAAGATGATGGAAATGACAAGAGATGAAGCTAAATGCAAAATTAAACTATTTGAGAAATGAAAACATGAAAAGATGCACTTGCTGAAAATCTCAGAATAAATTTTATTCTCAGGTAGTATTCCAGCATGTAGAAATTCTATAGGCTGCAATAAAATCTGAGAAAATTACAAAAATTACTTTCAATTACGTGGAATCTAACAAAACAAAAATTTGAAAGTTTAGAGGTTCCTACAAATAGAAACACCAAAAACAATAGGCCATGTATTGAAAGGAAAAAAAATGTAGAAATTTAAAGAAGATGAGATCTAATGATGCAATTTTTTTTTTTTTTTTTTAAAAAAAAAACTAACTCCTTGTGTTCCCCTTCAAAGATCAATCACAGTGGCACCCCTACATGCCATAGGAAATTCTCATGGAATGGGAACTGAGGGTCTTGCAGCCCTTCTTGTTTCCTATGACCGGAAGGCCTGGTGAAGCACCTAATCCAAGTACTTAAGAAGTGCTAAGTCCTAACCATGCTCTGATACCAAACATGATGGTGCGGGACTAACTAGATGCTAGGATG
This sequence comes from Areca catechu, assembly GCA_021397845.1. Classification (NCBI taxonomy): domain Eukaryota; kingdom Viridiplantae; phylum Streptophyta; class Magnoliopsida; order Arecales; family Arecaceae; genus Areca; species Areca catechu. The sequence continues at coordinate 141,312,682 of CM038051.1, read as the reverse complement.
ATGCAGGTGATTTTTTTCTTTGTGATTTTTTTGGTTTTTTTAAATGAGGTTAAGGATTCCTGAAGATAAGCAAGAGTAGATCTAGGGTTCTATAAAATAAGAACTTCGAACTAGCAAGTAAGCCCCTAAATAGGATACGAAAAGGACCCGAAGATTAAGAAACCCCGTAGGACTTAGCTCTCAGATCAATACCAACTTAGGAGTTTTAGGGATGCAAACCTTAAAAGCTCTGAAGAGCCCGATACCGAGTTTACTCGTTCTCGCGGATGCGGCTTGGATGATCGAGCCTTCAACCCTCGCAGATGCGCCGGCTTTCCATCTAAAGGTCTTGAAGGCAAGGGAGACCGATTCCGTGTTCGTGGTACTTGGAGGACCTGCGAGCAATCAAGAGAAGGATTAGGAATCAACAAGTAACAGGAAGAAATAAAGGAAGAAAGGTTGAAGATGATGTTGATTGTGGGTCTTCTTGCTGGGCGCCTAGATGGATCATCCAGTTGGCCTCCGAACTCGAAGATGGAAGATGGATTGATAGAAGAGAAGGTAACTTGAGGCCTCACACCTCTTGACATTCTTAAGGAACGAAGGCAACTAAGTAGAAGAGTAGCACTCAAAACTTTTTCCTTTCATTCATCAACATTAAACTTTACAAGGGAGGGGTAAGGCCCTTTATATAGGCACCTTAAAATCCATTCAAATTTCAAAAAATACAAAGCTTCATGAAAGGGGCGCCCAAATTCAAATTTCTTCTTCTTTTGGCCGACCAAGGTCTTGTGGCTTGATTTGGGGCTTCAAAGAAGGGAGTTGTCTTCTTGATTTGAAGGTCAATGCTTTTCTTCCATAACCGACCAAGCACATTGGGAAGATGGCATGATATGGGGCTTGAAACAAGGGAGTTGTCTTCTTGATTTGAGGGTCACTGCTTTTCTTCCATAGCCGACCAAGCACTTTGGGAAGAAGTCTTGATATGGGGCTTGAAACAAGGATCATGCCTTCATTGCCCATTGACCTTCCTTGGCTGCCCGTAGCTCCTTTGGAAAGAGGCTTGATAGGGGGAGGGAAGGGAGGAAATAATCAAGGAATGGTGCCCAAAAATTCTAGCATTCCCTTCTTGCCTTGGCCGCCCACATGTCAAGGTGATGTGGCACCACATGGGATGGATGAGATGGCACCAAGTGGCATCTTTCATGGCTTGGGAGATGGCTTGACCCATTACAAATTGGACTAGACTTGAAGACCACTCCGGCTTGGGCCCAATCTTCAAACAGACTCAGACCAGAATCATTACAGGACCCATAGACACAACTTGACCAAATTGGTCATGGTATATGACTAAAACAAAAGTAATTGAGACTAAATTCATGACTAAAAAAAATCAATGCTTAGGCTTGAAGCCTTATTACATAATCCAAAAGATGAAACCCTAATCCATGATCCTCAGAGGGTTGAGGAGCCTCTGTCAGATCCTGGTGCCCACAGCAATTCTCCCAGGGTGGGAGGAACTCGACCCTATCGAGTAAGGATTGATTTGTCTTTGATATTTTTTCAGAAGGTCAGGGTTGATACGGGACTAATATGCATGAAATTATTTTTGTGGATTTTATATATGGGTGAAGTGATTAAATCCCGAATATTAGATCAAAATAAGTTGTAGGGAATTCTATATGAATTTTAAAATCTAAGCATGCAGATTAGGACCTAAGGAAGCTGTAAAGATGGATCACCGTGGCTGAAAAGCCTCGGTTAGGGCAAGTTCTCCCACAAAAAAATTACTGGCGGTAGAGGGGGTGTACCTGGCAACGTGTGATGCACTTGGTGAAGATTGCAACGAAGAGATCTCTCGTTCCTCGATGGATGCAGCCTGGAAAACTGAGCCAAAGACCCGCGGATACCCGGCTTTCTGCTCGGTGGTCCGATTGAGGCTTGGATGGAGTCGTTGGATTCGTAGGAACTTGGGGACCTGCAAACAACCTATCAAGGATTAGAAAACTCACAAGGGAATAAGGAAACAAGATAAAATAGCAAGTAAAAAAAGTTTTGGAGGATGGCAACCAGGGCTCTGGAAGGATGGTTGGCAGCAAGGAGATAGTTGCAACACCGGGAAGAAGAAACTCTCAAAACCCCTTTATGCACACAGTAGGATAACACACAGCAATTGAAGAGAACTCAAGTTTTAATTCATATATCAAAATCAATCATCACACAAGAGACGAGGGTCCTTTAAACAGATCCTTAGTCTTGGGCTCCAAGTAAGGGCATATTAGTCTTTACATAAGAATCCTTTTCCCTCTTAAACTCTAGCTAGGAAAGTAAGGAAACCTAGGTAGAAAAATCCCTAAAAATTCTCTCCTCCTCTTTTGACTTGGTCAACACTCCAAGGATTCCTAGGGGGGTGTGTTGGGCTTCTAGGAGTAGCAAGGGGCCAGCCCAAAGGGGCTTGGGTGCGTGGGCTTGGGCCTATGGAAGTTGGGGTGGCCTGGTAGCCAGGTAACATGAATATTCCCTGGTATCTTGCTTCTTAAGGGCTTGGACTTGGCGCCTGGGCTTTATTTCTTTGGGCTAGGATGCAGGTGGACCTCTGGAATGATGGATGCCCTGGTCTATGAATATATTCTGGCATCTGCAAGGAAATCTGGGCATCTGGAGGGCATCTACAAGGAATTAGGGTTTTCTGAATTTTCCTCCTAGGGTCTTCAAATCTTCAAGCTGGGTTTGATGTGGGCTATACTTCCATGTCTTCAATCTAGTTGGACTTGGTCTTCACTTGTATGATGTAGTCTTGAGTCTTTAGTGTACTTTGACAGGACTCAAAAAAAATAAAATTAGCTCAACATGAGCTGACTAGCATTGGACTGAACTAGCTCAACATGAGCTGACTAATACTGAACTGAAATAACAACTCAAAGACTCAAATAACAACTAAAATGGACTCGGATGGGCTAAGTAATCCATAGAGGGCTATGAAGCCTCTATCTTATTGCGGTGCCTCTGGTGTCCCTACCAATTCTCTCGGGGCGGGAGGAAACTTGACCCTGTCGAGTGAAGATCAGGCTGGCTCACATATCTCTCAAGGAGGTCTGGTTTGAGGCGCTGCAAGTCCTCTCAAGAAATTCATGAATTGTCTGACTCTGGCCGACCTTGCCATCAGACCAGGAAGCATTGATAGCCACGGCCCTGGGTCATAATTGCTTGATCGTCCAGGATACGCTTGATCCGTTCTCCTCTCTCAGGCCAATTTGTTAGTGGACACTCTAGGTTAGGGTCACTTATAACAGGAGGGGATAGGTCCAAAGGCCTCACTATGTATCGCTGTCGGTTCCCTGTACTCAACCAGGTCTGTAATATTGAAGGTAGAACTAATGCCCAAATCCGAAGGCAAGTCTAACACCTAGGCATTTGATCCAACCTTCTCTATCACTTTTAAAGGCCCGGCTCTACGAGCATTAAGCTTCTTTTAGATCTAAGCCTAACGAAAATAGAATCCACTACATCAAAATCTTTGGTCCATCTTCGGGAATTAGCCAGTTGTTTCAAAATTAGTGCAAGTGGTGAACATGCTGAACACATGCAGACTCCTAACAAGATGATGCAAAGGACTCAAACTATCACCTAATAGCCTTGACTATGCATTCCAATAATAGGAAAATTTATTGGACTTTTATAAGCCTAAACCTAAGAGACTATAGACTCTCTAGGTCTGACCCTAGTGTGGTGTGCACAAGAGTATTTATAATGGACTCCAAGCAAATGCCAAAAGGTCTTCGAAAAGTAGGTCTCAAACCTAACATACTCACAAAATTGGTGTAACCGAATGACCTCAACAAAGTGTAATTAGAAAGTTTGGGAAACATTGGAAGCCTTAGGGTATGGAAAGAAATAAGAATCGGAGTCTTGGGACAATCCATTAAAGGCATGCAATAGACCTTGGTTAATAGGGTGGACCTTAAGATTTGGACATTGATCTATGGGTGACATCAGGTCCACTTGAAGGAAGGAGACTTTGGTCATTGCAAGCGTAGGGTCTTTAAGAAAGGATGGCTTAATCAGCTCAAGACAAAGGTTATCAGCTGGGGTTAAAGGAATGAACTCTTGATGAGAATACTGAATGAGGTCTTGGGCTGAAACTAGTTCTAGAGTAGGATGGGGATTAGGTGGAAGGTCATCAGGAAAGTCTTTGGGAAGCTTATCTTGAAGGTCTTCTAAAATAATGTCTACTTCCTGGGATTGTTCCTTAGGGACCTCCTCTATGGACAATTCTAGTGGACCCTCACTTTCATCTACTATGTTTGATCCTGGCTCAGGCACTCCTTCAATTTCTATAGTGGATTCAGGATCCTTTTCTATTAGTTCCTCAGTGATTTCAACCTTGGGTCCATCTTCATCATAGTTCTCAAAATCCTCTCCTTCGTATTCATCTTCTAAACTAGGATCAGCTTCATACACTTCTATCTCAGGTTCTTTAATGGGTTCTGGGATTACTTTCTTGCAAATTAATGGAATAGGAGTAGTAGGCTGATCTAAACGAAGTCGGCTAGGTTTGGACTTAGGCTCAAGGGAATTATCCTTATTGGACTTAGATTGATTGATCCTGAGTTCCCTTTGATATAACTTGAATTTCCTAGCTCGGTGATAGGCTTCCTCTAGGTCCTTAATTTGATAATGATACAGCTCCCACTGGATATCCCTACGCAGGTCTTCCTAAAATCTAGCCATAATCTTAGACTTAGGTTTGACTGTGTTACATTTCCTACTAAACTCATTAAATTGGTCAATGTACTCAGACACAGTCATGTTCCCTTGTTTCAATTTGTACCATTGGTCTAAAAGTTTGTATTCTTAAGATTCACCTAGGTACTGCTTTCTCAATTTGCTTCTCATGGCTTTCCAGGTATGTATTCCATTTCCCCATCGATTACATTCATCCTCAGTATGTTTCCAATGTTGCTTGGCATATCTGATTAACCCATGTGCAGCCAAACTAATCTTATCTAACTCTGACATCCCAGTATACTCAAAGTGCTGATCCATCATATCCTCCCATTCAGTATACATCTTAGGATCTAGTCTTCCATCAAACAGGGGTACATAAGGTTGGGTGCTCCTAATGGGTCATTAATCTTGGTTCAGGTAATCATAATTGGGTCTCCTATGGTTAGGTTCCAAATAGGGGTCATGGTAAGGGGTTCTCCTAGGTTCAGTATCATAGTATGGGTCATGACGAGGGGTTCTCCTAGGTTCAGTATCATAGTATGGGTCATGGCGAGGGGCTCTTCTAGGGTTGGGCTCCCTATATGGGTCATAGTATTGGGTTCTCCTAGGATTGGACTCCCTATATGGGTCGGAGTATTTGGTTCTCATAGGATTGGACTCCCTATATGGGGCAGAGTATTGGGTTCTCCTAGGGTTGGGCTCCATGGTTTCACTAGGTTGAGTTGGGTTGAGGCTATCGGTCTGGGTCAACTGAGTCATCTGGGTAGTTAACTGGGTAGTCATCTGGGCCATGGATTGGGTTAGCTACTCAGCAAGGGCTTTCATTTGGGCTTCAAAGTTATCCATGGGTTTAGGTAAAAGTGGAGATGGTGGATGATATGAAACCCCTGATCTAGTGCTCATGCAAGACTCGATCAAACCAACTACAGCTCCCTAGACCTAGAGTCCAAAACTAGGTGCTCAATCAGGGTAGCAAACTAGCCTATAGTAACCCTGTACTCAGCCAGGCAGGTGTAAGGGGAGTGTTAGGGCCCTGATTGCCAATCCTAGACACCAATAAGAGATTGGCCAGGTAGGTGGACCAGCACATAAGCCTTTCAAGATTGAATCCCTGAATCACCGTTCTAGACACTAAGCACTAGGCACATATAGGTTAGCTTGACACAGTGATCTGACACTTAGCCCGAACCCGACCAGTTGGTGTCCCTAGCCCACTAGGGCAAATTAAGTCTAATAGATTTTAGGTTAGACTTGGGACCGAATGCAGGGGATGTGGTTTTGGGATAAGGAGAGGTGATCAAATCCTCCCCCCATCTGATATAGCAAGAGTGCCCTTAAACATAGATTATGCAATGATGGCAGGTAGATGATGCAAATTAGGGTTAGATGTTTTGGTAGCTTTTATATATGTAATTTTTTTTTTGAATTTTCTTAAATAGGAAGATATTGCAGATTATGCTCTAATATGCAGGAAACATACTAAAAATAAAAGATATGTAAAGAGATGCTAAACAAAACCCTAAACCTTCCAAAATTGTCTTGCTGAAAAAATAGAGCCAAAAATTTGCATGCTGTATTTCGGTTTGCAGAAACTGCACAAACCGAAATAAAATCTGCAAAAATTTTATAAAATACATTGAATTAAGCTGAATCCAGAAAAATAAGTTTCAGAATTCTTGAAGTTTTGAGCAGTGAGAAATAACTAAAAGAACATAGTATATACGGACTGAAAAAATGCAAAAAACAAGCCCCGATCTATGCTTTGATACCAGATGATGCGGGACTAATATGCATACAATTATTTTTGTGTATTTTATATATGGAGTGAAGTGATTAAATCCTAAATATTGGATCAAAATAAGTTGTAGGGAATTCTATATGAATTTTAGAAACTAAGCATGAAGATTAGGACTTAAGAAAGCAGTAAAGATGGATCGCCGGGGCTGAGAAGCCTCGGTTAGGGCAAGTTCTCCCACAATAAAATTACTGGTGGCAGAGAGGGTGTACTTGGCAATGTCTGATGCACCTGGTGAAGATTGCAGCGAAGAGATCTCTCGTTCCTCGATGGATGCGGCTTGGAAAACTGAGCCAGAGATCCATGGATACCTGGCTTTCTGCTCGGTGGTTCAATTGAGGCTTGGCTGGAGTCATTAGATTCATAACAACTCGGGGACCTATAAATGACCTGTCAAGGATAAGAAAACTCATAAGGGAATAACAAAACAAGAAAAAATAGCAAGGGGAAGAAAGTATTGGAGGATGGCGACTAGGGCTCTAGAAGGATGGTTGGCGGCAGGGAGATAGTTGTAACATCGGGAAGAAGAAAATCTCAAAACCCTTTATGTACACAGCAGGGTAACACACAGCAATTGAAGAGAACTCAAGTTTTAATTTATATATCAAAATCAATCCTCATACAAGTGACTAGGGTCCTTTAAATAGACCCTTAGTCTTGTGCTCCAAGTAAGGGCACATTAGTCTTTACATAAGAATCCTTTTCCCTCTCAAGCTCTAGCTAGGAAAGTAAGGAAACCTAGGTAGAAAAATCCCTAAAAGTTTTCTTCTCCTCTCTTGACTTGGTCAACACTCCAAGGATGCTTAGGGGGCATGTTGGGCTTCTAGGAGCAGCAATGGGCTGGCCCAAAGTGGCTTGGGCCTCTGGAAGCTGTGGTGGACTGGTAGCCAGGTAGCAGAAATATTCCCAGGTATCTTGCTTCTTAAGGGCTTGGGCTTTGCACCTGGGCTTTATTTCTTTGGGCTAAGATGCAGGTGGACCTCTAAAATCATAGATGCCCTGGTCTATGAATATATTCTGGCATCTGGAAAGGAATTTAGGCATCTGGAGGGCATTTACAAGGAATCAGTATTTTCTAAATTTTCCTCCTAGGGTCTTCAAATCTTCAAGCTATGTTGGACTTGGGCTATACTTTCATGTCTTCAATCTGGTTGGACTTGGTCTTCACTTGTATGATGTAGTCTTGAGTCTTTAGTGTACTTGAACAGGACTCAAAAAAAATTAAATTAGCTCAACATGAGCTAACTAGCATTGGACTGAACTAGCTCAACATGAGCTGACTAATACTGAACTGAAATAATAACTCAAAAGACTCAAATAATAACTAAAATGGACTCAGATGGGCTAAGTAATCCACAGAGGGCTGTGAAGCCTCTGTCTTATTCCGGTGCCTCTGGTGTCCCACCAGGGGTCAAGGTGCTGCAAGTCCTCTCGGGTATCCTACGAATCATTGAACTATGGTCAGCCTTGCAATCGAACCAAGTAATGCTGATAGCAAGAAATATTAAAATATGTATTTTTTTTTTGTTTTCCAAAAGAATCCTAAACTTGTTGAAATTAGCTTTGCTGAAAAACATGGCATAACTATTCTTTGGTAGTATTTCGGCAGGAAGAAAATCTACAGAACAATATAATTAATAAGAAAATCTTGGAAAATACTTTCAATTATACGAAATCCAGCAAAATAAAATCAGATTTTTCTAACTTACCTATAGACAAAAACAATTAAAATAATATACTATATACTAAGATGGCCGAGATGCAGAAATTAAAACCTAGATGCAGAAATTAAAACCTAAAAACTCCTATCTCTTTATTTTCTTCTTCAAGGGTCAATTCACAGCAGCACCCCTACATGCCATTGGAAATCTCGTTTGAATGGGCAGTAAGGGTCTTGCAGCCCTACTTTTTCCTATTACTGGACGGCCATGGTGAAGCACCCGATCCGAGTACTTAAAGAGAACTAAGTCAGCACAAGAAAGATTAAACCCTAGTTTAACCTACTCTAATACCAGAACTGATATGGGATAAAAAATAAACAATAAAAATAGTAATTAATATTTTTTATATTTTCATATTTTTAAAGGAGAGCTCAAAGGAAATAGTAAAGGAAACTAATAAGTCTATTACCCACATAAGTAAACCTAAAAGAAATTTAAAAGTAGGACCTGGTGGTTGAGAAACCACCAAAGCTAGGATTAACCTTCAACTAATTAGAAACTAAAGAGGGAAATAGGTTTAAAGTTACCAACGAAGATTGATTCTTCAGATCTAACAGAAATTTCAAGATTATCACGGCAGGATTTCAAGATCTCACTTCCGGGCTTCGATCTTTCAAACGATGCTGGTTCCAAGGCAAGAACACTAGATCTAGATTCTTGGTCACCTATAAAACACTCAGTAAAGGAACTCAAGTTAGAAATCGGCAATGAAAAGGAAAGAAGGAAAAGAAAGGGTTCGAAGTGATGGTTGCGTCTTCTTGTCGATTGGATAAGTAGGGCCTTACACCCCGCGATGCTCCAAAAGAATAAAGGAAGGGCCTCATACCCCGCGATGCAGACAGCAAAGGAAAAATTCAGCAGAATTTCTTTGTATTTCCATAATAATTTCATGAATTACAAGGGGGGTTGATGGGGTATTTATAGACCCCAACCAATGGTGTAAGGGACTCAGATACAAAACTCTTGTTTCCTTTGAACTACAACTCTAGAATTTAGGTCTAGTTAGCTTGGACTCTTGCTAAATGGACTGAATGGGACTCCTTTCAAAGTGGGCATTGAATCTTTGCTTGAACAACTTCTTCCTTGGTTTTGGCATGAAGGAATGGAGCGGAAGGCACTAATTAAGAGGAATCTTTCACACTTACTAATCTTAAAAGGAGGTGCCAAATATTTCTCATGTTGGCGCTGGGATAAGTATCCTTAATAAGAGAAATTTATTTGAATGCTGGATAAATCTTGGAAGGATTAAGACTCCTTTGAATTTAATTGAACCTTCATCTAATCTTGGATTCTCCCATTTGAATTTTGAACTCATGCTTGAGTTGGCTAGCTATTTGGAGTGGGCGACCATCTGGAGGATGAGAGGGGCACTAAATGAGAAGTAGAGTCCTTCTACTTTACTTCTCTTAAATGTCTTCTTAGATTCCAAAATGAGCAATGAAAAGGAAATTGAATGGAGCTACTTTTAGATAAACTCAAACATTGTCTGATGCCTTGATGTCTCAATGTCCCGTTGTTTTATGTTCAAACATAGGTGACATGCCATGTGTTGATGTCCCCTAGTGATGTGGCTGGTGTTGTCCAGAAGTCTTGCAAAGGTGGTGCCAAAAATAAATTGGCTTGGCCTAGCACATGGCTTGTCTTGGATTAGCACATGGGTTGTCTTGGGCTAGCACATGGCTTGTCTTGGGCTAGCACATGGGTCTTCAATTGGATGCACATGGGTCTCCCTTATGATACAGGACTCAATAACTAATTTTTACAAGACTCAAAACAAATAACTAACCACATGACTTAACCAACTAATAACTAAATGAACCAACCATACTTATTTAGGCTTTCAAATAAAAACCCATTAAAGTTGGTAAAAAGGGCTAATTAAATTGGACCATTAAGATCCCAATTGGGTAATTAGGGTTTGACTCAATTGGAATTTCGACTCAACCTGGTAAAAGGGTTTTACCTCAAAATAAACAAAACCCTAATTATAGTTGGTAAAATGGGTTTACCCTAACTAAACCAAAATAACAGAATTTAAATAAAATATTTACATGATAAATAGGGTTGGGTTCAGGGTTTTACTCACTAGTGATCCACAGAGATGTGGGTTCGACTTGTCGATATTTTCTGGCCTTGGTGTCCACACCACATAGCATCTCTCTAGAGTGCTTTGCAATGAAAAAGCCACCCAATATGCAACCCCATTCACTTCCTAATAGACATGCCTTACAATGAAGGTCTCCTTCCTTGCCAGATGCTAGATGTGATGTAGTAGGAGGTGTGCCAACACTTCTATCTTATCTCTAGATCCATCTAATCATAGTAGTAGAATCATCAACTAAAAGGATGGAGTTGGCTTTCAAAACATGTTATGCATAGGTTCCGCCCTCCACCCTCAGTTCCACCCCTAGAACCAAGGTGCCAAAAATCAGACTCCCACCCACTACCATGATTCTTAATTTTGGGCCTCCGATCACAAATCCATCTTTGTTTATACCACCTATATCAATCACACTGCCATTCAATTTAACCTTAAGGAAGTTTAGGGATAGGGAACCTAGGTGAAGAACACCATTTGGGTCATTATAGTAGTTGCAGAGGACTCTCATGTATCCTAAGCTATCATAGGCTCTCCAATAGCATGTATGTGGGTGATCTCCATAGTCTAAACTATTCCAGTAGCATGTGAGTGGGCGATCTTCATAGCTTAAACCATATCCCTCACCAATGTAAATCTCGATGGTTGATTGCTACCCTCAAATATCTAGGCATTCTTGGCCAGTTCAATGTGATATGCAACATAAGATCATCTATTGATAGTTGTTGCCGCCTAGATCGTCATGGCCTGCAGCTCCTATATGGTGCCGGTTGGTGGACTTCTCGCCTGGCATCTCTCGCATGTGGCCAGTCCTGCAAAAAAGAGAGAAGACCCTGACTGGGGATCCCGGCGAGGATACTCCAATGATCAAGTCAGTAGATGATCAAGGAGAACGAATCTTCCTCGATGGATCCCAAAGTGGTCTCCACTCTTAAAGGATTCAAGAGATGATAGGAGGAGAGTTGGAGTAGTGAGAGCTTGAGCAGTGATAGCTATTGCAGTGGGAGCTCTAGGTGGAGTTCTTGTGTGTCCTTCCTGCCCTTAAGCCTTGCTGGTTGCTTGCCCTTTATTACTTGTGATTTATCACTTGCTCTCTTTTTCTTTTTTCTGCCGGAGGCCTCTTTGAGTTTCTTATAAAAGCATCGTACCTTTGGTGGGGTGTAAAGCCCTGATCTGGTGCTCCATGGGAGCGCCCCACATGGATGATGCTGGGAAATGTATCCCAAAGCCAATCATCTAGGTTGTAGATAGTTGTTCGACTCATGTATATGTATATGAATTATTGAATTGAATAAAAAGTTTATTCTGGTTGTTCATCATATGTCATCTTTCTAATTGAACTCTTGTATGATGATGTTGTTTGAGCTACCTTATATGCGATGTAGAGAGGATGCATCTATAGTTCATAAACTGGTTTGCAACCAAAGGATATGCTATTTCAGGATGATGGTGTATCGAGAGTAGGTCGTTGATGTCATATCTATTGGTTGTTCTCTTAACCAAGTAGCATGGAGATGCTGGTATGACATCAGTTGTTGTGTTCGACAGTTCACTGAGCATGACCCTTATATGAGATTCTCTTTCTGCCAAAGAAAAATTTTGTATTAGAATGTGGACATGAATTATTTCTCTGACTTGAGATCACTATGGCAGCTTGCAAGCAACTCACTATGCTTAGGTGCTGGACTACCCAGATTTCTAATCCTGTGATAGAAGGTTGTAGGGTACAGTCAAGTTCTTATGTAGCGATAGTAGGATCGAGATAGGATTAATCTCTCCAAATGGTTTGGATTGAATGCTTAATATGCCTCAATTGAGAAAGACCTTGACCAGGGCATTCCTTGTAAGGAGTTACAAGGATTATTTGTTTAAGACATATTGAGATGGACTGATTACGGTTGGACAGTTTAACCCTAAGCCATCTAGAGAATTAGAAGATTAAAGGAATAAGTTCAGTTGTATTCAATATTCGACAGGTTCTTGTTGCTTTGCAACTTTCAACCAATCCGAATATCGGGTGTCATTGCTAGATGGAGACTTTGGCTGGTACTGGAAATGTTCCTGTGCAACTGGTTTAGTATTTCAACCTATGGGGTCATATATCGTGGGATTTTTTCTTGATCTGTTAGCATGCGAATGATTGAGAATCATTTCGGACTCGTTTGGACAAGAAATTATCAGAGCTACACTTGAGTGGACTCATTTGATGAGTCGACTCGAGCAAATTCACTCGAGTCGACTTGAATAGTCGAGTCAACTCGGTTGATGGACTCTGTTGAAAATCGAAACTGCTTCATTAATGCTTGCAACTATTATGGGATTTAATGATGGGCATTTCAGGGTTTTAATTGCTACTGTTGCAGAATTCCAAGGGTTTGTAACACCTAAATTCCAAGGGACTCAAACTCTCTTTATAATCTTTCATTAAATCATATTTTGGGTGTTAATCATTTTAGTTCATGTGAGTTTGTTCTGTTCTAATTTCTGCTGGAAGAACAGAAAAGGAGATCAAAAGACTTTGCCATTTTCTCGTGGTTAGAGTTCATACTTGATCTCTAAGAGATTATCAGAGAGGGGTTTGAGTTTTGGGAGGGGTTCTTGAGCGCATACCTTCTGTTGAAGATTAGGGATAGAGAGTTGGGAAGGGTTCTCTAGAGTCCTGTTCCATCTGTGCTTCAGTAGCAATTCTTCAAAGAGTTGAAGAAGCAGTTTGTGGTTCTTCAAGGAGTTGAAGAAGGAGTCCCTGTTGTCGACACTATATCCGGAGAGGCTAGCACCTCGAAGGAAGGAGGAGAAATCCCGTACCCTAGTATGAACAACCTATAGAGGCAGTACACGGTGTTGCTCATAGAGCTTACTCTTCTTCCTTGTAGGTGGAGCATGTGCCTTCAAAGTGATCATCATCTTGAAGGTATGGGCTTACATTATATATGTGACATATTATTCTTGCTGCATCATTGTGTGATTCCATCAATAGTTCTTTGTTTCATACTATAGATGCATGATTTCATACATACATTACTCTAGATGCATCAAGATCCAAGTAAGGGGCCTATGTTAATTAGATCAACATATCATAGATAAAAGTGTTTTTATCTCCTTCCGCTGCACCATGTAATTTATAAAAAGTTTTTAAATTGCATGCATCTGGGCCCACCTCATCTGTTGCTCCTAACCATACAGACGAGATGTAGGCCTGCTCCTCCCTCTCTTTCCAAGAGGAGGGGGACAGGATCTGTAGCCTCCGTAGGAGGAATTCTGCCATGGGTGTAGGTGGAGTACTGAGAAGTGTGCATCTCTTCGCGGTGAGTGCGAGTGGCATGCCACGGGGCTTGACACCCTGACAGGGCACTGCCTCTTCCTAGCATTGTTCCACCATGTCTGGGGAGACCTGGTAAAGCACCGATCTGGCAAGAGATGCTATAGGGCCTAGGACCCCTGGTAAAACCTTCCTCTTCCAGGTGGTGCAGGTGATAGGTTAAGGGGTGCGATCCCCGAGAGGAGTACCTTTCCCCAGGAGGTGCCGATAGTAGGCTGAGTGGCTTGATGCTTCGGTGGGACACTCCTTCGCATATGGCATGCACTAGTAAAATGCCATCCCACAGGGGTTATAGGTGCTGTGCTCTAGTGGGATGCCATTCCTCAGAGGTTGCAGGTGGCTTGCCCTAGCGGAGCACCACCCCATAGCGGTGCCAGTCTCTTCGGATAGTGCAGGGAATTTGATGGGGATGGTGACATCGCCTGCTGACATAACTATCCCGGTCACTTTTTGGGATGCTCCAAAAAAGACTACGTCCACCTGTAAATTTCTATACCTGACATCGGGAGAAGAAGTTGACTTTGACCAGGGACTTGACCTTGGGTGGCGGGAATGCGATCCTAGCCGAGGGCTTGACCTCGGGGGAGCTGACCTTGACCAGGGGCCTGGATGGCGGGAGCATAACCATGACCGAGGGCTTGACCTCGAGGGAGCTAACCACGGCCAGGGGCTTAGAAGGCAGGAGCACAACCTCGACCGACCTTGGCTAGGGGATTAGAAGGCGGGAGCATGACCTTGATCGAGGGCTTGACCTCGGGAGAGCTGACCTCGGCTTGGGGCTCACACATGGTGCTTGATCTGGCCACTGCATCCAGGTGGTGCCTCCTGCCAGTGTGGCAGCCAGCTGGATCTAATAGGGGTTCCATGTCAGCGGTCATGCCATAGCAGTTGCCCCCCACTCTCGAGTCTCAAGCATGATGCAGCACTCGGGACAAAGGGAGTTATGGTGATGCTGATGTAGAAGGACATTTATCCGGTATCATTAAATGCCTCGATTGTTGATGACTTGCAGATCATGCCCGACACTAATGAGGAGATGCCATGTCAGCGGGCTTAGGATGAGCATGATGATTGGCACTGGGCTCAAAGTGATCTTCGACATGTCGAAGCACCATTCCCAGCAGGTCTTGATGCGCGGCATGCATCTGATGGTCAAAGGATAGAAAGGATGCACGTTTTGATTAGCATAATGCGATGGGGCACTACCAGGCCATTTGAATAAAAGGAAACTTTTCCCTTAACCATCTCTTTCGAACCTTCGAGCTTGCAGGGAGAACTATAGCCTTTTCCACCCAGTTTCGACCTTCCCTCAGAGGCATTTAGGTTAGTCTTCCCTCCTTGTTTTCTTCTCCTCCTTTGGTCCATGCTGAAGGAGACCTTATTTAGAGTCCTTAGGTTTCCTTCCTCTTATCTCTTTTCCCCTTTCCACTTAGGATGAGTCCTTCTGGCTGGAGACACCTTCGCTCGAGTCATTCCAATAAAGCAGGGCCCTCCTAATCGAGGACTCCCTCCATCGATGAGGAGGATGATGTCCCTCTTAACATCCGTAGGGGTCCTCAATCGATGAAAATAGTTATAGGTCAACCTAGATCTCCTTCTCTTCCTTTCCCTGCTATTCTTCTTGTCAACCATGATCAAGCTGGTCCTTCTAGCATCACCTTGGTGATGACCTAGGAGGACCTCTCTCGACTTTGAGACACCTATGGGATTCTGGACTTCATCCGGCTCTTGGTTTTGGGACCTGGGGAGCGGGTCAGTTCTAGTGGCCCGGATCAGATTGCTCTGTACGAGACTTCTTCCTCAGGGGCCTCCGTTTGCCTTTACACCCTTTTTTTCTTTCCTTAGCAACTTCCATCTAGTTCTGACCCAGCTTACCCCAAACACAAATAGGGCTATCTCCTATTTCACCATTCTCTATCATATCCATGGGATTGTTGCCCATTTTTCCTTGTTCAGAGCCTTCTTGGTGCGGGCACCAGACTCAGAAGAAGACTTCAGAGCTCCATTTGGATCTCTGATTGACATTGCCCGAGAAATTAGGGTTTGTAATAAAGGTTGACCTGGTCAACCAGTTTATTTATTTTTATTTATTTCTTGAGTCACCATTTAAATTTTGTTGAGTCATGTTGACTCGGTGCAAGTCCCGATGTGGTTTCAATTTGGTCCAAAATGGTGCCACATTTGTCTTCCAATCAAATCAAGGTTCAAGCAAGTGGAGGCCACACTCCAAGCCACACGCCCAGCCACACTCCGAGCACACGCCAGAGTCCAGGAGGCGCCACAGAGGCATCCCAGTGTCATGGTCCCCATATCCAAAGAAGAAAAAAAATCAAATTGGAAGCTAATTTAAAGGAGGCGCACATACCTGCCAAGTTTGTCCAAGCAAAGAAGGAAAGGGACTTCTCTTGGAGAGAAATCAAAGAAGGACATCCAACCTACTCCTAATTGAAGTTCAAATCAAAATCAAAGAGCTTAACTTGGAGTGGAAGAAAAGAAGAAATGCCATAAGAAGAGGACTCCAAATCCAAATCCAACTCCAAAGGAGGCGCCATAAAAATTCCAAAAAATTCCTTTATGGTCGTCCCAATTTTTTTTGAACTCTTGGTCGGCCAAGAGAGAGATTTTCTACCTAATCTAGAGGTTGGAGGAGTTTAGTCCCACATGGGAATTTGTACAAGCTTGGAGAAAATTTTAGGTCTATATAATAGACCTCTCTTTGTAACTTTGAAAATGAATGAAGAAATTATTTTTTTTGCTATTCACTTGTGTTGAGTGACCTAGGTTTCTCTTCTTCCGCACTATTCTAAGTGTTGAGCTCCGTGAGGGGGTAATCCGGGTTCCATTGGAGCCTTGAGGAGGTGAGAGATCTCCATCTTTATCCAAACCCTAGGTTAGCCACTTGAAATTCCAAAACCCTAGCCACCCTTCATTATTTTCAATCCATCAAACCCTAGATCCATCCATCTCCCACGGCCTCTCTCTCTCTACAAGTCCAGGCCATCCACCTTCATCCAGATCCAGTCCGGCAACTTCAGATCCAGAGCAAGTTCCAAGGAAAATCACATCAACATCCAAGAGAATCCAGTTTTCAGCAATTTCAATCTTCAAGTTCATCAACCTGGTAAATTTTTCCCTTGACTCTCTGATTCCATCAATTGTTTTTCTTCTCTTCTAGATCTTGAGTTCAGGAGAAGCCAACCGGCCAAAGGACCAGTATTGGAGGATCCATTACGAAGATATCTGAATCCGGGATCCAACAATCTGCTCGGGAGAGTTCCTCCACCAAAATCTGTGAAGATCATTGTCTGGTTAGATAAACCATCTCTTCTCGTTATTTCTGTTCTTTTGAAAGTTCGGAGCGAAACCCTAGATCTGGAAGTTTCTCACCCCAGCGATCCGTTGCTTCTGAACTACTCTGATAATTTAGTTTCCTTAAAATTGTGCTTTCAATTATCATATTAGTATCTTTCAATGTTAGGTTAACTTTTCTTTGATTTGAAGCCAACTTCTACAAACATATAAAAACAACAAAAAAATTAGTTAATCTTAATTTACTTCCGCATCGCATTCCTTTATTTGTTCTGCATCACTTCTTCACCCTGAAGCACCAACCGGTCGATGACAGGTGGTGGTTCGTGGCCCTCCACCCGAGGGCCATTAAGTTCGATCTTCCTTCTTCCATCAAGGGATGGAAGAATAGGTTCTTCTTTGCCTCAGATAAAGCTTTTATTTAATTAGCCCCACTTAGGACTCAGCCTAATTAAGGATTCCCTTAACTAGATTAGCCCAATTAGCAAGCAATGCTAGTGTGCAATCTGGCTAACCAATTAGGATACCATGATCCTAATTAAATCATGAATGACTTCATTGGACAACTCTCTATTGTGTGTGACCCATTGGATTTCATATCTAGCCAGCAGTAGGTTTAGGTTTGAGCCGATTCGATCCGATCAAATCCAATTATCCTAATTAGGTCAAATTGGCTCACCTAATTGTCCAATTCGAATCACTCATCGAATTGACTCATGAAACCAAATCAATTGGTTCATGAAAACCTATAAGACATGATTGATGTCTAGCAATGTGTCATGCCTGTCCGAAAGATAAGAAATTTGATGGAAATTATCAAAGTACCCTTCAGTAGTAAGTTACCGTGCAATTCAATCTTTCGATCTCCCATTATTCCAATTAAGTGATAGGTATGGATATATGTCAAACACTAACACTTAATCATATCAAATCTCATCTCGATTATGAGGACTCAACTAATGACTGATTAGAAACCAATTGTAATCTCATCTTGCTTTGATCAAAGGCTCCTTGAGTCACTCATCAAAGAGATTTAATAGGATAACAATTCCTCTTACTAGGAAAGATTGATTCTTTGTTGGTCCACTCACATCCTTCGTACACCTTCCACCATACCCAGAACACCTTGTACATGTCACAATGCCATGAATGAGTATGAACCGAAGTATGGATTAGTGTGCACAAGAAACCATGGTGACCTCAGGTCTAAAGATTACATGCACAACTTCTACTCTGGGACCTATCTTTTAACAAGCAGTAAGACTTCCATAAGATAGTCTCGGTGCGGATCAGTTCAGTGTACTCATACTCTAATGAGCACCCTTATCCTTGTATTAATGTCTCTACACAAGTGGTTATGAGATCAACCACCCTTATCTTCCAAGCATACATAGGATAAGCTAGTCTTTCTGGATTCATCGATCCCCGAATCGATCGTCCAATGACTAGGAACATTCTAAATTAGGATTTATAGGAATTAGATCTCACTATTATTTTATCATAACCCTAATTCCATTGCCCTACTCTATGGGGTTCATCATAATCAACAAATCATGACATAGCAGTATATGATGAATCAAATGCCTTTATTAATATGAAAAATGTGTCATACATGAGCTGGAAGTTTACAAAAGGCCCTTATAATGATTTTCTCTTAGGGCACATTTCTATCATGGGATTGATTGGATCTGGAGTGACCCAGACTGCTCCTCGAATCGGAATGCCCAGGTGGAGGCCATGGATCGAGAGGTGTATGACCAACTTGTCACCTCCATTATTCCTCCTCTTCGGGACCTGCTGCCCAAATATAATTTGTTCGAGGCCAGGGTCAACCCAATCCAATCTTTGGGTAAGGCCTATAACTCAAACTTTTCTCTCCACAAGAATTCTTCTTGTCTTCGAATCTGATTGGCATTTCCTTCTTCTTGCAAGCATGAAACTCTCTATGGATCAGATCCAAGAGATGTCCTGAAGAGGCATGCATCTCTCGGGCCTAGGGAGAGAGGAGGCCTGGGTCAACTCCAACCTCATCTATAGCCCCTGGCCCATGGGCTCGACACGGGTGCCGTAGCTAGAGAGGGGGCTGCACAGGCCGCACCGATGACCTTTTCCATCAAAGTTCTAGAGGTGGTGGAGGTAGAGGTCAAGGCGGCGATAGGAGGGAGACTAGCACCATCGACGGTAGCAAAAGTAGCAACCATGCACTCGGCAGATCATATGCCTCCACCATCATCCACTCGGGGGCTGGTGATGGCTCCTTCGATAATGTCCCCCGGGGTGAATATGGTGTCGATCATGGTACCGCCGAATGTGGCAGTCACCTTCGACCCTGCACTAGCTAAGTGGATGATCGAGTTTTCCATTCAGCCGTGCAACCACTGTGAGAGGAGCGGCAAGTAGTTGGTGGCTGCCATTACAAGCTTGTTACCCCAACTACTAACGACGAGTCTTCCTTTCTTCACTCCTCTGTTATTTCTTATTATTGCTTGTGTTAGCTTCACTAAACCTTCTATTGCTGTAGATGGCCACTGATGCCATACTTATTCGGGATTACTGCTTGGCATGGGCCAAGCAGGATGCCCAGTAGAAGAGGTGCTCGAGGGTGCTAGAGGCGGAGGCCTGGGCACAAATTGAGTGGGTGCAAGTCCTGGAGGAGCGGACCAGGGGCCTCCAGATCAAGGTGGCCGATGTTTGGTTTCTATGGTTTCTTTGGCACAGCGGAAGAATGAATTTCAAAAAAAATCATTCTTGAAAACCCTAATAACTAGAAACCCTAAGCCTAAGATCGCTTATTCACTACAAACAACAAGTCACTAAATTAGGGTTATGAAGAATACCTGGAATGCTAATTTCCTTTCTTTCTACTAGGATCACAAATGCAAGCCCTCCAGAGATGATCCATATAGGAATCAAACTAGGAAGCTCTCCTTAGTAGGTTGCTTGATCAATTGGGACTCTTTTGATGGACTTTCTTCCTTCAACAACCTTTCTTTCCTTGCTCAGATCCTTGCCTTCCAATAGAGCACTCTGAGCCCTTTCCAAAACACTCTTCACTTTTACTTTCATTTCTTAATTCACTTCCTAAAACCCTTGTCTTAAAATAGAGTATTTGTCTTAAGACAAGACAAGGGAGGAAGAGACAAAAGAGTGTGGTAGAGTGTGAGTGTAGGAATGCAGGAAAGAATTGAGTTTTTTTGATACCCTTCAACCTAATCACCGAAGCCTATTTATAATAGAATGGGAGGTGCTAGATAAGCCTTCTCATCAGCCCATGATAAGCCTTTCAATTTATCAAATAAGACTCTTCATATAGGAAGAGTCTTATTAATAAAGCATCATGACCTTTTTGTGCGCCAACAACCCCCTTCAAGTCCCTTCAAGTTTTCATCTGACTTCTCCATTTGCCACTTGTCATTTTTCAGTTACAATGAAGCCAAGGGACATTGATTTTGAGTAAGAAGAGTCAGGGATTCAAAACACCTTAAAATAGAAGGACTCTGCTTCTCAGAATTGCGCCAAACATGAAGAGTCGCAACTCTTCATGCGCCAACTCCTTCCACCGAACTTTTTTTCTCATTTTGACTAGTCATATGCCATTCAAATGGCATGTAGATGAGGCTAAGGGGTGCTTTGCTTTAACTGGAAACAAAGTCCCAAAATAGGACTTTAGGTCCTTTTCTGTGTGCCAATTATGAAGAGTCACTACTCTTCACTTGTCGGTCAACATTTTTCCATGCCATATGCCACCTTTTACCTAGTCAAAGTATATGCAATATGGGTGTCATTTGAAAGAGCATTAAATCTACTTTCTGACCATATAATTTATTTTAAGGTAAGAGGTCTATTGGTCCTTTTGCATCCTTTTGAATGCTGAGGTATCACTTAGGTGCCAAGAGTCCCATGCCATTGGGACTCTTGATATATGGTGTATAAAATGTCCAAAGAATATCAAATAAAATTTGATAAACTCATCCCACTTAGGACACAACCCAATTTAGGTGTTCCATAAATTGGTTAGTCTATTTAGCAACCTTTCAGACCCAATTCAATTGGGTTAGGAGATTAGGTCAGCTTACATATGCTAGTGTGCAATCTAGCTAACCTATTAGGATCCCATGACCCTAATTAAATATCAATTGACTTCCTAGGTCAATTTTCTAATGTGTGTGACCCTTTGGATTTTACATCTAGCCAGTAGTAGGTCTAGGTTCTAGCCAATTTGATCTAATCAAATCTGATTGACCTAATTATATCAAATTGAGCTAACCTAAGTTACCAATTCGAACTAGCTATTGAATTGACTCATGAATCCAATTGAATTGATCCATGAAAACCTACAAGACATGATTGACATCTAGAAATGTGTCATGCCTATCCAGAAGATGAAAAACTTGATGGAAAGTACCAAAATATCCTTTAGTGGAAAGTTACCGAGTAATTCAATCTTTCGATCTCCCTTTATCCTGATTAAGTGATAGGTATGGATAATTGCCAAACCCTAGCACTTAATCATTTTGAATCTCTATTTGATAATGAAGACTCAATTGATGACTAATTAAAAACCACTTCTAATCTCAACCTGCTTTGATTAAAGACTCCCTAAGTCATTAATCGAAGATATTACATGGGATAACAATTCCTCTTACTAGGAATTATCGATTCCTTGTCGGTCCACTCACATCCTTCATACACCTTCCACCATATCCAAGAATACCCCGTACATAACTCAATGTCATGAATGAGTATGAGCCAAAACATGGCTTAGTGTGCATAAGGAACCATGGTAACCTCAGGTCTAAAGATCACTTGCACAACTCCCACCATGAGAACTATCTTTTGACAAGTAGTAAGACTTCTATAAGATAGTCTGGGTGCAGATCAGTTCAGTGAACTCTTACCCTAATGAGCACCCTTATCCTTGTATTAGTATGTCTACATAAGTGGCTGTGAGACCAACCACCCTCTCCATCGAGCATACATAGGATAAGCTAGTCTTTCTGGAAGAGTCGATCCCTGAATCGATGATCCTATGACTAGAAACATTTTAGATTATGATTTATAGGAAGTTAGGTCTCACCATTATGATCTCCATCATAATCTTAATTCCATTGCCCTAACCTATAGGGTTCATCATAATCTTTAAGTAAGACACAGTAGTATGATGAAACAAAAATGCCTTTAATAATATAATAATGTCATACAAAAGTTGAAAGATTACAAAAATGCCCTTATATAGATTAGCTTTTAGGGCACTTTTCTTTTAGCCGATACCGAGGCATTGATGGTCGGGCTAGAGAGGTGGGCTAAGGATCTTAAGGTGACCTTGGTGACCGAGAAAGGGAAGAACGCTTGCCAGGCGGAGGAGTTTGCCATAGAGGTGGCATGCCTAGAGGGGTGATCCCGGACCCTTCAGGCTCACCTGGAGGCGGCGATGGCCCAGGCCTCGGTGACAGAGGAGAAGTCTAATGCAGCAGTGTGCTGATAGAAGCCACCACGAAGGAGGCCACAGAAGCCATGCCAAGGTTCAAGGCCTCGGGTGAGTTCATCAAGGAGGTCTAGGAGGTAGTCTTGGACTCCTTCAAGGGTCGCCAACTACAAGAAGAAGGTGGCCCCGGCCTATCCCGGTCAAAGCCAGGAGTCCATCATCCCAGATCTACTAGGTGATGGCAACATAGAGGAGGCCCCAACCTAAGAGGTTGGCACGATGCTAGTTAAGGAGGTAGCTGACCCATCCATCTCGTCGACGGATAGTCGAGAGGATGCCGGCAAGAGCCTCCGACATCCCGGCAAGGATTTTGTGGTGTCACTGTGATGTTATATCTTTTTTCTTTTCTTTTAACTTTTGTACTTAGACATTTGGGAGGATGTCCCGGCCTGTCGGGGGGTCCCTTTTGATGTAAATACTTTCCTTTGTCAATGAAATTTCTTGATCTTCAGTGAGTTCTATATTCTTTCTTCTTTCTTCACTTTTTTTTGACTCGGCATAGAAGTGAATCCTGGCCATAATTGCCAAGCATAAGGTTTTTGAAGTACCAGCCTTTCTTGTCCAATTGAAGAGCTAGAAAATAGTCGAGGGGACCTTGGAAATTTAATGACCTAACTTCGCCAGATCAAGAGTCTTACAGGTTGGTGTGCAAGGCTTTTGGAGTTTTCTGGCTTGCCATTGCCAAACTTGGAGTTCGACGGGTAGACTGTGAGGCTTCTAGAGCTTCTTGGCTTGCCATCACCGAACTTGGATCTTGATGGATAGAGTGTGGGGCTTCTAGAGTTTCTTAACTTTGGATGCAGAGCTTTGTAAGTTTCCTCGCTTTCCATTGCCAAACTTGGAGTCTGATAGATAGAGTATAGGGCTTTTAGAGTTTCCTGGCTTTGGATGTGGGGCTTCATAAGTTTCCTGGCATTGGATGTGGGGCTTTGTAAGTTCCTGGCTTGCCATCACCAAACTTGGAGTCTGGCAGATAGAGTGTTGGGCTTCTGGAGTTTTCCAGCTTTGGATACGGGGCTTCGTATATTTTTCGACTTTAGATGCAAGGCTTTGTAAGTTTCCTGGCTTGCTGTCGCTGAACTTGGAGTCTGACAGATAGAGTGCAGGGCTTCTAAAGTTTCCTAACTTTGGATGTGGGGCTTTATAATTTTCTTGGCTTTGGATGTGGGGCTTCGTAAGTTTCCTAGCTTGCCGTCACTGAACTTGGAGTCTGATGGATAGGGTTCCTGCATAGGTGAAAAATAGCATTGCACCAAAAAGGAACATTTTATTAATGAGAGAAAGTCTTACATCATTAGTAATACATCCTCAGATTGTTGGTATTCTAGGTTTGGGGGAATTGGGTGGCATCAAGTCCAGCGAGGTAGTAGGTGTTGAGTCTTAGGTGGTGTATCCAAGATTTCAGGGAGATGGGCCAAGGTTTAGGTTGGTCCGGTTTATCATGGTCACACATGATGTATCTAGGGCTAGGAGTGAGTCCAGTATGAGTCCTAGATGTTAAACTGAGTTTTGGTCAGTTTGGGCATTAGAGCTAGCTTTGCTATGGTCAGAGTCAACTATAATGGTTGGCACGGCATGGATGCAGGGAGGAGTTTTGCTAAGAGTCGGCTTGGACTACTGGGAGTTGGCTCGGTACTGCTGAGAGTCAGCTCGATTCACTGGGAGTCTGCTCAGTTCTGTAGAATAGGTAAACTGTTATCTGGATGAGTCAACTTGAGGGGTTCGAGGTGACTAATCCAGAGTGCTCTCTGCAGCATGGAGTTGACTCGGGGATCGAGCCGACTTGGATGACGGGATCTTTTGAATCATGTATTACCGCACTGGGAAGTTCTTGGGGCTAGGTCCCCCTTTGTGATCTAGGTATATATATATGTAAGTTGGGATGGTTATGAGTGAGGACAAGAGAGAGAAGGTCATTTGTAACAGTCCAAGGAAACAACTAGAATCAAGAAATCCCTCCATTTCTTCCAGATCTCATTCTTACTCCTTTCCCTATTCTTCACTTCTTGATCAATCCAATGGATTAATTGATCTTCGTTTGACCTGTATCCTATCGTGATCATTATGAATCACTGTTAGAGGGTCTTTCGCACACCTGGGTCACTTCTGCTAGGCGTGGGTTCACCAGATCATCTCCATCAATTTGGTATCAAAGCGAGGTTAAGTGAAGGAGGGATGATCTCTACATCCAAGAAGTGCTAGAAGGTAGAATCTAGTACATATTGATTCTACTTGATTGTGGTAATGGCACAAGCAGTTTTAAGGTGGATTTTGATAAGTATGATAGCAAGGAGAATTTTACTCTATGGGAATTAAGGGTAAAAGACTTGCTAGTTAACAGAGGATCTACAGGTCTTAGTTAGAGAGAGACCGAAAAAGATCAGTGTTGAGGATTGGGAAGAGTTATAAGAGATCGTATGCAGCACCATCAGGATGTACTTGGCAGATCAAGTTTTGCTAGACGTGTGTACTGAGACTACGACAAAGGGTCTTTGGCTGAGATTGGAGAATACATATATAGGCAAGAATATGACAAACAAGCTATGGTTGAAGAAGCAGCTATATAGTCTAAGAATGCTTGAAGGAGGAGACCTCGTTGCTCATATTCAGAGGTTCAACCAGGTATGTTTTGAGGTGATGAGTCTCGATGTGAAAATTGATGAGGAGGATCAAGCATTGTTATTGTTGTGTTTACTCCCAGGATTATATGATGGTGTAATAACAACCTTGGTGTATGGGAAGGAAACCTTGATCTATGAAGAGGTTGTTGGAGTACTCAGATCAAATGAACAAAGGGAGAAGATCTGCTAACGAAATCCTAACTCGAAGGTTCTTGCTGTGAATGAAAGGCAAGGAAGACCAAAGGAAAGGGTTCGGGGGAAATCAAAGGGCATAGTCTCAAGGTAGTAAGAAGGGCTTGAAGTGGTACAAATATTATCGGCCTGGTCACATCAGAAGGAATTGCCCTCTTTGGAGGATCGAGAAAGTGAAGGCCAACACTAGTGGTGTTAATGTATCTAAAGGTAGTAGAGAAGATGCACTGATAACTTCAGATGGATCAGTTGATTGGGATAATACTTGGATGTTAGATTTAGCATGCTCTTATAATTATTCCTTACATCGGGAGTGGTTTGATACCTATAATAGATCAGATGGAGGTAGTGTAAGCCTTGGTGATGATCATCCATGTCTAGTGGCTAGAGATGGCACCAGTAGGGTAAGAATGTATGATGGAGTGATAAGGACTCTGTCAAATATCAAACATGCACCAGAATTAAAGTAGAATTTGATTTTTTGGGCTACTTGGAAGAGTAGGGTTATGCCTTCAGTTGCCGAGCTGGTGGTGGATGTTTGAGGATAACTGAGGGAGCTTTGGTGGTGATGAGAGGGAGAAGAATGAGCAATAATTTATATAAGATGGAAGGCTTAATGGTGAATGATAGTGCAGAGGTGCTTGCAATAGCACAGGAGGAGAAGCTCTCCTATCAATTATGGCACTATCGGATGGGCACTTGAGTGACCGAGGGCTTATGGAATTAAGTAGAAGAGAAAACCTTCCAGCATTGAAGAAGGATAGAATGACCTGTGTGAACCCTGCATTTATGTTAAATAGCATAGGGTAAAGTTTGCCAACGGTACCAAGCAGAGTGAGGATGTTTTAGAACTAATTCACTCGGATGTATGTGGACTGGCATCTATTTTATCCAGGGGTGGAGCAAGGTATTTTGTTACCTTCATTAATGACTTATCTATGATATTATGGGTGTATCTGATGAGAGAAAAATTAGAGGTATTTGCCCGATTTAAAGCCTGCAGTGCTGAGGTAGAGAAGGAGACAGGAAAACATGTGAAGTGCCTTCGGTCAGATAATGGTGGAGAGTACTCTAGCAAAGAGATTAAGAATTACTGTGAGGAAATGGGATCAAACACCATTACACAGTAAGGATGACCCCACAACAAAATGGTGTTATGGAAAGGATGAATTGGACACTATTGGAGAAGGCAAGGAGTATGAGACTACAGTCATTACTACCAAAAACTTTTTGGGGTGATGCTATTACTCTATCATATTTTCTTTTAAACAGGTCCCCTCATTTCAAGCTGGATGAAGGACTTCCAGAGGAAGCTTGGAGTCAGAAGAAGGTGGAGCTTGGTCACCTAAAGGTGTTTGGTTGCTCGGCCTATGCACATGTGGAGGCAACTGAACGGAGTAAGTTGGATCCTAAGTTAAAGAAGATGATCTTCATCGAGTATCCACGGAGAGTCAAGGGTTACCTACTGTGGAAATTGCAGTCTCAAAAGACAGTGATCAGTAGGGATGTCATACTTGATAAAAGGAGCATCTTGGAGAGATCGGGGAGTACGGAAGGAATTGTAGCTTCAAAGGTGAATAGCAGTGAATATCCTTCACAAGTGAAGGATAGGCCATCTACATCAACTGGCAAGGGTGTTTTAGTTGAGGTGGAGTTAGGCACAAAATGTCCTCTTGTGATGAAGGATCAGAAAGGAAAATCAGTTATTCAAAGTGAAGTGCAGGAATGCCACAAACAGAAGACTTGCAGGACAGTGCAAGGGGAGTGGCATTACATAAATCTCAAAATACAATTCGGAAGCCGATGAGATATGGCATGGATGAGAATATATCTTATGCTCTCATATCTGTGAATGGAGATCCAAATATATTAAAGGAGGCCATGGAGAGTTCTAATAAAAAATCATGGATACAAGGCATGATGGAAGAGATGGATTCTCTTAGGAGGAATAAGACATAGCAATTAGTGAATCTACCTAAAGATGCTCATGCAATTGGCTCCAAATGGGTGTTCATAAAGAAAATAGTACCTTCAGAGCAAGGTAGAATGAGATTCAAAGCAAGGATGGTAGCAAAAAGATATTCACAAAGGGAAGGAGTTGACTATACTGAGGTATTTTCTCCTATGGTATGCCATACTTCAATTCGGGTGTTGCTGTCATTGGTGGCAGAACATGGTATGGAATTGGAGCAGATGGATGTGAAGACAGCCTTTTTACATGGAAGTCTGGATAAGAAGATCTAGATGAAGCAACCTGATGGCTTCAAAGAGATTGGACAGGAAGATAAGGTATGTTTACTACAGAGGTCATTGTATGGTCTGAAACAATCACCTCGCCAGTGGTATCAGAGATTTGATGCTTTTATTTTAAGCCTTGGATTTCTCAGATGTGAACATGACTGCTGTGTATATGTCAAGGACATGGATAATGATAATGCTTTGTATCTACTTCTGTATGTGGATGATATGTTGATAGCCAGCAGAAGTATGGATGATGTAAATTAGCTAAAGAAAGCATTATCTGAAGAATTTGAGATGAAGAATTT
Source organism: Areca catechu (assembly GCA_021397845.1). Lineage (NCBI taxonomy): Eukaryota > Viridiplantae > Streptophyta > Magnoliopsida > Arecales > Arecaceae > Areca > Areca catechu. The sequence goes on along the minus strand of CM038051.1, from coordinate 141,284,889 downwards.
GGATCCAGCTCAAAAAATCCTTGGAATGAAGATTTGCAGAGATAGATTCAAGGGGATTCTCTATTTGTCACCAGGAGGTTATATCAAGAAGATTCTTGAAAGGTTTGGGATGGAGAAGGCCAAACCAGTGGAGACACCATTACCATGGAACATATCTCTCTAAGATTCAAACCCCTAGATAGATGAGGAGAGAGAGTACATGGAGAGTGTTTCACATGCAAATGCTATAGGCAGTGTTATGTATGCTATGGTATGTTGCAGGCCAGACATAGCATATGCTGTAAGCCAGGTGAGTAGGTACATGTAAAATCTTTGGAATGAACACTAGAAAGCATTGAAGTGGATTTTGAGGTATCTACAGGGAACTCAAAAGCCTAGATTGGTATTTGGTGGGTAGCCAAAAGGATAAGGAAAGAACTCTAGAAAGTTATATGGAGGTTCGGGTCCTTTGGAAGGGTATGTAGATGCAAGTTATGTAAGTGATCTTGATACAAGAAGGTTTACTACAGGTTATATCTTTTGCTTACATGGTGGACCGGTTTCTTGAAGATCTACCCTTCAACCTATCACCGCTCTATCTATAACAGAGGCTGAGTATATAGATATTACAGAGGCTACAAAGGAAGCACTAGGCTAAGGAGGCTAGTTGCTGAGATAGGGGTGGAATAGTGTATGGTGGTCCTGTATAGTGATAGCCAAAGTGCCATACATTTGACTCAGAACCCAGTCTATCATGCATGCACAAAGCATATAGATGTGAGGTACCACAGGATCAGAGAGCTGGTGGAGGAAAAAGAAGTGGCACTGGTGAAGGTCCACACAAAGTAGAACCAGGCTGATGCACTTACAAAGGCTCTACTGGAGAAAGCTTTCATTCATGTATGTGGTTGATGGGTCTGAGGTGTCTAGTGCAATAACCTGTAATCTTGGAGCACCAAGGTGGAGATTGTTGAGTCTCAGGTGGTGCATTCATGATTTCAGGGGGATGGGCCAAAGTTCAGCTTGGTCCGATTTATCATGGTCACACATGATGTATCTAGTGCTAGGAGTGAGTCCGGGATGAGTCCTAGATGTTAGACTGAGTTTTGGTTAGTCTAGGCATTAGAGCCGGCTCGGTTTTGGTCAGAGTTGACTCTAATGGTTAGCATGGCATGGATGTTGGGAGGAGTTTTGCTAAGAGTTGGCTTGGACTGCTAGGAGTTGGCTTGGTACTACTGAGAGTCGGCTTGGATCACTGGGAGTCGACTCGAATCTGTAGAATAGGTAAACCTCGGTCTAGATGAGTTGACTCGAGGGGTTCGAGCTGACTCATCCAGAGTGCTCTTTGCAGCATGGAGTCGACTCTAGGGGATCGAGCCAACTCAGATGATGGGATCTTTTGAATCACGTGTTGTTGTGTTAGGATGTTCTGGGGGGCTAGGTCCTTTACGATCTAGGTATATGAATATGTAAGTTGGGATGGTTATGAGTGAGGACAAGAGAGAGAAGGTCATTTGTAATAGTCCAAGGAAACAATCGAAATCAAGAAACCCCTCCATTTCTTCCAGATCTCGTTCTTTCTCCTTTCAATCTTCTTCACTTCTCGATCAATCCAATGGATCAATTGATCTTTGTTTGACTTGTATCCTATCGTGATCATTGTGGATTGCTGGCAGAGGGTCTTTCGTGCATCTGGATTGCTTCCACTGGATGTGGGTTCGTCAGATCATCTCCATCAGTAGACTTCATGAGGGAGGGCCTCGACCACTTTGTAAGGACCTTCCCAGTTCGGGGAGAGCTTGCCACATTCCCCGGCTGTGAGACTTCATCTCACCGTAGGACCAAGTCACCCGGGTGGAAGGCCTTCAGCTTCATATGGGAATTATAATACCGGGCCACCTGTTGTTTGTAAGCCACCATGCAGAGCCGAGCTTTGTCCCTTGTCTCTTCTAGTAGGTCCAGGTTGAGTAGAAGGTGGGCTGGATTTTCAGCTTCATCATATTGCTCTACCCACAGTATGGACAAACCCATCTCCACAAGAATCACAACCTCAGAATCGAAGACAAGATTGAAGGGTGTCTCACCTATTTCCATCCGAGGCATGGTATGGGAGGTCCAAAGTATGTTGGAGAGTTCCTCGGCCCATCGGCCCTTGGCCTCATCTAGCCTGGTGGGAGCCCTTGGAGGATAGTCCGATTGGTCACCTCTACCTCCCCGTTGGTCTGAGGGTGAGCCACCAAAGTGAAGTGGTGATGGATGCTTAGATCGGTACAGAACTCCTCGAATGCTTGGTTGTTAAACTGTCATCCGTTATCAGTAATGATTGAGTAGGGAAGGCCAAAATGACAAATGATCGACTTCCAAAGGAAGGATCTGGCCTTGGCTTTAGTGATTCGGGCCAATAGCTTGACATTGACCCACTCGATGAAGTAGTCGATGGTCACAATTAGGTACCTCCATTGTCCGGACATGGAGGAAATGGTCCCAAAATGTCCATCCCTCATTGGGCAAACGGCCAGGGATCAGAGAGTTAGGAGAGAGGCATGGCCAGCTGACGTTGTATGTAAGCGTGTCTTTGGCAATGGTCACACTTTTTTATAAAGTCAGCCATGTCTTCCCTCATAGTCTCCCAATAATATCCTTGCCAAAGGGCTTTATATCCCGGTGTCCTACCTCCCATATGGTTCCCATAGAGGCCTTCATGTATCTATCTCTTGGTCATGTAGGCCACCTCTGAGGGTCTCAAACACTTCAGGAGTGGGTAGGAGTGGGACCTCCAGTAGAGTTGCCCATCCATCAGCATGAAGTGCACGGCCTTCTTCTTAAAGCAGCTGGCCTCTATGAAGTTCTTGGGCATGGTATCTTCAGTAATGTACCTGATGTAGTGGTCCATCCAACTAGGCTCAGGAGTGACTTATTGGACTTCGCTGGGTACTTTGTAACTAAGAGCCTACAGGTATTCAATGTAGGCATTACCCAGCGATGAGTCCAGTAGAGTTGCAAGCTTGGAGAGAGCGTTAGCATGGGCATTCTCTCCACAAGGGATGTGGGAGATGCTGAAATGCTAGAAACCTGCCATGCTCGAATGTAACAAACCTGCCATGCTCGAATGTAACTACTCTAGATATCTTGCCATATGAGGATCTTAGGCTTTGAACTCTTCCGAGACTTGACCTGTAACTAGCTACGAGTCAGTGAAGACACTTAGGCTTGACACACCCAGCTCACGGGATACCTTTAATTTCCTGAGGAGTGATTCATACTCGGCCTGGTTATTAGTAGCTTTGAACAGAAAGCATAGTACACACTCGACCATGACCTTGTCAGAGTTAGCGAGGATGAGGTCGGCTCTGCTTCCTCCCAAATTGGATGCACCATCCATGTGGAGGACCATGGGATGCTCTAAAGAAGCTTCTTCCGGCTCTCTGCTCATGCAGGCACATTCCACCAGAAAGTCAGCCAGCACCTATGCCTTTTGAGATGTCCTCGGGTGGTAGGTGATATCGAACTCACTAAGCTTCAGTACCCATTTAGCTAGATGCCAAGATGTGTGTAGGTGGTTGAGTATGGCCCTTAAAGGCTGGTTGGTGAGGACTGCAATCGGGTGGGCTTGGAAGTATAGCCTAAGACATTGAGCAAACATAATGAGCATAAATTTTTTTTTTTGAGTGGGTGTACCTGGTTTGCATATCATGGAGGAGCTTGCTGGCATAGTACACCAGCCTCTAGATCCTATCTCCATCTATGCAAATGAGCACTGAACTGACGGCCCTTGGGGAGACCACTAGATGTAGGAGGAGTTCCTCTCAATCCTCCAGCCTGGAGAGCAGTGGTGGCAATGTGAGGAACCTCTTCAACTCCTTGAAGGCTTCTCGGTGCTCCTTCATCCAGGAGAAGTCATGCATCTTACACAGCATCTTGAAAAAGGGCAAGCATCAATCGATAGAGTGTGAGATGAACTGGCTTAGGGCCATGATGTGGTCGATTGGTGATGAATCTACTTCTTCGAGGTAGGGTGCTCCATGTCGATGATCGCTTGGACCTTCTCGGGATTGGACTCAATCACTCTATGGGTGACCATAAAGCCCAAGAATTTTTCAGCGGCAATGCTGAAGGTGCACTTGGCTAGATTCAACTTCATCTGATGTAGATGGAGGTTTTGGAAGGCTTTTGCTAGGTTTGCAATATGGTCCGACTCCTACGTGCTTATAACAAGCATGTCATCCACATAAACCTACATATTGCGGTCGATTTGGTCTTTAAAGACCTTATCGAGCATGCACTGGTATATGGCTCTAGTGTTCTTCATACCAAATGGCATCATCTTGTAGCAGTAAGTCCCTCGATCTATGTTGAAGGCAGTGTGCTCCTTGTCTTTAGGGTACATCCAGATCTAGTTGTACCTAGAAAATGCATCCATGAACGTAAGTGGTGCCTCGATGTAGCATTCACCAGCTGATTGATCTTGGAAAGGGGAAAGCTATCTTTTGGGTAGGCTCGACTGAGGTCTGTATAGTCTACACATATTCTTTATTTCTCATTAACCTTTTTGACCATGACTACGTTCGCCAACTAGCTAGGGTACTGGACTTCTCAAACGAAATTGGCTATGAGGAGCTTTCTACCTCTTTGTTGATTGCCTTTTGTCTCTTCAGGGTAAAGCTCCTCTTCTTCTACCAAACTGGGTGGCACCTCGAGTCGACGTTCAGCCTGTGAGTGATGACATCAGAAGGAATTCCCTGCATGTCTGTCGTAGTCCAGGCAAAAACATCTGCGTTCACCCAGAGGAAACTTAGTAAATGAGCCTTCTCATCCTCCCATAGCTGGGCTCCCACCTGTACCATCTTCAAAGGATCTGTGCTGAGGGGGTATGATAACAGGTGCTCGACTGGGCTACCCTTGGCATCTTCCACCCTTTGGTCAAGCTCATCGATGATAGGGTCCTCCCCGATGCTTCCAGCCCCGGGGATGGCCTGTAGGCAGTACTGAACTAGCTAGGGGTCCCCCTCATCTCCCCTACACCGTAGGGGGTTGGGAATTGAATTAGAAGCCAGTTTATAAATATGATCGCAACGAGTAGGTTGACCCCAAGGTGGCCGAAAATCATGTTGTAGGCTGAAGGGAGCCTAACAACCATGAAAGTCATCATTACTATACTCTATCAGGGCGGTGACTCGGTAGTGACTGGAAGGGTGATCTTCCCCTCGACCCCTATCGAATCTCTAGTAAAATTGACTAGAGGGGTATGCACTGGCTTCAATTGGATAGGAGACAAATTCATCTTCGAAAAGGAATCATAAAAAAGAACATCTGTTGATCTTCCACTATCGAGCATAATCCATTTTACAGGATGCTTAGCTATCATCATCTCGATGACAATAGCATCATTATTTATATTTCCCACCCTAGTTTCCCTTTTCCTCATAAAGGAGAGTACATTCTTAGACCCTTACCTTGCCCTGGTCCTTTTTGAGGTGCGCTCTATCCCCCAGAAGATCATGCCCAATGGCCTCTCGGTGGGCTGGTTGTCGAAAGGAGGAAGAGCTTTGAGAACCTGGGGTTTCGACGGGGCTTTGTCTCCCACGAACTTTCCAAGGTAGCCTCTTTTGGTTAGATCTTCAATCTCCTTCTTGAGATGGTAGCATTCCTCAGTGTCGTGGCCATGGTCACGTTGGAACTGGCAGTACTTTGACTTGTCTCGACCACCAGATAGCCTTAGCGGGGGAGGGCAACACAGGTAGCATTCGCCCTCGATCTCAATGAGAATCTTGGACCTTGGAGCGAGGAGAGGAGTGTACCTCTTTTCCTAGTTTGGGGTACTCTTTGGCTTTGGGCCTGTCCGAAGGTTCTGGGTCACCCTGGGCCTGTGCATCCCAAATAATTTTCCTTGGGGCTGCTTCTTCAATGGCCTCCTGTCTAGCTCCCTTCTGGTGAGGTTTGCCTCCTTCGCATGGATGTACTTATGGGCCTGGAGGAGGAGCTTGGATTAGGTCCTCAGGGGCTTCTTGTCAAGGGAGTAAGTGAGATGGGAAGTACTTAGTCCTTTTTTCAGTGCCAACATGGCAATGGGTTTGTCCAGGTTGTAAATTTTCAGGATGGCAACATTGAAGCGGGACACATAGTCTCGCAAGGACTCATGGTCCTGCTAGCGGATGGAGAAGAGACTATCGGCTTCTCGTGGTACCTTCTGATAAGCATTGAAGTATGCCATGAACTTCTTCTCTAATCGTGCAAAAAAGTCAATGCTCCTTAGCTCAAGGCAGGTGTACTAGACTCGAGCAACCTTCCGAAGTGTGGTTGAGAAGGCGATGCAGAGAAGGGCATCAGTTGTTCCTTAGACTCTCATGAGAGCCTTGTAGCTCTTCAGGTGGTCTAGGGGGTTAGTGGTCCCATCATAGGGATCCACTTGAGGCATTAGAAACATACTATAAATCGATTCCCTTGGATCTTGTAGGAGAAAGGGGGGTGGAAGTCAAAGCCCATAGGCTCACTTGAGGAGCCCTGTAGATTGGCAAACTGATGGGATAGCTCGGCTAGCTTGTGCTCTTGTTCCTCCAGGCACCTCTCAGCCTAATGCTTGATAGACTCATCGATTGAACCTTCTACCAAGTTCATCAGAGGAGAGAAAGATAAGGGTCAGAGGAGATCATGCCGGGGGGCCTTGCCGAGATGGTGCTTGCAGTGCCTTGAGATGATGTGGTTTGAGGCCAGGGATCAACTCTCTCGGTTGGTCGAACCACTCCACTGCCTCTTCCCTGGGGTCTGAAGGTTTCCCTAGGGGCAGGACATGGTCAGTGGGTGCGATCGCCTTCCTTGGAAGGATCGCAAGCAACCACAATGTCCAGTGGCTTGAGCGACGGGGGCTTGATGCGGAAAAAAAAGGATGAGGTGATGATGATGGCATGGATGATGCAAAGGTGGTTATATCTTGTTTTCTTTTTAGGGTTTTATCTTTGGTTCCCGATTGCAAGCAAAGAGAACCTAGGAAAATTGAAAGAAAAGAGGTCTATGCTAGCAGATCAATCCCTAAGAAATGATAGACCAGGACCCCGAGATTAAGGAACCCGGGATTAGGACTAGCTCGATACACCCAATACCAACCTAGGAGATGGGGATGCAAACCTTTCAAATTCTGAAGCGCCTGGTGTAGAGATCGCTCAACTCGACGGATGCGGCATGGATGTCCAAGCAATCGTGCCCGTGGATGCGCCGATTCCCGATCATGTGGCCATGATGGCAAGATGACCCATCTCCGATGTCCGTAGCACTGAGGAAGACCTGTAGGCAGCAAGAGAAAGAACGGTTAGCGAAGAGATGAGAAGTGTTGAAGTTGAAATAGGGTTAGGGTAGAGAAACAGGGCTTCGAGTCCGGTATCCGACTGGAGTCCGAAATCGAAGTTGATAACTTGGGGCCTCGCACCCCGCGACGTCCCGGAGGATGAAGGAATTGTAGCCTCCCACCACTCGATGCTCTCAGGCGAAGGAACGTGGCCTCACAACACTCGACGCCCTCAGGCGAAGGAACGTGGCCTCACACCACTCGACATCCCTGGGGATGAAGGAAGCTCTCACTCAACCTAGCCTAGGGACAAGGATTGAAGAAGAGGATGGAACACACAAGCTTTCTTTCATTAATCATCAATAAAAATTTACAAGAGGGGTTTGGGTCCTTTAAATAGGAACTCAAGAGCACTTTGAAATTTAAACTACCCTATTACACTTGGCGCCCAAAATTTGGAGAACTTCTTTGGCCAACTAGCTTGGATTGGCATGAATCTTGGCGTTGCACCTTGACTTCCCTCTTTTGGTTGCTTTGTTTTGGTAGAAGGCGTGAATGGAGGCTTGATGTCTTCACCATGCCTTTCTTGCTTAACTTCATTATGGAAGGAGGCTTGAGTGGAGGCATGCATCAAGGGATCATGCCTTTCTTGCTTAACTTCTTTATGGAAGAAGGCTTGAGTGGAGGCATGCATCAAGGGATTTGAAACTTCTTTCCACTTGGAGAATGGAGGATGCCTTTCTTGCTTGACTTCTTTATGGAAGGAGTCTTGAGTGGAGGCATGCATCAAGGGATTTGAAACTTCTTTCCATGACCGACTATCCTAGATTGGAATAGAGCTTGAAGAGGGGAGGGGAAGGGGGCATAGAACATGTGAGTGGTCCCCTTTCTTGGGCGCCCAAAACAAACCACATGTCATCACCTCAGTGCACCACATAAATAGATAAGGTGGGCCCTGAGCTGACATGTCTCCTTGCCTTTGTTAGGCTTAAAAGAGACTTAACTTTTGAACCACTAAAGACTTCATGGGCTTAGACTCGGCCGGACTTATTACAAGACTCAGCTCGACCGATGGGTCGAGGTACAGACTCCATTTAAGCAAATAAACTAGAGGCTGACAGCCTTATTACAGGACTCGATAAACACAGAACCCTAATCAGAGATCCTCCGAAGTTTGAAGGGCTCAAGTCAAACCCTGATTGGTGGGGACACCGGAGGCAGCAGAATAAGATAGAGGCTTTTCAATCCTCTATGAATTGATCAATAATTTATGAGTCCATTTGTAATAAGGGCTTAGCCCATCCGAGTCCATTTTAGTTGTTATTTAGGTCTTTTGAGTTGTTATTTCAGTTCTGTACTAGTTAGCTCATGTTGAGCTAGTTCAGTCCAATGCTAGTCAGCTCATGTTAAGCAAATTTATTTTTTTGAGTCCTGTCCAAGCATACTGAAGACTCAAGACCACATCATACAAGTGAAGACCAAGTCCAACTAGATTGAAGACATGGAAGTTTAGCCCAAGTCCAACCCAGCTTGATGATTTGAAGACCCCAGGAGGAAAATTCAGAAAACCCTGATTTCTTACAGATGCCCTCCAGATGCCCAGATTCCCTTCCAGATGCCAAAGTATATTCATAGACCAGGGCATCCATGATTCTAGAGGTCCATCTGCATCCTAGCCCAAAGAAATCAAGCCCAGGTGCCAAGCCCAAGCCCTAAAGAAGCAAGATACCAGGGAATATTCTTGCTACATGGCTACCAGGCCACCTCAGCTTCCAGAGGCCCAAACCCATGCACCCGAGCCCCTTTGGGCCAGACTCTTACTGCTCCTAGAAGCCCAACACACCCCCCTAGGCATCCTTGGAGTGTTGACCAAGTCAAGAGAATTTTTAGGGATTTTTCTACCTAATATTTCCTTATTTTCTAGCTAGGATTTGAGAGGGAAAAGGATTCTTATGTAAAGACTAATGTGCCCTTACTTGGAGCCCAAGGTTAAGGGTCTATTTAAAGGACCCTAGCCTCTTGTATGAAGGGAATTTTTTATATGAATTAAAACCTTGAGTTCTTCTATTGAGTTGTGTGATACCCTGCTGTGTGCATAAAGGGGTTTGTGAGAGTTTTTCTTCCCAGTGCTGCAATCATCTTCCTGCTACCAATAAGCATCTCAGATCCCTGGATGCCCACTCCAAAAGAAGCCTTCTCTTGCTGTTTTCCCTTTGCTTCCTTGTTCCTTTGCGAATTTTCTAACCCCTGACAGGTCGTTTACAGGTCTCCGAGTTCCTACGAATCCAACGACTCCAGCCAAGCCTCAATCGGATCACCGAGCAGAAAGCCGGGTATCCACGGGTCTTTGGCTCGATTTTCTAGGCTACATCCATCGAGGAACGAGAGACCCCTTGCTACGATCTTCACAGACGTTGTCAGGTACACCCCCTCTACCTCCAATAGTTTTATTGTAGGAGAACTTGCCCTAACCGAGGCTTCTCAGCCCCGGTGATCCTTCTTTTCTACTTTTCTAGGTCCTAATCTGCATGCTGATCTTCTAAAATTTATATAAAATTCCCTACAACTTATTTTAATCTAAAATTCAGGAATTAATCACTCAACCCACATATAAAATGTACAAAAAAAAATTGCGTGCATATTAGTCCCCCATCACTGATGCCCACATCAAATCTCCCGGAGTGGGAGAAACTCGACCATGTCGAGTGGAAGTTGATTTGGCTTTGGTACTTCTCCAGCAGTCGGTGAATGGCAGGTCCTCCTGGGTGATCCACGAGTCATCAGATTTGGGGTCGGCCTTGCCAACGGACCAAGTAACCTGAAAGCCTTTGCCCTGGGCTGTGGTAGCTCGACCATCCAAGATACTCTCGATCCGCACTCCTTACTCAGGTCAATTTGGAAGTGGACACTCTGGTCAGGTTTACTCTCCAAAAAGGATTAGGCTCAAATCACTCGCTAGGTGGTTTGCTGGTTCCCTATACTTAACTAAGTGCAAGATATTGAGAGTCGAGCTAATGTCCCAAATCAGGGTATTAGGGTCACTCTCCTATCACTCTAAGGGACCAATTCAGCGAGCATAAAAACTTCTTTATTATTTGAGAATCCCCAATTCTCTACTTAGCTTGCTTTCAGGAACAACCTAATTTTAATTATTAATTTTTGTGTCCCTAGTATGCAATGCAAGAAATCATGCAGATTCTGAGACTCAAGTAACACTCAACAAAAGCAAACTAAACTAGGTATTCCTAGTAAGAAGAATTTATTGGGGTCCTAGTGCCTAAACCTACTAGACCATTGGTTCTCTAGGCTTGACCCTAGCCTGGTATGCACAAGAAAAATCTTTTATGATCCCTAATAGATGCCATAAAGTATACCATAAGTAGAGGGCGAATAGGATGGGCTCTAAGGAGTCACACATTCTGGTAGTCTCAATAAAAAGTATCCTCCTGGCTCTAGGGATATAAGATGGCTTAAGAAAAGGCAGGGAATAAAAAGGAGACTCAGGGACTGGTTCAAAGTTTAGGCAGCTGACCTTAATGTATGAATGAAGGTTTAAAGGTGTGCTCATCTTAACCTCATGGTCAATACTAGGAGGATCGATAGGTGCAAGTCCTCGGGTAGGCGGGATGCTCCTAGATAGCGGAGGGCTTTCGGGAAGGTCTTTGGAACATTCATCTTGAGAATCTATACCATCATCTATTTCATTTGATCCTGGCTTGGTCAATTCTACTACAAGGTCTATAGTGGACTCAAGATCATTATCATTTGGGTCCTTGCTATGTTCTGGGGTATCCTTAATGATTCCATCAGGTGGGAGCTGATCAATTAAATTATCAGGCGATACCTCCACACATTCTTCTTCTTCTTCATATTCATTAATCAAGCTTATGTCAGGCTCATATATGACCTCTTCAAACTCACTGAAGGGTTCTAATCCTTTCTCCTTTGGTTCCTCTATAGGCACAACTATGGTTGGGTCAACTACTTTTGGGATGGCCATACCTAACTCCTTCTCAGTGTTTTCTTTCTGGTCAAGAGGTGACACGGGTGGGGATTGATAAACAAAAGTCTGGTTCACTATAGATGTCGGATCAATCGGGATTTGATTCAAGTTGGTAGAGGTCGGCTTTAAGTCCAAAGTATTAGATCGAGTATATCTTAAAGACCACTCACAGTCTTGGGCTTCTTGGTAGGCTTGCTCTAACTTATTGGTCTTTTCAAAGCCTAATTTTATATAGATGTTTGGGTGTAGCCAAGCCCTAAACATCAATGTGATCTAAACCTCGGTCTCAATGGTATTACATTTCATGACATACCACTGGAAGTCCTCGATATACTCAGACACTGGCCTATTACCTTGTCTCAATTGGTGCCACCGGCCTAGAAGTCTTTGCTCATAGGATTCACCTAGGTACCCTGCTCTCAACTTACTTCTCATGTCTTTCCAAGTTACCTTAGACTCTTGTCTCTCATACTTCATTCTTCCTCTAACATCAAACCAATAACGTTCGGCTGAACCCCGAAGATGCATTTGGGCAAACCTGACCTTACTATCCTCACACAGATCGCTCCACTTAAAATATTCATCCATATCATCCTCCCAATCAATATAAACCTGACGATCATGACTTCCTCGAAAAGGACGAAACTGAGGATAGACTCTAGGGTTAGATGCCATGAAAATACTGACTAGTTAAAGGGTAGTTAGGCTAAAGGACTCCTAATTCTAGACTAATCATGCAACACACAACGAACGTCTAAGATCTAATAGACCTAGAATCTCAACCAGTTGCCTAGGTTAGAGTGGCAAACCAGTCTGTAGTAGCCTTGTCCTTGGCCAGGTAGGTGGAGGGGAGTGGAGGTTCCTCTCTGCTTGCCTTAGACACCAATTTTGCAATTGGCCAGGTAAGCAAACCAACCCACAAGCCCTGATTCACCAAGCCTAGACACCAAGAACTCAGTACAAACATATTGGGCTATCACCAAGATTAGACACTTGGTCTCGACTCGACCAAATGGGTGTCCTTAAGCTCTCTAGAGCAATTAGGTATCTAACTGATTTTAGTTAGGGTTTGGGTTCGGGATGCAGGTTAGTGGTTTGTGGGCTAGGGACAGGTGATGAACTCCTGACCCTATGTCAAATTGCCACCCTTAAGTGTTTTATGAACAATGTAGGCACAAAAATGTCTAAGAAAAAGATTTAATATATATATATATATATATATATATATATTTCAGATATATGGATGATAAGCAAAGTGCAAAAGAAGTCTAAATATGAACTAATTGCATGAACTAACTAAACGAGACAAGAAAGAGATGCTTGCTGAAACTGCAGGCCTGAGATTTTCTCAGGTGGTATTTCGGCTTGTAGAATTTCTACAGGCTGAAATAAAATCTGAGAAAAGAGCAGAAGAATCCTCTAAATGCAATAGATCCAGCAAAAGAAAAACGAAACAAAACAGAGATTCCTACAAAAAAAAAAAATTAAAATAGCAGACCAATTACGAACTGGACAGAATACAGAAACTAAATGCAAGAGCACTAGTCCTAGCCTAGGCTCTGATACCAAGAATGATGTGGAAAAAAAAGGATGAGGTGATGATGATGGCATGGATGATGCAAAGGTGGTTATATCTTGTTTTCTTTTTAGGGTTTTATCTTTGGTTCCCGATTGCAAGCAAAGAGAACCTAGGAAAACTGAAAGAAAAGAGGTCTATGCTAGCAGATCAATCCCTAAGAAATGATAGATCAGGACCCCGAGATTAAGGAACCCTGGGATTAGGACTAGCTCGATACACCCAATACCTACCTAGGAGATGGGGATGCAAACCTTTCAAATTTTGAAGCGCCTGGTGCAGAGATCGCTCCACTCGACGGATACGGCCTGGATGTCGAAGCAATCGTGCCCGTGGATGCGCTGGTTCTCGATCATGTGGCTGTGATGGCAAGACGACCCAACTCCGATGTCCGTAGCACCGAGGAAGACCTATAGGCAGCAAGAGAAAGAACGGTTAGCGAAGAGATGAGAAGTGTTGAAGTTGAAATAGGGTTAGGGTAGAGAAACAGGGCTTCGAGCCCGGTATCCGACTGGAGTCCGAAATCAAAGTTGATAACTTGGGGCCTTGCACCTGGTGCGGGCACCAGACTCAGAAGAAGACTTCAGGGCTCCATCTAGATCTCTGATTAACCTTTCCTGAAGAATTAGGGTTTTCTGGTTTTGTAATAAGGGTTCACTTGGTCAACTCAATTTTAGTCTTGAGTCTGTATTTCCCTGCAATTTAAATTTTGTTGAGTCATGTTGACTCAGTACAAGTCCTAGTAGTGGTCTAGGTCTTCTCTAGGTTGGTGCCACTTTTTTTTTCAGTCAAGTCAAGGTCCAGGGTGCCACATTTTTTTTTCAGGCCCAAGCAAGTGGGCGCCACACTCCCAGCCACATGCCAGAGTCCAGGAGGCGCCACATCTCCATCCAGTGTCTTTTTTCCCTAGACCACAAGAAGTAAGTTCCTTTTTTTTCTTGCACCACATGGGAGAGAAATCCATCAAGATACCTCAATCCAAGGAGGAGCCAATTTCTTTTCAGATAAACTCAAGCCAGGATGGCAAGAATTTTTCTTGAAGAGAGGATCAAGGAGGTGTCCCACAATGTTCCATAAAAATCCAAGTTATAAAAGGGAAGAGAGCATGTCTTGGAGAGGAATTCAAGGAGGTTCCCAAAAGTTTCCAAAAGTGTCAAAGCCATGAAAGGAAGAAGCCTAAACTTGTGGAGCAAGACTAGGAGGTGTCCAAATGAGCCAAACCATGAAGGGAAAATCCTTTATTCATGGAGAGATACTAGGAGACACCCCCATAACCTGCCATTTGGAGCTGATTTTCAAGTTTTCTTGGAGTTTTTGGGCTGCCCACTCATGGAAGGAGTCTTGGAAAGAGAATTTGATGCCTAAAGTGTGGGTTAGTCCTATTAGTCCCACATGGGAAATGTATAAAATTTATTTCTTTATTATGTCTATATATTCAACTCTATGTAACTCTTGAATTTAATGATGAATGAAATCAATTTCTATGTGAGCAACTTTGTGTTTCTCTCTTCCGCACTTGTATTCAGGTGTTGAGCTCCGTGAGGGAGTAAATCCGGGTTCCCTAGGAACCTTGAGGAGGTGTGAGATCTCCAACCCCAAACCCTACCAAAACCCTAGGTTAGCCACTTCAATTCCAAACCCTAGCCGCCCATCATCTTCTTCATTCCACCAATCATCCAAACCCTAATCTACCTCATTATCTCACGGCCCCTCTCTTCCAAGTAGAGGCCGACCACCAGCATCCAGGTCCAGATCGGCTACTTCGAATACAGAGCAAATCCCAGAGGAAGTCAGATCAGCATCCAGGAGAATCAGGATTTTAGCAACATCAATTTTTCAAGTTCTTCTTATCTAGTAAATCCTTTCTTTGAGTATCTGGTTCCTTAACTTGTTCTTCTTCTTTCTCAGATCATGAGTTCAGGAGAAGCCAACTCTACCAAAGGACCAGTACTAGAGGATCCATTGTGAGGATATCCGAATCCGAGGATCCAATAATCTGCTTGAGAGAGTCCTTCCACCAAACTCTGTGAAGATCATTGCCTGATACATAACCCTTCCCTTCTCTTTAGTTCTGTCCTGTTGAAAGTTCAGAGCGAAACCCTAGGTCTGGGAGTTTCTCAACCCCCAGCGATCCTTTACTTCTGAACTACTCTAATAATCTAGTTTCTTTGAATTGTGCTTTTAATTATTATATAGTTTCTTTCAATTTAGTTTAACTTTCCTTTGAGTCAAAGCCGACTTCTGAAAATATATATATAAAAAAAAAAAAATTATTCTTAATTTACTTCCGCATCACATCATCTCTTTTGTTCTGCATCAATTTTCGTATCAGAGCATTCGTTCTGCATCATTTTGGTATCAGAGCCTTGTCTAGGGTTTCTGACTTGCTTGCATGTTTTGAGTATCTCTCTTTTTTACTTTGTTTGCTCGAAGTAGACTCCCCAGGATGTCCGGTCCTAGGAATGAAGCGAGGTGCAAGCCTCCTCTTCCCATTCCACGGGGTGTTCCTAGGGCGTGTAGGGGATCCGCTGCGTTACAACTTCATAGCAGGAATTGTAAATGGGGGAAGCATTCTAGTTTCAGTCTGTAACTATCCTGTTACAGGAATTGTTTCTCATTGCAGGAAACTCTAAATTGCATGATTTTTATTTTACTGGAACTACTATAATTGAACCTATTTTTCATAATTTTACTATAATTTATTGGTTTCTATGAAATTTCTAAGAGTTAAATTATAGCAATTATATTTTTATATTTCTGTAATTCAATTTTTTTTGAGTGATCATCTCATAACTAATCTTAAGAGCAATTGAGCATCTAAGATAAGGGGAGGAGTTGATAACCTCTCCTTATCCCAAAACCACCACCCATTCATTCGATCCTAAGCATAATTTTAAAATTTATTAGACTTAATTTATCCTAGTGGGCTGGGGACACCAACAAGTCGGGTTTAGGCTAGTGTTGAGTCAGTTTGTCTAGTTACTCTGTGTGTGCTTTGTACTCAGTGTCTAGAACGGTGGTTCAGGGATTCTATCCCGAAGGGCTTGTGTGCTGGTGCGCCTACCTGGCCAATCACTGATTGGTGTCTAGGTTTGGCATTTAGGGACCTAACACTCCCCTTACACCTGCCTGGCTGAGTCCCGAGTTACTACAAGCTAGCTTGCCACTCTGATTGGGCATCTAGTTTGGACTCTAGGTCAAGTGAGCCAGTAGTTGCTTTAGTCTAGTCATATTCTGTGTGCTTGCTTGCATCATCATGTCCACCCGGAACGGAGTACCCTCCCAACCTGGTCAAATTCAACCTGATTTAGAGGCCATGGTTAGAACTCTTACCAAAAGTATGAACAAATTGAGTCAGGATATGACTGCTACTGTTGCCCAGTTTAAGGAACAAGTCCATGAGGATCTTACCTAGCTTAGGGATCAAGTTCAAGTACTTGGGGAACCAAGCATCAGAATTGGACTCATGACCCAGATTTTAATGTGCCTCAACCTCACCCACACCAGGAGCCTAGGAGGACCTTATACCGTGATCCCGAGCATAACCCTAGGAAGCCTAACCATGATATCTATAGTATGGATCGTGTCTATGAGAGGTCCTTACAATATTCTAGACCAGTCACTCAACAACCCAAGTCTTCTAGATAAAACCATTTAGATCCACACCCATGCCCAAGTAAGGTCTCTACTAGCTTGAAACCCAGTGTGACCCAGGTTCCCATATCGCAAGAATGTTGGTTTTATGGAGATAGAGGCCATAAATCTAGTCAGTGCCCATGCATAGGACTGTCTTGTGCACAGCTAAGTGATAAGAATCCTAAGGATGACATTAATGAGGGAGAACCCAAGCCTACCAATGAGGAAGAAAGGTTAGGTATGACAAGCCCAGAATCAATTGACCCGATTACCACTGACCCGAAACCCATTGAAGATGGCATCGAGGAAGTATATGATGCTGGCTTGAGTCTAGTTGATGAATATGAGGGGGAAGAACTTGAAGAATGTGACATCGATACTATTGGTTCCTTACTTGAGGAGACCTTGGAGAGCAACCAAGTGGTAGGACCTAGTTCAGAAATTCAAGAGATTTGTGAGAACCAGGCTCCTTTAGTCAAATACCCCCAGGAAGAACTCATAGTATTAGCCCGAGCTATCAGTTCGTATCTTTTAATGGCAGTCATTCCCCAAGTACCAATTGAAGATCTTTGCACAGAACTGTTTAAGTTTGTCCACCCTATGGTAGATCCTCTGCTTAGGATGACTGAATCAAGCCTCTTACAATTGGACCTTGTCCCATGCCCAGCCACTAAGGTCTCTCCCGTAATCTTAGTTGAACATCCTTGTCTTGAGCGGATTGATTCACCCAGTCCTGTAGAAGTCTTCCTTATGACCCCAGACCCCTTCCTTCACATGACTGACCTACCCTTCTATAGAGTATACCTTTCCGCACCCATATGTCAAATTTCAAGTCTTGAGGTCATCATCCATAGGCCCTTCCATGAATCATTCTTTAATCCAGTTCTTGAGAAAATGGATCATTATTTTCTTAGAGAACAAACCATAACTATTGCAATCACATGTCCAAGCTACTTCCCGAACCATCTCTTGATCTATTCCTGGGAGTAGCAAACTTTTCCTTTCGTAAGGATGACCAGTTGACACTCATAGATCACCATTCAAACCTTCAGGTCACCACCTTTAGTCAACAGGTAAATCGAGACTCCACCTTATATTTCCTCCCTTTCTCTAGGACTTCCAATGCTTCTTACACCATCCAAGTATACTTTGTCGAAGTCTTTAGAGTGAACCACGTGTCAGAACCTATTAGGTTTGCCACCTACTTCTGGAAGACCTTATGGCACCTACTAGGCACCCATGATAAGTTTTCATGCTCTGCATGCCATCCTCCGACCCAAGGTCAAACCTAGAGAGCCGTAGTTTGTTAGGTTTAGACCTAGGGTTCCTTTGGAATAAAGTCCATTCTTTAGGAATGCGTCGTCGTTCTAATTTAGTTTTTCTTGACCCTTTACTAGGCTTTGGCTTAGATTTTGATTTGATTGAGAGCACCAGGAATTGGGATTTGTATTTGGTCTAGGGCTAAAATTGCATTCAATATTTCGATCAATAGGTCTATAGGCTAGAGCCCCTTTGAAATTGTTCAAGGATACAAGCCACACACACCACTTGATCTGATTTCACTATTAGCCGACACACACAAGTCTGTTGATGCACTTGCATAGCATGTAAAGGACATGCATAAAGAAATTCATGCCAAAATAACTTTAAGTAATGAAACTTATAAAAAGTTGGCTAATTCTCAAAGGCGAGTCAAAACTTTTGTTGAGGGAGACTATGTAATGATTAGGTTAAGGCCTGAACGTTTTCCTCCTGGAACCGTTAGAAAGTTATATGCTAGAGGAGCTGGACCATTTAGAGTGGTGAAGAGAGTAGGGTCCAATGCCTATGTGCTCGAGTTGCCTTCAGAACTATGCATTAGCTCCACTTTCAACGTTACAGACCTAGTAGAGTATAGAGAGCCAGCTGTGATTTCTAGCGAGCCTTTTGAGCCTAATTATGCTCTTGAGAGTGAACACAACCCTGTGTGTCCACCAACAAACTGGCCAGCGAGGAAAGAGCAGATTGAAAAGATCCAGGATGATCAGGTTATTTCTACTCGTAATCGAGGATACCAAAGATACCTGGTCCGCTGGTAAGGAAGGCCAGATTTTGATGACTCTTGGATCTCCCGAGAAGAATTACAAGAATTGGACCCAGACCTCTTGGAGAGATACTAGAGCCAACTTGATCCATACTCGACAGGATCGAGTTCCTCCCACCCTAAGAGAATTGGTGCGGGCACCAGACTCAGAAGAAGACTTCAGGTGTCCATCTGGATCTCTGATTGACCTTGCCCGAAGAATTAGGGTTTTCTGGTTTTGTAATAAGGGCTGACTTGGTCAACTCAATTTTAGTCTTGAGTCTGTATTTCCCTGCAATTTAAATTTTGTTGAGTCATGTTGACTCAGTACAAGTCCTAGTAGTGGTCTAGGTCTTCTCCAGGTTGGTGCCACTTTTTTTTTCAGTAAAGTCAAGGTCCAGGGTGCCACATTTTTTCTCCCAGGCCCAAGCAAGTGGGCGCCACACTCCCAGCCACACGCTAGAGTCCAGGAGGCACCACATCTCTATCCAGTGTCTTTGGTCCCTACACTAGAAGAAGTAAGTTCCTTTTTTTTCTTGCACCACATGGGAGAGAAATCCATCAAGATACCTCAATCCAAGGAGGAGCCAATTTCTTTCCAGATAAACCCAAGCTAGGAAGGCAAGAATTTTTCTTGAAGAGAGGATCAAGGAGGTGCCCCATAATGTTCCATAAAAATCCAAGTTATAAAAGGGAAGAGAGCATGTCTTCGGGAGGAATTCAAGGAGGTTCCCAAAAGTTTCCAAAAGTGCCAAAGCCATGAAAGGATGAAGCCTAAACTTATGGAGAAAGACTAGGAGGTGTCCAAATGAGCCATACCATGAAGGAAAAATCCTTGATTCATGGAGAGATACAAGGAGACACCCCCATAACCTGCCATTTGGAGCTGATTTTCAAGTTTTCTTGGAGTTTTTGGACTGCCCACTCATAGAAGGAGTCTTGGGAAGAGAATTTGATGCCTAAAGTGTGGGTTAGTCCTATTAGTCCCACATGGGAAATGTATAAAATTTATTTCTTTATTATGTCTATATATTCGACTCTATGTAACTCTTGAATTTAATGATGAATGAAATCAATTTCTATGTGAGCAACTTTGTGTTTCTCTCTTCCGCACTTGTATTCAGGTGTTGAGTTTCGTGAGGGAGTAAATCTGGGTTCCCTAGGAACCTTGAGGAGGTATGAGATCTCCAACCCCAAACCCTACCAAAACCCTAGGTTAGCCACTTCAATTCCAAACCCTAGCCGTCCATCATCTTCTTCATTCCACCAATCATTCAAAACCTAATCTACCTCATCATCTCACGGCCCCTCTCTCCAAGTAGAGGCCGACCACCAGCATCCAGGTCCAGATCGGCTACTTCGAATACAGAGCAAATCCCAGAGGAAGTCAGATCAGCATCCAGGAGAATCAGGATTTTAGCAACATCAATTTTTCAAGTTCTTCTTATCTGGTAAATCCTTTTTTGAGTATCTGGTTCCTTAACTTGTTCTTTTTCTTTCCCAGATCCCGAGTTCAGGAGAAGCCAACTCTGCCAAAGGACCAGTATTAGAGGATCCATTGTGAGGATATCCGAATCTGAGGATCCAACAATCTGCTCGAGAGAGTCCTTCCACCAAACTCTGTGAAGATCACTTCCTGGTACATAACCTTCCCTTTTCTTTAGTTCTGTCATGTTGAAAGTTCAGAGCAAAACCCTAGGTCTGGGATTTTCTCAACCCCCAGCGATCCTTTACTTCTGAACTACTCTAATAATCTAGTTTCTTTGAATTGTGCTTTTAATTAATATATAGTTTCTTTCAATTTAGTTTAACTTTCCTTTGAGTCAAAGCCGACTTCTAAAAATATATATATAAAAAAAAAGAAATTAGTCTTAATTTACTTCCGCATCGCATCATCTCTTTTGTTCTACATCAATTTTGGTATCAGAGCATTCGTTCCGCGTCATTTTTGGTATCAGAGCCCTGTCTAGGTTTCTGACTTGCTTGCATGTTTTGAGTGTCTCTCTTTTTTACTTTGTCTGCTCGAAGTAGACTCCCCAGGACGTCCGGTCCTAGGAATGAAGCGAGGTGCAAGCCTCCTCTTCCCATTCCATGGGGTGTTCCTAGGGCATGTAGGGGATCCACTGGGTTACAACTTCGTAGCAGGAATTGTAAATGGGGGAAGCATTCTAGTTTCAGTCTGTAACTGCCCTGTTGTAGGAATTGTTTCTCATTGCACATAACTCCAATTGTGTGGATTTTATTTTGCTGAACAAGTATAATTGATACTATTTTACATAATTTTACTGTAATTTATTGGTTTTTGTAAAATTTTTGAGAGTTAATTACAGCAATTCTGTTTCTGTGTTTTTGCAATTCAATTTTTTTTGAGTGATCATCTCCTAACTCATCTTAAGGGCAATTGAGCATCTAAGATAAGGGGAGGAGTTGATAACCTCTCATTAGCCCAAAACCACCACCCATTCATTCGATCCTAAGCCTAATTTTAAATTTATTAGACTTAATTTGTCCTAGTGGGCTGGGGACACCAACAAGTCGGGTCTAGGCTAGTATTGAGTCAGTTTGTCTAGTTACTCTGTGTGTGCTTTGTACTTAGTGTCTAGAATGGTGGTTCAGGGATTCTATCCCGAAGGGCTTGTGTGCTGGTCCGCCTACCTGGCCAATCACTGATTGGTGTCTAGGTTTGGCATTTAGGGACCTAACACTCCCCTTACACCTGCCTGGCTGAGTCCCGAGTTACTACAGGCTAGCTTGCCACTCTGATTGGGCATCTAGTCACATTCTGTGTGCTTGCTTGCATCATCATGTCCACCCAGAATGGAGTACCCTCCCAACCTGGTTAAATCCAACCTGATTTAGAGGCCATGGTTAGAACTCTTACCAAAAGTATGAACAAATTGAGTCAGGATATGACTGCTACTATTGCCCAGTTAAGGAACAAGTCCATGAGGATCTTACCCAGCTTAGGGATCGAGTCCAAGTACTTGGGGAACCAAGACATCAGAATTGGACTCCTGATCCAGATTTTAATGTGCCTCAACCTCACCCACACAAGGAGCCTAGGAGGACCTTATACCGTGATCCCGAGCATAACCCTAGGAAGCCTAACCATGATATCTATAGTGTGGATCGTGTTTATGAGAGGTCCTTACAATATTCTAGACTAGTCACTCAACAACCCAAGTCTTCTAGATCAAACCATTTATATCTACACCCATGCCCAAGTAAGGTCTCTACTAGCTTGAAACCCAGTGTGACCCAGGTTCCCATATCGCAAGAATGTTGGTTTTGTGGAGAAAGTGGCTATAAATCTAGTCAGTGCCCATGCATAGGACTGGCTTGTGCACAGCTAAGTGGTAAGAATCCTAAGGATGACATTATGAGGGAGAACCCAAGCCTACCAATGAAAAAAGGTTAGTATGACAAGCCCAGAATCAGTTGACCCGATTACCACTGACCCGAAATCCATTGAAGATGGCATCGAGGAAGTATATGATGCTGGCTTGAGTCTAGTTGATGAATATGAGGGGAAGAACTTGAAGAATGTGACATCGATACTATTGGTTCCTTACCTGAGGAGACCTTGGTGAGCAACCAAGTGGTAGGACCTAGTTCAAAATTCAAGAGATTTGTGAGAACCAGGCTCCTTTAGTCATATACCCCCAAGAAGAACTCATAGTGTTAGCCCGAGCTATCAGTTCGTATCCTCTAATGGCAGTCATTCCCCAAGTACCAATTGAGATCTTTGCACAGAACTGTTTAAGTTTGCCCACCCTATGGTAGATCCTCTCCTTAGGATGACTGAATCAAGCCTCTTACAATTGGACCTTGTCCCATGCCCAGCCACTAAGGTCTCTCCCGTAATCTCAGTTGAACATCCTTGTCTTGGCGAGCGGATTGATTCACCCAGTCCTAAAGAAGTCCTCCTTATGACCCCAGACCCCTTCCTTCACATGACTGACCTACCCTTCTATAGAGTATACCTTTCCGCACCCATATGTCAATTTCAAGTCTTCAGGTCTTCATCTATCAGGCCCTTCCATGAATCATTCTTTAATCCAGTTCTTGAAAATGGATCATTATTTGGAGAGACAAACCTAACTGTTGCAATCACATTGCAATACATGACCTAGGCTACTTCCCGAACCATCTCTTGATCCATTCTTGGGAGTAGCAAACTTTTCCTTTCATAAGGATGACCAGTTGACACTCATAGATCACCATTCAAACTTTCAAGTCACCACCTTTAGTCAACAGGTAATTCGAGACTCCACCTCATATTTCCTCCCTTCTCTAGACTTCGAATGCTTCTTACACTACCCAGTATACTTTGTCGAAGTCTTTTGAGTGAACCATGTGTCAGAACCTATTAGTTTGCCACCTACTTCTGGAAGACCTTATGGCACCTACTAGGCACCCATGATAAGTTTTCATGCTCTGCATGCCATCCTCCGATCCAAGGTCAAACCTAGAGAGCCGTAGTTTGTTAGGTTTAGACCTAGGGTTCCTTGGAATAAAGTCCATTCTTTAGGAATGCGTCGTCAGTCTAATTTAGTTTTTTCTTGACCCTTTACTAGGCTTTGGCTCAGATTTTGATTTGATTGAGAGCACCAAGAATTGGGATTTGTATTTGGTCCAGGGCTAAATTGCATTCAATATTTCGATCAATAGGTCTATAGGCTAGAGTCCCTTTGAAATTGTTCATGGATACAAGCCTCACACACCACTTGATCTGATTTCACTATTAGCCCACACACACAAGTCTCTTGATGCACTTGCATAGCATGTAAAGTTCTTGCATAAAGAAATTCATGCCAAAATAACTTTAAGTAATGAAACTTATAAGAAGTTGGCTAATTCTCAAAGGCGAGTCAAAACTTTTGTTGAGGGAGAGTATGTAATGATTAGGTTAAGGCCTGAATAGTTTCCTCCTGGAACCTTTAGAAAGTTACATGCTAGAGGAGCTGGACCATTTAGAGTGGTGAAGAGAGTAGGGTCCAATGCCTATGTGCTCGAGTTGTTTTCAGAACTAGGCATTAGCTCCACTTTCAACATTACAGACCTAGTTGAGTATAGAGAGCCAGCTGTGATTTCTAGCGAGCCTTTTGAGCCTAATTATGCTCTTGAGAGTGAACACAACCCTGTGTGTCCACCTACAAACTGGCCTGCGAGGAAAGGAGCAGATTGAAAAGATCCAGGATGATCAGGTTATTTCTACTCGTAATCGAGGATACCAAAGATACCTGGTCCGCTGGTAAGGAAGGCCAGATTTTGATGACTCTTGGATCTCCCGAGAAGAATTACAAGAATTGGACCCAGACCTCTTGGAGAGATACTAGAGCCAACTTGATCTATACTCGACAGGGTTGAGTTCCTCCCACCCCGGAGAATTGGTGCGGGCACCAGACTCAGAAGAAGACATCAGGGCTCCATCTGGATCTTTGATTGACCTTGCCTGAAGAATAGGATTTTCTGGTTTTGTAATAAGGTTGACTTGATCAACTCAATTTTAGTCTTGAGTCTGTATTTCCCTGTAATTTAAATTTTGTTGAGTCATGTTGACTCAGTACAAGTCTAGTAGTGGTCTAGGTCTTCTCTAGGTTGATGCCACCTTTTCTTAGTCAAGTCAAGGTCCAGGGAGCCACATTTTTTCTCCCAGGCCCAAGCAAGTGGGCGCCACACTCCCAGCCACACGCTAGAGTCTAGGAGGCGCCACATCTCCATCCAGTGTCTTTGGTCCCTAGACCACAAGAAGTAAGTTCCTTTTTTTTCTTGCACCACTTGGGAGAGAAATCCATCAAGATACCTCAATCCAAGAAGGAGCCAATTTCTTTCCAGATAAACCCAAGCCAGGATGGCAAGAATTTTTCTTGAAGTGAGGATCAAGGAGGTGCCCCACAATGTTCCATAAAAATCCAAGTTATAAAGGGAAGAGAGCATGTCTTGGGAAGGAATTCAAGGAGGTTCCCAAAAGTTTCCAAAAGTGCCAAAGCCATGAAAAGAAGGCTAAGCGGACTTGTGCAAGACTAGGAGGTGTCCAAATGAGCCAAACCATGAAGGAAAAATCCTTATTCGGAGATACTAGGAGACACCCCCATAACCTGCCATTTGGAGCTGATTTTCAAGTTTTCTTGTTTTTTGGACTGCCCACTCATGGAAGGAGTCTTGGGAAGAGAATTTGACACCTAAAGTATGGGTTATTCCTATTAGTCCCACATAGAAAATGTATAAAATTTTATTTCTTTATTATGTCTATATATTCAACTCTATGTAACTCTTGAATTTAATGATGAATGAAATCATTTCTATGTGAGCAACTTTGTGTTTCTCTTCCGCACTTGTATTCAGGTGTTGAGCTCAATGAGGGAGTAAAATCCGGGTTCCCTAGGAACCTTGAGGTGGTGTGAGATCTCCAACCCCAAACCCTACCAAAACCCTAGGTTAGCCACTTCAATTCCAAACCCTAGCCACACCATCATCTTTTTCATTCCACCAATCATCGAAACCCTAATCTACCTCATCATCTCACGGCCCCTCTCTTCCAAGTAGAGGCCGACCACCAGCATCCAGGTCCAGATCGGCTACTTCGAATACAGAGCAAATCCCAGAGGAAGTCAGATCAGCATCCAGGAGAATCAGGATTTTAGCAACATCAATTTTTCAAGTTCTTCTTATCTGGTAAATCCTTTCTTTGAGTATCTGGTTCCTTAACTTGTTCTTCTTCTTTCCAGATCCTGAGATCAGGAGAAGCCAACTCTGCCAAGGACCAGTATTAGAGGATCCATTGTGAGGATATCCGAATCCGAGGATCCAACAATCTGCTCGAGAGAGTCCTTCCACCAAACTCTATGAAGATCACTGCCTGGTACATAACCCTTCCCTTCTCTTTAGTTCTGTCATGTTGAAAGTTCAGAGCGAACCCCTAGGTCTTGGAGTTTCTCACCCCCAGCGACCCTTTACTTCTGAACTACTCTGATAATCTAGTTTCTTTGAATTGTGCTTTTAATTATTATATAGTTTCTTTCAATTTAGTTTAACTTTCCTTTGAGTCAAAGCCGACTTCTGAAAATATATATATAAAAAGAAATTAGTCTTAATTTTCTTCCGCATCGCATCATCTCTTTTGTTCTGTATCAATTTTGGTATCAGAGCATTCGTTCTGCATCAACACCCCGCGATGTCCCGGAGGACGAAGGAATTATGGCCTCCCCACCACTCGACGCTCTCAGGCAAAGGACGTGGCCTCACACCACTCGATGCCCTCAGGCGAAGGAACGTGGCCTCACACCACTCGACATCCCTGGGGATGAAGGAAGCTCTCACTCAACCTAGCCTAGGACAAGGATTGAAGAAGAGGATGGAACACACAAGCTTTCTTTCATTAATCATCAATAATAATTTACAAGAGGGGTTTGGGTCCTTTAAATAGGTACTCAAGAGCACTTTAAAATTTAAACTACCCCATTACACTTGGCACCCAAATTTTGGAGGAGAACTTCTTTGGCCGACCAGCTTGGATTGGCATGAATCTTGAAGTTGCACCTTGACTTCCCTCTTTGGGTTGCTTGGTTTTGGTAGAAGGAGTGAATGGAGGCTTGATGTCTTCACCATGCCTTTCTTGCATAACTTCATTATGGAAGGAGGCTTGAGTGGAGGCATGCATCAAGGGATCATGCCTTTCTTGCTTAACTTCTTTATGGAAGAAGGCTTGAGTGGAGGCATGCATCAAGGGATTTGGAACTTCTTTCCACTTGGAGAATGGAGGAGGCCTTTCTTACTTGACTTCTTTATGGAAGGAGTCTTGAGTGGAGGCATGCATCAAAGGATTTGAAACTTCTTTCCATGGCCGCCCATCCTAGATTGGAAGAGAGCTTGAAGAGGGGAGGAGAAGGGGGCATGGATCATGTGAGTGGTCCCCTTTCTTAGGCGCCCAAAACAAACCACATGTCATCACCTCAATGCGCCACATAAATAGATAAGGTGGGCCCTGAGCTGTCATGTCTCCTTGCCTTTGTTAGGCTTAAAAGAGACTTAACTTTTGAACCACTAAAGACTTCATGGGCTTAGACTCGGCCCGACTTATTACAAGACTCAGCCCAACCTGATGGGTCGAGGTACAAACTCCATTTAAGCAAATAAACTAGAGGTTGACAGCCTTATTACATGACTCAATAAACACATAACCCTAATCAGAGATCCCCCGAAGTTTGAAGGGCTCAAGTCAAACCCTGATGCCCACATCAGGGCTCCTGGCTGCTGCTTGGTCGCTAGGGACTGATGCTGATGATGCAACATCATACCTCCACAGTCAGGGTCTGGACCTGCTAGGCAAGCACAGTGAGTTGGAGTCCATCGAAGGTTATGGTGGTGGAGCAGGGAGCTCCCTCTCTTGGCTGTGCAGGTCACCATGGGGAGGAGGATAACCTACATGGCTAACAGAGGCTTCCCTTGCACGCATCACCACCATGTCAGCGATGGAAATATTCTAGCAATGAGGGGCTAGTTTAATCTGGCTGCCCCCTACCTGGCATGCCAATCTGTTGCTGCCTAGATCACCATGGCCTACAGCTCTTACATGGCATCGATTTGTATACTTTTTGCCTGGCATCTCCCACGTGTGTCCAGTCCTACAAAAAAGAGAAGAGACTCGGGCTGGGGATCCCAATGGGGCTACTTCGATGATGAAGTCAGTAGGTAATCAAAGAAAACATATCCTCCTCTGTGGATCCCAAAGTGGTCTCCACTCTTAGAGGATTCAAGAGATGATAGGAGGAGAGTTGGAGCAGTGAGAGCTTGAGCAGTGTTGGCTTAGCAATGATGGCTACTATAGCGGGAGATCTATGTGGAGTTCTTGTGTGTCCTTCCTACCCTTGGAGCCTCGCTGGTTGCCTGCCCTTTATTACTTGCGATTTGTCACTTGCCCTCTTTTTCTTTGTTTTTTACTAGAGGCCCCTCTGAGTTTATTATAGAAGTGTCGTACCCTTGCTGGGGTGAGAGCCCTGACCTGGTGCTCCTTGGGAGCACCCCACGTGGACGGATATAGGCCTACTCCTCCCTTTTTTTCCAAGAGGAAGGGGACATGATCTATAGCCTCCATAAGGGAAATTCTACCATGGGTGCAG
Source organism: Areca catechu (assembly GCA_021397845.1). NCBI lineage: Eukaryota > Viridiplantae > Streptophyta > Magnoliopsida > Arecales > Arecaceae > Areca > Areca catechu. The sequence continues at coordinate 141,257,232 of CM038051.1, read as the reverse complement.
GTGGAGTACTGAGAAGTGCATCATTCTAGCATGTTTGGGGAGACCTGGTAGAGTTTCGATCTGGTAGGAGATGCTACATGGCCTGCGACCCTTGGTAAAACCTTCCTCTTCTAGGTGGTGCAGGTGGTAGGTTGAGGAGGTGAGATGCCTCGAGTGGAGTACCTTTCCCCAGGAAGTGTCTATATTAGGCTGAGAGGCCTGATGCTCTAGAGGATGCTCCTCTGTAGGTGGCATGCTCTGTTGAAATGCCATCCCATATGGTTGCAAGCGGTGTGCTCTTGGGGGACTCCATTCCTTAGAGGTTGTAGGCAGTATGCCCTAGCGGAGCCCCACCCCATAGGGGAGCCAGTCTCTCCGGATAGTGCAGGGGTTCTGATGGGGACAATGACATCACCTACTGACATCACTATCTCGGTCGCTTCAGGGGTGCTCGAGAAAAGACCGCATCTAGCTATAAAGATCTATACCTAACTTCAGAGGCAGAAGTTGACTTTGACTAGAGACTTGACCTCAGGTAATAGGAATGCGACCCCAGTCAGGGGCTCGACCTTGGGGGAGTCGACCTCGACAAGGGGCCCGGATGGTTGGAGCACAAACTCAGCATGGGCTCGACCTCGAGGGAGCTAACCTCGGCTAGGGGTTTAGAAGGCGGGAGAACAACCTCGGTTGAGGGCTCGACCTCAGGGGAGCTGACCTCGTCCAATCGCTCAGATGGTGGAAGCATGACCTCGATCGAGGGCTCAACCTCAATGGAGCTGACCTTGGCTTGGGGCTCGAAAGGGAGCATGACCGTAGCTGAGGCTCAACCTGGGGGAGTTGACCTTGACTTGGGGCTCAGAAGGTGGGAGAACGACCTCGACCGAGGGCTCGACCTTAGGGAGCTGACCTTGGCTATGCCTCAGAAGGTGGGGAAACAACCTTGATCGAGGGCTTGACCTCATGGGAGCTGACCTCAGCCAGGGGCTCAAAAGGCAGAAGCACGGCCTCGATCGAGGGCTTGACCTCAGGGGAGCTGACGCTGACCTCGGCTAGGGGCTCAGAAGGCGAGAGCATGACCTCGACCGAGGGCTTTACCTCAGGGGAGCTGATGCTGACCTCGGCTAGGGGCTTAGTAGGTGAGAGCACGACCTCAACCGAGGGCTTGACCTATTGGAGCTTACCTTGGCCAGAGGCTCAGAAGGTGGGAGCATGACCTTGACCAAGGGCTTGACCTCGAGGGATCTGACCTCGACTAGGGCTCAGACTTGGCACTTCATCTGGCCACTACATCCGGGTGGTGCCTCTTGCCAGCGTGGCAGCTAGCTGGACCGACAGGGTTCCATGTCAGCGGTCATGCCATATCAGTGGTGATCTCTAAAGTCTAAACATCCAGTAGCATGTGAGTGGGTGATCTCATAGCCTAAACCATAGTCCTCATGGTGCGGGCACCAGACTCAGAAGAAGACTTCAGAGCTCCATCTGGATCTCTGATTAACCTTGCCCGAGAATTAGGATTTTTTTGGCTTGTAATAGGGTTGACTTGATCAACTCAATTTTAGCTTGAGTCCTGTATTACCTGCATTTTTATTTTGTTGAGTCATGTTGACTCAGTAGTGGTCTAGGGCTCAACCTGGTGTTTACATTTTCTGCCAAGGCCAGCAAGTGGGCGCCACACCCCCAGCCACACTCCCAGCCATACGCTTGAGTCCAGGGGTGCCACATCTCCATCCAATAGGCTTTGGTCCCACACCACAGGATAGCAGTCCCTTCTCTCATGCGCCATTTAAGTAAGAGCAATCAGGGATCCACAATTCAAGGGGCGGCCCACAATTTTCCATAAGAACCAAGCTATGAAAGAAACAAATTCTTCTTGGAGAGTACTTCAAGGGGGCGCCCATCCCATGCCAAAAATGCCCAAAGCAAGTTGGGAAGAGCCATAACCAACTTGGGGAGAAAGAAAAGGAGTGGTCCAAAAAAATTTGAGCCAGGAAGGAAGGAGATTTCTCTTGAAGAGCAAGTTTAGGGGGCGCCCTAGTAATTCCTAATAAAGCCAGATATAAAAGGAAAGAAATTTCTCTTGAAGAGCAAGGTTAAGAGGCGCCCAAACACTTCTAGATAGGCCAGCATAGGAAAAACATAATTTTTCTTGGAGGTCAAGGCTATGAGGCGCCACCCACTTTCCTTTTAAGCCAATCAATTTTATGGAATTATTTGCCAGCCATATGTGTAAGGATTGATCCTACAATCCTAATTTGCAGATCCCCTCCTTTATCCCACATGGGAAATGTAAAACCCTACTCTCTTGTAAAGTCCTATAAATTAAAACCCCTTTGTAAGTTCTAATCAATCTGATGTGAACCAACTTTTTTTTTGTGAGCAAACTCTGTGTTTTCTCTCTTCCGCACTTGCATCCAGGTGTTGAGCTTCGTGAGGGAGTACATCCGAGTTCCCCAGAACCTTGAGGAGGTGTGAGATCTCCAAACCCCAAACCTAGGTTTGCCACTTCTACTCCAAAACCCTAGCCATCCATCAATCCACTTCATCCACCAAACCCAGCCTATCCCACCTCCCACGGCCTCTCTCTCCAAGTCCAGGCCGACCACCAGCATCCAGCTCCAGTCTGGATACTTCAGATCCATAGCTCTTTTCAGAGGGAGTCGAGTCAGCCTTCAGAGAATTCAGATCTCAGCAACATCAGCCTTCAAGTTCTTCGAACTGGTAAATCCTTCCCTGAGTCTCTGATCCATCCTTGTTTTTCTTCTTCCCAGTTCTTGAGTTCAGGAGAAGCCGACCCAGCCACGAGACCAGTATTGGAGGATCCATTGTGAAGATAGCCGAATCCGAGGATCCAACAATTTGCTCGAGAGAGTTCTTCCAGCCAAATTCTGTGAAGATCACTGTCTGGTTGGTAACACCTTCTCTTTATTTCTGTCCTGTTGAAAGTTCAGAGCGAAACCCTAGTCTGGAGTTTTCTCACCCCCCATCGATCCGTTACTTCTGAACTACTCTGATAACTTAGCTTCTTCTAAATGTGCTTTCATTCCTTACCTAGTTTCCATCAACTTAGTTTAACTTCACTTTGAGCCAACGCCAATTTCTAAAATATATAAAAAAAAAAAGAATTAATCTTAATTTTACTTCCGCATATGCTCTTTGTTCTTTGTTCTGCATCATTTTTGGTATCAGAGCCCAGTCTAGGGTTTTCTGTTTGATTGCTTGTTTGAGTCTCTCTCTTTTTTTACTTTGTCTGCTCGAAGTAGACTCCCCAGGACATCCGGTCCTAGGATGAGTGAGGTGCAAACCTCCTCTTCCCATTCCATGGTGTTCCTAGGGCGTTAGGGGGATCCGTTGGTTTACACTTCGTAGCAGGAATTGTAAACGGGGAAGTACTCTATTTTCAGTCCATAACTAACCTGTTACAGGAATTGTTTCTCATTGCAAATATCTCCGAATTGCATGATTTTTGTTTTGTTGGAACCAATATAATTGAAGCTATTTTACATAATTTTCATGTGAGTTATTGATTTCCGTGAAGTTTTTTGAGAGTTAAATTTACTGCAACTCTAATTTTTTGTGTTTCTGTAATTCAATTAATTTTGAGTGATCATCTCTTAATTCATCTTAAGGGCATTTGAGCTCTAGATAAGGGAGAGGTTGATAACCTCTCCTTAGCCCAAAACCACCACCCCTCATTCGAACCTAAGCCTTTAATCTTAAAATTAATTAGACTAATTTGCCCTAGTGGGCTAGGGACATCAACAAGTCGGGTCAAGCTAGTATTGAGTCAGTTTGTCTGGTTACTCTAATGTGTGCTTTGTACTCAGTGTCTAGAATGGTGGTTCAGGGATTCTATCCCGAAGGGCTGGTGTGCTGGTCCGCCTACCTGCCATCACTGATTGGTGTCTAGGATTTGCATCTAGGGACCTATCACTCCCTTACCCACCTGCCTGGCTGAGTCCCGCGTTACTACAAGCTCTTTCCACTCTGATTGGGCATCTAGTTTGGGCTCTAGGTCTAGTTAGCCCGTATTTGTTAGGGTCCATTTTGTGTATTTGCTTGCATCATGTCTACCCGGAATGGAGTGCCCTACCAACCTGCTCAAAACCCAACCTGTTTTAAGACCTGGTTAGAGCTCTTACTGAGAGTATGAACAAACTGAGTCAGGATGTGACTACCATTTTTGCCCATTTAAAGAACAAAAGTCCATGAGGATTTTCCCTAGCTAGGGATCGAGTCCAAGTGCTATAGGAACCTAGGCATCGGAATTGGACTCTGACCCAGATTTTAATGTGCCTCAACCTCACCCACACCCAAGAGGCCTAGAAGACCTTTATACATAGATCCTGAACCTAATCATAGAGAGCCTGACCCAGAACCTGAAGATAGAGATGATAGGTTCATTCGGTACATCAAGTTAGATGCACCCACTTTGATGGTAGCTTAAATCCTAAGTGTATTCTGATTGATGGTGAGATGACCAGTACTTTGAGTGGTATGCCATGTCTGAGGAGAAGAAATTCAAGTTTGCCAGATGAAGTTAGTACGTCAAGCTAGGTTATACTGGGGGAACATTGAGCTGACCCACTAAACGCAATGTAGAGCCCATAACCACTTGGCAGGGTATGAAAGAGAAGCTTAGAGATAAAATCTATCCATTTCATATCAGCAGAATCTGTTGGACAATGGCAGACTTTGAAACAATGGAACCGATCTGTATCAGACTACATAACCACCTTTGATGAATACCTGATGAGATGTGATGTGAGTGAACCCATGAGGTCACTTTGTCTAGGTTTAGGCTGGACTTATGGAAGACATTAAGAGAGTTTATTCTGAGAGAGGTTACTGACTAGACCAAGCCTATCAGATTGCACTGAACACGAGAAGTTTCAGAAGGACCCATGCCTTCTAGGGTTAGTGCCCCAATCCCAAATGGACCTAGCCAGGTTACCCCTAGCAAGCCTAATCAGGGTATTCCCACCCCTAAGCCCATGGACAAAGGTAAGGCACCTGACACCCAGAGAACCCCTATATCATCTGTTTTAAGTGCCAGAAGCTAGATCATATCTCTAACCAGTGCACAGCCATAGCTTGTTTTAAGTGCCATAAGGAAGGTCATGTTTCTTGCCAGTGCCCTCGTAGATCCCTTTATATAGAAAAGGGAGGAGAAGAGAATTCCGAGCCCATGAGGTTTGAAGAAGAAGTTTATGAGGCCGGAATGAATTTGGTCGATGAGTATGAAGGATAGGAAGATCCATAGAGTCTGACCATTAGGGTTGTGAGATGCATCCTGTTCCAGACTAAAGTTCAGGAAGATTGGCGTAGGACTAACATCCTACAGACTTTCCTTAAACTAGGGGATAAGGTATGTAAAATCATCATAGATTTGAGAGCTGTGAATGCCATTTCTACTAGCACTGTCAAAATGTTAGGCTTAACCCCAGTCCCCCACCCCCACCCTATAAGGTTTCTTGGGTAGACTCTACCTCTATACCCCCCAGTCTAGATGTCAGGTCCAAATCCAAATGCAATCCTATCAAGAGAAGATTTGGTGTGATGTCTTGCCCATGGGGGTGAGAAGTATAATTCTGAAGACCTTGGTTGTATGATCATGATGCCACCCTCTTAGGAAAATCCACCCCTGTGTCTTGTTTCAATGGGAAGAAAATCACAATCCATTCAGTCCCTCCTAAGGATAAGGTAGCTAAGGAACCAATAAGGTCGAGAAATGAAGACTGGAGTGAACCTAATTAGTGCCAAGGATCTAGAACAAGAAATTCATAGTGGTTCACCCATTGGATGTTGACTGCTAGGAACTTATGCTCCTACACCCTCAGAGCCTCCTCAGGAAGTTAAGCCTTTATTAGAAGAATTTGAGGATGTTTTTCCCGAGGATCTTCCAGACCACCTTCCACCTCTTAGGGATATTCAGCATTCCATATTAAGTCCCAGGAGTCTACTCTACCCAACTTGCCCCATTATGGATGAATCCATCTGAGCATAAAGAACTGCAAAAGCAGTTGGCGAATTATTGAGGAAGGGGTTCATTAGAGAGAGTCTTAGCCCTTGTGCAGTCCCTGCACTTCTAATCCTGAAGAAGGATGGCATGTGGAGGATGTGTGTTGATAGAGTGCCATCACAAAATCACAATCAAGTATAGGTTCCCCATCCCTAGACTAGATGAATGCTAGATATGATGGCCTGTCATGGTTTTTTTCTAAAATTGATCTCAAAGCGGCTATCATCAGGTTAGGATTAGACCAGGGGATGAGTGGAAACCCGCCTTCAAAACTAAGGATGTCTCTTTGAATGGGTTGTTATGCCTTTTGGGTGTCCAAGCCCCTAGTACTTTCATGAGGATTATGACCCAGGTACTTAGAGCTTTCATAGGGAGGTTGTAGTAGTCTATTTTGATGACATCCTGATCTATAGTAAGACCCCCTGCAATCACCTAGGCCACCTTAGACAAGTCTACCAAGTTTGAGGAATGATAGTCTCTACGGTACCTAAAAAGTGTGAATTTATGACTAGTAGAATATCTTCCTTGGTTTTGTTTAACCCCTGACGACGTGGCTGCCGATCCTGAAATGATTAGGTCCATAGTAGAATGGCCAGAGCCGACCAGTGTGCATGAAGTCAGAAGTTTCCATGGCTTGGCTACCTTCTATAGGCGATTTATCAAGGGTTTAGTACTGTAGTTGCTCCTATCACACAGACTGTATTAGGAAGAGAGAATTTCGGTGGACCAAGCGCCCATAAAGCCTTCCAGATCTTAGGATAGATTACCCAGGCACCCATTTTGAGTTACGGACTTTTCAAAGGTATTTAGGTTGCTTGTTATGCTTCAGGAGTAGGTATAGGTGGAGTCCTAAGCCACAGAGAACCATCCCGTAGCATTCTTTAGTGAGAAACTTAATGATGCTAAGCTTAGGTATTATCTATGATAAGGAGTTTTATGCGGTAGTCCAGCTTTGCGTTATTGAAGACATTATTTGCTACCGCAAGAATTGTGCTGTTTTCGGACACGAGGCTCTTAGATTCTTGAATTCCCAAGAAGATTAACCCTAGGCATGCTAAGTGGTAGAGTATATCCAGTCCTATACTTTTGTTTTGAAGCATAAGGCTGGGTCTGAAAATAAGGTAGCTGATGCCCTTAGTCTTCGATATTTGTTGTTGAATGCTGTCAGGGCTGAAGTCATAGGTTTGAGCAATCAAAGAAGAATATGAGTCGTGTCCGGATTTAAAGATTGTGTACCAGGATCTAACGAAGGACCATCTAGTGAACATAAGGATTATTCCCTTTTAGATGGCTTTCTGTTCTTTAAGATAGGCTTTGCACCCTAGAACCCTCTTAGGAATTTTTGATTTGGGAAACTCATGCTGGAGGTTTAGCTGGCCAATTCGGAAAATAGACACCACCCAGGCTATTGAAGACCATTTTTTCTGGCCTAGCTTAAAAGAGATGTAGCACACATTTGGCTAGGTGTCGGACCTGCACTATTGCCAAATTGCGAAAACAGAACACCGGCCTTATACCCCACTCCCCTGTCCCAAAATCCTTGGAAAGATGTGAGCATGAACTTTGTGTTAGGTTTGCCTATGACCCAGAGGAGCATGACTCCATCTGTGTTGTAGTAGACTAATTTTCCAAGATGCCCATTTCTTGCCTTGTTCCCAATATTGATGCTCAAGGTAGCCACCCTGTTCTTTAATGAGATAGTTCGACTCCATGGCCTACCCAAGACAATTGTTTCAGATAGGGATGCTGTTCACCAGCTATTTCTGGAAAACCTTTGGCATAAGTTAGGACAAACTTAAGTTTTCAACTGCCAATCATCCCCAGATTGATGGCCAAACCAAAGTAGTGAACCGTAGTTTAGGCAATCTATTAAGGTGTCTTGTTGGTGAAAACATTAGGAACTAGGATTTGTACTTACCTAGAGCTGAATTTGCATACAATGACTCAGTCAATAGGTCTACAGGTAAGAGTCCATTTGAAATTGTGCATGGTTACAAACCACACACTTCTTGACCTAGCTCCTTTACCAGTCACACACAAGTCTCAGAGTCTGTCAGAGTTTTTGCACAACATATAAAAGACTTGCATAAAGAAATTCATGCCAAAATAAATTTATGTAATGAAAATTATAAGAGTTGGCTGATTCCAAAGACGAGTCAAAACTTTTAATGAGGTAGACTATGTAATGATTAGGTTACGGCCTGAACGGTTTCCTCCCGAACCGTTAGAAAGTTACATGCTAGAGGAGCTGGACCATTTAGAGTAGTGAATGTAGGATCCAATACCTATGTGCTCGAGTTGCCTCCAGAACTAGGCATTAGCTCCACTTTCATTCAACAGACCTAGTAGAGTATAGAGAGCCAGCTGTGATTCCCAGTGAGGCTTTTGAACCTAATCCTGCTCTTGAGAGTGAACCCAACCCTGTGTGTCCACCAACAAACTGGCCTGTGAGGAAAGAGCAGATTGAAAAGATCCTGGATGATCAGGTTATCTCTACTCATAATCGAGGATACCAAAGATACCTGGTCCGCTGGCAAGGAAGGCCAGATTCTGATGACTCTTGGATCCCCGAGAAAATTACAAGAATTGGACCCAGACCTCTTGGAGAGATACCAGCCAACTTGATCCATACTCGACAGGGTCGAGTTCCTCCCACCTAGGAGAATTGGTGCGGGCACCAGACTCAGAAAAACTTCAGAGCTCCATCTGGATCTCTGATTAACCTTGCCCAAGGAATTAGGGTTTTTTTGGCTTGTAATAGGGTTGACTTGATCAACTTAATTTTAGCTTGAGTCTGTATTACCTGCATTTTTATTTTGTTGAGTCATGTTGACTCAGTAATGGTCTAGGTTCAACCTGGGGTGTTACATTTTCTCCAAGGCCAAGCAAGTGGGCGCCACACCCCAGCCCACTCCCAGCCATACGCTTGAGTCCAGGGGGCGCCATATCTCCATCAATAGGCTTTGGTCCCCATACCACAGGATAGCAAGTCCCTTCTCTCATGCGCCATTTAAGTAGAGAGCAATCAGGGATCCACAATTCAAGGGGGCGGCCCCAATTTTCCATAAGAACCAACTATGAAAAGAAACAAATCTTCTTGGAGAGTACTTCAAGGGGCGCCCATCCCATGCCAAAAATGCCCAAAGCAAAGTTGGGAAGAGCCATAACTTGGGGAGAAAGAAAGGAGGTGTCAAAAAAAAGTTGAGCCATGGAAGGAAGGAGATTTCTCTTGAAGAGCAAGGTTAGGAGGCACCCTTGAAATTCCAAATAAAGCCAGATATAAAAGGAAAGAAATTTCTCTTGAAGAGCAAGGTTAAGAGGCGCCCAAACACTTCTAGATAAGGCCAGCATAGAAGGAAAAAAATAATTTTTCTTGGAGGTCAAGGCTAGGAGCGCCACCCACTTTCCTTTTTAAGCCATCAATCATTTTATGGAATTATTTGGCCGGCCATATGTGTAAGGATTGATCCTACAATCCTAATTTGTAGATCCCTCCTTTAGTCCCACATGGAAGATGTAAAACCCTACTCTCTTGTAAGTCCTATAAATTAAAACCCTTTGTAAGTTCTAATCAATCTAATGAATGAAACCAACTTTTTTTTTGTGAGCAAACTCTGTGTTTTCTCTTCTTCACTTGCATCCAGGTGTTGAGCTCCATGAGGGAGTAAATCCGGGTTTCCAGGACCTTGAGGAGGTGTGAGATCTCCAAACCCCAAACCCTAGGTTATCCACTTCTACTCCAAAACCCTAGCCGTCCATCATCCACTTCAATCCACCAAACCCTAGCCTATCCCACCTCCCACGGCCTCTCTCTCCAAGTCCAGCCGACACCAGCATCCAGCTCCAGTCCGGATACTTCAGATCCATAGCTCTTTTCAGAGGGAGTCGAATCAGCCTTCAAGAGAATCCGGATCTCAGCGACATCAGCCTTCAAGTTCTTCGAACTGGTAATCCTTCCTGAGTCTCTGAATCCATCACTTGTTTTTCTTCTTCCTGATCTTGAGTTCAGGAGAAGCCGACCCAGCCACGAGACTAGTATTGGAGGATCCATTGCGAAGATAGCCAAATCCGAGGTTCCAACAATCTGCTCGAGAGAGTTCTTCCACCCAAATTCTGTGAAGATCACTGTCTGGTTGGTAAACATCTCTCTCTTTATTTCTGTCCTATTGAAAGTTCAGAGCGAAACCCTAGGTCTGGGAGTTTTCTCAACCCCCAGTGATCCGTTACTTCTGAACTACTATGATAACTTAGCTTCTTCTAAATTGTGCTTTCAATCCTTACCTAGTTTCCATCAACTTAGTTTACTTCACTTTGAGCCAAAGCCAATTTCTGAAATATATAAAAAAAAAAGAATTAATCTTAATTTTACTTTCGCACATGCTTCTTTGTTCTTTGTTCTGCATCATTTTTGGTATCAGAGCCCTGTCTAGGTTTCTATTTTGATTGCTTGTTTGAGTCTCTCTCTTTTTACTTTTGTCTGCTCGAAGTAGACCCCAAGGACGTCCGTCCTAGGAACGAAGCGAGGTGCAAACCTCCTCTTTCCATTCCACGGGGTGTTCCTAGGGCATGCAGGGGATCCGTTGGGTTACAACTTCGTAGCAGGAATTATAAACGGGAAGTACTCTATTTTCAGTCTGTAACTATCCTGTTGTAGAATTGTTTCTCATTGTAGGTAACTCCGAATTACATGATTTTTGTTTTGTTCAAACCAGTATAATTGAAGATATTTTACGTAATTTTTCTCTAATTTATTGGTTTCCGTGAAATTTCTGAAAGTTAAATTACTGTAACTCTATTTTTTTGTTTCTGCAATCAATTAATTTTGAGTGATCATCTCTTATTCATCTTAAGGGCATTTGAGCATCTAAGATAAGGGAGGAGTTGATAACCTCTCCTTAGCCCAAAACCACCACCCACTCATTCGAACCTAAGCCTTTAATCTTAAAATTAATTAGACGTAATTTGCCCTAGTGGGCTAGGGACATCACAAGTCGGGTCAAGGCTAGTGTTGAGTCAGTTTGTCTAGTTACTCTATGTGTGCGTTGTACTCAGTGTCTAGAAGGTGGTTCAGGGATTCTATCCCGAAGGGCTTGTGTGCTGGTCTGCCTACCTGGCCAATCACTGATTGGTGTCTATGATTGGCATCTAGGGACCTAACCTCCCCTTACACCTGCCTGGCTGAGTCCCGAGTTACTACAGGCTAGCTTGCCACTCTGATTGGGCATCTAGTTTGGGCTCTAGGTCTAGTTAGCCCGTAGTCATTCAGTTGAGTCTCATTTTGTGTGTTTGCTTGCATCATGTCTACCCGGAATGGAGTGCCCTACCACCTGGTCAAACCCAACCTAATTTAGAGGCCATGGTTAGAGTCTTACTGAGAGTATGAATAAACTGAGTCAGGATGGGACTACCACTGTTGCCCAGTTTAAAGAACAAGTCCATGAGGATTTTCCCCAGCTTAGGGATCGAGTCCAAGTGCTAGAGGAACCTAGGCATCGGAATTGGACTCCTGACCAAGATTTTAATGTGCCTCAACCTCCCCACACCAAGAGCCTAGAAGACCTTTATACAGAGATCCTGAACCTAATCATAGGAGGCCTGACTAGAACCTGAAGATAGAGATGATAGTTCATTCAGAACATCAAGTTAGATGCACCCACTTTTGATGGTAGCTTAATCCTAAGGGTATTCTGATTGGGAGGGCGAGATGGACTCGTACTTTGAGTGGTATGCATGTCTGAGGAGAGGAAATTCAAGTTTGCCAAGATGAAGTTAGTACGTCAAGCTAGGTTATACTGGTGGGAACATTGAGCTGACCACTAGAAGACGAAATGTAGAGCCCATAACCACTTGGCAGGGTATGAAAGAGAAGCTTGAGATAAATATCTACCCATTTCATATTAGCAGAATCTGTTGGACCAATGGCAGTCTTTGAAAACAGGGAACCGTTCTGTATCAGACTACGTAACCACCTTTGATGAATACCTGATGAGATGTGATGTGAGTGAAGCCATGAGGTCACTTTGTCTAGGTTTAGGGCTGGACTTATGAAGACATTAAGAGAGAGTTATTTTCTGAGAGAGGTTACTGACCTAGACCAAGCCTATCAGATTGCACTGAACACTGAGAAGTTTCAGAGAGGACCCATGCCTTCTAGGGTTAGTGCCCCAATCCCAAGAAATGGACCTAGCCAGGTTACCCTAGCAAGCCTAATCAGGGTATTCCAACCCCTAGGCCCATGGACAAAGGTAAGGAACCTGACACCCAGAGAACCCCTAGTATCATCTGTTTTAAGTGCCTGAAGCTCGGTCATATCTTCAACCAGTGCACGCCATAGCTTATTTTAAGTGCCATAAGGTAGGTCATGTTCTAGCCAGTGCCTCGTAGATCCTTTATATAGAGAGAGGGAGGAGAAGAGAATTCCAGCCCAATGAGGAGTTTGAAGAGAAGTTTATGGGGCCAGAATGAATTTGGTCGATGAGTATGAAGGAGAGGAAGAATCCACAGAGTCTGACCAATTAGGGGCTGTGTGAGATGCATCCTATCCCAGACTAAAGTTCAGGAAGATTGGCGTAGGACTAACATCCTATATACTTTCCTTAAACTAGGGGATAAGGTATGTAAAATCATCATAGATAGTGGGAGCTGTGTGAATGCCATTTTAATAGCACTGTCAAAATGTTAGGCTTAACCCCAGTCCCCACCCCAACCCCTATAAGGTTTCTTGGGTAGACTCTACCTCTATACCCATTAGTCTAGATGTCAGGTCCAAATCCAAATGCAATCCTATCAAGAGAAGATTGGTGTGATGTCTTGCCCATGGGGGTGAGTAGTATAATTCTTAGAAGACTTGGTTGTATGATCATGATGCCCCCCTCTTAGGAAAATCCAACACCTGTGTCTTTAGTTTCAATGGGAAGAAGAAAATCACATCCATTCAGTCCCTCCTAAGGACAAGGTAGCTAAGGAAACCAATAAGGTCAGAGAAATGAAGACTGGAGTGAACCTAATTAGTGCAAGGATCTAGAACAAGAAATTCATAGTGGTTCACCCATTTGGATGTTGATTGCTAAGGAAACTTAGGACTCCTACATCCTCAGAGCCTCCTCAGGAAGTTAAGCCTTATTAGAAGAATTTTAGGATATTTTTCCCGAGGATCTGCCAGACCACCTTCCACCTCTTAGGGATATTCAGCTTCCATAGATTTAGTCTCAGGAGCTACTTTACCCACTTGCCCATTATAGGATGAATCAATCTGAGCATAAGGAACTGCAAAAGCAGGTTGGCGAATTGTGAGGAAGGGGTTCATTAGAGAGAGTCTTAGCCCTTGTGCAGTCCCTGCACTTCTAATCCTGAAGAAGGATGGCACGTGGAGGATGTGTGTTGATAGTCGTGCCATCAACAAAATCACAATCAAGTATAGGTTCCCCATCCCTAGACTAGATGATATGCTAGATATGATGGCGGTGCCATGGTTTTTTCTAAAATGGATCTCAAGAGCGGCTATCATCAGGTTAGGATTAGACCAGGGGATGAGTGGAAAACCGCCTTCAAAACTAAGGATGGTCTCTTTGAATGGGTTGTTATGCCTTTTGGGTTGTCCAATGCCCCTAGTACTTTCATGAGGATTAGACCCAGGTACTTAGAGCTTTCATAGGGAAGTTTGTAGTAGTCTATTTTGATGACATCCTGATCTATAGTAAGACCCCTGTAGATCACCTAGGCACCTTAGACAAGTCTGCCAAGTTTGAGGAATGATAGTCTCTACGGTAATCTCAAAAAAGTGTGAATTTATGACCAGTAGAATTATCTTCCTTCGTTTTGTTGTAACCCTGATGGCGTGGCTGCCGATCCTGAAAAGATTAGGTCCATAGTAGAATGGCCAGAGCCGACCAGTGTGCATGAAGTCAGAAGTTTCCATGGCTGGCTACCTTCTATAGGCGATTTATCAAGGGGTTTAGTATGTAGTTGCTCCTATCACAGATTGTATTAGGAAGGGAGGAATTTCAGTGGACCAAAGCAGCCCATAAAACCTTCCTAGATCTTAAGGATAGGATGACCCAGGCACCATTTGAGGTTACCGGACTTTTCAAAGGTATTTGAGGTTGCCTGTGATGCTTCATGAATAGGTATAGGTGGGAGTCCTAAGCCAAGAGAACCATCCCGTAGCATTCTTTAGTGAGAAACTTAATGATGCTAGCTTAGGTATTCTACCTATGATAAGGAGTTTTATGCGGTAGTGCAAGCTTTGCGTTACTGGAGAAATTATTTGCTACCGCAAGAATTTGTGCTGTTTTCGGACCACGAGGCTCTTAGATTCTTGAATTCCCAGAAGAAGCTTAACCCTAGGCATGCTAAGTGGGTAGAGTATATCCAGTCCTATACTTTGTTTGAAGCATAAGGCTGGGTCTGAAAATAAGGTAGCTGATGCCCTTAGTCGCATCTTTGTTGTTGAATGCTGTTAGGGCTGAAGTCATAGGGTTTGAGCAAATCAAAGAAGAATATAAGTCGTGTCTGGATTTTAAGATTGTGTACCAGGATCTAACTCAAGGGACCATCTAGTGAACATAAGGATTATTCCCTTTTAGATGGCTTTCTGTTCTTTAAGAATAGGCTTTGCATCCCTAGAACCTCTCTTAGGGAATTTTTGATTTGGGAAATCATGCTGGAGGTTTAGCTGGCCAATTCGAAAAAGATAAGACCCCCTGGCTATTGAAGACCATTTTTTCTGGCCTAGCTTAAAAAGAGATGTAGCACACATTATGGCTAGGTGTCGGACCTGCACTGTTGCCAAACAGCGAAAACAGAATACCGGCCTTTATACCCCACTCCTGTCCTAGATCGTCCTTGGCAAGATGTGAGCATGGACTTTGTGTTAGGTTTGCCTATGACCAGAGGAGCCATGACTCCATCTGTGTTGTAGTAGACTGATTTTCCAAGATGGCCCATTTCTTGCCTTGTTCCCAAACATTTGATGGTCTAAGGTAGCCACCCTGTTCTTTAATGAGATAGTTCGACTCCATGGCCTACCCAAAACCATGGTTTCAAATAGGGATGTCCGGTTCACCAGCTATTTCTGGAAAACCCTTTGGCATAAGTTAGGGACAAAACTTAAGTTTTCAACTGCCTATCATCCCCAGACTGATGGCCAAACGAAGTAGTGAACCGTAGTTTAGGCAATCTATTAAGGTGTCTTGTTGGTGAAAACATTAGGAACTGGGATTTGTACTTACCTAGAGCTGGAATTTGCATACAATGACTCAGTCAATAGGTCTACAGGTAAGAGTCCATTTGAAATTGTGCATGGTTACAAACCTCACACACCTCTTGACCTAGCTCCTTTACCAGTCCACACACGAGTCTTCGAGTCTGTCAAAGTTTTGCACAGCATATAAAAGACTTGCATAAAGAAATTCATGCCAAAATAATTTAAGTAATGAAAATTATAAGAAGTTGGCTAATTCTCAAAGCGAGTCAAACTTTTAATGAGGGAGACTATGTAATGATTAGGTTAAGGCCTGAACGGTTTCCTCCGGGAACTGTTAGAAAGTTACATGCTAGAGGAGCTGGACCATTTAGAGTAGTGAGAGAGTAGGATCCAATGCCTATGTGCTCGAGTTGCCTCCAGAACTAGGCATTAGCTCCACTTTCAACATTACAGACCTAGTAGAGTATAGAGAGCCAGCTGTGATTTCCCAGTGAGGCTTTTGAACCTAATCCTGCTCTTGAGAGTGAACCAACCCTGTGTGTCCACCAGCAAATAGCCTGTGAGGAAAGAGCAGATTGAAAAGATCTGGATGATCAGGTTATCTCTACTCGTAATCGAGGATACCAAAGATACCTGGCCCACTGGCAAGGAAGGCCAGATTTTGATGACTCTTGGATCTCCGAGAAGAATTACAAGAATTGGACCCAGACCTCTTGGAGAGATACCAGAGCCAACTTGATCCATACTCGACAGGGTCGAGTTCCTCCCCCTGGGAGAATTGGTGCGGGCACCAGACTCAGAAGAAGACTTCAGAGCTCCATCTGGATCTCTGATTAACCTTGCCGAGGAATTAGAGTTTTTTTGGCTTGTAATAAGGGTTGACTTGATCAACTCATTTTAGCTTGAGTCTGTATTACCTGCATTTTTATTTTGTTGAGTCATGTTGACTCAGTAGTGGTCTAGGGCTTCAACCTGGGATGTTACTATTTCTTCCAAGGCCAAGCAAGTGGGCGCCACACCCCCGCCACACTCCCAGCCATACGCCTAAGTCCAGGGGGCGCCACATCTCCATCCAGTAGGATTTGGTCCCCACACCATAGGATAGCAGGTCCCTTCTCTCATGCGCCATTTAAGTAGAGAGCAGTCAGGGATCCACAATTCAAGGGGGCGGCCCACAATTTTCCATAAGAACCAAGCTATGAAAAGAAACAAATTCTTCTTGGAGAGTACTTCAAGGGGGCGCCCATCCCATGCCAAAAATGCCCAAAGCAAAGTTGGGAAGAGCCATAACTTAGGGAGAAAGAAAAGGAGGTGTCCAAAAAAAGTTGAGCCATGGAAGGAAGGAGATTTCTCTTGAAGAGCAAGGTTAGGAGGCACCCTAGTAATTCCAAATAAAGCCAGATATAAAAGGAAAGAAATTTCTCTTGAAGAGCAAGGTTAAGAGGTGCCCAAACACTTCCAGATAAGGCCAAGCATAGAAGGAAAAAATATTTTTCTTGGAGGTCAAGGCTAGGAGGCGCCACCCACTTTCCTTTTTAAGCCATCAATCAATTTTATGGAATTATTTGGCCGGCCATATGTGTAAGGATTGATCCTACAATCCTAATTTGCAGATCCCCTCCTTTAGTCCCACATGGGAAGATGTAAAACCTACTCTCTTGTAAAGTCCTATAAATTAAAACCCCTTTGTAAGTTCTAATCAATCTGATGAATGAAACCAACTTTTTTTTGTGAGCAAACTCTGTGTTTTCTCTCTTCCGCACTTGGAACCAGGTGTTGAGCACCGTGAGGGAGTAAATCTGGGTTCCCCAGGAACCTTGAGGAGGTGTGAGATCTCCAAACCCCAAACCCTAGGTTGGCCACTTCTACTCCAAAACCCTAGCCATCCATCATCCACTTCAATCCACCAAACCCTAGCCTATCCCACCTCCCACGGCCTCTCTCTCTAAGTCCAGGCCGACCACCAGCATCCAGCTCCAGTCCGGATACTTCAGATCCATAGCTCTTTTCAGAGGGAGTCGAATCAGCCTTCAAGAGAATCCGGATCTCAGCGACATCAGCCTTCAAGTTCTTCGAACTGGTAAATCCTTCCCTAAGTCTCTGAATCCATCACTTGTTTTTCTTCTTCCAGATCTTGAGTTCAGGAGAAGCCGACCCAGCCATGAGACCAGTATTGGAGGATCCATTACGAAGATAGCCGAATCCGAGGATCAACAATCTGCTCGAGAGAGTTCTTCCACCCAAATTCTGTGAAGATCACTGTCTGGTTGGTAAACCATCTCTTCTCTTTATTTCTATCCTGTTGAAAGTTCAGAGCGAAACCCTAGGTCTGGGAGTTTCTCAACCCCCAGCGATCTGTTACTTCTGAACTACTCTGATAACTTAGCTTCTTCTAAATTGTGCTTTCAATCCTTACCTAGTTTCCATCAACTTAGTTTAACTTCACTTTGAGCCAAAGCCAATTTCTGAAATAAAAAAAAAAAAAAAGAATTAATCTTAATTTTACTTCCGCATACTCTTCTTTGTTCTTTGTTCTGCATCACCTCACCAATGTAAATCTCGGTGGTTGATTGCTACCCTCAATGATCTAGGCATTCTTGGCCAGTTCAATGTGATATGCAACATAAGCTCATCTAATGAAAGTAATGCTAGATTACAATCAACTGGCACTGCTCCTTAAATGTGTGGAATGCATCAATAGGTGCCTTTAACTAAAGGAACTCCTAGGGGGCACTTGCTAGTCTCCACACTTGTATTGCCCTCTTACATTACAAAAGGGTATACTCAACTATTGACCCCATAAGTGATTTTGATGATAACCAAACATTGGAGCATGCACATTTATTTCTAACAACAGTTCAAGTGGTTTACAAGTTTTTGTAGGATGATTTAATTGTTCAAACTTCAACTCCTACATCTTTACTTCTTGTTTAAGTTGTGTTGTAATTTGATTTTGCAAAGAAGAGCCCAATGAAAAAGTTAAGAGAAAATCATGTAAAAGGGTTACTTCTATGTGTGTGCACACCTTAGAATTATTTTGAGTTGGTTTGCTGATGGGGAACAAGATTCGAATGATGCATCTCTAAGGATTAAAGAGGTTAAATGTTGATGAGGCAAATAAGCATGCAGCTATTATATAAAAGAAATAGAAATTCAGGAAATGAACATAAAGAAAAACATGACTAGAAAGAAAACTCTCTCAAAGTAATTAAGAAAGGACCTTTGTGGTTAGGAAACCACATAGGTTAGGGCTACCTTACCTTATTTCAGATATGAAAGAAAGTATAAGAATGTTTACCCGGCTATTAATTTTCTGAAAATGGGATAAAGGACACTTAAGATGAGGTACCTAAATGACAAAGGAATTACTCTAGGTTTCAAGTCCTCCTGCTTCTAATTCTTTGGCATAGTAAACCTTCATCTCAGAAACCATGAGACCCAGGGATCCTGCACAAGGAGATGGAAAGATTAACGGGTTTAGATGGGAGGTTGTAGGAATGGATAAAAAGAATTTGGAATGGAGTAATAAGGATTAAGCTTGGCTTGAAGTAGATCTTCCTTGGCATCTACAACTTAAACCTCCTTCACTTATTGGCATGCTGAACTTCTTTGTAGAAGACGCCTTTGGAAGAGGAGATGGACGAATTTTGGAGTGGATTGTAGGAGAGTCTTCAAGGTTGATCAAATAGAAATGGAGTATGGGTTAGAAATTGGATTGGCTAAGTAACTTAGGTCTCACACCTTTCCTTCTCTCAAGGACTTTGGCTAGCAAAGGGAAAAGCTTTCAAAAAAAATTCTTCTTCATTCATCATTTTCATTACAAGAGAATTCTAGGAGCTTTTATAAACCTTAAGATCCTTTTCAAATTCAAAATGCAACACTTTTCATGGAGAAAATCAAGGGGTGTCCATGAAGATAGGAGTGGCCCATTCAAATTTAAATCTCCTAATTACAAGGTGGGCACCCATAAAGAGTGGAGCTTCATTCAAATTTGAAAATTCATGGTTGATGTGTCTTGGTGATGTGGCATGATTTATCCTCCAAGTTGGCATGACTTGTCTTCCAAGGTGGCATAGTGCTTTGATTATGTGGTGCTCCAAGTAGTTGGTGAAGTTGGTTGCACACATTCTTGCTTAATTGAAGCCCAATACAAGTAGATCTTGAACCCGACTCAATACAAAGCCAATTTAACTTTAATTGGACCCAAATTAAAATAAAACAAGACTCAATTATTCGAATAAAAATAAATACATGACTCATCGACTTATTACAGGACTTAAATTCCTAGTCTTCTATCCATAAAGATCTTGGCATTAGCTGAAGCCTCTTCCTGAGCCTGGTGCCTGCACAAATTCTCCCCGGGTGGGAGGAACTCGACCCTATCGTGTAAGGATCGGTTTGACTGTGGTATTTTTCTAATATATCTAGGTCAATTTGTTGTAGATCCTCTCGGGTAATCCAGGAGTCTTCAGATTCTTGGTCGACCATGCCAACAAACCAGATAATGCTAATAACCCTTATTTCTAGTAGTAATCACTTGGTCATTTAAGATACGTTCAATCTTGTCTCTCCGGTCTAGTGGAATTGCTGGTGGACACTCAGGTAGGGTTTCGCTCTCAAAGGCAGGGTGAAGTTCAAAAGGCTCACTCGGAATTAATGCCGGTTCTTTAAATTCTTTCAGATCAGAAATATTAAAAGTGGAGCTAATGCCATAATCAGGTGGTAACTCTAATACATATGCATTAGATCCTATTTTCTTAATTATTTTGAAAGGTCCAGCTTCCCGGGCATGCAATTTCTTCATAGTTCCCAGTGGAAACCTTTCAGGTCTAAGTTTTATCATGACAGAGTCTCCTTCATTAAATTCCTTTATCCGTTTACA
Organism: Areca catechu; assembly: GCA_021397845.1. NCBI lineage: Eukaryota > Viridiplantae > Streptophyta > Magnoliopsida > Arecales > Arecaceae > Areca > Areca catechu. The sequence continues at coordinate 141,237,147 of CM038051.1, read as the reverse complement.
TGAATTAGCCACATGCTTATAAACTTCATTACTCATTTGAATTTTCTTACTAATTTTCTTATGTAATTCTTTAAGATGCTGTGCATATGACTCGGCATACTCAGATACACGTGCGTGTGTGGGTAATGGGATAAGGTCGATAGGTCTACTAGGTCTGTAACCATGGACAATCTCAAAGGGATTTTTACCAGTAGACCTATTGATCGAGCTGTTGTATGCGAACTCAGCACGAGGTAAAAGTAAATCCCAATATCCCAGACTCTCTCCAACAAGGCACCTTAATAAGTTCCCCAGACTTCTATTTACAACTTCAGTTTGTCCATCAGTTTGAGGGTGGTAAGCAGTTGAGAATTTTAGTTTTGTTCCTAGTAGGTGCAAAAGAGTTTTCTAAAAATAGCTTGTGAAACGGACATCCCTATCTGAAATAATGGTTTTAGGTAACCCATGTAACTTGACTACTTGATCGAGAAAAAGCTTGGCTACCCTGGAGGCATCAAAAGTTTGGGAACAGGGTATAAAATGGGCCATTTTCGAAAATCTGTCGACCACTACAAAGATTGAATCATGTTTTCTAAGGGTCTTGGGCAGTCCTAAAACGAAGTCCATGCTAAGATCCTGCCATGGACAATCCGGCACAGGTAAAGGAGTGTATAACCCAGTGTTTTGTCTTTGATGTTTGGCAACCGCACATGTCCTACATTAGGCAACAATATTGGCTACTTGTCTCTTAAGGCTTGGCCAGTAAAATTTCTCCTCAATTATCAATATGGTCTTGTTTCTTCCAAAATGGCCAGCCAAACAACCAACAAGGGTTTCCCAAATTAGAAAATCTCTCAGGGAAGTCTTCGGAACACAAAGCTTGTTTTCCTTAAACAGATAACCATCTAAAAGGGTGTACTCATTGTGGTCACTAGATGGTCCTAATTTCAGAGCTTGGTAAACTTCACTAAAGTCTGGACATTATCATAATCATCCATAAGTCTTTCAAATCCAACAACTTTAGTGCTAATCGAGTTCAGAAGCAGGGCTCTACGACTTAATGCATCAGCCACCTTATTCTCAGTTCTAGCATGGTGTTTTAGGACAAACGTGTAGGCCTGGATGTATTCGACCCACTTGGCATGCCTAGGATTTAGCTTTTTCTGGGAACTAAGGAATCTAAGGGCCTTGTGATTAGAAAACAGGACAAATTCATGCGGTAGTAGATAGTGCCTCCAATACCTTAAAGCTTGCACTATCGCATAGAGCTCCTTATCATAGGTGGAATACTTAAGCTTGGCTTCATTTAATTTTTCACTAAAGAAAGCTATGGGATGGCTCTCCTGGCTTAAAACTCCACCTATTCCAACTCCAGATGCATCACAAGCAACCTCAAAAACCTTGGAAAAATCAGGCAATCTTAAGATAGGTGCTTGTGTCATTTTCTTCTTAACATCTAGGAAGGCCCTATCAGCAGCTTTTGTCCATTCAAATTGGCCTTTCCTAATGCAATCTATGATTGGCGCAACTATGGTACTAAACCCTCAAATGAATCTTCTATAAAAAGTAGCTAGGCCATGAAAACTTCATACTTCATGAACACTATTTGGCACTGGCCACTCTACAATTGATTTGATCTTTTCAGGGTCAGTAGAAACTCTGTCACGTGTGACACACAAACCTAGGAAAATGACTCTATCGGTAAAAAAGTCACATTTCTTAAGGTTTGCAAAGAGACCATTTTCCCTAAGAGCTAAACAGACTTGATTCAAGTGGTCCAAATGGTCCTTCTGGGTCCTGCTATATATAAGAATGTTGTCGAAGTAAACTATGACAAACTTTCCTATAAATAACCGTAGGACTTGATTCATAATCCGCATAAAGGTACTAGGAGCATTGAACAGTCCGAAAGGCATTACTACCTACTCAAAAAGACCCTCCTTGGCCTTGAATGCAGTCTTCCACTCATCCCCTGGTCTAATCCTAACCTGATGATAGCCACTCTTAAGGTCAATCTTTGAAAATATTGTTGCTCCGGCCATCATATCTAACATATCATCCAAACGGGGTATGGGAAACCTATTTTTGTTGTGATCTTATTAATGGCACGACTATCAATGCACATCCTCTAAGTGCCATCTTTCTTAGGGGTCAGTAATGCGGGTACTGCACAGGGACTCAAACTCTCTCTAATAAATCCTTTCCTAAGGAGATCCCCTACTTGTCTTTGTAACTCTAAATGTTCAGTAGGGTTCATCCTATAGTGTGGAAGGTTGGGTAGGGTGGCTCTTGGGACCAAGTCAATGGTGTGCTGGATGTCCCTAAGTGGTGGAAGCTGGTCAGGTAGGTCATCTAGAAATACATCCTTAAAGTCTTCTAACACTTTAGCCACTTCCTGAGGGCGTTCTTTCTAAGAAGGCTTTTGAATTTCCTTAGTGGTTAAAATCCAAACATGTGTACCCTCAGTGAGTTCTTTCTCAATTTCCTTTTCAGTGATCAAATTGACTCCCATTTTCTTTTCTTTTAGGTGGCTTTATCCTCTCTTAACAGTGTCCTTAGGTGGTATTGGGTTGATCACAAACTTCTTTCCTAGGTGCATGAATAAGCAAGAATTTGATCGGCCGTATAGGGTCACGTCATGGTCAAATAACCAGGGTTGACCTAGGATGATACTGCTCACTCCCATTGGTAAGACATCACACCACACTTTCTCCTGATAGGACTGTAACTAGATTTAGACTAGGCACCTATGTTTGATAGAAATCTAAGTGGAGTCTATCCAAGAAACCTTATATGGAGTCGGATGGGGAACTGTGGACAAGCCCAAAGTTTTGACAACACTAGTGGATATGGCATTTACATAACTCCCACTATCTATGATTATTTTACATACCTTATCCCCTAACTTGATGAATGTTTGTAGGATGTTAGTCCTACGCCAATCTTCCTATGTCGCATTTTGGGTAAGGATGCATCTAACTACTCCCAACATATCAAGCTCTATTTGTTCCTTGTCTCCTTCATACTCTTCAGCCAAATTGTCCTCAGCCTGATATACTTCCTCGACATTATCACCTAGGGTTCTTTGGGTTCAGACTCACTTTCTTCTAATTCTCCTATGTGTAAGGCCCTAGTTGGACATCTGCTAGCGTAATGGCCTAACTTATGACATCTATAGCAAGCCACATTAGAATTTGGAGTTCTCTGAACTTCTAGTGCTTTACCGCTATCATCTCTACGGGTCAGAGGGGTCTAGGGTTGGGTCGACTGGGTCGCATTTGATTTGTTCCTGGCTGCTGACTAGGTGCACTAGTTCTAGGGTGTTCGGGTTTGCGATAAAATGGTCTCCTATGAAATCTCTCGGCATCTCGTGTTACCTGGTAAGCTAGCTCTAAGTCATGGACTTCTCTCAAAAATAACTCCTTCTAGATCTCTTCTCTCAATCCTGCCCTAAATCTCGACAAAGTAACTGACTCAGACTCATCTACATTGCATCTCATTACAAATTCATCAAATTTGGCAATGTATTCGGCTACACTCTTGGTTCCCTGGGTCAATCTCTGCCACTGGTCTAGAAGTCTCTGGTGGTAGGACATAGGAAGGTATTTTTCTCTAAGCCTAAGTTTCATTGCCCTTCAGGTTACTATGGAAACATCACCCCTTTACCTAATGAACCTCTCGACATTTCCCCAGTAAAGCCTAGCCTGACAAATTAACCTAAGCTTCGTGAACTTGCATTTTCTCTCCTCTGTCATGTCATACTAATCGAAGTACTGATCCATCTCTCCCTCCCAATCTATGTAAACCTTAGGATCCAGATTTCCATCGAATGTTGGTGCTTCCAATCTAATACTCCTAAGGTTCGCTCGTCATGGTCTGTCTGATCCTGATTGTGTCTCGTAAGGTTTGGCTCATATACTGGATCATGGTGTGCTATCCTAGGATTTGGGTCATGGACTCGATCAGGATTGGGCCTCCTAGGATTTGGCTCGATGAAATGGTCTTGATGAAGAGTTCTTCTAGGGTTGATGGGTGTCTCAAACTCAAATTCAAGCTCTAACTCATTTTGGACTTCATGATTTCCTCCAAGGGTACAAGCTTCTAATCGATCAAGTCTAGCAGTGATGTGGGTTATCTGATCAGTCAAGTTTTGATTGGTCTGGGCTAATTGATCAGTTAAGTTTTGGTTCAGCCTGGTCATTTGGTCATTCAAGGATTTCATTAGACTCTCAAAGTTTTGTTCCATGGTTACACTAGATTGGGCTTGGGTTTGCTGATAAGGTGCTCCTGATCTAGTTGCCATGCACACGGACTTAACTCGAACTAGGGATTTTGCTAGACCTAGAGTACAAATCAAATGTAAGGTCAAATTGACAATCCGGGTTGTAGTAACTTGGCACCAGGCCAGGTAAGTGTAAGGTTAGTGGAGGTTCCTCTTTGCTTGCCATAGACACCAATTTGAAATTGGCCAGGTAAGCGAACCAACCCACTTTCCTTCAGGCTCTAATCCCTGAACCACTTGCCTAGACACCAGATACAAGCACACACAAATAGGGTGTCAAAGTTGGCTCGACACTTGACTCGACCCGACCTTGTGGGTGTCCCTAGCTCGCTAGAGCAATTAAATGTCTAATCCGTTTTAATTAGGATTGGGCTCGTTATGCAAGTTGGTGATTTTTGGGCTAGGGACAAGTAATGAAATCCTGACCTTATGTCAATTTGATGCCCTTAATTTTGTTTACCATGAAATGAATGCAACACAACATATGGATCCAAATTTCAGGTGCAGAATTAGTATGTTGCAGTTCTCAAGTGATGGAAAAGTGCAATGTAACAGATTCAAAAAAATTTAAAAATTCAAAAAAGATTGCTAACTTCTAGATGATATGCCATATGAAAGGAAATTTAAAAATAAATTCTATACTATGCTGAGCAGATACTGAAAACTAGATAAAAAAAAAGGACTGAATATAAGGAATTTCAGTGATAGTGATGGAATGCGGGAATTTTCATTTTTTTTGTAATTTTTTTCTGAGGATGAAATTTTACATGATGTTAACTAGCTTAATATGGAGTAGGAAAAAAATTATCTCAATGAACAATTAACTACTTTCATTCAGAATTTTATGCGAATCTCAGTCAGCCCATTCAGAAATATAGCAAGCAGAATTTAAACAAACAAAGGCATTTACATACCATACTTCAACCTAAAAATTCATGTCTGGCCAGGGGCTCATTATTTCATGGGTCGTGATAGTGTACTAGTGTACACCCACTTAGGAGGCATGAATTTTAGATCTATATTGGATTTTAAAAATAATAACTAAGTAGCATGTATGAATGCTATGCATGCAGAAAATTTCAGCAACCTACCTAAATGCACAAATTCAAAAGTAACCCTAACCTACCATGCTCTGATACCAAAATGATGGGGAACAAGATTTGAATGATGCTTCTCTAAGGATTAAAGAGGTTAAATGTTGATGAGGCAAATAGGCATGCAGCTATTCTATAAAAGAAATAGAAATTCAGGAGAGGAACATAGAGAAAAACATGACTAAAAAGAAATTCTCTCAAAGTAATTAAGAAAGGACCTTTGTGGTTAGGAAACCACACAGGTTAGGGCTAGCTTACCTTGCTATTTCAGATCTGAAAGAAAGTATAAGAATGGTTACCCGGCTATTAATGTTCTGAAAATGGGATAAATGACACTTAAGATGAGGTACCTAAATGACAAATAAATTACTCTAGGTTTCAAGGCCCTGCTTCTGATTCTTTGGCATAGTAAACCTTCATCTTGGAAACCATGAGACCAGGGATCCTGCACAAGGAGATGGAAAGATTAATGGGTTTAGATGGGAGGTTGTAGGAATGGATAAGAGAATTTGGAATGGAGTAATAAGGATTAAGCTTGGCTTGAAGTAGATCTTCCTTGGCGTCCACAACTTAAACCTCCTTCACTTGTTGGCATGCTAAACTTCTTTGTAGAAGATGCCTTTGGAAGAGGAGATGGACGAATTTGTAGTGGATTGTATGAGAGTCTTCAAGGTTGAACAAATAGAAATGGAGTATGGGTTAGAAATTGGATTGGCTAGGTAACTTAGTGTAGGGTTCGATGGCAAGGCGGAAACATAGATTTCAAAATTTTTATCTTTATGAAATCTTAACCAAACCTTTAACCCAAGATCTCCTTAAAAGAATTAAAACATATAAGATGTATATATAAGATTTAATCTCAAATTAAAATACTAACCTGTATCGCAAAAATCCAAACTCTGAATCTCCACCAGGTGCCCAAATGTTCACCCTCCAATGGTGATCCACACAGAAAAAGATGAAGACAACAATTTCTAGTTCTTGGCTCCTCTTCTTGAATTCTTTTTCAAGAATTCAATTCTTGGACTTTTAGGCTGAAATTTTCTTTCTTGAAAATTTCTTTTCTTCCTTCTTTCCTCTTCTTGAATTTTTTTTTCAAGAATTCCCTTTCTTGAATTCCTTTTCTTGAATTGAATTGGAAGAAAAATTAAGACAGGCAAAGTCTTAATTCAAGAAGGAAAAGAAGAAGAACAGATCCTTTCCTTTTTCTTTCCTTTACCGTTCAAGACCTTCTTCTTATTCTTGTTTAGGGTCAGAGTTCGACAGAGGATACCTCTGTAAGGGAAACAATACCCAACAAGAACAAGGGGAAGGAGTATTCTGGAGAGGAAGAAAAGGAATCGGATCTCTGAATTATGTTACATGAAAACCCCGAGAACCCAACCCTATTTATAGATCTCAGAGGGGCATCTTCTCAAAACAACGCAACCCTCTGAAACCCCAGGAATCACGATCCCTCATTCCTCATGCGTCCCCTCAACCAAAAATCATGATTCTCCGATTTAACTTTCGTTTTTCCGATGAGGAGGACTCTCGAAAAAACTTCAGGAAGAATCGCGACTTTTGGAGATGGATTTCCGACCGAAAAGCGACGGATCTTTTTCTTAATTTTTTCTGGCCATCAGATCCAGATCCAAGGGCGCCAGGCAAGGATCTGAATTGCCACTTTTTCAGATTTTTCTCCGATGTTATTTTCTTTCTCACGCGCATGAAGAGGAGTCCACGCGCGTGGACTCTTCTTCTTGGTGCGCGCGGGTGAGAAAGGGAGAGGGCGCTTGAGAGAGGGTCTCAGTGAACTTAATTCACTTGGGTTCAGCCATGGGTTAGCCCAATGTCCTAAAATTAAATTGGACCTTAATCTGTTTCAATTAGAACCCAATTAAGCCTAATTCGGAACCAAATTTGAATTTGATTCGAATAGAAATTTGGTCTGCAACACATGCTAGTGTGTTTATCCTGCAAACATGATTTAATTCCAAATTAAATCCTTCATCAATTTTCTTTCATGTGTGACCCATTGGGTTCCACACCTAGCCAGCAGTAGGTCCAAGTGCTATTTGACTTAATTCGGTTAGATCTCAACTAAGCCGATTTAAGTCAACTCAAACTAGCTCGACTCAGTCAATTAGAATCTAATTCTAATTAACTGATTTGAATTACCATGACTCAATCATATACCTACAAGACAAGATTGACGTCTAGCAACGTATCATGTCTACCCGGAAGATGTGGAATTTTGGTGGAATTACCAAAATAACCTTCAGTGGTGAGTTACCGGGCAATTCAGTCCTTTGATCAACTTGCATCCCGAATATGATTATGAATATGGATACTTGTCAAATCCAATTTCATATTCATCCCTAGCTCAATCTTTATAATGATGATTCATTAATGAACCATTAGAAAATAACTCTAATGTTCATACTTTGATCAAAGGTTTCCTGAATCCATCATTTGAAATTAGCTGGATGCAATTCCCTCTTACTAGGGCTGATCAATTCCTTGTTGACCTACTCAAACCTCCATATACAAGCCACCATAACTAGTATCACCTCGTGCATGACTCAGTGTCATGATTAATTGCGAACCAAAGTATGGATTCATATATATAAGGTACTATGGTAGTCTCAGGTCAAAGGACCACATGCACTACTCCCACTATGAGAATTATCTATTGACAAACAGATAAGGTTCCATTAGATATTCTCAATCTGGATCAATTCAGTGAACTCATTCTCTAATGAACACTCACATCCTATATTAGTGTCAAACACAAGTGACTGTGAGATCAGTCACCCTCATCACAAGCATATATAGGATGTGCTGATCTTGCCGGAAACATTGATCCCCAACTCAATGTCCCTCGACCAGGAATATTTTAGATTAGGGTTTTAAGGCTTTAGGTCTCACTGTATGATCTCATCATAACCCTAGAACCATAGCCCTAATCTATGGGATTCATCATAAATCATAAAGACACACGTATGATGAAAATAATGCCTTTATTATAAAATGTCAATTCATTGATTTTGGGATCAAAATACAATATTTCAATTGGCTTTCAGGGCACAATCTTTCAATCTCCCACTTGCACTAAAGCCAATCGCCTTTAAATCTTAACCCCATACAATCAAGTTGGCGATCAAACTCTTGCTGTGATAGAGCCTTAGTGAATGGGTCTGCTATGTTGTTCTTTGTTTCTACCCTTTTAATGCAGACTTCTTGTCTTTCGACAATCTCTCAAACGAGATGGAAGCGTCTCAGAATGTGCTTTGATTTGTGATGAGCTCTTGGTTCCTTTGCTTGAGCAACAGCCCCCGTATTATCACAGTAAAGTGATACTGGACCTTCAATCTCAGGAACTATGCCCAACTCTGATATGAACTTCTTCTTCCAGACAGTTTCCTTGGCAGCTTCACAAACAGCAATGTACTCTGCCTCAGTTGTTGAGTCAGCTACAGTTTGCTGTTTAGAACTTTTCCAGCTTACAGCTCCTCCATTAAGGGTAAAAACATACCCAGATATAGATTTGCTGTCATCTGGATCTGATTGAAAACTAGAATCTGAATAAGCTTCTAGTTTAAGATCAGATCCTCCGTATATTAGAAAATATCCTTAGTTCTTCTTAAGTACTTAAGAATATTTTTCACAGCCTTCCAATGATCCTCTCCTGGATCAGCCTGAAACCTGCTGGCTATACCTAAGGCATATGCCACATCAGGCCTAGTACACAGCACATAGCATACATAATAGACCCTACTGCCGAAGCATAAGGTATAGAATTCATTCTATTTCTTTCTTCAGGTGTCTTAGGAGACATCTTCTTAGAAAGATGTATGCCATGACCAATAGGTAAGTAACCTCTTTTACTTTCCTCCATGCTAAATCTTTTTAGCACTTGGTCAATGTACCTAGACTGGATAAACCTAGCATCCTCCTAGATCTATCTCTATAGATCTTGATGCCTAGTATATAAGATGCTTCTCCCAAGTCTTTCATGGAAAACTGTTTAGATAACCATACCTTGACCGATTGTAACATTGGGATATCATTCCCAATGAGGAGTATGTCATCTACATACAGAACCAAGAAAACTATGGCACTCCCACTAGTCTTCTTGTACACACAAGGTTCATCCTCATTTTTGATAAAGTCAAATTCTTTGACTGTCTTATCAAATCGGATGTTCCAACTCCTAGATGCTTGCTTTAATCCATAAATAGATTTCTTTAGCCTACATACCTGATTAGGTTTAGTCTCCAAGACAAAACCTTCTGGTGTGACATATAACCTCTTCCTCAAGGAAACCATTGAGGAATGCAGTTTTCACATCCATCTGCCAGATTTCATAATCATGATATGCTGCTATAGCAAGCATGATCCGAATAGATTGAGCATGGCAACAGGAGAAAATGTTTCATCATAATCTATTCCCTGTTTTTGTCTGAAACCCTTAGCCACTAATCTGGCTTTATAAGTTTCAACTTGGCCATCTGCCCAATCTTTTTCTTATAGACCCATTTGCATCCAATAGGGTTAACACTCTCTGGTGCATCAACCAAAGTCCAGACTTGGTTGACATACATGGAGTCCATTTCGGATCTCATGGCTTCCAGCCATTTGTCTGAGTCACTACTTATGACAGCATCCGTATATGTTAGAGGCTCATCATTATCAATGATTCGGGCTTCATTATTTTCAATAATGAACCCATACCTTTCAGGTGCATGTCGCACCTATCAGACCTACGGATAGGAGTGGTGTGTTCAGGTTCTATACTAACTATGTTATGATTTTGTTGAGATGTATCTACTTGTTGAACTTCTTCAAGTTCAATATTTCTCCCACTGCCCTTTTGTAGGATGAACTCTTTCTTCATAAAAATGGCATGCCTACTGACTAAAACCTTTTGTTCAGTAGGGTGGTAGAATAGATATCCTATACTATCTTTAGGATATCCAACAAATAGACACTTTTCTGCTCTAACATCAAGCTTATGTCCAAAATTTCTTTTGACATAGGCTGGACATCCCCATATCTTAAGGTGCTTAAGATTGGGTTTCTTTCCCCTCCATAACTCATATGGAATGCTAGATACAATTTGGATGGTACTCTATTTAAATATTAGCCGCTGTTTCCAAGGCATATCCCCAGAAAGAAACAGGTAAGTCTGTGAAGCACATCATGGACCGTACCATATCTAATAAAGTACGATTTCTCCTTTCAGCAACACCATTTAATTATGGTGTGTAAGGAGGAGTCAATTCAGAGATGATTCCCTTTTGTTTAAGGTGATCAAGAAACTCGGTGGATAAGTATTCACCTCCTCTATCTGATCGAAGGATCTTAATACTTTTCCCCGTTTGTTTCTCTACCATACTTTGATACTCTAAAATTTTTCAAAAGCTTCGGACTTATGTTTCATTAGATACACAAATCCGTACCTTGAAAAATCATCAGTGAATGTGATGAAATATGAGTATCCACCCTTGGCCTGAGTTGTCATAGGTCCACATACATCAGTGTGTATGAGTCCTATAACTCTGTTGTCCTTTCATTATGTCCACTAAATGGAGTCTTGGTCATTTTACCCATGAGACATGATTCACAAGTTCCTAATGATTCATAGTCATAAGGATTAAGGAATTTTTCCTTGTATAACTTGTTAATCCTCTGCTCACTAATATGTCCAAGACGACAGTGCCAAAGTAAAGTATTGTTTACTTCATCTCTTTTTCGTTTATTACTAACATGTAGTATTGTCATCAGAAGATAAAGTTAAGAGACCATTGCAAAATATGCCATTAAATATTATTTCATTAGAAAAACTGATTGAGCAGCCACTCTCATTACATTCATATATATCCTTGTTTAAGTAACAAGGGTACAGATATGATGTTTCTAATGATTCTAGGCATAAATAACAATTTTTTAACTCTAAAATCTTCCCAGAAGGCAGCTTCAACATATAAGTCCCTACAGCTTCTGCTTGGATGGAATCTCCTCCAGCAACGTAGAGCTCGAAGTCGCCTTCCTTCAAACTCTAATGTTCTGTAGTCCCTGCAATGATTTGCAGATATGATGACCACAAGCAGTATCCAATACCCAAGAGTTTGAATTAGAAGAGTCTAATGACAAAATTGCATGTATCTCATACATACCTTTTGGTGCATCACTAGCACCAGGCTTCACACTTGCAAGGTAAACCTTGCAGTTTCTTTTCCAGTGACCCGGCTTGCCATAATGAAAGCAGGTCATTTGTCCGGAGGCCTTCTTTCCTTTCTTTTTCTTGATGCCTCCTTTTGGGTTCAACCTCCTCTTGGAACCCTTTTTGCCTATTTTCTTCTTGTTTACACCATCCACAAGAAGAAGTGGAGCCTTATTTTTCTTTAAATGGCTCTCTGCTATTTTTAACATATTCAACAGCTCAGGCAAGGAAGTGTTAAGTTTGTTCATATGATAATTAAGAACAAACTGTGAAAATGACTCTGGGAGTGACTGCAGGATTAAATCCTGATTCAACTCCCCATCCATAACAAAACCCAATTGACCCAATCGGGTGATTAGGTCAATAACCTTTAATACATGGTCTTGTACGAATGTACCTTCTGTCATCCTTGCACGGAATAACTGCTTAGATATTTCATATCTTGCAGTTCGACTATGTTCTCCATAAAGTTCTTTTCATTGAGCAATATGGAGTTTGTGTCCATGGTTTCATGTTGCCTCTGTACTCATTGGTCATAGAGGCAAGCATTACACTTGACAGTAGTGAGTCATTTTGCCACGTGTTATATGTGGTCTTATCCTCTTGCGAGGCATCTTCCCCTAATGGTTCCAAGGTTGGGGTATCAAGAATATAAGAAATTCTTTCTTGGCTGAGTACTATCTTCAGGTTTCTCAACCAATCAACATAGTTTGGTCCAGTCAATTTATTTGCATCAAGAATGCTACGGAGTGAGAGTGAAGAGGCCATTTAATCTACATTAACAAATAACATTACATAAGCAAACAATCAATGTTGACAAAACATAATTAAATTAGGACTTTAACTTAATTATGTCTCCCACTATTTTATCAAGCATCATAACCCTCAATGTGATGATCGAGAAAACCCTAATGGTTTTCTTAGTGGGGTTGAGATCCTAATTCCTTATAAAAGATCTTGTGTGTACACAACAAATCTTATATAAGTTCAAAGGTAGGAAAACTCTTTCCAATTGTAATTCATACAATTCTCAACTTATCTTGGCCTCTAAAATATTAATAGCCTTGTGTGTACCAACAAACTATAATATTTTAGTTAAGTTAGACCCTTCATTGCTATATAGTCATGATATTAATTATAATACCCTTGTGTGTACACAACAAAGTATTATATTAAATCATGCCATAACATCAAATGTACCAAGCCAAAATTATGTTAGTCACCATAAAAAAAAGGCCTGTGTGTACACAACAAACCTAATATGGATCATAACATAATAATGACTTGGCATGAAGGAAGGCCAAATGTAGTGAATATTACACTAAGCATATCAATCAATATTAAGTTAATCATATCGGCCAGGTAAGTGGGAGAGTGGTGGGAGTCCCCCCGTTGCTTTCCTTAGACACCAATAAATTGGCCAGGTCAGTCAACGGAACCAATTAAAAACCACGTCCTCTTTACCGATCATGAACACTTTTCCTAGACACCGAATGATAAACTAATCATATTGATTATTTTTGCTTTGGTATATGACACTACAACTTAATATGTTTTTAAAGAGGGCTTTATTAAAACAAAGCACATTCTAGCAAATATGTGCCATAGTGTGCCATCATACTAGGACAACCATTTACCACATAATGGATCCACCATTATGCCAGGGCAACCTTATTTCAGTATGATGACAGAAGGCTAAACATATCTCTATACAAATTAAGGTTTAAGTGAAAACCTTAATTAGTGGCATACATCAAACATATATGCATAATTAACACAAATATGTGATTAGTGTGTCATCATACTAGGACAACCATTTACCACATAATGGATCCACCATTATGCCAGGGCAACCTTATTTCAGTATGATGACTAGATCTCTAAACATATCTCTACAACAATTAGGGTTTGAGTGAAAACCCTAATTGGTGACATTACATCAAACATATACTACATCTCATGTTACTTATATAAATATGCATCTAAAATCAGCATATATATTTAATCTTAATAAGGAGGCTCTGATACCACTGTAGGGTTTGATGGCAAGGCAGAAACATAGATTTCAAAATTTTATCTTTATGAAATCTTCACCAAACCTTTAACCCAAGATCTCCTTAAAAGAATTAAAACATATAAGATGTATATATAAGATTTAATCTCAAATTAAAATACTAACCTGTATCGCAAAATCCAAACTCTGAATCTCCACCAGGTGCCCAAATGTTCACCCTCCAATGGTGATCCACACAGAAAAAGATGAAGACAACAATTTCTAGTTCTTGGCTCCTCTTCTTGAATTCTTTTTCAAGAATTCAATTCTTGGACTTTTAGGCTGAAATTTTCTTTCTTGAAAATTTATTTTTTCCTTCTTTCCTCTTCTTCATTTTTTTTCAAGAATTTCCTTTCTTGAATTCCTTTTCTTAATTGAATTGGAAGAAAAATTAAGACAGCAAAGTCTTAATTCAAGAAGGAAAAGAAAAGAACATATCCTTTCCTTTTCTTTCCTTTACCGTTCAAGACCTTCTTCTTATTCTTGTTTAGGGTCAGAGTTTCGACAGAGGATACCTCTGTAAGGGAAACAATACCCAACAAGAACAAGGGGAAGGAGTATTCTGGAGAGGAAGAAAAGGAATCGGATCTCTGAATATGTTACATGAAAACCCTCGAGAACCTAACCCTATTTATAGATCTCAGAGGGGCGTCTTCTCAAAACATGTAACCCTCTGAAACCCCGGGAATCATGATCCCTCATTCCTCACACGTCCCCTCAACCAAAAATCATGATTCTCCAATTTAATTTTCATTTTTCCGACGAGGAGGACTCTCAGAAAAACTTCAGGAAGAATCGCGACTTTTGGAGACGGATTTGCGACCGAAAAGCGATGGATCTTTTCCTTAATTTTTTCTGGCCATCAGATCCAGATCCAAGGGCGCCAGGCAAGGATCTGAATCACCCCTTTTTCAGATTTTTCTCTGATGTTATTTTCTTTCTCACGCGCATGAAAGGAGTCCACGCGCGTGGACTCTTCTTCTTGGCGCGCGCGGTGAGAAGGGAGAGGGCGGCTTGGAGAGAGGGTCTCAGTGAACTTAATTCACTTAGGTTCAGCCATGGCTTAGCCCAATGTCTTAAAAATTAAATTGGACCTTAATCTGGTTCAATTAGAACCCAATTAAGCCTAATTCAGAACCAAATTCGAATCTAATTCGAATAGAAATTTGGTCTGCAACACATGCTAGTGTGTTTATCCTGCAAACATGATTTAATTCCAAATTAAATCCTTCATCAATTTTCTTTTGTGTGTGATCCATTGGGTTCCACACCTAGCCACCAGTAGGTCCGAGTGCTATTTGACTTAATTCGGTTAGATCTCAACTAAGCCGATTTAGTCAACTCAAACTAGCTCGACTCGGTCAATTAGAATCTAATTCTAATTAACTGATTTGAATTACCATGACTCAATCATATACCTACAAGACAAGATTGACGTCTAGCAACGTATCATGTCTACCCGGAAGATGTGGAATTTTGGTGGAATTACCAAAATACCCTTCAGTGGTGAGTTACCGGGCAATTCAGTCCTTTGATCAACTTGCATCCCGAATATGATTATGAATATGGATACTTGTCAAATCCAATTTCATATTCATCCCTAGCTCAATCTTTATAATGATGATTCATTAATGAACCATTAGAAATAACTCTAATGTTCATACTTTGATCAAAGGTTTCCTGAATCCATCATTTGAAATTAGCTGGATGCAATTCCCTCTTACTAGGGCTGATCAATTCCTTGTTGACCTACTCACAACCTCCATATACAATCCACCATAACCAGTATCACCTCGTGCTTGACTCAGTGTCATGATTGATTGCGAACCAAAGTATGGATTCATATATATAAGGTACTATGGTAGTCTCAGGTTAAAGGACCACATGCACTACTCCCACTATGAGAATTATCTATTGACAAACAGATAAGGTTCCATTAGATATTCTCAATCTGGATCAATTCAGTGAACTCATTCTCTAATGAACACTCACATCCTAGTATTAGTGTCAAACACAAGTGACTGTGAGATCAGTCACCCTCATCACAAAGGATATATAGGATGTGCTGGTCTTGCCGGAAACATTGATCCCCAACTCAATGTCCCATCGACCAGGAATATTTTAGATTAGGGTTTTAAGGCTTTAGGTCTCACTGGTATGATCTCATCATAACCCTAGAACCATAGCCCTAATCTATGGGGTTCATCATAAAATCATAAAGACACAGCATATGATGAAAATAATGCCTTTATTAAAATGTCAATTCATTGATTTTGGGATCAAAATACAATATTTCAATTGGCTTTCAGGGCACAATCTTTCAATCTCCCACTTGCACTAAAGCCAATCACCTTTAAATCTTAACCCATACAATCAAGGTGGCGATCAAACTCTCGCTGTGATAGAGCCTTAGTGAATGGTCTGCTATGTTGTTCTTTGTTTCTACCCTTTTAATGCAGACTTCTTGTCTTTCGACAATCTCTCGAACGAGATGGAAGCGTCTCAGAATGTGCTTTGATTTGTGATGAGCTCTTGGTTCCTTTGCTTGAGCAACAGCCCCCGTATTATCACAGTAAAGTGATACTGGACCTTCAATCTCAGGAACTACGCCCAACTCTGATATGAACTTCTTCATCCAGACAGCTTCCTTAGCAGCTTCACTAACAGCAATGTACTCTGTCTCAGTTGTTGAGTCAGCTACAGTTTGCTGTTTAGAACTTTTCCAGCTTACAGCTCCTCCATTAAGGGTAAAAACATACACAGATATAGATTTGCTGTCATCTGGATCTGATTGAAGACTAGAATCTGAACAAGCTTCTAGTTTAAGATCAGATCCTCCGTATATTAGAAAAATATCCTTAGTTCTTCTTAAGTACTTAAGAATATTTTTCACAGCCTTCCAATGATCCTCTCCTGGATCAGCCTGAAACCTGCTGGCTATACCTAAGGCATATGCCACACCAGGTCTAGTACACAGCATAGCATACATAATAGACCCTACTGCCGAAGCATAAGGTATAGAATTCATTCTATTTCTTTCTTCAGGTGTCTTAGGAGACATTTTCTTAGAAAGATGTATGCCATGACCAATAGGTAAGTAACCTCTTTTACTTTCCTCCATGCTAAATCTTTTTAGCACTTGGTTAATGTACCTAGACTGGGATAAACCAGCATCCTCCTAGATCTATCTCTATAGATCTTGATGCCTAGTATATAAGATGCTTCTCCCAAGTCTTTCATGGAAAACTGTTTAGATAACCATACCTTGACCGATTGTAACATTGGGATATCATTCCCAATGAGAGTATGTCATCTACATGCAAAACCAAGAAAACTATGGCACTCCCACTAGTCTTCTTGTACACACAAGGTTCATCCTCATTTTTGATAAAGTCAAATTCTTTGACTGTCTTATCAAATCGGATGTTCCAACTCCTAGATGCTTGCTTTAATCCATAAATAGATTTCTTTAGCCTACATACCTGATTAGGTTTAGTCTCCAAGACAAAACCTTCTGGATGTGATATATAAACCTCTCCTCAAGGAAACCATTGAGGAATGCAGTTTTCACATCCATCTGCCAGATTTCATAATCATGATATGCTGCTATAGCAAGCATGATCCGAATAGATTTGAGCATGGCAACAGGAGAAAATGTTTCAACATAATCTATTCCCTGTTTTTGTCTGAAACCCTTAGCCACTAATCTGGCTTTATAAGTTTCAACTTGGCCATCTGCCCCAATCTTTTTCTTATAGACCCATTTGCATCCAATAGGGTTAACACTCTCTGGTGCATCAACCAAAGTCCAGACTTGGTTGACATACATGGAGTCCATTTCGGATCTCATGGCTTCCAGCCATTTGTCTGAGTCACTACTTATGACAGCATCCGTATATGTTAGAGGCTCATCATTATCAATGATTCGGGCTTCATTATTTTCAATAATGAACCCATACCTTTCAGGTGCATGTCGCACCCTATCAGACCTACGGATAGGAGTGGTGTGTTCAAGTTCTATACTAACTATGTTATGATTTTGTTGAGATGTATCTACTTGTTGAACTTCTTCAAGTTCAATATTTCTCCCACTGCCCTTTTTTAGGATGAACTCTTTCTTCATAAAAATGGCATGCCTACTGACTAAAACCTTTTGTTCAGTAGGGTGGTAGAATAGATATCCTATACTATCTTTAGGATATCCAACAAATAGACACTTTCTTCTCTAACATCAAGCTTATGTCCAAAATTTCTTTTGACATAGGCTGGACATCCCCATATCTTAAGGTGCTTAAGATTGGGTTTCTTCCCCTCCATAACTCTTATGGAATGCTAGATACAAATTTGGATGGTACTCTATTAAAATATTAGCCGCTGTTTCCAAGTCATATCCCCAGAAAGAAACAGGTAAGTCTGTGAAGCACATCATGGACCGTACCATATCTAATAAAGTACGATTTCTCCTTTCAGCAACACCATTTAATTATGGTGTGTAAGGAGGAGTCAATTCAGAGATGATTCCCTTTTGTTTAAGGTGATCAAGAAACTCGGTGGATAAGTATTCACCTCCTCTATCTGATCGAAGGATCTTAATACTTTTTCCCGTTTGTTTCTCTACCATATTTGATACTCTAAAAATTTTTCAAAAGCTTCGGACTTATGTTTCATTAGATACACAAATCCGTACCTTGAAAAATCATCAATGAATGTGATGAAATATGAGTATCCACCCTTGGCCTGAGTTGTCATAGGTCCACATACATCAGTTTGTATGAGTCCTAATAACTCTGTTGTCCTTTCATTATATCCACTAATGGAGTCTTGGTCATTTTACCCATGAGACATGATTCACAAGTTCCTAATGATTCATAGTCATAAGGATTAAGGATTTTTTCCTTGTATAACTTGTTAATCCTCTGCTCACTAATATGTCCAAGACGACAGTGCCAAAGTAAAGTATTGTTTACTTCATCTCTTTTTCGTTTATTACTAACATGTAGTATATTGTCATCAGAAGATAAAGTTAAGAGACCATTGCAAAATATGCCGTTAAATATTATTTCATTAGAAAAATTGATTGAGCAGCCATTGCTCATTACATTCATAATATATCCTTGTTTAAGTAACAAGGGTACAGATATGATGTTTCTAATGATTCTAGGCATAAAATAATAATTTTTTAACTCTAAAATCTTCCCAGAAGGCAGCTTCAACATATAAGTCCCTACAGCTTCTGCTTGGATGAAATCTCCTCCAGCACAATAGAGCTCGAAGTCGCCTTCCTTCAAAACTCTAATGTTCTGTAGTCCCTGCAATGATTTGCAGATATGATGACTACAAGCATATCCAATATCCATGAGTTTGAATTAGAAGGGTCTAATGACAAAATTGCATGTATCTCATACATACCTTTTGGTGCATCACTAGCACCAGGCTTCACACTTGCAAGGTAAACCTTGCAGTTTCTTTTCCAGTGACCCGGCTTGCCACAATGAAAGCAGGTCATTTGTTCGAAGGCCTTCTTTCCTTTCTTTTTCTTGATGCCTCCTTTTGGGTTCAACCTCCTCTTGGAACCCTTTTTGCCTATTTTCTTCTTGTTTACACCATCCACAAGAAGAAGTGGAGCCTTATTTTCTTAAATGGCTCTCTGCTGTTTTTAACATATTCAACAGCTCAGGCAAGGAAGTGTTAAGTTTGTTCATATGATAATTAAGAACAAACTGTGAAAATGACTCTAGGAGTGACTGCAGGATTAAATCCTGATTCAACTCCCCATCCATAACAAAACCCAATTGACCCAATCGGGTGATTAGGTCAATAACCTTTAATACATGGTCTTGTACGGATGTACCTTCTGTCATCCTTGCACGGAATAACTGCTTAGATATTTCATATCTTGCAGTTCGACTATGTTCTCCATAAAGTTCTTTTAAATTGAGCAATATGGAGTTTGTGTTCATGGTTTCATGTTGCCTCAGTACTCATTAGTCATAAAGGCAAGCATTATACACTTGACAGTAAGTGAGTCATTTTGCCACGTGTTATATGTGGTCTTATCCTCTTGCGAGGCATCTTCCCCTAATGGTTCCAAGGTTGGGGTATCAAGAATATAAGAAATTCTTTCTTGGCTGAGTACTATCTTCAGGTTTCTCAACCAATCAACATAGTTTGGTCCAGTCAATTTATTTGCATCAAGAATGCTACGGAGTGAGAGTGAAGAGGCCATTTAATCTACATTAACAAATAACATTACATAAGCAAACAATCAATGTTGACAAAACATAATTAAATTAGGACTTTAACTTAATTATATCTCCCACTATTTTATGAAGCATCATAACCCTCAATGTGATGATCGAGAAAACCCTAATTGGTTTTCTTAGTGGGGTTGAGATCCTAATTCCTTATAAAAGACCTTCTGTGTACACAACAATTCTTATATAAGTTCAAAGGTAGGAAAACTCTTTCCAATTGTAATTCATACAATTCTCAACTTATCTTGGCCTCTAAAATATTAATAGCCTTATGTGTACACAACAAACTATAATATTTTAGTTAAGTTAGACCCTTCATTGCTATATAGTCAAGATATTAATTATAATACCCTTGTGTGTACACAACAAAGTATTATATTAAATCATGCCATAAACATCAAATGTACCAAGCCAAAATTATGTTAGTCACCATAAAAAAAAAAAAGGCCTTGTGTGTACACAACAAACCTAATATGGATCATAACATAATAATGACTTGGCATGAAGGAAGGCCAAATGTAGTGAATATTACACTAAGCATATCAATCAATAATTAAGTTAATCATATCGGCCAGGTAAGTGGGAGAGTGGTGGGAGTCCCCTCGTTGCTTTCCTTAGACACCAATAAGAATTGGCCAGGTCAGTCAACGGAACCAATTAAAAACCACGTCCTCTTTACCGATCATGAATCACTTTTCCTAGACACCGAATGATAAACTAATCATATTGATTATTTTTGCTTTTGGTATATGACACTACAACTTAATATGTTTTTAAAGAGGGCTTTATTAAAACAAAGCACATTCTAGCAAATATGTGCCATAGTGTGCCATCATACTAGGACAACCATTTACCACATAATGGATCCACCATTATGCCAGGGCAACCTTATTTCAGTATGATGACCAGAAGGCTAAACATATCTCTATACAAATTAAGGTTTAAGTGAAAACCTTAATTAGTGGCATACATCAAACATATGTGCATAATTAACACAAATATGTGATTAGTGTGTCATCATACTAGGACAACCATTTACCACATAATGGATCCACCATTATGCCAGGGCAACCTTATTTCAGTATGATGACTAGATCTCTAAACATATCTCTACAACAATTAGGATTTGAGTGAAAACCCTAATTGGTGACATTACATCAAACATATACTACATCTCATGTAACTTATATAAATATGCATCTAAAAATCAGCATATATATTTTAATCTTAATAAGGAGGCTCTGATACCACTGTAGGGTTTGATGGCAAGGCGGAAACATAGATTTCAAAATTTTTATCTTTATGAAATCTTCACCAAACCTTTAACCCAAGATCTCCTTAAAAGAATTAAAACATATAAGATGTATATATAAGATTTAATCTCAAATTAAAATACTAACCTGTATCGCAAAATCCAAACTCTGAATCTCCACCAGGTGCCCAATGTTCACCCTCCAATGGTGATCCACACAGAAAAAGATGAAGACAACAATTTCTAGTTCTTGGCTCCTCTTCTTGAATTCTTTTTCAAGAATTCAATTCTTGGACTTTTAGGCTGAAATTTTCTTTCTTGAAAATTCTTTTTTCCTTCTTTCCTCTTCTTCAATTTTTTTTTCAAGAATTTCTTTTCTTGAATTCTTTTCTTAATTGAATTGGAAGAAAAATTAAGACAGGCAAAGTCTTAATTCAAGAAGGAAAAGAAGAAGAACATATCCTTTCCTTTTTCTTTCCTTTACCGTTCAAGACCTTCTTCTTATTCTTGTTTAGGGTCAGAGTTTCGACAGAGGATACCTCTGTAAGGGAAACAATACCCAACAAGAACAAGGGGAAGGAGTATTCTGGAGAGGAAGAAAAGGAATCGGATCTCTGAATTATGTTACATGAAACCCCCGAGAACCCAACCCTATTATAGATCTCAGAGGGGCGTCTTCTCAAAATAATGTAACCCTCTGAAACCCCGGAATCATGATCCCTCATTCCTCACACGTCCCCTCAACCAAAATCATGATTCTCCGATTTAATTTCATTTTTTCTCGATGAGGAGGACTCTCAGAAAAACTTCAGGAAGAATCGCGACTTTTGGAGACGGATTTGCGACCGAAAAGCGACGGATCTTTTCCTTAATTTTTTCTGGCCATCAGATCCAGATCCAAGGGCGCCAGGCAAGGATCTGAATCGCCCCTTTTCAGATTTTTCTCCGATGTTATTTTCTTTCTCACGCGCATGAAAAGGAGTCCACGCGCGTGGACTCTTCTTCTTGGCACGCGCGGTTGAGAAAGGGAGAGGGCGGCTTGGAGAGAGGGTCTCAGTGAACTTAATTCACTTAGGTTCAGCCATGGCTTAGCCCAATGTCTTAAAAATTAAATTGGACCTTAATCTGGTTCAATTAGAACCCAATTAAGCATAATTCAGAACCAATTCGAATCTAATTCGAATAGAAATTTGGTCTGCAACACATGCTAGTGTGTTTATCCTGCAAACATGATTTAATTCCAAATTAAATCCTTCATCAATTTTTTTTGTGTGTGATCCATTGGGTTCCACACCTAGCCACCAGTAGGTCCGAGTGCTATTTGACTTAATTCGGTTAGATCTCAACTAAGCCGATTTAAGTCAACTCAAACTAGCTCGACTCGGTCAATTAGAATCTAATTCTAATTAACTGATTTGAATTACCATGACTCAATCATATACCTACAAGACAAGATTGACGTCTAGCAACGTATCATGTCTACCCGGAAGATGTGGAATTTTGGTGGAATTACCAAATACCCTTCAGTGGTGAGTTACGGGCAATTCAGTCCTTTGATCAACTTGCATCCCGAATATGATTATGAATATGGATACTTGTCAAATCCAATTTCATATTCATCCCTAGCTCAATCTTTATAATGATGATTCATTAATGAACCATTAGAAAATAACTCTAATGTTCATACTTTGATCAAAGGTTTCCTGAATCCATCATTTGAATTAGCTGGATGCAATTCCCTCTTACTAGGGCTGATCAATTCCTTGTTGACCTACTCACAACCTCCATATACAATCCACCATAAACTAGTATCACCTCGTGCTTGACTCAGTGTCATGATTGATTGCGAACCAAAGTATGGATTCATATATATAAGGTACTATGGTAGTCTCAGGTTAAAGGACCACATGCACTACTCCCACTATGAGAATTATCTATTGACAAAAGATAAGGTTCCATTAGATATTCTCAATCTGGATCAATTCAGTGAACTCATTCTCTAATGAACACTCACATCCTAATATTAGTGTCAACACAAGTGACTGTGAGATCAGTCACCCTCATCACAAAGGATATATAGGATGTGCTGGTCTTGCCGGAAACATTGATCCCCAACTCAATGTCCCATCGACCAGGAATATTTTAGATTAGGGTTTTAAGGCTTTAGGTCTCACTGGTATGATCTAATCATAACCCTAGAACCATAGCCCTAATCTATGGGGTTCATCATAAAATCAAAAAGACACAACATATGATGAAAATAATGCCTTTATTATAAATGTCAATTCATTGATTTTGGGATCAAAATACAATATTTCAATTGGCTTTCAGGGCACAATCTTTCAATCTCCCACTTGCACTAAAGCCAATCACCTTTAAATCTTAACCACATACAATCAAGGTGGCGATCAAACTCTCGCTATGATAGAGCCTTAGTGAACGGGTCTGCTATGTTGTTCTTTGTTTCTACCCTTTTAATGCATACTTCTTGTCTTTCGACAATCTCTCGAACGAGATGGAAGCGTCTCAGAATGTGCTTTGATTTGTGATGAGCTCTTGGTTCCTTTGCTTGAGCAACAGCCCCCGTATTATCACAGTAAAGTGATACTGGACCTTCAATCTCAGGAACTACGCCCAACTCTGATATGAACTTCTTCATCCAGACAGCTTCCTTAGCAACTTCACTAACAGCAATGTACTCTGCCTCAGTTGTTGAGTCAGCTACAGTTTGCTGTTTAGAACTTTTCCAGCTTACAGCTCCTCCATTAAGGGTAAAAACATACCCAGATATAGATTTGCTGTCATCTGGATCTGATTGAAGACTAGAATCTGAACAAGCTTCTAGTTTAAGATCAGATCCTCCGTATATTAGAAAAATATCCTTAGTTCTTCTTAAGTACTTAAGAATATTTTTCACAGCCTTCCAATGATCCTCTCCTGGATCAGCCTGAAACCTGCTGGCTATACCTAAGGCATATGCCACATCAGGCCTAGTACACAGCACATAGCATACATAATAGACCCTACTGCCGAAGCATAAGGTATAGAATTCATTCTATTTCTTTCTTCAGGTGTCTTAGGAGACATCTTCTTAGAAAGATGTATGCCATAACCAATAGGTAAGTAACCTCTTTTACTTTCCTCCATGCTAAATCTTTTTAGCACTTGGTCAATGTACCTAGACTGGGATAAACCTAGCATCCTCCTAGATCTATCTCTATAGATCTTGATGCCTAGTATATAAGATGCTTCTCCCAAGTCTTCCATGGAAAACTGTTTAGATAACCATACCTTGACCGATTGTAACATTGGGATATCATTCCCAATGAGGAGTATGTCATCTACATACAGAACCAAGAAAACTATGGCACTCCCACTAGTCTTCTTGTACACACAAGGTTCATCCTCATTTTTGATAAAGTCAAATTCTTTGACTGTCTTATCAAATCGGATGTTCCAACTCCTAGATGCTTGCTTTAATCCATAAATAGATTTCTTTAGCCTACATACCTGATTAGGTTTAGTCTCCAAGACAAAATCTTCTAGGTGTGACATATAAACCTCTTCCTCAAGGAAACCATTCAGGAATGCAGTTTTCACATCCATCTGCCAGATTTCATAATCATGATATGCTGCTATAGCAAGCATGATCCGAATAGATTTGAGCATGGCAACAGGAGAAATTGTTTCATCATAATCTATTCCCTGTTTTTGTCTGAAACCCTTAGCCACTAATCTGGCTTTATAAGTTTCAACTTGGCCATCTGCCCCAATCTTTTTCTTATAGACCCATTTGCATCCAATAGGGTTAACACTCTCTGGTGCATCAACCAAAGTCCAGACTTGGTTGACATACATGGAGTCCATTTCGGATCTCATGGCTTCCAGCCATTTGTCTGAGTCACTGCTTATGACAGCATCCGTATATGTTAGAGGCTCATCATTATCAATGATTCGGGCTTCATTATTTTCAATAATGAACCCATACCTTTCAGGTGCATGTCACACCCTATCAGACCTACGGATAGGAGTGGTGTGTTCAAGTTCTATACTAACTATGTTATGATTTTGTTGAGATGTATCTACTTGTTGAACTTCTTCAAGTT
Organism: Areca catechu; assembly: GCA_021397845.1. Lineage (NCBI taxonomy): Eukaryota > Viridiplantae > Streptophyta > Magnoliopsida > Arecales > Arecaceae > Areca > Areca catechu. The sequence goes on along the minus strand of CM038051.1, from coordinate 141,211,919 downwards.
CAATATTTCTCCCACTGCCCTTTTTTAGGATGAACTCTTTCTTCATAAAAATGGCATGCCTACTGACTAAAACCTTTTGTTCAGTAGGGTGGTAGAATAGATATCCTATACTATCTTTAGGATATCCAACAAATAGACACTTTTCTGCTCTAACATCAAGCTTATGTCCAAAATTTCTTTTGACATAGGCTGGACATCCCCATATCTTAAGGTGCTTAAGATTGGGTTTCTTTCCCCTCCATAACTCTTATGGAATGCTAGATACAAATTTGGATGGTACTCTATTTAAAATATTAGCCGCTGTTTCCAAGTCATATCCCAGAAAGAAACAGGTAAGTCTGTGAAGCACATCATGGACCGTACCATATCTAATAAAGTACGATTTCTCCTTTCAGCAATACCATTTAATTATGGTGTGTAAGGAGGAGTCAATTCAGAGATGATTCCCTTTTGTTTAAGGTGATCAAGAAACTCGGTGGATAAGTATTCACCTCCTCTATCTGATCGAAGGATCTTAATACTTTTTCCCGTTTGTTTCTCTACCATATTTTGATACTCTAAAAATTTTTCAAAAGCTTTGGACTTATGTTTCATTAGATACACAAATCCGTACCTTGAAAAATCATCAATGAATGTGATGAAATATGAGTATCCCCCTTGGCCTGAGTTGTCATAGGTCCACATACATCAGTTTGTATGAGTCCTAATAACTCTGTTGTCCTTTCATTTATCCACTAATTGGAGTCTTGGTCATTTTACCCATGAGACATGATTCACAAGTTCCTAATGATTCATAGTCATAAGGATTAAGGATTTTTTCCTTGTATAACTTGTTAATCCTCTGCTCACTAATATGTCCAAGACGACAGTGCCAAAGTAAAATATTGTTTACTTCATCTCTTTTCGTTTATTACTAACATGTAGTATATTGTCATCAGAAGATAAAGTTAAGAGACAATTGCAAAATATGCCGTTAAATATTATTTCATTAGAAAAATTGATTGAGCAGCCACTGCTCATTACATTCATAATATATCCTTGTTTAAGTAACAAGGGTACAGATATGATGTTTCTAATGATTCTAGGCATAAAATAATAATTTTTTAACTCTAAAATCTTCCCAGAAGGCAGCTTCAACATATAAGTCCCTACAGCTTCTGCTTGGATGAAATCTCCTCCAGCACAATAGAGCTCGAAGTCGCCTTCCTTCAAAACTCTAATGTTCTGTAGTCCCTGCAATGATTTGCAGATATGATGACTACAAGCAATATCCAATATCCAAGAGTTTGAATTAGAAGGGTCTAATGACAAAATTGCATGTATCTCATACATACCTTTTGGTGCATCACTAGCACCAGGCTTCACACTTGCAAGGTAAACCTTGAAGTTTCTTTTCCAGTGACCCGGCTTGCCACAATGAAAGCAGGTCATTTGTTCGAAGGCCTTCTTTCCTTTCTTTTTCTTGATGCCTCCTTTTGGGTTCAACCTCCTCTTGGAACCCTTTTGCCTATTTTCTTCTTGTTTACACCATCCACAAGAAGAAGTGGAGCCTTATTTTTCCTTAAATGGCTCTCTGCTGTTTTTAACATATTCAACAGCTCAGGCAAGGAAGTGTTAAGTTTGTTCATATGATAATTAAGAATAAACTGTGAAAATGACTCTAGGAGTGACTGCAGGATTAAATCCTGATTCAACTCCCCATCCATAACAAAACCCAATTGACCCAATCGGGTGATTAGGTCAATAACCTTTAATACATGGTCTTGTACGGATGTACCTTCTGTCATCCTTGCACGGAATAACTGCTTAGATATTTCATATCTTGCAGTTCGACTATGTTCTCCATAAAGTTCTTTTAAATTGAGCAATATGGAGTTTGTGTCCATGGTTTCATGTTGCCTCTGTAACTCATTAGTCATAGAGGCAAGCATTATACACTTGACAGTAAGTGAGTCATTTTGCCACGTGTTATATATGGTCTTATCCTCTTGCGAGGCAACTTCCCCTAATGGTTCCAAGGTTGGGGTATCGAGAATATAAGAAATTCTTTCTTGGCTGAGTACTATCTTCAGGTTTCTAAACCAATCAACATTGTTTGGTCCAGTCAATTTATTTGCATCAAGAATGCTACGGAGTGAGAGTGAAGAGGCCATTTAATCTACATTAACAAATAACATTACATAAGCAAATAATCAATGTTGACAAAACATAATTAAATTAGAACTTTAACTTAATTATGTCTCCCACTATTTTATGAAGCATCATAACCCTCAATGTGATGATCGAGAAAACCCTAATTGGTTTCTTAGTGGGGTTGAGATCCTAATTCCTTATAAAAGACCTTGTGTGTACACAACAATTCTTATATAAGTTCAAAGGTAGGAAAACTCTTTTCAATTGTAATTCATACAATTCTCAACTTATCTTGGCCTCTAAAATATTAATAGCCTTATGTGTACACAACAAACTATAATATTTTAGTTAAGTTAGACCCTTCATTGCTATATAGTCATGATAATAATTATAATACCCTTGTGTGTACACAACAAAGTATTATATTAAATCATGCCATAAACATCAAATGTACCAAGCCAAAATTATGTTAGTCACCATAAAAAAAAAAAAAGGCCTTGTGTGTACACAACAAACCTAATATGGATCATAACATAATAATGACTTGGCATGAAGGAAGGCCATATGTAGAGAATATTACACTAAGCATATCAATCAATAATTAAGTTAATCATATCGGCTAGGTAAGTGGGAGAGTGGTGGGAGTCCCCCCGTTGCTTTCCTTAGACACCAATAAGAATTGGCCAGGTCAGTCAACGGAACCAATTAAAAACCACGTCCTCTTTACCGATCATGAACCACTTTTCCTAGACACCGAATGATAAACTAATCATATTGATTATTTTTGCTTTTGGTATATGACACTACAACTTAATATGTTTTTAAAGAGGGCTTTATTAAAACAAAGCACATTCTAGCAAATATGTGCCATAGTGTGCCATCATACTAGGACAACCATTTACTACATAATGGATCCACCATTATGCCAGGGCAACCTTATTTCAGTATGATGACCAGAAGGCTAAACATATCCTTATACAAATTAAGGTTTAAGTGAAAACCTTAATTAGTGGCATACATCAAACATATGTGCATAATTAACACAAATATGTGATTAGTGTGTCATCATACTAGGACAACCATTTACCACATAATAGATCCACCATTATGCCAGGGCAACCTTATTTCAGTATGATGACTAGATCTCTAAACATATCTCTACAACAATTAGGGTTTGAGTGAAAACCCTAATTGGTGACATTACATCAAACATATACTACATCTCATGTTACTTATATAAATATGCATCTAAAAATCAGCATATATATTTTAATCTTAATAAGGAGGCTCTGATACCACTGAAGTGTTCGATGGCAAGGCGGAAACATAGATTTCAAAATTTTTATCTTTATGAAATCTTCACCAAACCTTTAACCCAAGATCTCCTTAAAAGAATTAAAACATATAAGATGTATATATAAGATTTAATCTCAAATTAAAATACTAACCTGTATCACAAAAATCCAAACTCTGAATCTCCACCAGGTGCCCAAATGTTCACCCTCCAATGGTGATCCACACAGAAAAAGATGAAGACAACAATTTCTAGTTCTTGCCTCCTCTTCTTGAATTCTTTTTCAAGAATTCAATTCTTGGACTTTTAGGCTGAAATTTTCTTTCTTGAAAATTTCTTTTCTTCCTTCTTTCCTCTTCTTGAATTTTTTTTCAAGAATTTCCTTTCTTGAATTCCTTTTCTTGAATTGAATTGGAAGAAAAATTAAGACAGGCAAAGTCTTAATTCAAGAAGGAAAAGAAGAAAAACAGATCCTTTCCTTTTTCTTTCCTTTACCGTTCAAGACCTTCTTCTTATTCTTGTTTAGGATCAGAGTTTCGACAGAGGATACCTCTGTAAGGGAAACAATACCCAACAAGAACAAGGGAAGGAGTATTCTGGAGAGGAAGAAAAGGAATCGGATCCCTGAATTATGTTACATGAAAACCCCCGAGAACCAAACCCTATTTATAGATCTCAGAGGGGCGTCTTCTCAAAACAACGTAACCCTCTGAAACCCCAGGAATCATGATCCCTCATTCCTCACGCGTCCCCTCAACCAAAAATCATGATTCTTCGATTTAATTTTCGTTTTTCTGACGAGGAGGACTCTCGAAAAACTTCAGGAAGAATCGCGACTTTTGGAGACGGATTTGCGACCGAAAAGCGACGGATCTTTTCCTTAATTTTTTTTGGCCATCAGATCCAGATCCAAGGGCGCCAAGCAAGGATCTGAATCGCCCCTTTTTCAGATTTTTCTCCGATGTTATTTTCTTTCTCACGCGCATGAAGAGGAGTCCACGCGCGTGGACTCTTCTTCTTAGCACGCGCGGGTGAGAAAGGGAGAGGGCGGCTTGGAGAGAGGGTCTCAGTGAACTTAATTCACTTGGGTTCAGCCATTTGTTAGCCCAATGTCCTAAAAATTAAATTGGACCTTAATCTGGTTCAATTAGAACCCAATTAAGCCTAATTCGGAACCAAATTCAAATATGATTCGAATAGAAATTTAGTCTGCAACACATGCTAGTGTGTTTATCTTGCAAACATGATTTAATTCCAAATTAAATCCTTCATCAATTTTCTTTTGTGTGTGACCCATTGGGTTCCACACCTAGCCAGCAGTAGGTCCCAGTTCTATTTGACTTAATTCGGTTAGATTTCAACTAAGCCAATTTAAGTCAACTCAAACTAGCTCGACTCGGTCAATTAGAATCTAATTCTAATTAACTTATTTGAATTACCATGACTCAATCATATACCTACAAGACAAGATTGACGTCTAGCAATGTATCATGTCTACCCGGAAGATGTGGAATTTTGGTGGAATTACCAAAATACCCTTCAGTGGTGAGTTACCGGACAATTCAGTCCTTTGATCAACTTGCATCCCGAATATGATTATGAATATGGATACTTATCAAATCCAATTTCATATTCATCCCTAGCTCAATCTTTATAATGATGATTCATTAATGAACCATTAGAAAATAACTCTAATGTTCATACTTTGATCAAAGGTTTTCTGAATCTATCATTTGAAATTAGCTGGATGCAATTCCCTCTTACTAGGGCTGATCAATTCCTTGTTGACCTACTCACAACCTCCTTATACAATCCACCATAACCAATATCACCTCGTGCATGACTCAGTGTCATTATTGATTGCGAACCAAAGTATGGATTCATATATATAAGGTACTATGGTAGTCTCAAGTCAAAGGACCACATGCACTACTCCCACTATGAGAATTATCTATTGACAAACAGATAAGGTTCCATTAGATATTCTCAATCTGGATCAATTCAGTGAACTCATTCTCTAATGAACACTCACATCCTAATATTAGTGTCAAACACAAGTGACTGTGAGATCAGTCACCCTCATCACAAAGCATATATAGGATGTGTTGGTCTTGCCGGAAACATTGATCCCGAACTCAATGTCCCATCGACCAGGAATATTTTAGATTAGGATTTTAAGGCTTTAGGTCTCACTGGTATGATCTCATCATAACCCTAGAACCATAGCCCTAATCTATGGGGTTCAACATAAAATCATAAAGACAGCGTATGATGAAAATAATGCCTTTATTATAAAATGTCAATTCATTGATTTTGGGATCAAAATACAATATTTCAATTGGCTTTCAGGGCACAATCTTTCACCTAGGTCTCACACCTTTCCTTCTCTCAAGGGACTTTGGCTAGCAAAGGGAAAAGCTTTCAAAAAAAATTTCTTCTTCATTCATCATTTTCATTACAAAAGAATTCTAGGAGCTTTTATAAACCTTAAGCTCCTTTTCAAATTCAAAATGCAACACTTTTCATGGAGAAAATCAAGGGGTGTCCCATGAAGATAGGAGTGGCCCATTCAAATTTAAATCTCCTAATTACAAGGTGGGCACCCATAAAGATTGGAGCTTCATTCAAATTTGAAAATTCATGGTTGATGTGTCTTGGTGATGTGGCATGATTTATCCTCCAAGTTGGCATGACTTGTCTTCCAAGATGGCATGGTATTTTGATGATGTGGTGCTCCAAGTAGTTGGTGAAGTTGGTTGCACTCATTCTTGCTTAATTGAAGCCCAATACATGTAGATCTTGAACCTGACTCAATACAAAGCCAATTGAACTCTAATTGGACCCAAATTAAAATAAAACAAGACTCAATTATTCAAATAAAAATAAATACAGGACTCATAGACTTATTACTGGACTTAAATTCCTAGTCTTCTATCCATAAAGAACTTGGCATTAGCTGAAGCCTCTTCCTGAGCCTGGTGCCCGCACCATTTGCTTAAAAAGTTTAAAAGTGTTGGTGAGAGTTTTTCTTTAAGTTCAATTACAAAAATCCTGAAGAAGTTGATCGAGCTGACCCAGCATGTTAAGAGCTGACTCCACCTCATGGCACGCATCAAGGATTCTGGCATGCAGCAATCCGAGCCGACTCCAGTAAATTCGAGTCGATTGGAATATGTCCTAGCCGACTCCTCCAGAGTCTAATTTTTGATGATTTCTGAGAATAGCCAGGTGAGCTGACCCGAACCAGAAAGAGCCGACTCTACCAGACCTAATTTCGAAGACTTAAGAAAGCGAGCCGACCCGAACTGCAATGAGCTGACTCTTCTAGAGTGATGATTTCAAAACCTGAGAAGAAGAGCTGACCAATGTTCAAGAGAGCCGACCCTTGAGTTCAAGATTTTCAAAGATAGAAGTTCGAGCCGACCCGAGCTATCAAGAGTCGACTCGTCTAAGGTGAAGTTTTGCCCCATGAGACAGAGCCGACTGCATTGAAGATTTGGCAACTCAACCTATCGACTCGAAGGATTCGAGCCGACTTGAAGAAATTCGAGCCGACTCGAAGGAATCTGTGCCGACTCGAATATCGCTTTCAGGTATCTAATGGCTAGTTCTAGAATTTATTTTTGAATGCCAAAAAGTGCTTCAACGGTCATATATCACATCCCAATGATCTACAACATCTCAAACTGCCTTGGAGTGATAAAAGACCTTATATTTGAGGGATTTGAACTTCTTTCAAGTAAGTTTTTTAGAAAAGTTTTTAAAGAAAAGAAAGCTTCATTGAATATCCTACCTACCAACAAGAAGAGAGCACGAGAGCATTCAAGTCAGTCTTCAAGTCTTCACCAACTCTGATTTGAAGCTTGAAGCAATTTTGGAAGAAGCCACTGAAGTCATTAAAGCTCATTCAAGTGCATCCAAGTGGACTTCTTTCAAGCTGCACCGGCAACTATCCAACAAATTGAGTTTGTCATTTATTGTTGCATTTATTTTAATTCATTTTTGAATTGTTTGGGTTATCGGTGAGGCCGGTTGAAAAACTAAATAGGTTCTTAGTGAGCCTTGATAAAAACCAAGTGTTAGATTCTTGGTGATCCTTGTAAAACCAAGTTAGGTTCTTGGTGATCCTGTGAAAATCAAGTTGGGTTTCTTTGGTGATCCTGTTTAAAACCAAAGGGTGTTGGGTTTTCTTTGGTGATCCCATTAAAACCAAAGTGTAGAGATTTTGGATTGTGATCCTATAAAACAATCCAACTGTATTCGGGTGTGAATATAGTGGAAATCTCAAGTGGTATCTTGGATAGTCGACGTCGGAGCTGGGTTTCTCTGAACCACTATAATCTTGTGTGTTTGTGTTGTGCTTCTTCATTCTTATTTAGCTTCTACAATTTACTACTCTATCACAGCACATAACACTTGTAAGGGATTTTTAATTGCACATTATCTTGCATAATTTTTTAAATTCCCAATTCACCCCCCTCTTGGGTAGCCACCTAGGCAACAACTGGAATCAGAGTAGTGTCTCTAATTATATAAGAGTAAAGATTGATGGCTCATCCAATGAGTACATCCTTGGCTGAAGGCCAGTCAACTAATAGACCTCCACTCTTCATAGGTATAAATTATTCGTATTGGAAAGCAAGAATGAAAATCTATATACAAGCTGTTGAATTTCAATTATTGAAGGTCATTCTTAAAGGGCCACAAGTTCCCATGATTAAAATTGATGGCGTGGATGTCCGTAAGCCTGAAGAGGAATGGGATGAATACGACATGAAATTAGAGAAATGAATGCCAAAGCCATGAACTTGCTATATTATGCTTTGGATTCAAATGAGTTTAATCGAATTTCGATTTGCTCTTCAGCAAATGAAATTTGGGATAAACTTGAGATGACCCATGAAGGAACTTCCTAAGTGAAGACTTCAAAGATTAATCTTTTAGTACATAATTATGAATTGTTTAAGATGGAGCCCAATGAAAATATCTCCATCATGTACACTAGATTTACAAATATTATTAACGGTTTGAAAAGTCTTGATAGGGTTTATTCAAATGCTGATTTGGTACAGAAGATATTAAGATCACTTCATAACAAATGAGACCTTAAAGTTACTACCATCTAGGAAGCTAAAGATTTAAACACTCTATCCATGGATGAATTAATGGGTTCTCTCATCACACATGAATTAGCCATGCATCATAGAATGGATGATGATCAGAAAAAAAGAAAACTATTGCATTCAAGGCTGCATTGGAATTAAATGATGATGAAGAGACAGAAGATGACTTTACCTCCTCCCGAAGATGATTTAAAAGATGAAGATATTACAATGGTCATGAGGAGATTCAGAAAGTTTATGGGAAAGAAGAAAGGAAGATTCAACAGAAAATTTCATAAACAAGGAGAACATTCCAAGAAAAAGGACAAGGACAAAGATAAAGAAAAGGAACAAGTCCCCACCTGCTATGAATGTAAGAAATCGGGGCATATTCATCTAGACTGTCCACTGCTAAAGAAATTCATCAAAAAGAAGAAAAAGAAAGTGATGGTTTCCACGTAGAGCGACAGTGAAGAATCCACCTCTACTGAAGAGGAAGAGACCATGAAAATAGATATCTCATGTCTAATGGGTCTCTAAGATAAGATAATTTCCCCCAATACTCAAATCGAATTTACTTTTGATGAGTTAAGTTCTGCATTCCATGATCTATTATCTAAATTTAAGAAAGCTAGAGTAAAGATTAGATCTCTAAAGAATACTAATGATTCTTTACTCAAAGAAAAAGAAGAGATTTCAGAAAAGAATATATTGTTGCAAAAGGAACTTCATACCTTTTCTAAAATTGCAATGTTTTGAAAACTGAAAATAATGTTTATCATGACAAAAATGAAGTTTTGTTGAAAGAAAATAATGAGTTGAAAAAAAAGGTTGAAAAACTCAAGCCACTTGTTGAAAAATTAACTTTTTCTTCTAACAAGCTTGAGTTGATTTTTAAGGAACAAAGAATTTCTAGTAATAAAGCTGGAATTGGTTTTAATGCTTCAAGTTCAAATTATATTTCAGTAACTACTTTTGTGAAACAAAAGGATTATGTTCTCAAGTTTACTTCTCAAAAAGCTTTTGTGACAAAAGGTTCTACTTCTATTTCAAAAGCTGCCTTGTATGTTCCAAAAACTTCAAATTCAAAACCTACTATTTGTGCATCTCAAGCATCTAGAATTTCAAAGCATGAATCTTTTCAGAATTCTAGAATCAGATGTTTTGCTTGCAAAGAAATAGGACATAAAGCTTTTAATTGCAACATTATTAGAAATGTCCATAATAAATTAAGAAAGATTTTGATTTCCAAAAGAACCACCTCAACTACCCTACAAGGACCCAAGTTAGCTTGGGTACCTAAAAGAATTACTTAATTTTTTTGTAGAAATATCTTGCAGCCCAGAAATTGAAGAAAAGATGGCATCTTGATAGTGGCTGTTCAAGGCATATGATGGGTGACAAGGACCAGTTCATCACCCTGGAAATGAAAGAAGGAGGTATGGTTACTTTTAGAGAAAATGGCAAAGGAAAAATAATCAGAATTGGTAAGATCAAAATAACCCCCTATACTTTCATTGAAAATGTATTGCTAGTAGATAAATTGAAGCACAATTTATTGAGTATTAGTCAACTGTATGATAGAGGCTTCAAAGATAACTTTGAAGCCTCTATGTGTATAGTAACAAACTCTCTTGACTCTAGTAGTAAATTCATTGGACATACTTGGAAATATTTATGTGGTAGATCTAAATGATCTTGCCATGTCAAGTAGTTCCAGTTTAGTTGTAGTGAATGCTAAGACCAAGGAGTCTTATTTATTATGGCATAGACGATTAGGTCATGCTAGCATGCATACTATTGCTAAGTTAATTTCCAAAAATTTGGTTAGAGGCATGTTTAAGTTTAAAGTTGTTTTTTATCATGTTTATGATGCATGCCAAATTGGTAAACAAACTAGGAGGAGTTTTGAATCCAAAATATGATATCAACTACTATACCTCTAAAACTACTTCACATGGGCTTATTTGGACCAACTAGGACCACAAGCCTAGGAGGTATGAAATATGCCCTTGTGATTGTAGATGATATTTCTAGATTTACATAGATTTTGTTTATCGCTCACAAAGATGAAACCTTCAAAGTATTTAAAAATTTCATAAAAAGGTTTCAAATTAGAAAAATCTTTTAATAATTTCAATTAGGAGTGATCATGACACTGAATTTAAAAATCAATTTTTTGATGATTATTGCACTAAAAATGGCATTGATCATAACTTCTCCACTCCTAGGATACCACAACAAAATGATATTGTAGAAAGAAAAAATAGGACTTTGGAAAAAATGGCCCGAACAATGTTATGTGAAAAAAATCTTCCAAGGTACTTTTGGGCAGAAGCGGTGAACACTGCTTGTTATATTTAAACCATGTTTTGATCCTTCCTATTTTGAAGAAAATCCCCTATCAACTTTGGAATGAAAAGAAACCTAATATCAATTATTTTCATGTATTTGGTTGTAAATACTTTGTGCTTAATAATGGTAAAGATAATCTAGGAAAATTTGATGCTAAATCTAATGAAGCAATTTTCCTTGGTTATTCATTACATAGCAAATCATATAGAGTTTTTAATAAGAGGACTCTTACTATTGAAGAGTCAATGCATGTTATTTTTGATAAAACTAATCCTTCACCTTCTAAGAAAGAAGAGTGTATAGATAATAATGCAGGTACAATTCAAAAGAGATGAAAGATATAAGCATACAAGAAAAACCAATTGAAGAAGGAGAAGAAATGGTAAGTAAGGATCATATAGATTTACCAACTGAATGGAGGTATGCTACCTCCCATCTTAAAGAATTTATTATTGGTGATCCTTCACAAGGTATTAGGACTAGGTCTACACATAGATTGTACATGACTACCTAGCCTTTGTATCATAAATAGAGCCTCATACCTTAGAAGAAGCTGAAAGTGACCTAAACTGGATGATGGCTATGCATGATAAATTGAATCAGTTTGAAAGAAATAAGGTTTGGACATTAGTTGATAGACTTAAAGACCCCCCAATCATAGTAACCAAATGGGTCTACAGGAACAAATTAGATGAACAAGGAAATGTCATTAGAAATAAAGCTAGATTAGTAGCTAAGGGATATAGTCAAGATGAAGGTATTGATTTTGATGAAACATATGCACCCGTAGCAAAACTAGAAGCCATTAGATTACTTCTTGCATTTGCTTGCTACATGAATTTTAAACTTTTTCAAATTGATGTAAAAAGTCCATTTTTAAACGGTTTTATCTCTGAACAAGTTTTTGTAGAACAACCACTGCGTTTTGAAAATCATGTTTTTCCAAACCATGTGTTTAAACTCAATAAAGTTTTATATGGTTTGAAATAAGCCCCTAGAGCTTGGTATGATAGACTTAGCACTTTCTTGATTGAAAATGATTTTTTAAGAGAAAATATTGATAAAACTCTTTTCATCAGAAGGAAAAACAATGACATATTAGTTGTACAAATTTATGTCGATGATATTATATATGGTGCAACTAATGAAAGTTTTTGTGGAGAATTTGCTAAGCTAATGCAGGGAGAATTTAAAATGAGCATAATGGGTGAACTTAATTACTTCTTTGGACTTCAAGTAAAGCAAACTAAGGAAGGGATCTTCATCAACCAAGCTGTTGGCTTTGGCTCCTTAGTTTTGATGATTAACAAAAGGTTGAGTATATGTTTGGACTAATGTTTCATCTCAAGATAAAGTTTCAGGACTTAGGTTATTCAAAAAGAGTACTAAGAGTATAATGATGAAACCAAGCTTGCCTGATTTTGGAAAAGAATTCTTCTACCTTGAACAAGATCAAATTTCTCATATTGGACCTTCCTGTTAAGAAGTAATTGACAAAAGAAACAAAGGCTTAGAGAAACTCAAGCATGGCACGCACCTCTCTAGAGTTTCAGAAAATTTCAGATCAGAGGTTGACCACCAGAGGTCGACACCTTGTCAAAGGTCGACCACCAGAGGTCGACTCATGAAGAAAAGAAAAGTTCAGCAAGGCCGGCATGGCAAAATTTTAGTGGCACGCTCCAGAGGTCGACCACCAGAGGTCAACACCTGTCCAGAGGTCGACACCAGAGGTCGACTCATAGCCTGAGAATTCAAACTGGGCAGAACTATGGTTTTCTGGATTTTTGCCTAAAATAAACTAGAGGTCGACTCATGAGGTCGACACTTGATCCAGAGGTCGACTAATGAGGTCGACTCATGGCATAATGGCTAGTTTTTCTGAACTTTTGATTTGATTTCTAACGGCCATAAACGACCATATTTTTGATTCTAACAGTTTTGTGGAGTTGTTTCAGCTTGAATGAGGTATTTAACCTCCACCAAACTTCAAAAAAGACAAGGAAACAAAGTAAAAAAGTTGAGAGTCAAAGTACAAAGCCTTCAATCAATTCCAAGCCAAAAAGAGTGAGAAAACCAAGAGATTCCTTAGCTAAAAGCTTTCCATCTTTGAGGAATCCAACTTTCAAGTATTTGGCATTTAGTGAGGTCCAAAGATTCCAAGAGAAAGGCTTGAAGAGTCTCCATCAAGAGCTACATCGAATTACTTTTTGCTCAAAAGGAGTTTGTCTTGTTTTATTTATTGTATTCATATTATTTTTGTCTTAGGCTAGTTTCAAGGGAATTTGAAACTAGTGTGAGGTTTGTTGGTCAGCCAATTGATAAAACCAACTAGGGTTGCTTGTAAGCCCGAAGCCAAAACAAGTGAGTGAGGTTTGTTGGTGAGCCAATTGATAAAACCAACTAGGGTTGCTTGTAAGCCCGAAGCCAAAACAAGTGTGTAAGGTTTTAACTTGTGAGCCTGGTAAAATAAGTCGGCTGTAATCTAAAGATTATAGTGGAAATTCCCATGTGTAGCTTGGGGAGTGGATGTAGGTGCTAGGTACACCGAACCACTATACTTCTTGTGTGTTTGCATTGCTTTACTCTTTATTTTTTTTTGCTCTTTAATTGTTGTTTTATTTCATTGCTTCCGTTGCACAATTACTTGAGCACTATCACTCTTCACCTTAGAACTTGATAGCACATATATTGCTTTAATTTTTAAAATACCCAATTCACCCCCCCTTTTGGGCACCATATCTGGGCAACAAGTGGTATCAGAGCCCCGGTACTCTCTTGTAGGTCCAACGATCTTGAGTGAAAGATCGTGGCCGCCCCAATTGGAATGGGTGTAGTTGAAGGACAAGCATCAAATCGCCCTCCTTTCTTTAATGGCACAAATTACACATACTAGAAAACTCGTATGCGTATTTATTTACAAGCTGTAGATTATCATATATGGAGAATAATTACTAAAGGGCCTCATCAGCCCACTCACTTGGTTAATGGCATTATCACCCCAAAATCTGAAGAAGAATGGGATGACAATGACATCAAACAAGCTGAGTTAAATGCTAAGGCGATGAATTTGCTATTCTGTGCACTTGACCCTAGTGAATTCAACAGAATATCAAATTGTATTTCCGCCAAAGAAATTTGGGATACACTTGAGGTTACCAATCAGGGTACACACCAAGTGAAGACCACAAAGGTGAACATGCTCATTCATACATATGAGATGTTCAGGATGGAACCAACTGAAAGTATCAGTGAAATGTATACTAGATTTACAAATATAGTAAATGGTATGAGGAGTTTCAGAAAAATTATATCTAATGGTGAACTGGTTAACAAACTTCTCAGGTTTCTTCCGGCTTCATGGGATGCGAAAGTAACAGCCATAGAAGAAGCCAAGGATGTCAATACTCTACCTCTTGAGCAGCTTCTTGGATCACTGATGACTTACGAGCTTTCACTAAAGCAGAAGACAGTGGACAATGACAAGAAAAAGAAAGCCATAGCCTTCAAGTCCACTACAAAGGAAGAGTCAAGTGATGAATCAGAAGAAGAAGCTGATGATGATGAGACAGCCCTTATTACAAGGAAATTCAAAAGATTCATGAGAAAGAAGAAGGGCTTCTACAAGAAAAGGCCATAAAAAGGTGATCATAATAAAGAAAAAGAGAAAGAAAAAGAAAGGGATCCACCCATCTGCTTCGAGTGCAAGAAGCCTGGACATTATAAAACGGATTGCCCTTTGCTTAAAAAGAGTCAAAGGATGTTGAGAAAGAAAGCCATGATGGCTACCTGGAGTGAGAGTGAGGACTCCAGCAGTGATGAAGAGCAGCAGGTAGTCGCCAACCTGTGTTTCATGGCCAATGAAGATAATGAGGTAAATTCTGACCTGAAATTGAATTTACTTTCAATGAATTGCATGATGCTTTTGATGATTTAGTTATGGAATATGATAAATTAAAACTGAAAAATAAGAAATTAAGAATGCTAAATCTTGAGCTTACCAAAAATTCAGAAAAGTTTTCAACTGAAATTGAAGATTCAATTCAAGAAAACAAGAAATTAACTGAACATGTAAAGACCTTGAAAAATGATAAAGATAATCTCTTAAAAGAAAATGATTCTTTGAAAAATAATAGAAGTCTTAAAACTAATGAGAAAATTGAAAAACAAACAAAGAACTATTGCTTCAAAACAAGAATTACAAAGAAGAGTTAGAAAAAGTAAAACCTTTTGTAGAAAAGTTTACTTTTAGTTCAGAAAAATTAAACATACTTTTAAATAGTGAACATGCAGTGTTTAACAAAGCTGGACTTGGATTTAAGCCACACAATCAGCAAAAACTTTACAAAAACTTTTTCATACCTGCATCTTCTAATATTACCTGCTATGTATGTGGTAAGTTAGGAGATAAATCATATATTTGTAATAGAAGAAAATTAAATACCTTTGAAAAGATTTGGGTTCCAAAAGGAACCAATTTGACTAACCCTAAAGGACCCAAGATGACTTGGGTACCTAAAGTTTCAACTTGATTAATTTTTGCAGGTGTGCCTTGCAACCAAAAATAAAAGAAGATTGTGGTATCTGGATAGTGGTTGCTCAAGGCACATGACTAGGGATGTGAAGCAATTCTCATCACTAGCAGCTATTGATGGTGGAAACGTTACTTTTGGTGATAATGGAAAAGGCAAAATCGTCGGAATTGGTAAAATCCATATCACCCCTAATGCTTATGTAGATAATGTATTATTTGTTGATGGCTTGAAGCATAATCTTTTTAGCATTAGTCAGTTTTGTGATAAGGGTTTTAAAGTAATTTTTGAATCATCTTTGTGCATTGTATCTAGTCTAGATGTCGATGGCATCAAGTTCACTGGTCATAGGCATGGAAACATTTACATGGTTGATCTTGATGATCTAGCCATGGAAAGTGGTCAATGCCTAGTGGCTAGGGAAGCCAAGGCAAGTGAAACTAGTTGGCTTTGGCATCGTAGGCTAGGGCATGCTAGTATGCAGTTGATTTCAAAATTAAGCAAAAAGAATCTTGTAAAAGAATTGCCAAAACTCACATTTGAAAAAGATAAGATTTGTGCTGCATGTCAATTTGGAAAACAAACTAAATCTACTTTCAAACCTAAAGGAGTAGTATCTACTACTAGACCCCTTGAATTATTGCATATGGACCTCTTTGGACCAACCAGAACAACTAGTTTGGGAGGTAAAAAATATGGACTAGTAATTGTAGATGATTACTCATGATTTACTTGGGTGATGTTTTTAGCTCATAAAGATGAAACATTTTCAGCTTTTGTTAAATTTCATAAAAGGGTTTCAAATGAAAAAGATCTCACTATTGTTTCTTTGCGTAGTGATCATGGAGCTGAATTTGACAATCATGATTTTGAAGCTTTTTGTAATGAAAATGGCATTAGTCATAATTTTTCTACACCTAGGACACCTCAACAAAATGGGATGGTAGAAAGAAAGAATAGGACACTTGAAAAAATGGCACGCACAATGCTTTGCGAAAACGATTTACCTAGATATTTTTGGGAAGAAGCCATTAATACTTTCTGTTACATTTTAAATCATGTTTTAATTCGACCTATTTTGAAGAAAACACCATATGAGCTTTGGAAAAATCGAAAACCGAATCTTGAGTATTTTCGTGTATTTGGTTGCCGCTGTTTTATATTAAACAATGGCAAAGACAATATCAATAAATTTGATGCCAAGTCAGATAAGGGTATCTTCTTAGGATACTCTACTTCTAGCAAGGCATACAGGGTCTTCAACAGAAGAACTCTTCTGGTTGAAGAATCAATTCATGTAGTGTTTGATGAATCTAACGAAAAATCTTCTAGAAAAGAAGATTCTATTGATGATGAAACAGGTACAAAGAAGCTTGAACAATTGACAATCAATGAAGATGAGCCCAAAGGAGATGATGATCAAGAAAATCAAGATCAAACTCAAGAGATCAATGCAACTTCACCAAACCTTTACCTAAAGAATGGAGGTATGCACACGGACACCCAAAGAGTTAATTATTGGTGATCCGTCAAAGGGAGTAAGTACACGCTCTTCTATTAGAAATGTTTGTGATTATTTAGCTTTTGTATCTCAGATAGAGCCTAAGTCAATTGAAGAAGCTGAAAAATATTGTAACTGGATTAATGCTATGCAAGATGAACTAAATCAATTTAAAAGAAATAACGTTTGGACTTTAACTGAAAGACCCCTTAATGTGTTTTGTAATTGGCACAAAATGGGTTTTTAGAAATAAACTTGATGAACATGGTATTGTAACTAGAAACAAAGCTAGACTTGTTGCTAAAGGCTACAACCAGGAAGAAGGGATCGACTTTGATGAAACCTTTGCTCCTGTTGCTAGGCTAGAAGCAATTAGACTTTTACTTGCTTTAGCTTGTTTTATGGATTTCAAGTTATTTCAAATGGATGTTAAAAGTGCTTTTTTAAATGGATTTATTGAAGAGGAAGTTTATGTTGAACAACCTCCTGGTTTTGAAAATCATGAATTTTCTAACCATGTTTTTAAATTGCATAAAGCATTGTATGGTTTAAAGCAAGCTCCTAGAGCATGGTATGATAGATTGAGTTCATTTTTGATGAAGAATGATTTTTCTAGAGGTAATGTAGATAATACATTGTTTTTGAAAAAGAAAAATGATGATCTCTTAGTAGTACAAATCTATGTAGATGATATTATTTTTGGTGCTACTAACGAATGTCTTTGTCAAGAATTTGCAAAGTTAATGCAGAGTGAGTTCGAGATGAGCATGATGGGAGAACTCAACTTCTTCCTCGGACTCCAAATTAAGCAAACCAAAGAGGGGATCTCCATCAACCAAGCCAAGTACACAAGGAAAATATTGAAAAAGTTTGGGATGGAGACTACCAAACCAATAGGTACCCCTATGAGCTCTTCATGTAAATTAGACAAAGATGAATGTGGTAAATCAGTAGACCAAAATTATATAGAGGCATGATTGGTTCACTGCTATATCTAACTGACAGTAGACTAGATATAATGTTTAGTGTTTGTATGTGTGCACGTTTTCAGTCTGCTCCTAAAGAATCACATCTCTTAGCTATAAAACGTATATTTAGATACTTATCTGGGTCAATCGAAATTGGTCTTTGGTACTCTAGAGAGTCATCATATGAATTAATTGCATATTCTGATGCTGATTTTGCTGGGTGTAAACTTGATCGTAAAAGTACTAGTGGAACTTGTCAATTCCTAGGAGTTAATTTGATTTCATGGAGCAGTAAGAAACAGAATTCGGTTGCTCTATCTATGGCGGAAGCCGAATATATAGCAGCTGGAAGCTGTTGTGCTCAGATTCTATGGATCAAACAACAACTCGAGGACTTTGGCATCAAACTAACTAAGACACCCATAAGATGTGATAATACTAGTGCAATCAATTTAACGAAAAATCCTATACAACATTCAAGAAGCAAACATATTGAAATAAGACATCACTTCATAAGAGATCACGTTCAAAACTCTAATGTGTTGTTAGAATTTATTTGTACTGATTATCAATTGGCTGATATATTCACAAAACCATTGAATGAAGATAGATTTTGTATGATCAGAAGAGAACTGGGAGTCATTGATCCTTTTGCTTGAAACTTTTCAATTTTTATCAAAAATTCCTCAAAAATGAATTATAAATTCTCAAATATGTTTAAAGGTTATTTTTCTAAATTTTATCAATTTTTTAAATTTTACAAAATTTTATTTTGGGTAATTTATTGTTGGAGGTCGACACTTGAGTTTTCGGAGGTCGACACTTGAGGTCGACCCCTAAGGTTTTGGAGGTCAACACTTGAGGTCGACCCCTGAAAATTTTAGAGGTCGACACTTGAACGGAAATCTCCTTTTTTTTAAACCCGTCTGCAAGCCACATTTTCTCCATTTCTTTCTATTTCTCCTTCGTGTGGTCCCCCTCCAACTTCCCTAAACCTCTAAACAGTGGATTTCCAACCTTCTCCTTCATCTTTTGGTAATCCTCTCCTCTCCTCTTGTTTTCTTTAAAACCAAACCATTTTTTTGACCGTGTTCGTGGTTTTGGACAACCGAAGGCTTTTGCTCCTATCTACCCTCAAATCTCGGTTGTTTTTCAATTAAAATCACTTATTTCTTTCATCCGTTTCTTGCATTTTCTCCATTTACTCTCGATTTTCTCCATTTTCACAAACCCTATCTCACCATTTCATCATTTCCTCTTTTTTCTCAAACCGTGAACCTCTCTTCTCTTGGTTCCTTTCCTCTTAGCCTTGCATTATCCTTCTTCTCCCTAATTTACCCCTCTTCCTTCCATATGGGTCCAAGAAAGCACTTGGCAGTAAGGAAAAGGAGATTGGAACAAGGCCAAGGTAGCACTGAGCGACGAAGAAAGGTCAGACATGAGCGTGAGCCGACCCCAGAGCCACCTGCACCAGTGCCAGCCAGCTTAGTACGGAAGAGCATTGCGAGTGGGAGGCATGTGGATATACCTTTCTGGGATCAGCATCACTTTTTTATAGGAGATGTGCTGAGAGATGCAGGTCTGGTTCACTTCTGCACGATGACTGAGAGATTCTACCCAGACCTCATCAGGGAGTTCTATGGATCCATGGCCACTGATGGCATTGGATGGTCAGCTACTGTACGTGGGATCGAGATTCCAGTGACACCGGAGGTCATCAGTCGTGTTTGGAGGATTCCACTTCATGGCACTGCTGCCACTTCGATCAGCGACAGAGAGCATGCCTTCAGATATATTCTAGAGCGTGAGGATGTTAGCGGCATTTCCACAGTAGCCGCTAACCAGCTTTCACTGGAGATGAGAGTGCTGCATCATATCATTGCCCGTATCTTGATTCCGAAGAGCGGGAGATTCGACTTTATCACTGAGCGTGAGTTGGTGTTGATGGTGTCCCTGAGACAGCAGACTCCCATCAACCTTCCCAGGATCATGCTTCAGCAGATGGGTGAGGCAGCATCTCACAGGAGACTAGTTCAGCCATATGGTATGGGGCTGACACAGCTATTCAGGGAGCATGGTGTTTCATTTGATGGTATACCCTTCAGTCAGCTGCAGCATACTGAGACATATGGAGAGAAATCCCTGCATAGGATGGGATTTCGACTGATTGGTGATCGTTGGGTGTGACGAGAGTCTGGCCAGGAGCCAGATGAGGAGGATGAGATCCGAGTAGCTGAGGCAGGGCCTTCAGAGCCTACTGATCATGGTACACCTTCTCGCCCAGCACCAGAGTCAGAGACTGCGGAGCCTGAGCCATTCACACCACCACCCTCATCAACTCCAGCACCTACTACTACTGCTACACCACGGAGGACTACAGCAAGGATATCGAACTTTGAGCAGAGAGTGACTGATCACATTTCAGAGGTCCGGACAGAGATTACTGGTGTACGACAAGAGCTACATGATCTGCGGATACACATAGATATGCGCATTGGAGCTCTCTCAGCTAGTGTAGATGCAGGATTCCGACAGATCCTCAGCCTACTGAGATCAGCACTGCCACCAGGGATTGTAGATCCGACAGTATCTCCTCCACATTCTTCTGATGATGATGATGATGGCTCCAGTGGATACAGTGACAGTGATGGAGATCAGCCTGGAGCAGGTAGCTCTGATGTTCCACCTGCAGATCCGATTCCAGAGATTCCCCCTTCGACTGATCCTCCTTCTACTGATCTTCCCAGTACAGATCCTCCAGCTATAGATATGCCAGTAGATACTGAGTTTACTGAGTCACTTTTTGAGACTATTACAGGGATTCCGGATGATATAGATGAGCATACAGAGACAGATATTGATGATCCCACTGCTTATGAGCTAGTCAGCAGGCACACTCCAGCTCAGTCTACTCAGCATACTGATCCATCTACTCCTGCTACTGCCTCAGTCAGGACACCTGTGGAGCCTTTTCCTCGAACCTATAGATCTCGTAGGAGTACCCCTAGGTCTGGTCCCTCTCTGAGGACTCGGAGTCTCACTCATAGGACTCCAAAATCCTCATCTAGGATCTCCGCTCCTATCTCTTTTGACATACCTTCTGATGAGGAGTAGCCTCATAGATTTACTTGATGTATGAATTAGTTTGCTTTGTATGATCTGATGTATCAGTGTTTTGTGCTTACTATGTAAGCAATTTTGTAACTAAATACATTTATACACTTATCTATATTGTGATATTTTACTGTCTGATACCAGATCTTAGCATTTACCTTTTTAAACCCTCAAGTTAGAATGTTTTTTTTTTGTTATCTCGAATGCACAAATTGAGGGGGAGCATGTATTTATGCAACTAAGTATTTCATTGCAATGGAATGGTATCATTTGTTTTTATCTTTTACTACAAAGAATGCACTTTTTGATTCTTGACAAAAGGGGGAGTATAGTAAAGTATAGTAAAGTTTATAAAGTATATATGGTAAAATATGACTCTCTCATAGAATAAAGTAGAGTAAAGCTATAATGGTTCTTATCTTTTTGACTCATAAGAATGTTTTCACAAAAAGAAGAAGTAAATTCATATAGTATAGTAAAGCTATTATGGTTCTTAACTTTTTGAATCATGAGAATGTTTTCACAAAAAATATAAATAAATAGATGAAAAGTAAAATTTTTATGATATACTCATGCATGTGAGGTTTCTTTGAAAATTTTTATTAGTGCTATATTTTGCTTTTGGACTTAATTGCATATATACTCAAGGTTTTGTCATCATCAAAAAGGGGGAGATTGTTGGCTTTGGCTCCTTAGTTTTGATAATTAACAAAAGCTTGAGTATATGTTTGGACTAATGTTTCATCTCAAGATAAAGTTTCAGGACTTAGGTTATTCAAAAAGAGTACTAAGAGTACAATGATGAAACCAAGCTTGCCTGATTTTGGAAAAGAATTCTTCTACCTTGAACAAGATCAAATTTCTCATATTGGACCTTCCTGTTAAGAAGTAATTGACAAAAGAAACAAAGGCTTAGAGAAACTCAAGCATGGCACGCACCTCTCTAGAGTTTCAAAAAATTTCAGATCAGAGGTCGACCACCAGAGGTCGACACCTTGTCAAAGGTCGACCACTAGAGGTCGACTTATGAAGAAAAGAAAAGTTCAGCAAGGCCGGCACGGTAAAATTTCAGTGGCACGCTCCAGAGGTCGACCACCAGAGGTCAACACCTGTCTAGAGGTCGACACCAGAGGTCGACTCATAGCCTGAGAATTCAAACTGGGCAGAACTATGGTTTTCTGGATTTTTGCCTAAAATAAACTAGAGGTCGACTCATGAGGTCGACACTTGATCCAGAGGTCGACTCATGAGGTCGACTCATGGCATAACGGCTAGTTATTCTGAACTTTTGATTTGATTTCTAACGGCCATAAACGATCATATTTTTGATTCTAACGGTCTTGTGGAGTTGTTTCAGCTTGAATGAGGTATTTAACCTCCACCAAACTTCAAAAAAGATAAGGAGACAAAGTGAAAAAGTTGAGAGTCAAAGTACAAAGCCTTCAATCAATTCCAAGCCAAAAAGAGTGAGAAAACCAAGAGATTCCTTAGCCAAAAGCTTTCCATCTTTGAGGAATCCAACTTTCAAGTATTTGGCATTTAGTGAGGTCCAAAGATTCCAAGAGAAAGGCTTGAAGAGTCTCCATCAAGAGCTACATCGAATTACTTTTTGCTCAAAAGGAGTTTGTCTTGTTTTATTCATTGTATTCATATTTTTGTCTTAGGCTAGTTTCAAGGGAATTTAAAACTAGGTGAGGTTTGTTGGTGAGCCAATTGATAAAACCAACTAGGGTTGCTTGTAAGCCTGAAGCCAAAACAAGTGAGTGAGGTTTGTTGGTGAGCCAATTGATAAAACCAACTAGGGTTGCTTGTAAGCCCGAAGCCAAAACAAGTGTGTAAGGTTTTGACTTGTGAGCCTGGTAAAACAAGTCGGTTGTAATCTAAAGATTATAGTGGAAATTCTCAAGTGTAGCTTGGGGAGTGGATGTAGGTGCTAGGTGCACCGAACCACTATACTTCTTGTGTGTTTGCATTGCTTTACTCTTTATCTTCTTTTGCTCTTTAATTGTTGTTTTATTTCATTGCTTCCGTTGCACAATTACTTGAGCACTATCACTCTTTACCTTAGAACTTGATAGCACATATATTGCTTTAATTTTTAAAATACCCAATTCACCCCCCTCTTGGGCACCATATCTGGGCAACACAAGCCAAATATACCAAGAAAATAATTAAAAAGTTTGGTATGGAGACGAGCAAACAAATGAGCACACCCATGAGCCCATCCTACATATTGGACAAAGATGAGAATGGATCCAATATTGACCAAAAGCTGTATAGAGGTATTATCGAATCCTTATTATATTTAATTGCAAGTAGAACAGATATCTTGTATAGTGTATGTGTATGTGCTAGATTTCAATGTAATCCTAAAGAAACACATATGCTTGCTATTAAAAGAATATTAAGATATTTGAAAGGTACAAGTAATTTATGTCTTTGGTTTTCAAAGCAATCATCTTTAAATTTAATTGAATTTTCTAATGCTGATTATGCTGGTTGTAGAGTTGATAGAAAAAGCACTAGTGGTACATGTTTATTTCTAGGATTGAATTTAATCTAATGGCACTGTAAGAAACAAAACTCGGTAGCACTTTCTACTACTGAGGAAGAGTATGTTGCTGCAGGGAGTTGTTGTGCACAAGTATTTTGGATTAAATAATAACTAGAAGATTTTGGTGTTACATAATGCAAAATTCCAATCAAATGTGATAACATAAGTGCTATAAATTTGACCAAAAATCCTATTCAGCACTCTAGGACTAAGCATATAGAAATTAGACACCATTTTATTAGAGATCATGTTTTAAATGATAATATTGAACTAGAATTTATCCCAACTGAAAAATAATTAGCTGACATTTTTACTAAGCTACTGAATCAGGATAGATTTGAATTGCTTAGAGGAGAATTAGGGCTTTGTGATCCTTTCTAGATTTTCTTAACCTAATTTCCTTTAAGATTAAGGATGAATTAACTAGAGAACCTTCTACGACTATTCATGATTATTGAACAACTTTTCTTGAAATTTCATTCGATCAAAAGCAATTTTGAATCATTTCATTTTCTGTGGAAAGTTTCTGTTCAAGTCGACTCGACCAATTTTGCTTTGGTCGAGCCAGCTCGAATGTTTGAGTTTTTTGCTCTTGCTCTTGTCGAGTGGACTAGGTCAACCTGATATTTTGCCTAGCTGACTTGATGTTCTGATTGTTCTAGGTTCACTCTTGTCAAGCCGACTCAGATGTTTTTAGGGCTGAGCGAGCTGACTCGAATGTCGGGAAATCGCTACTTAAGTAGATCTGAGCAATCTTTTCTTGCATTTCACTCCTATTTTACATCGAACTCATCCTACTCCACTAGGAACCTTTACCAATCTCTCAAAAACCATTCCCCAAAACCTTGATTTCCTAAATCCCATTGCAATGGCTCCAAGGAGATCTACATGGAAGATTCCAGCATAATCAAGCGAACGCAGTGAAAATTTAAAAAAAAGGGAGAAAAGAGAAAAAGATCCACTCTAGAAGAAGAAATGTCCTCTCCGACTGGGAAATCCACTTCAATGGCCAACAGGCCTATCACTTGCAGAAGAACAATTGATTTCTCCTTCCTAGAAGAAATGGAAATAAAGATCAAAAATTGGATAGACAACCAAGGCTAGAGATTTTTCGGTTCATTGGATATTCTGACCTACACTTCTTTGGTATGAACATTCTATGAAAACCTAATTCTTGAAGAATACCACTTGGAATCAACTGTAAAAGGAATCAAAGTCATTGTGGATGAAGAGAAGTTGGGCAACTTGCTTCAAATGCCAATGGACGACGCCACCGAGCTTATCCTAAATGACAAAGAACACACCTTGAAGCTTGTTTTGGAAAGAGAAGATGTAAGCTCCATCAAGCATGTACAAGAAAACTTGCTATCAAGGGAAATGAGACTTCTTCATAACATGGTCAGTAGAATATTTCTTCCCAGAACCGGTCAATTTGACTGGGTAAGTGACAAAGATATGACTTTTATGGGACATCTGATTGAAGAAGAACCTCTTAAACTTCCCTACATCATGATGATTCAAATGAGAGAAGCAGCTAGAAAAGTTAAAGCTTGTCTACCTACGGTATGGTTTTCACTCTACTATTTGAAGAAGCTAAAATTGATTAAACTGATGAGATAGGCAAGCCTCTACATCACTCATACACTTATTCCATCAATTCACATAAGAGAATGGGATACAAATTGCAGGAAGGAGTGTGGATAAAGAAGTTGTCTAGTCAGTTTGCTGCTACTCCCTCAAATGATGATGAACTTGCTAATGTTGAAGCCAACAACTCTGGAAATAGGGATGAAGCAATGATAACTCCATCTCAACTTAAGGATTTAATATTTCAAAGGATGGAAACCATTTCTGACACACTGACAGGTCATATGAACTCTGTACTAGATGATTTGAGAAGTTCTGTTAATGCCATCTTGCAGAAAATAAGATCAGAATAGCAACTTCACAAGGAGAAAATGGAAAAAGAAATGAAGAACTTTAAAGATGAAATCAGAAGTATCTTACTGCAATCTTCAAAGGAGACTTTCACTGCTGAGGATATAACTATACAGATCAACAAGGAGTTACTTGAGACTCTTGTTCAACCTTCTCCTTTTCCTTCATCTGATCCACCTTAACCTAAACCTGTGGAGACCAAGAAGTCTAAGACTTTTAGAGCCCCTGTTAGAACTAGATTCAGGGATTTAAGATTAAAACCCCTGAAAACTAAGACCTCTAATAAGGTTATAAAGGTAGGCTCCTCTTCTTCTAGTGAAGAAGATGAATAGGTTGTCTAGCTAATCTTTTTGTTGTTTTTGTACTTCTTAATATGAATGCTCTACTCTTTATATTTTACAATATCAATGTACTTTCTTTCACACTTTGTATGGAATACTCATCAATGAAATGAAAGTATTTTTGTTATGATGAAAGTACACACCTAATATTTTTGATACAACTATGATGAATTTTTAATTAGAATTTCTAATTTGAGAAAGTGAAATTATCTCAAACAAATATTAAAGACTTTCTCAATCTATTTCAAAATCTAAACTTTATTTGAAATCACCTTTTTGATTGGTTGACAAAAAGGGAGAGAATGGTATCAATATTAATGATTGTGCTATCATGAAAATTGTTGTTATCTATGTTAAGCTTCCTACCTATTCAATCATTCTTAAAGTGCTTAAAAAGAATGAAAAAGGGGGAGCAGAAAAGTGATAGTATTTAAATGGACCTAACTATTTAATTACTTCAAAACCTAGAAAAGGGGGAGATTCTCTTGAATAAATTTGCTCTGATTGCTATACAAATTAATCTTAATTCTGTCAATATTTTTTTCTAAACTCTGATACTCCATGTTTGTGCTAATTATGCTTTTATGAAACATGCAATGTCTAATACTTTGATAATTACAAAAGCACTAACATCAATACTATACAATTTCATCTATAGAGCTCTGATACTTACTTACAAATATAGTTAGCTCCAATACATGTGAATTTTTACTTTCAAACACTTTTATACATGTAAGTGTAGAGAATTTATCATGCTCGATATTTTGTCATCATCATAAAGGGGGAGATTGTTGATCTCATAAGTTATTTTGATGATAACCAAACATTGGAGCATGCACATTTATTTCTAACAACTCTTCAAGTGGTTTACAAGTTTTTGTAGGATGATTTAATTATTCAAACTTCAACTCCTACATCTTTACTTCTTGTTTTGAGTTATGTTGTAATTTGATTTTATAAAGAAGAACCCAATGAAAAAGTTAAGAAAAATCATGTAAAAGAGTTACTTCTGTGTGTGTGTGTTTGCCTTAGAATTATTTGGAGTTAGCTTGCTTAAAAAGTTTAAAATATTGGTGAGAGTTTTTCTTTAAGTTCAATTACAAAAATCCTGAAGAAGTTGCTCGAGCCAACCCAGCATGTTGAAGAGCCGACTCCACCTCATGGCACACATCAAGGATTTTGGCATGCAGTAATCCGAGCCGACTCGAAGGTAACAGAGCTGACTCTAGTAAATCCGAGTTGACTGGAATAAGTCCAAGCCGACTCCTCTAGAGTCTAGTTTTCAAAGATTTTTTAGAACAGCCAGGTGAGCCGACCCGAACCAGAAAGAGCCGACTCTGCCAAACCTAATTTCAAAGACTTGAAAAAGTGAGCCAACCCAAACTGCAATGAGCCGACTCTTCCAGAGTGATTATTTCAAAACCTGAGAAGAAGAGCTGACCAAAGTTAAAGAGAGCCGACTCCTCGAGTTCAAGATTTTCAAAGACAAAAGATCGAGCTGACCCGAGCAATCAAGTGCAGACTCATCTAAGGTGAAGTTTTGCATCCTAAGACAAAGAGCCGACTACATTGAAGATTTGGCGACTCAACCTATCAACTCGAAGGATCCGAGCCGACTTGAAGGAATCCAAGCCGACTCGAATATCACTTTTAGGTATCTAATGGCTAGTTCCAAAATTTAGTTTTGAATACCAAAAAGTGCTCCAACGGTCATATGTCATATTCCAATGGTCTACAACATCTCAAACTATATTGGAGTGATAGAAGACCTTATATTTGAGGGATTTGAACTTCTCTCAAGTAAGTTTTTTAGAAAAGTTTTTCAAAGAAAAAAAGCTTCATTGAATATCCTACCTACCAACAAGAGGAGAGCACAAGAGCATTCAAGTCAGTCTTCAAGTCTTCACCAACTTTGATCTGAAGCTTGAAGCAATTTGGGAAGAAGCCACTAAAGTCATTAAAGCTCATTCAAGGGCATCCAAGTGGACTTCTATCAAATTGCACCGGCAACTATCCGATAAATTGAGTTTGTCATTTATTGTTGTATTTATTTCAATTCATTTTTTAATTGTTTGGGTTATTGGTGAGCCCGGTTGAAAAACCAAATAGGTTCTTGGTGAGCCTTGATAAAAACCAAGTGTTGGGTTCTTGGTGATCCTATGAAAACCAAGTTAGGTTCTTGGTGATCCTGTGAAAACCAAGTTGGGTTTCTTTGGTAATCCTATTTAAAACCAAAGGATGTTGGGTTTTCTTTGGTGATCCCATTAAAACCAAAGTATAGAGGTTTTGGATTGTGATCCTGTATTTACATACGACTGTATTTGGGTGTGAATATAGTAGAAATCCCAAGTGGTATCTTGGGTAGTGGACGTAGGTGCTTGGTTGCTCCAAACCACTATAAATCTTGTATTTGTGTTATGCTTCTTCATTCTTATTTAGCTTCTGCAATTTACTACTCTATCATAGCACCTAACACTTGTAAGGGATTTTTAATTGCACATTATCTTGCATAATTTTTTAAATTCCCAATTCACGTCCCTCTTGGGTAGCCACCTGGGCAACATCAACAGGCTTTTCTATATCACAACAAGGGAAAGTAGGGTGATGTTCATTACCCATCTACTTAGGACATCTCTAGTTGGAAGACAACCCCAGGACGTCCTCTAGACAAATAGGGCAACAAGGATGGGTACCAAGCCTTTAGATCTAATCACCATCTTGTCTTTAAGTAGACTCACCTTTGAAAAGGTCATATAGATCCCTACCATCACTTTCGAGCTATAGGTGAATCTCTACACCCTCACATCAGAGAAGTTATATCATGGAACCATGATCACTTGAACCCTCTCAACTAATTGCTCCCCAAATAGCTGAGTGACCAAAATGGTGTTCCATCTCTTGTTAGGTAGTAGAAGATCACTAAACCCACATGTTTTCACCATCTCCACATTGATGATGGTCAACCATTGACTCAGTAAGAGGTCAACCACCCAAATGTTCTTAATCACACTACACTATTCCCATCTCTATTCATCCATCTCATATTAGCTCGATCAAAGAAGCATGCAAAAAATATCTCTCCAAATGAAAGAGCAATGTCGACCAGACTAGATATCCATTTCAAAAGTCTATGGACCATATTTAGCCCTCATCATAGTGCTCACAAACTTTGAGGCCCTAGTAAGAACCTAGCAACATGACTTGTAGGGATTGGATACCCAACCCATCCTCTTGTTATGGTTGGCAGATTAAGCCCTAAGCTATCATGTGCACCCCATGCTCCCCACTATGCAATCCTCATAGAAAGTTCCTGAACATCTGATCCATTTTGATAATCGAGGTCCTTGGTATTATGTTATTTGATATGTGATAAACTGGCATAGAACTAAGGATAGGTCTCACCAAAGTCCACTTGCCCATCATGGAGAGATCTAGTCTACTAGCCCTCCAACCACTCCCATATGCTCAATTTAACTATAGTGCACTCGACCCTCTAAAGCCTCCACTCAATGATAGGAGCATCCAGGTATTGCCATGGTCCCACCTACTCCATAATCCCAAGGCAATCTGTAATGGATTGCTTCCCTTGTTGCTTGGCCTTCCAATTGAAGCAAATAGCCAATTTGAAGAGATTCACTTTTGGCTTGAAGTAGCATGATATCCTCCAAAACTCTTTTGAAGATTATTGCATTCCTTTTGGCCACTTGGGCCAAAAGAAGACAATCATTTGCAAAAAATAAAAGCAAAATCGGTTGAGCTCTCAAAGTCAATGTATAGACATGTAACACTCGATGCAAGCAAGCCTCCCACAGAGCTTGAAAAAAGACATTAGCACAAATGATAAATAGAAAGCGAAATAAGGGACAACCTTGGTGAAGTCCAATTGAAAAATAGAAGAAGGAAGTCGGCGTGCCATTGACCAAGATAGAAAAAGTTGAGGCCTATACATAACTCATAATCTACTTAATCCACCTCTCAAGAACTTGAAGCTCCTCTTGGAGTAAAGAAGAAAGTCTTAGCAAACTTAGTCATAAGTCCTCTCAATGTCGAGCTTGATAGCCATAAGACTCTGATGTTTAGGGATCTATGGAGATCATGCATAAACTCTTATGAAAAAGGATATTGTCCATGATGCTTCAACCACCCATAAAAGCCTCCTGCTCAGGGCCAATGAGCCTAGGGAGGACTGGCTTCACTCTAATCAGCATGATATTTGCAATAGCCATAGACAAAGTATTACAGGCTAATTGATTTATACTAACTAGTGGTGCGGGCACCAAGATTCGAAGGAGAATCAATTCAATTTGGTTTGACTAATGCATAGCCAATTTTCTTTGAATCTTGTCAACTGGTCCATTACATTTTAATTTTGTTAATTAAGTCCCGTAACCAGTGAGCTAGCCTTGACCAAGTGAAGGAGTATTATATTGAAGAAGACCAAGATATGTACCCAAATGCCAAGTGGTGCCCAACACATGATGACACATGAATGCCCTCATGAATGCCAAGTTATGCCCAACCCATGATGACCCAAATGCCAAGTGGCGCCCATGCATGCAGATTTTTAGATTTGGCACCCCATTTTGAAACCCCATGACACTTGGCGCCCATGCATGAATTCAAGAAGGTTTTAGAGATGGTGCCCGCTTTTCATGAAATTTGAAATTCAAATTTGTAACTACCTTTCCCCCTCTTTTTATGTAAAATCTGAATTTCAAATGGGCTTAGAAGGTTATAAATAGGCCCCTAATCTCTTTGTAAGAAGAAGCTATTTTTAATGAATGAAAATTTTCCTTTTGAGCTCCCATTATTGTGAGTTTTCATTTCCGGTGTGAGATGCATCATCCTTCGAGAGGGACAGGGTGTGAGACCCAATCTACCATCTAGTTCTTATAGTTCATCCATCTCCCATCTACAATACCTTGGTGTTGATGCTTTCCCCCTAACCCATGGAGTTGATGCCCCTATCCATGGTGCAGCCGGTCTAGTCTTAATCAAGGTGCCAAGCATTCTTCAAGCCATCACTTTCCATCCTTATTTTTTAAAGTTGTTTGCTGCATTTCTTCATCTTTGCTAAGTTCTCTTCATGCTTGCAAGGTTCTCAAGAGTGCCGGTCCGAGGAGGAAGCTTATCTTGCCAAAGAACCCCTACAATGGAGTCTACTATCTGGGAAGTGTTGATTTCTTCATCTTAGGTGCCGAATCCAGAGGGTAGAGTACCTTTTCTGGGAGTAGATCGAATCGCTGCTTGGTATCAGCCCCCCTTACTCTTGCTTTGTCTGTTGAAAGTAGCCTTAGCCCTATTCTTGAGGGATTTCTTAATCCTTCTAGGTCCTTGGTTCTTTACACTTAGAAGACTAGTTATGAGCATGTCTTTACTTCTCTCTTTGTAGTTTACTTTAGACAGCTTCTTTTCATCTTTTATGGACAAATTAAAAAAATATAAAAATCTGATTCATTAATGTAATCATCAAAACCTTCATTAGGCCTTTCATCCCGCATCAACTAGGCTTTAAGGCATC
The DNA here is from genome assembly GCA_021397845.1 of Areca catechu. Taxonomy (NCBI): domain Eukaryota; kingdom Viridiplantae; phylum Streptophyta; class Magnoliopsida; order Arecales; family Arecaceae; genus Areca; species Areca catechu. The sequence goes on along the minus strand of CM038051.1, from coordinate 141,180,569 downwards.
TTATCCCTTTGAAATAAGGGTGATGTAGGTCTTCTTCCATGCCTAGAGTGGTGCAGGCACTAGACTCAGAAGAAGACTTCAGGGCTCCATCTGGATCTCTGATTGACCTTGCCTGAAGAATTAGGGTTTTCTGGTTTTGTAATAAGGGTTGACTTGGTCAACTCAATTTTCGTCTTGAGTCTGTATTTTTCTGTAATTTAAATTTTGTTGAGTCATGTTAACTCAGTACAAGTCCTAGTAGTTGTCTAGGTCTTCTCCAGGTTGGTGCCACTTTTTTTTCAGTCAAGTCAAGGTCCAGGGTGCCATATTTTTTCTCCCAGGCCCAAGCAAGTGGGCGCCACACTCCCAGCCACACGCCAGAGTCCAGGAGGTGCCACATCTCCATCTAGTGTCTTTGGTCCCTGCACCACAAGAAGAAAGTTCCTTTTTTTTCTTGCACCACTTGGGAGAGAAATCCATCAAGATACCTCAATCCAAGGAGAAGCCAATTTCTTTCCAGATAAACCCAAGCCGAGATGGCAAGAATTTTTCTTGAAGAGAGGATCAAGGAGGTGCCCCACAATGTTCCATAAAAATCCAAGTTATAAAAGGGAAGAAGAGAGCATGTCTTGGGGAGGAATTCAAGGAGGTTCACAAAAGTTTCCAAAAGTGCCAAATCCATGAAAGGAAGAAGCCTAAACTTGTGGAGCAAGACTAGGAGGTGTCCAAATGAGCCAAACCATGAAGGAAAATCCTTGATTAATGGAGAGATACTAGGAGACACCACCATAACCTGACATTTGGAGCTGATTTTCAAGTTTTCTTAGAGTTTTTGGGCTGCCCACTCATGGAAGGAGTCTTGGGAAGAGAATTTGATGCCTAAAGTGTGGGTTAGTCCTATTAGTCCTACATGGAAAATGTATAAAATTTTATTTCTTTGTTATGTCTATATATTCAACTCTATGTAACACTTGAGTTTAATGATGAATGAAATCAATTTCTTTGTGAGCAACTTTGTGTTTCCCTCTTCCGCACATGTATTCAAGTGTTGAGCTCCATGAGGGAGTGATTTCAGGTTCCACAGGAATCTTGAGGAGGTGTGAGATCTCCAAACCCCAAAACCTTAGGTTAGCCACTTCAATTCCAAACCCTAGCCGCCCATCATCTTCTTCATTCCACCCATCATCCAAACCCTAATCTACCTCATCATCTCACAGCCCCTCTCTTCCAAGTAGAGGCCGACCACCAGCATCCAGGTCCAGATCGGCTACTTCAGATACAGAGCAAATCCTAGAGGAAGCCAGATCAGCATCCAGGAGAATCAGGATTTCAGCAACATCAATTTTCAAGTTCTTCGTATCTGGTAAATCCTACCTTTGAGTATCTTGTTCTATAACTTGTTCTTCTTCTTTCCCAGATCCTGAGTTCAGGAGAAGCTAACTCTGCCAAAGGACCAGTATTGGAGGATCCATTATGAAGATACCCAAATCCGAGGATCCAATAATCTGCTCAAGAGAGTCCTTCCACTAAACTCTGTGAAGATCACTGTCTGGTTCATAATCCTTCTCTTCTCTTTACTTCTGTCCTGTTGAAAGTTCAGAGCGAAACCCTAGGTCTGGGAGTTTCTCAACCCCAAGCGATCCTTTACTTCTGAACTGCACTGATAATCTAGTTTCTTTGAATTGTGCTTTCAATTATTATATAGTTTTTTTAAATTTAGTTTAACTTTCATTTGAGTCAAAGCCGACTTCCAAAAATATATAAAAAATAAAAATAAAAATAAAAATATACATTAATTTTAATTTGCTTCCGCATTCCACATATTCGTTCTGCATCATTTTTGGTTTAAGAGCATTCGTTCTGCATCATTTTTGGTATCAGAGCTTTCGTTCTGCATCAGTTTTTTGGTATCAGAGCCATGTCTAGGGTTCTTGCTTGTTTGATTATTTTTTCGTTCCTTTTACTTTTGCTGCCTAGAGTAGACTCCCCTGGCCGTTCGGTCCTAGGAACAAGCGAGATGCAAGCCTCCTCCTCCCATTCCACGGGGGTTCCTAGGGCATGTAGGGGTGCCGTTGGGTTATAACTTCTAGGCAGGGATTGTAAATGGGACACACGTTCTATTTTCTGCCAGTAACTTACCTGTTATTCGAATTGTTTCTCCTTGCAAAAAATTCCAAATTAAATAATTTTTATTTTTGTGGAACCAGTATAATTGAATGTAATTTACATAATATTTTCATGATTTATTAATTTCTATAGATTTTCTGAGATCAATTTTACTGCTGTTCTGCTTTTTATTTTCTGCAAGCTATTTTTTTTATTTGAGTGTGCACAAATTAAATCTATCTTAAGGGCACCGAAGTTGGAACATAAGGGGAGGATTGAGACCCTCTCCTTATCCCAAAACCACCTCTCGTGCATTCGAACCTAAGCCTTTAATCTTAAAATTAATTAGACCAAACTTGTCCTAGTGGGCTAGGGACACCAACTGGTCGGGTCTAGGCTAGTGTTGAGTCAGTTTGTCTAGTTACTCTGTGTGTGCTTTGTACTCAGGATCTAGAACGGTGGTTCAGGGATTCTATCCCGAAGGGATTGTGTGCTGGTCCGCCTACCTGGCCAATCACTAATCGGTGTCTAGGATTGGCAATTAGAGACCTAACACTCCCCTTACACCTGCCTGGCTGAGTCCCGAGTTACTACAGGCTAGCTTGCCACTCTAATTGGGCATCTAGTTTGAGCTCTAAGTCTAGTTAGCCCGTAGTCGTTTCAGTCGAGTCTCATTTGGTGTGCTTGCTTGCATCATCATGTCCACCCGGAACGAAGTACCCTACCAACCTGGTCAAACCCAACCTGATTTATAGGCCATGATTAGAACTCTTACCGAAAGTATGACCAAATTGAGTCAGGATATTAATGAGGGTTTTGCCCTGTTTAGAGATCGAGCCCAGGGACTTGAGAAATGTAGACATCAAAATTGGACCCCTGATCCAAAATTTAATAGGCCCCAACCTCACCCATGCCAGGAGCCTAGGAGGACCTTATACCGTGATCCCAAGCATAACCCTAGGAGCCTATATCAATACTTGGTTGACTCAGAAAAGGGATCCGTTAGGAACACCGAACCTTATGCACCCACTTTTGATGGAAAACAAGAGACATATATTAAGTGCAAAGAACAAATGGATCGGTATTTTGAGTGCACTAACATATCGAAATTAGGACAAGTTAGGTTGGCCAAAACCAAGTTCACCAAACATGCTAGGTCGCATTGGTATGCTATTGACCATGAGTGTTATCAAAGAAAAGAGGAAATATATACTTGGAGAGATATGAGAAGTAAGTTGAGAGATAGGTACCTAGGTAGATCCTATGAGAAAAGACTTTTAGATCAATGGTATCAATTGCGACAAGGTAAGAGGCCTGTGTCTAAATATATCGAGGACTTCTAGTGGTATGACATGAAATGCAATACCATTGAGATCGAATCTCAGATCACATCGAGGTTTAGGGTTGGGTTACACCCAGACATTTATAGGAAGCTATGCCTTGAAAAGACCAATAAGTTAGATCGAGCCTACCAAGAAGCCCAAGACTATGAGTGGTCTTTAAGATATAACCAATCAAGTACTTTGGACTTAAAGCCAACCTCTACCAACTTGAGTCAAGTTCCGATTGATCCGACATCCGTAGTGAACCAGACTTTTGTTTGTCAATTCCCACTTGTGTCACCTCTTGACTAGAAGGATAACACTGAGAAGGAGTTAGGCATGGCCATCCCAAAATTAGTTGACCCGACCAGAGCCGTACTTAAAGAGGAATCAAAGGAGAATAGATTAAAACCTTTCAATGAGATTGAAGAAGAAATATATGAGCCTGACATAAGTTTGATAGATGAATATGAAGAAGAAGAATTTGAGGATAACTCTCCCGTTAATTCAATTAACCAACTCCTACCTAATGGGGTTATTGAGGGGACCCCTGTCACTCAAGGAATTCAGGAGCTAACCCTAAGAGAAGACCCTTTTGAGGAAGTTCAGGAAGAGAAAATTGCACCCAATGAGAGTTTAAGTGAGAATACCCCTGAACTCATTAAGGAATCCAAAGAAGACACCCCTGAGTCAAATATGGTAGAGAAGTGTGAAGAAGGAAGGGGTTCACAAGAATTGCCCATTGAGAATGTCCAAGAATAAGAACTAGGCAATAGCTCTACTTTCAACATTACAGACTTAGTAGAGTATAGGGAGCCAGCTGTGATTCCTATTAAGCCTTTGAAACCTAATCCTGTTATTGAGAGTGATCCCGACCCTGTGTGTCCACCAACAAACTGGCTTGTGAGGAAAGAGCAGATTGAAAAGATCTTGGATGATCAGGTTATCTCTACTCGTAATCGAGGATACCATAGATGCCTGGTCCACTGGCAAGGAAGGCCAGATTCTGATGACTCTTGGATCTCCTGAGAAGAATTACAAGAATTGGACCCAGACCACTTGGAGAGATACCAGTGCCAGCTTGATCCATACTCGACAGGGTCGAGTTCCTCCCACCCCGGGAGAATTGGTGCGGTCACCAGACTCAGAAGAAGACTTCAGGGCTCCATCTAGATCTCTGATTGACCTTGCCCGAAGAATTAGAGTTTTCTGCTTTTGTAATAAGGGTTGACTTGGTCAACTCAATTTTAGTCTTGAGTCTGTATTTCCCTGCAATTTAAATTTGTTGAGTCATGTTGCCTCAGTACAAGTCCTAGTAGTGGTCTAGGTCTTCTCCAGGTTGGTGCCACTTTTTTTTCAGTCAAGTCAAGGTCCAGGGTGCCACATTTTTTCTCCCAGGCCCAAGCAAGTGGGCGCCACACTCCCAGCCACACGCCAGAGTCCAGGAGGTGCCACATCTCCATCCAGTGTCTTTGGTCCCTACACCACAAGAAGTAAGTTCCTTTTTCTTCTTGCACCACTTGGGAGAGAAATCCATCAAGATACCTCAATCCAAGGAGGAGCCAATTTCTTTCCAGATAAACCCAAGCTAGGATGGCAAGAATTTTTCTTGAAGAGAGGATCAAGGAGATGCCCCACAATGTTACATAAAAATCCAAGTTATAAAAGGGAAGAGAGCATGTCTTGGGGAGGAATTCAAGGAGGTTCCCAAAAGTTTCCAAAAGTGCCAAATCCATGAAAGGAAGAAGCCTAAACTTGTGGAGCAAGACTAGGAGGTGTCCAAATGAGCCAAACCATGAAGGGAAAATCCTTGATTCATGGAGAGATACTAGGAGACACCCACAAAACCTGCCATTTGGAGCTGATTTTCAAGTTTTCTTAGAGTTTTTGGGCTGCCCACTCATTGAAGGAGTCTTGGGAAGAGAATTTGATGCCTAAAGTGTGGGTTAGTTCTATTAGTCCCACATGGGAAATGTATAAAATTTTATTTCTTTGTTATGTCTATATATTCAACTCTATGTAACTCTTGAATTTAATGATGAATGAAATCAATTTCTTTGTGAGCAATTTTATGTTTCTCTCTTCCGCACTTGTATTCAAGTGTTGAGTTCCGTGAGGGAGTGATTCCGGGTTCCACAGAAACCTTGAGGAGGTGTGAGATCTCCAACCCCCAAAACCCTAGGTTAGCCACATCAATTCCAAACCCTAGCCGCCCATCATCTTCTTCATTCCACCCATCATCCAAACCCTATTCTACCTCATCATCTCACGGCCCCTCTCTTCCAAGTAGAGGCCGACCACTAGCATCTAGGTCCAGATTGGCTACTTCAGATACAGAGCAAATCCCAGAGGAAGCCAGATCAGCATCCAGGAGAATCAGGATTTCAGCAACATCAATTTTCAAGTTCTTCGTATCTGGTAAATCCTTCCTTTGAGTATTTGGTTCCATAACTTGTTCTTCTTCTTTCCCAGATCCTGAGTTCAGGAGAAGCCAACTCTGCCAAAGGACCAGTATTGGAGGATCCATTGCGAAGATACCCGAATCCGAGGATCCAACTATCTGCTCAAGAGAGTCCTTCCACTAAACTCTGTGAAGATTACTGTCTGGTTCATAACCCTTCTTTTCTCTTTACTTCTGTCCTGTTGAAAGTTCAGAGCGAAACCCTAGGTCTGGGAGTTTCTCAACCCCCAGCGATCCTTTACTTCTGAACTAGTCTGATAATCTAGTTTCTTTGAATTGTGCTTTCAATTATTATATAGTTTCTTTCAATTTAGTTTAACTTTCATTTGAGTCAAAGCCAACTTTCGAAAATATATAAAAATAAAAAATAAAAATAAAAATATATATTAATTTTAATTTGCTTTCGCATTCCACATATTCGTTCTGCATCATTTTTGGTTTTAGAGCATTCGTTCTGCATCATTTTTGATATCAGAGCTTTCGTTCTGCATCAATTTTTTGGTATCAGAGCCCTGTCTATGGTACTTGCTTGTTTGATTATTTTTTCGTTCCTTTTACTTTTGCTGCCTGGAGTAGACTACCCTGGCCGTCCGGTCCTAGGAACAAGCGAGATGCAAGCCTCCTCCTCCCATTCCATGGGGGTTCCTAGGGCGTGTAGGGGTGCCGCTGGGTTATAACTTCTAGGCAGGGATTGTAAACGGGACACACGTTCTGTTTTCTACCAGTAACTACCCTATTATTTGAATTGTTTCTCCTTGCATAAAATTCCAAATTAAATAATTCTTATTTTTCTAGAACCAGTATAATTGAAAGTAATTTATATAATATTTTCATGATTTATTAATTTCTATAGATTTTCTGAGATCAATTTTACTGTTGTTCTGCTTTTTATTTTCTGCAAGCTATTTTTTTATTTGAGTGTGCATAAATTGAATCTATCTTAAGGGCACCGAAGTTGCAACATAAGGAGAGGATTGAGACCCTCTCCTTAGCCCAAAACCACCTCCCGTGCATTCGAACCTAAGCCTTTAATCTTAAAATTAATTAGACCTAACTTGCCCTAGTGGGCTAGGGACACCAACTGGTCAGGTCTAGGCTAGTGTTGAGTCAGTTTGTCTAGTTACTCTGTGTGTGCTTTGTACTCAGTGTCTAGAATGGTGGTTTAGGGATTTCATCCCAAAGGGATTGTGTGCTGGTCCGCCTACCTGGCCAATCACTGATAGGTGTCTAGGATTGGCAATTAGGGACCTAACACTCCCCTTACACCTGCCTGGCTGAGTCCCGAGTTACTACAGGCTAGCTTGCCACTCTGATTGGGCATCCAGTTTGGGCTCTAAGTCTAGTTAGCCCGTAGTCATTTCAGTCGAGTCTCATTTGGTGTGCTTGCTTGCATCATCATGTCCACCCGGAACGGAGTACCCTACCAACTTGGTCAAACCCAACCTGATTTAGAGGCCTTGATTAGAACTCTTACTGAAAGTATGACCAAATTGAGTCAGGATACGAATGAGGGTTTTGCCCAGTTTAGAGACCGAGCCCGGGGACTTGAGAAACGTAGACATCAAAATTGGACCCCTGATCCAAAATTTAATAGGCCCCAACCTCACCCATGCCAGGAGCCTAGGAGGACCTTATACCGTGATCTCGAGCATAACCCTAGGAGCCTATATCCATACTTGGTTGACTAAAAAAAGGGACCCATTAGGAACACCGAACCTTATGCACCCACTTTTGATGGAAGACAAGAGACATATATTAAGTGGGAAGAACAAATGGATCGGTATTTTGAGTGCACTAACATATCGGAATTAGGACAAGTTAGGTTGGCCAAAACCAAGTTCACCAAACATGCTAGGTCGCATTGGTATGCTATTGAGCGTGAGTGTTATCAAAGAAAAGAGGAAATATATACTTGGAGAGATATGAGAAGTAAGTTGAGAGATAGGTACCTAGGTAGATCCTATGAGAAAAGACTTTTAGATCAATGGTACCAATTGCGACAAGGTAAGAGGCCTGTGTCTAAATATATCGAGGACTTCCAGTGGTATGACATGAAATGCAATACCATTGAGATCGAATCTCAGATCACATCGAGGTTTAGGGTTGGGTTACACCCAGACATTTATAGGAAGCTATGCCTTGAACAGACCAATAAGTTAGATCGAGCCTACCTAGAAGCCCAAGACTATGAGTGGTCTTTAAGATATAACCAATCAAGTACTTTGGACTTAAAGCCAACCTCTACCAACTTGAGTCAAGTTCCGATTGATCCGACATCCGTAGTGAACCAGACTTTTGTTTGTCAATTCCCACTTGTGTCACCTCTTGACCAGAAGGATAACACTGAGAAGGAGTTAGGCATGGCCATCCCAAATTAGTTGACCCGACCAGAGCCGTACTTAAAGAGGAATCAAAGGAGAATAGATTAGAACCTTTCAATGAGATTGAGGAAGAAATATATGAGCCTGACATAAGTTTGATAGATGAATATGAAGAAGAAGAATTTGAGGATAACTCTCCCGTTAATTCAATTAACCAACTCCTACCTAATGGGGTTATTGAGGGGACCCCTGCCACTCAAGGAATTCAGGAGCTAACCCTAAGAGAAGACCCTTTTAAGGAAGTTCAGGAAGAGAAAATTGCACCCAATGAGAGTTTAAGTGAGAATACCCCTGAACTCATTGAGGAATCCAAAGAAGACATCCCTAAGTCAAATCTGGTAGAGAAGTGTGAAGAAGGAAGGGGTTCATAAGAATTGCCCATTGAGAAGGTCCAAGAACAAGAACTAGGCAATAGCTCTACTTTCAACATTACAGACTTAGTAGAGTATAGGGAGCCAGCTATGATTCCTAGTAAGCCTTTGAAACCTAATCCTGTTATTGAGAGTGATCCCGACCCTGTGTGTCCACCAACAAACTGGCCTGTGAGGAAAGAGCAGATTGAAAAGATCTTGGATGATCAGGTTATCTCTACTCGTAATCGAGGATACCATAGATACCTGGTCCGCTGGCAAGGAAGGCCAGATTCTGATGACTCTTGGATCTCCTGAGAAGAATTACAAGAATTGGACCCAGACCTCTTGGAGAGATACCAGTGCCAGCTTGATCCATACTCGACAGGGTCGAGTTCCTCCCACCCCGGGAGAATTGGTGCAGGCACCAGACTCAGAAGAAGACTTCAGGGCTCCATCTAGATCTCTGATTGACCTTGCCCGAAGAATTAGGGTATTCTGGTTTTGTAATAAGGGTTGACTTGGTCAACTCAATTTTAGTCTTGAGTCTGTATTTCCCTGCAATTTAAATTTTGTTGAGTCATGTTGCCTCAGTACAAGTCCTAGTAGTGGTCTAGGTCTTCTCCAGGTTGGTTCCACTTTTTTTTCAGTCAAGTCAAGGTCCAGGGTGCCACATTTTTTCTCCCAGGCCCAAGCAAGTGGGCGCCATACTCCCAGCCACACGCCAGAGTCCAGGAGGCGCCACATCTCCATCCAGTGTCTTTGGTCCCTACACCACAAGAAGTAAGTTCCTTTTTTTTCTTGCACCACTTGGGAGAGAAATCCATCAAGATACCTCAATCCAAGGAGGAGCGAATTTCTTTCCAGATAAACCCAAGCTAGGATGGCAAGAATTTTTCTTGAAGAGAGGATCAAGGAGATGCCCCACAATGTTACATAAAAATCCAAGTTATAAAAGGAAAGAGAGCATGTCTTGGGGAGGAATTCAAGGAGGTTCCCAAAAGTTTCCAAAAGTGCAAAATCCATGAAAGGAAGAAGCCTAAAATTGTGGAGCAAGACTAGGAGGTGTCCAAATGAGCCAAACCATGAAGGGAAAATCCTTGATTCATGGAGAGATACTAGGAGAAACCCACAAAACCTACCATTTGGAGCCGATTTTAAAGTTTTCTTGGAGTTTTTGGGATGCCCACTCATTGAAGGAGTCTTGGGAAGAGAATTTGATGCCTAAAGTGTGGGTTAGTTCTATTAGTCCCACATGGGAAATGTATAAAATTTTATTTCTTTGTTATGTCTATATATTCAACTCTATGTAACTCTTGAATTTAATGATGAATGAAATCAATTTCTTTGTGAGCAACTTTGTGTTTCTCTCTTCCGCACTTGTATTCAAGTGTTGAGTTCCGTGAGGGAGTGATTCCGGGTTTCACAGAAACCTTGAGGAGGTGTGAGATCTCCAAACCCCAAAACCCTAGGTTAGCCACATCAATTCCAAACCCTAGCCGCCCATCATCTTCTTCATTCCACCCATCATCCAAGCCCTATTCTACCTCATCATCTCACAGCCCCTCTCTTCCAAGTAGAGGCCGACCACCAGCATCCAGGTCCAGATCGGCTACTTCAGATACAGAGCAAATCCCAGAGGAAGCCAGATCAGCATCCAGAAGAATCAGGATTTCAGCAACATCAATTTTCAAGTTCTTCGTATCTGGTAAATCCTTCCTTTGAGTATCTGGTTCCATAACTTGTTCTTCTTCTTTCGCAGATCCTGAGTTCAAGAGAAGCCAACTCTGCCAAAGGACCAGTATTGGAGGATCCATTGTGAAGATACCCGAATCCGAGGATCCAACAATCTGCTCAAGAGAGTCCTTCCACTAAACTCTGTGAAGACCACTGTCTGGTTCATAACCCTTCTCTTCTCTTTACTTCTGTCCTGTTGAAACTTCAGAGCGAAACCCTAGGTCTGGGAGTTTCTCAACCCCAGCGATTCTTTACTTCTGAACTAATCTGATAATCTAGTTTCTTTGAATTGTGCTTTCAATTATTATATAGTTTCTTTCAATTTAGTTTAACTTTCATTTGAGTCAAAGCCAACTTCCGAAATATATAAAAATAAAAATAAAAATAAAAATATACATTAATTTTAATTTGCTTCCGCATTCCACATATTTGTTCTGCATCATTTTTGGTTTCAGAGCATCATTCTGCATCATTTTTGATATCAGAGCTTTCGTTCTGCATCAGTTTTTTGGTATCAGAGCCCTGTCTAGGGTACTTGCTTGTTTGATTATTTTTCGTTCCTTTTACTTTTGCTGCCTGGAGTAGACTCCCGTGGCTGTCCGGTCCTAGGAACAAGCGAGACGCAAGCCTCCTCCTCCCATTCCATGGGGTTCCTAGGGCGTGTAGGGGTGCCGCTGGGTTATAACTTCTAGGCAGGGATTGTAAACGGGACACACATTCTGTTTTCTGCCAGTAACTGCCCTGTTATTTGAATTGTTTCTCCTTGCAAAAAATTCGAATTAAATAATTCTTATTTTGCTGGAACCAGTATAATTGAAAGTAATTTACATAAGATTTTCATGATTTATTAATTTCTGTATATTTCTGAGATCAATTTTACTGCTATTCTGCTTTTTATTTTCTGCAAGCTATTTTTTTTATTTGAGTGTGCATAAATTGAATCTATCTTAAGGGCACCGAAGTTGCAACATAAGGGGAGGATTGAGACCCTCTCCTTAGCCCAAAATCACCTCCCGTGCATTCGAACCTAAGCCTTTAATCTTAAATTAATTAGACCTAACTTGCCCTAGTGGGCTAGGGACACCAACTGGTCGGGTCTAGGCTAGTGTTGAGTCAGTTTGTCTAGTTACTCTGTAGGGTTCGGTGGCAAGGCGGAATCATAGATTTCAAAATTTTTATCTTTATGAAATCTTTACCAAACCTTCAACCCAAAATCTACTGAAAAGAATTAAAACATATAAGATGTTTATATAAGATTTAATCTCAAATTAAGATAATAACCTGTATCGCAAAATCCAAACTCTGAATCTCCACCAGGTGCCCAAATGTTCACCCTCCAATGGTGATCCACACAGAAAAACAATGAAGACAAAAATTTCTATTTCTTGGTTCCTCTTCTTGAATTCTTTTTCAAGAATTCAATTCTTGGACCTTTGGGCTGAAATTTTCTTTCTTGAAAATTTCTTTTTCTTCCTTCTTTCCTCTTCTTGAATTTTCTTCAAGAATTCCCTTTCTTGAATCCCTTTTCTTGAATTGAATTGGAAGGAAAAATTAAGACAGTCAAAGTCTTAAATCAAGAAGAAAAGAAGAATAGATCCTTTCCCAGTTCTTTCCTTTACCGTTCAAGACCTTCTTTTTATTCTTGTTTAGGGTCAGAGTTTCGACAGAGGATACCTCTGTAATGGAAACAATACCCAACAAGAACAAGAGGAAGGAGTATTCTGGAGAGGAAGTAAGGGAATTGGATCTCTGAACTATGTTGCGTGAAAACCCCGAGAACCCCAACCCTATTTATAGATCTCAGAGGGGTGTCATCTCGAAACAACGCAACCCTCTGAAACCCCAGGGATCATGATCCCTCATTCCTCACGCGTCCCCTCAACCAAAAATCACGATTCTCTGATTTGATTTTCGTTTTTCCGACGAGGAGAACTCTCGAAAAAACTTCAGGAAGGATCGCGACTTTTGGAGACGGATTTGCGACCGAAAAGTGATGGATCTTTTCTTAAATTTTTCTGGCCATCAGATCCAGATCCAAGGGCACCAGACAAGGATCTGAAATGCCTCTTTCAGATTTTTCTCCGACGTTTTCTTTCTCACACGGTTTAAGAGAAGTCCACGCGCGTGGACTTTTCTTTCTTGGCGCGCGCGGGTGAGAAGAGGGAGGGGGCGGCTTGGAGAGAGGGTCTCAGTGAACTAAGTTCACTTGGGTTCAGCCATGGGTTAGCCCAATGTCCTAAAAAATAAATTAGACCTTAATCTGGTTCAATTAGAACCAAATTAAGCCCAATTCGGAACCAAATTTGAATAGAAATTTGGTCTGCAACACATGCTAGTGTGTTTATCCTGCAAACATGATTTAATTCCAAATTAAATCCTTCATCAATTTTCTTTTGTGTGTGACCCATTGGGTTCCATACCTAGCCAGCAGTAGGTCCGAGTGCTATTTGACTTAATTCGGTTAGATCTCAACTAAGCCGATTTAGGTCAACTCAAACTAGCTCGACTCGGTCAATTAGAATCTAATTCAAATTGACTGATTTGAATTACCATGACTCAATCATATACCTACAAGACAAGATTGACGTCTAGCAATGTATCATGTCTACCCGGAAGATGTGAAATTTTGATGGAATTACCAAAATACCCTTCAGTGGTGAGTTACCGGGCAATTCAGTCCTTTGATCAACTTGCATCCCGAATATGATTATGAATATGGATATTTGTCAAATCCAATTTTCATATTCATCCCTAGCTCAATCTTTATAATGATGATTCATTAATGAACCATTAGAAAATAACTCTAATGTTCATACTTTGATCAAAGGTTTCCTGAATCCATCATTTGAAATTAGCTGGATGCTATTCCCTCTTACTAGGGCTGATCAATTCCTTGTTGACCTACTCACAACCTCCATATACAATCCACCATAACCAGTATCACCTCGTGCATGACTCAGTGTCATGATTGACTGTGAACCAAAGTATGGATTCATGTATATAAGGTACTATGGTAGTCTCAGGTCAAAGGACCACATGCTCTACTCCCACTATGAGAATTATCTATTGACAAACAGATAAGATTCCATTAGATATTCTCAATCTGGATCAATTCAGTGAACTCATTCTCTAATGAACACTCACATCCTAGTATTAGTGTCAAACACAAGTGACTGTGAGATCAGTCACCCTTATTACAAAACATATATAGGATGTGCTGGTCTTGCCGGAAACATTGATCCCCAACTCAATGTCCCATCGACCAGGAATATTTTAGATTAGGGTTTTAAGGCTTTAGGTCTCACTGGTATGATCTCATCATAACCCTAGAACCATAGCCCTAATCTATGGGGCTCATCATAAAATCAAAAGACACAGCAAATGATGAAAATAATGCCTTTATAAAATGTCAATTCATTGATTTTGGGATCAAAATTATAATATTTCAATTGGCTTTCAGGGCACAATCTTTCAATCTCCCACTTGCACTAAAGCCAATTGCCTTTAAATCTTAACCCCATACAATCAAGGTGGCGATCAAACTCTCGCTGTGATAGAGCCTTAGTGAACGGGTCTGCTATGTTGTTCTTCGTTTCTACCCTTTTAATGCAGACTTCTTATCTTTCAACAATCTCTCGAACGAGATGGAAGCGTCTCAGAATGTGCTTTGATTTGTGATGAGCTCTTGGTTCCTTTGCTTGAGCAACAGCCCCCGTATTATCACAGTAAAGTGATACTGGACCTTCAATCTCAGGAACTACGCCCAACTCTGATATGAACTTCTTCATCCAGACAGCTTCTTTGGCAGCTTCACTAACAGCAATATATTCTGCCTCAGTTGTTGAGTCAGCTACAGTTTGCTGTTTAGAACTTTTCCAGCTTACAGCTCCTCCGTTAAGGATAAAACATACCCAGATATAGATTTGCTGTCATCTGGATCTGATTGAAAACTAGAATCTGAATAAGCTTATAGTTTAAGATCAGATCCTCCGTATATTAGAAAAATATCCTTAGTTCTTCTTAAGTACTTAAGAATATTTTTCACAGCCTTCCAATGATCCTCTCCTGGATCAGCCTGAAACCTGCTGGCTATACCTAAGGCATATGCCACATCAGGCCTAGTACATAACATAGCATACATAATAGACCCTACTGCTGAAGCATAAGGTACCGAATTCATTCTATTTCTTTCTTCAGGTGTCTTAGGAGACATCTTCTTAGAAAGATGTATGCCATGACCAATAGGTAAGTAACCTCTTTTACTTTCCTCCATGCTAAATCTTTTTAGCACTTGGTCAATGTACCTAGACTGGGATAAACCTAGCATCCTCCTAGATCTATCTCTATAGATCTTGATGCCTAGTATATAAGATGCTTCTCCCAAGTCTTTCATGGAAAACTGTTTAGATAACCATACCTTGACTGATTGTAACATTGGGATATCATTCCCAATGAGGAGTATGTCATCTACATACAGAACCAAGAAAACTATGGCACTCCTACTAGTCTTCTTGTACACACAAGGTTCATCCTCATTTTTGATAAAGTCAAATTCTTTGACTGTCTTATCAAATCGGATGTTCCAACTCCTAGATGCTTGCTTTAATCCATAAATAGATTTCTTTAGCCTACATACCTGATTAGGTTTAGTCTCCAAGACAAAACCTTCTGGCTGTGACATATAAACCTCTTCCTCAAGGAAACCATTGAGGAATGCAGTTTTCACATCCATCTGCCAGATTTCATAATCATGATATGCTGCTATAGCAAGCATGATCCGAATAGATTTGAGCATGGCAACAGGAGAAAATGTTTCATCATAATCTATTCCCTGTTTTTGTCTAAAACCCTTAGCCACTAATCTGGCTTTATA
Organism: Areca catechu; assembly: GCA_021397845.1. Taxonomy (NCBI): domain Eukaryota; kingdom Viridiplantae; phylum Streptophyta; class Magnoliopsida; order Arecales; family Arecaceae; genus Areca; species Areca catechu. The sequence continues at coordinate 141,165,360 of CM038051.1, read as the reverse complement.
AGTTTCAACTTGGCCATCTGACCCAATCTTTTTCTTATAGACCCATTTGCATCCAATAGGGTTAACACTCTCTGGTGCATCAACCAAAGTCCAGACTTGGTTGACATACATGGAGTCCATTTCGGATCTCATGGCTTCCAGCCATTTGTCTGAGTCACTACTTATGACAGCATCCGTATATGTTAGAGGATCATCATTATCAATGATTCGGGCTTCATTATTTTCAATAATGAACCCATACCTTTCAGGTGCATGTCGCACTCTATCAGACTTACGGATAGGAGTGGTGTGTTCAGGTTCTATACTAACTGTGTTATGATTTTGTTGAGATGTATCTATTTGTTGAACTTCTTCAAGTTCAATATTTCTCCCACTGCCCTTTTGTAGGATGAATTCCTTTTCCATAAAAAAGGCATGCCTACTAACTAAAATCTTTTGTTCAGTAGGGTGGTAGAATAGATATCCTATACTATTTTTGGGATATCCAACAAATAGACATTTTTCTGCTCTAGCATCAAGCTTTTGTCCAAAATTTCTTTTGATGTAAGCTGGACATCCCCATATCTTAAGGTACTTAAGATTGGGTTTCTTTCCCCTCCATAACTCATATGGAATACCAGATACAGATTTAGATGGTACTCTATTTAAAGTATTAGCCGCTGTTTCCAAGGCATATCCCCAGAAAGAAACAGGTAAGTCTGTGAAGCACATCATGGACCGTACCATATCTAATAAAGTACGATTTCTCCTTTCAGCAACACCATTTAATTGTGGTGTGTAAGGAGGAGTCTATTCAGAGATGATTCCCTTTTGTTTAAGGTGATCAAGAAACTCGGTGGATAAGTATTCACCTCCTCTATCTGATCGAAGGATCTTAATACTTTTTCCCGTTTGTTTCTCTACCATACTTTGATACTCTAAAAATTTTTCAAAAGCTTCGGACTTATGTTTCATTAGATACACAAATCCGTACCTTGAAAAATCATCAGTGAATGTGATGAAATATGAGTATCCACCCTTGGCCTGAGTTGTCATAGGTCCACATACATCAGTGTGTATGAGTCCTAATAACTCTGTTGTCCTTTCATTATGTCCACTAAATAGAGTCTTGGTCATTTTACCCATGAGACATGATTCACAAGATCCTAATGATTCATAGTCATAAGGATTAAGGAATTTTCCTTGTATAACTTGTTAATCCTCTGCTCACTAATATGTCCAAGACGACAGTGCCAAAGTAAAGTATTGTTTACTTCATCTCTTTTTCGTTTATTACTAACATGTAGTATATTGTCATCAGAAGATAAAGTTAAGAGACCATTGCAAAATATGCCATTAAATATTATTTCATTAGAAAAACTGATTGAGTAGCCACTGCTCATTACATTCATAATATATCCTTGTTTAAGTAACAAGGGTATAGATATGATGTTTCTAATGATTCTAGGCATAAAATAACAATTCTTTAACTCTAAAATCTTCCCAGAAGGCAGCTTCAACATATAAGTCCCTACAACTTCTGCTTGGATGGAATCTCCTCCAGCACCGTAGAGCTCGAAGTCGCCTTCCTTCAAAACTCTAATGTTCTGTAGTCCCTGCAATGATTTGCAGATATGATGACCACAAGCAGTATCCAATACCCAAGAGTTTGAATTAGAAGTGTCTAATGACAAAATTGCATGTATCTCATACATACCTGTTGGTGCAATACTAGCACCAGGCTTCAGACTTGCAAGGTAAACCTTGCAGTTTCTTTTCCAGTGACCCGGCTTGCCACAATGAAAGCAGGTCATTTGTCCGGAGGCCTTCTTTCCTTTCTTTTTCTTGATGCCCCTTTTTGGATTTAACCTCCTCTTGGAACCCTTTTTGCCTATTTTTTTCTTGTTTACACCATCCACAAGAAGAAGTGGAGCCTTATTTTTCTTTAAATGGCTCTCTACTATTTTTAACATATTCAACAGCTCAGGCAAGGAAGTGTTAAGTTTGTTCATATGATAATTAAGAACAAACTGTGAAAATGACTCTGGGAGTGACTGCAGGATTAAATCCTGATTCAACTCCCCATCCATGACAAAACCCAATTGACCCAATCGGGTGATTAGGTCAATAACCTTTAATACATGGTCTTGTACGGATGTACCTCCTGTCATCCTTGCACGGAATAACTGCTTAGATATTTCATATCTTGCAGTTCGACTATGTTCTCCATAAAGTTCTTTTAAATTGAGAAATATGGAGTTTGTGTCCATGCTATCATGTTGCCTCTGTAACTCATTGGTCATAGAGGCAAGCATTATACACTTGACAGTAAGTGAGTCATTTTGCCACGTGTTATATGTGGTCTTATCCTCTTGCGAGGCATCTTCCCCTAATGGTTCCAAGGTTGGGGTATCAAGAATATAAGAAATTCTTTCTTGGCTGAGTACTATCTTCAGGTTTCTCAACCAATCAACATAGTTTGGTCCAGTCAATTTATTTGCATCAAGAATGCTACGGAGTGAGAGTGAAGAGGCCATTTAATCTACATTAACAAACAACATTACATAAGCAGACAATCAATGTTGACAAAACATAATTAAATTAGGACTTTAACTTAATTATGTCTCCCACTATTTATCAAGCATCATAACCCTCAATGTGATGATCGAGAAAACCCTAATTGGTTCTCTTAGTGGGGTTGAGATCCTAATTCCTTATAAAAGACCTTGTGTGTACACAACAAATCTTATATAAGTTCAAAGGTAGGAAAACTCTTTCCAATTGTAATTGATACAATTCTCAACTTATCTTGGCCTCTAAAATATTAATAGCCTTGTGTGTACACAACAAACTATAATATTTTAGTTAAGTTAGACCCTTCATTGCTATATAGTCATGATATTAATCATAATACCCTTGTGTGTACACAACAAAGTATTATATTAAATCATTTTATAAGCATCAAATGTACCAAGAAAAATTATGTTAGTCACCATAAAGAAAAGGCCTTGTGTGTACACAACAAACCTAATATGGATCATAACATAATAATGACTTGGCATGAAGGAAAGCCATATGTAGTGAATATTACACTGAGCATATTAATCAATAATTAAGTTAATCATATCGGCCAGGTAAGTGGGAGAGTGGTGGGAGTCCCCCCGTTGCTTTCCTTAGACACCAATAAGAATTGGCCAGGTCAGTCAACGAAACCAATTAAAAACCACGTCCTCTTTACCGATCATGAACCACTTTTCCTAGACACCGAATGATAAACTAATCATATTGATTATTTTTGCTTTTGGTATATGACACTACAACTTAATATGTTGTTAAAGAGGGCTTTATTAAAACAAAGCACATTCTAGCAAATATGTGCCATAGTGTGCCATCATACTAGGACAACCATTTACCACATAATGGATCCACCATTATGCCAGGGCAACCTTATTTCAGTATGATGACTAGAAGGCTAAACATATCTCTATGCAAATTAAGGTTTAAGTGAAAACCTTAATTGGTGGCATACATCAAACACATATGCATAATTAACACAAATATGTGATTAGTGTGTCATCATACTAGGACAACCATTTACCACATAATGGATCCACCATTATGCCAGGGCAACCTTATTTCAGTATGATGACTATATCTCTATGCATATCTCTACAACAATTAGGGTTTGAGTGAAAACCCTAATTGGTGACATTATAACAACATATATTACATCTCATGTTACTTATATGAATATGCATCTAAAATTCAGAATATATATTTTAATCTTAATAAGGAGGCTCTGATACCACTGTAGGGTTCGGTGGCAAGGCGGAATCATAGATTTCAAAAATTTTTATCTTTATGAAATCTTCACCAAACCTTCAACCCAAAATCTCCTTAAAAGAATTAAAACATATAAGATGTTTATATAAGATTTAATCTCAAATTAAGATACTAACCTGTATCGCAAAATCCAAACTCTGAATCTCCACCTGGTGCCCAAATGTTCACCCTCCAATGGTGATCCACACAGAAAACAATGAAGACAAAAATTTCTATTTCTTGGTTCCTCTTCTTGAATTCTTTTTCAAGAATTCAATTCTTGGACCTTTGGGCTGAAATTTTCTTTCTTGAAAATTTCTTTTTCTTCCTTCTTTCCTCTTCTTGAATTTTCTTCAAGAATTCCCTTTCTTGAATCCCTTTTCTTGAATTGAATTGGAAGGAAAAATTAAGACAGTCAAAGTCTTAATTCAAGAAGAAAAGAAAAATAGATCCTTTCCCTGTTCTTTCCTTTACCGTTCAAGACCTTCTTCTTATTCTTGTTTAGGGTCAGAGTTTCGACAGAGGATACCTCTGTAATGGAAACAATACCCAACAAGAACAAGAGGAAGGAGTATTCTGGAGAGGAAGTAAGGGAATTGGATCTCTGAACTATGTTGCGTGAAAACCCCCGAGAACCCCAACCCTATTTATAGATCTCAGAGGGGTGTCATCTCGAAACAACGCAACCCTCTGAAACCCCAGGGATCATGATCCCTCATTCCTCACACGTCCCCTCAACCAAAAATCATGATTCTCTGATTTGATTTTCGTTTTTCCGACGAGGAGAACTCTCGGAAAAACTTCAGGAAGGATCGTGACTTTTGGAGACGGATTTGCGACCGAAAAGTGACGGATCTTTTTCTTAAATTTTTCTAGCCATCAGATCTAGATCCAAGGGTGCCAGACAAGGATCTGAAATGCCTCTTTTCAGATTTTTCTCCGACGTTTTCTTTCTCACACGGTTTAAGAGAAGTCCACGCGTGTGGACTTTTCTTTCTTGGCGCGCGCGGTGAGAAGAGGGAGGGGGCGGCTTGGAGAGAGGGTCTCAGTGAACTAAGTTCACTTGGGTTCAGCCATGGGTTAGCCCAATGTCCTAAAAAATAAATTAGACCTTAATCTGGTTCAATTAGAACCCAATTAAGCCCAATTCGGAACCAAATTCGAATAGAAATTTGGTCTGCAACACATGCTAGTGTGTTTATCCTGCAAACATGATTTAATTCAAATTAAGTCCTTCATCAATTTTCTTTTGTGTGTGACCCATTGGGTTCCACACCTAGCCAGCAGTAGGTCCGAGTGCTATTTGACTTAATTCGGTTAGATCTCAACTAAGCCGATTTAGGTCAACTCAAACTAGCTCGACTCGGTCAATTAGAATCTAATTCAAATTGACTGATTTGAATTACCATGACTCAATCATATACCTACAAGACAAGATTGACGTCTAGCAACGTATCATGTCTACCCGGAAGATGTGGAATTTTGATGGAATTATCAAAATACCCTTCAGTGGTGAGTTACGGGCAATTCAGTCCTTTGATCAACTTGCATCCCGAATATGATTATGAATATGGATATTTGTCAAATCCAATTTTCATATTCATCCCTAGCTCAATCTTTATAATGATGATTCATTAATGAACCATTAGAAAATAACTCTAATGTTCATACTTTGATCAAAGGTTTCCTGAATCCATCATTTGAAATTAGCTGGATGCTATTCCCTCTTACTAGGGCTGATCAATTCCTTGTTGACCTACTCACAACCTCCATATACAATCCACCATAACCAATATCACCTCGTGCATGACTCAGTGTCATGATTGACTGTGAACCAAAGTATGGATTCATGTATATAAGGTACTATGGTAGTCTCAGGTCAAAGGACCACATGCACTACTCCCACTATGAGAATTATCTATTGACAAACAGATAAGATTCCATTAGATATTCTCAATCTGGATCAATTCAGTGAACTCATTCTCTAATGAACACTCACATCCTAGTATTAGTGTCAAACACAAGTGACTGTGAGATCAGTCACCCTTATTACAAAACATATATAGGATATGCTGGTCTTGCCGGAAACATTGATCCCCAACTCAATGTCCCATCGACCAGGAATATTTTAGATTAGGGTTTTAAGGCTTTAGGTCTCACTGGTATGATCTCATCATAATCCTAGAACCATAGCCCTAATCTATGGGGTTCATCATAAAATCAAAAGACACAGCAAATGATGAAAATAATGCCTTTATAAAATGTCAATTCATTGATTTTGGGATCAAAATTACAATATTTCAATTGGCTTTCAGGGCACAATCTTTCATACTCTGTGTGTGCTTTATACTCATTGTCAAGAATGGTGGTTCAGGGATTCTATCCCAAAGGGATTGTGTGCTGGTCTGCCTACCTGGCAAATCACTGATAGGTGTCTAGGATTGGCAATTAGGGACCTAACACTCCCCTTACACCTGCCTGGCTGAGTCCCGAGTTACTACAGGCTAGCTTGCCACTCTGATTGGGCATCTAGTTTGGGCTCTAAGTCTAGTTAGCCCGTAGTCATTTCAGTCGAGTCTCATTTGGTGTGCTTGCTTGCATCATCATGTCCACCCGGAATGGAGTACCCTACCAACCTGGTCAAACCCAACCTAATTTAGAGGCCATGATTAGAACTCTTACTGAAAGTATGACCAAATTGAGTCAGGATATGAATGAGGGTTTTGCCCAGTTTAGAGACCGAGCCCGGGGACTTGAGAAACATAGACATCAAAATTGGACCCCTGATCCAAAATTTAATAGGCCCCAACCTCACCCATGCCAGGAGCCTAGGAGGACCTTATACCGTGATCTCGAGCATAACCCTAGGAGCCTATATCCATACTTGGTTGACTCTGAAAAGGGACCCGTTAGGAACACCGAACCTTATGCACCCACTTTTGATAGAAGATAAGAGACATATATTAAGTGGGAAGAATAAATGGATCGGTATTTGAGTGCACTAACATATCGGAATTAGGACAAGTTAGGTGGCCAAAACCAAGTTCACCAAACATGCTAGGTCGCATTGGTATGCTATTGAGCGTGAGTGTTATCAAAGAAAAGAGGAAATATATACTTGGAGAGATATGAGAAGTAAGTTGAGAGATAGGTACCTAGGTAGATCCTATGAGAAAAGACTTTTAGACCAATGGTACCAATTGCGACAAGGTAATAGGCCTGTGTCTAAATATATCGAGGTCTTCCAATGGTATGACATGAAATGCAATACCATTACGACCGAATCTCAGATCACATCGAGGTTTAGGGTTGGGTTACACTCAGACATTTATAGGAAGCTATGCCTTGAAAAGACCAATAAGTTAGACCGAGCCTACCAAGAATCCCAAGACTATGAGTGGTCTTTAAGATATAACCAATCAAGTACTTTGGACTTAAAGCCAACCTCTACCAACTTGAGTCAAGTTTCGATTGATCCGACATCCGTAGTGAACCAGACTTTTGTTTGTCAATTCCCACTTGTGTCACCTCTTGACCAGAAGGACAACACTAAGAAGGAGTTAGGCATGGCCATCCCAAAATTAGTAAACCCGATCAGATCCGTACTTAAAGTGGAATCAAAGGAGAATAGATTAGAACCTTTCAGTGAGATTGAGGAAGAAATATATGAGCCTGACATAAGTTTGATAGATGAATATGAAGAAGAAGAATCTGAGGATATCTCTCCCGATAATTCAATTAACCAACTCCTACCTAATGGGGTTATTGAGGGGACCCCTGCCACTCAAGGAATTCAGGAGCTAACCCTAAGAGAAGACCCTTTTGAGGAAGTTCAGGAAGAGGAAATTACACCCAATGAGAGTTTAATTGAGAATACCCCTGAACTCATTGAGGAATCCAAAGAAGACACCCTTGAGTCAAATCTGGTAGAGAAGTGTGAAGAACGAAGGGGTTCACAAGAATTGTCCATTGAGAAGGTCCAAGAACAAGAACTAGGCAATAGCTCTACTTTCAACATTACAGACTTAGTAGAGCATAGGGAGCCAGCTATGATTCCTAGTAAGCCTTTGAAACCTAATCCTATTATTGAGAGTGATCCCGATCCTGTGTGTCCACCAACAAACTGGCCTGTGAGGAAAGAGCAGATTGAAAAGATCCTGGATGATCAAGTTATCTCTACTCATAATCGAGGATACCAAAGATACCTGGTCCGCTGGCAAGGAAGGCCAGATTCTAATGACTCATGGATCTCCCGAGAAAAATTACAAGAATTGGACCCAGACCTCTTGGAGAGATACCAGAGCCAGCTTGATCCATACTCGACAAGGTCGAGTTCCTCCCACCCTGGGAGAATTGGTGCGGGCACCAGACTCAGAAGAAGACTTCCGGGCTCCATCTGGATCTCTGATTGACCTTGCCTGAAGAATTATGATTTTCTGGTTTTGTAATAAGGGTTGACTTGGTCAACTCAATTTTAGTCTTGAGTTTGTATTTCCCTGCAATTTAAATTTTGTTGAGTCATGTTGACTCAGTACAAGTCCTAGTAGTGGTCTAGGTCTTCTCCAGGTTGGTGCCACTTTTTTTCAGTCAAGTCAAGGTCCAGGGTGCCACATTTTTTCTCCCAGGCCCAAGCAAGTGGGTGCCACACTCCCAGCCACACGCCAAAGTCTAGGAGGTGCCACATCTCCATCCAGTGTCTTTGGTCCCTACACCACAAGAAGTAAGTTCCTTTTTCTTCTTGCACCACTTGGGAGAGAAATCCATCAAGATACCTCAATCCAAGGAGGAGCCAATTTCTTTCCAGATAAACCTAAGCCAGGATGGCAAGAATTTTTCTTGAAGAGAGGATCAAGGAGGTGCCCCACAATGTTCCATAAAAATCCAAGTTATAAAAGGGAAGAGCATGTCTTGGGGAGGAATTCAAGGAGGTTCCCAAAAGTTTCCAAAAGTGCCAAATCCATGAAAGGAAGAAGCCTAAACTTGTGGAGCAAGACTAGGAGGTGTCCAAATGAGCCAAACCATGAAGGAAAAATTCTTGATTCATGGAGAGATACTAGGAGACACCCCCATAACCTGCCATTTGGAGCTGATTTTCAAGTTTCTTGGAGTTTTTGGGCTGCCCACTCATGGAAGGAGTCTTGGGAAGAGAATTTGATGCCTAAGTGTGGGTTAGTCCTATTAGTCCCACATGGAAAATGTATAAAATTTTATTTCTTTGTTATGTCTATATATTCAACTCTATGTAACTCTTGAATTTAATGATGAATGAAATCAATTTCTTTGTGAGCAACTTTGTGTTTCTCTCTTCTGCACTTGTATTCAAGTTTTGAGCTACGTGAGGGAGTGATTCCGGGTTCCACAGGAACCTTGAGGAGGTATGAGATCTCCAAACCCCAAAACCCTAGGTTAGCCACTTCAATTCCAAACCCTAGCCGCCCATCATCTTCTTCATTCCACCCATCATCCAAACCCTATTCTACCTCATCATCTCATGGCCCCTCTCTTCCAAGTAGAGGCCGACCACCAGCATCCAGGTCCAGATCGGCTACTTCAGATATAGAGCAAATCACAGAGGAAGCCAGATCAGCATCCAGGAGAATCAGGATTTCAGCAAAATCAATTTTCAAGTTCTTTGTATCTGGTAAATCCTTCCTTTGAGTATCTGGTTCCATAACTTGTTCTTTTCTTTCCCAGATCCTGAGTTCAGGAGAAGCCAACTCTGCCAAAGGACCAGTATTGGAGGATCCATTGCGAAGATACCCGAATCCGAGGATCCAACAATCTGCTCAAGAGAGTCCTTCCACTAAACTCTGTGAAGATCACTGTCTGGTTCATAACCCTTCTCTTCTCTTTACTTCTGTCCTGTTGAAAGTTCAAAGCGAAACCCTAGGTCTGGGAGTTTCTCAACCCCCAGCGATCCTTTACTTCTGAACTACTTTGATTATCTAGTTTCTTTAAATTGTGCTTTCAATTATTATATAGTTTCTTTCAATTTAGTTTAACTTTCATTTGAGTCAAAGCCGACTTCCAAAAATATATAAAAAATAAAAAATAAAAATAAAAATATACATTAATTTTAATTTGCTTCCGCATTCTACATATTCGTTCTGCATCATTTTTGGTTTCAGAGCATTCGTTCTGCATCATCGAGTATCATAGCTGTGTTGAAAAACTATAAGTTTTGATGACCTTTTATTGAATAATGGGCTAATATCTTTTGAAGAAAAGAGGACGGAAGCCATCTGACCCTAGCACTTAGTCCTTCTCCTTGAATCAAATAGCTTTTTTCACCTCTTTGTTAAACCTATTCAATGAGGGAGGCATTCTTTAAGCTTGTGACCATGGTGCCCAGTCACATAATGGATAAGGTACCTCTTTCCCCATGTTTCACAACTTGCATTTTTTGAAGAAATCAAAGATCTCATGCTTGACTGCAGCATCATTGTCAACCAACTTCTTGGTGTTGTCCCTAAGAGAGTGGATCAAATTACTCTATTGCCTAAGGGTTGTAGATTGGTGAAAAAAATCTAGTATTCCGGTCACTCTACCCAATCCCCTAGATTCTTAACTTTTGTCACCATAATACTCTTATTGCCTTAATAAGGAATGTTGCATGAAAAGTTTTGGTTACAAGTTGGCCATCCACAATGGATAACCCATCACCTTGATCCTCTCTTGCCTGGAGCTTAGCAATGAAAGCTTCAACCTCCTCAAGACACTTGAAGGTGTTGCCCACCACCTCTCGATTCTATCTTCAAAGTCTCCACTTAGTAAGGCCAATTTGTGGGTAACCTGATACATAGCATCCCCTAAACTAGCACCTTCGAAGCACCACACATTATGTCCTAATACTATGGGTAAGAAAGCCAGAGCTTCTCAAATTGAAAGGAACATTAGTAAGCAACATTTGCATCAATACTAACCACAATTCGGCAATGGTCTGAAGCAATCCATGGAAGGTGTCGCACTTGGTAACTCAAAAATTACTAGATCCAGTTGGCAATAGCAAAACGCACGGTCAATCCATTTCTAGACTCTAGAAACACCCTCCTGGTTATTACGCTAGGTGAATCTAAGTCTAATAAATCCAAAATCTACCAAGCCATTTGCCTTAATGAAACTCGAAACTCCTTGATGTTGATTTTGTTTGAGAATGGCTTTAGCCCATCAATATAGTTGAAGTCCCCTATGATCAAAGAAGAATTGCCATGCTCGACTAAGTTGGAAGCTTCATTCCAAAGAACCCGCCACTGTTTCTAATCAATGCTCACATACACTTAATAAAAGCTAAGTAATTCTATTCAATTTAGAAATTGCTAATATAATTTGCTAAGTATACTTGTGAAAAACATCTGATGCAGGCACACCCAACCTCCACACAACAACAATGCCCAACGAGGCCTTAAGAATCAATACTATAAAAATCCCAGGTAGCTTGGAGATGATGCTAGACCTGAAGTAAGCTTCTACCAGACAATTGTATCTCAAATGATAGATGGATATTAGGATTATACATTTGCACCAATCTTCTAAAAGTGGAAGAAAAGGATTGTTAAATATTCTTTTTTGGAATATTATATAATTCATGATCGAATGTATTGATTTTGATTATGCTCGACTAATTTTGATATCATATGATTTTATGATTTTTTTTATTTGGAGCTTGAAATATGTTTTGAAAAAAGTTTTGATTCAAGATGGATTTAGACTTGTAGGCTGGCTATATTTTGATATCCTGCCAGTGAGGGCTATATGTTGGTGCTTTAATATCCTACCAGTAGAGATTATGCATCAAAACATCGATACCCTACTAGTAAAGGTTATGCATTGGTAGATTAATATCTTGTCAATGGGGGTTATGCACTGAGATGTCGACACTCTGCCAATAGGAGTTATTTGTTGGCACATCAATACCCTACTAGAGGGGATTATATGTTGGCACTTTGACTATTCTGAGCTCATTATATGGTCAAGCTGCATGGTATAAATGTTGTCAAAGTTCATGGCTATGGAGATGAACTCGATTTGAAAGATATTGGATTTATGAATGGAACTTTGATTTTGAGAAAGATCGAATTTGGCATGTATGATGTCTTTATGATGTTGCATATCTAGTTTTAATTTTTAATTGATATGATTCTTATACTTATTTTTTGTAAAAGTATTATTAATATTATTTAATTTATTTAGTTAAAGTATTCATTATTTACTATTTTGTTTATCTCATTATTCCTTCATTTCTTATAGATTCGGAGAATTAATTATGGATGCAGGTATTGCTATGTAAGTGAGACTAGTAGTGTGATTCAATAACATCGATATAGTTTAGATTTAGTATTATTATAATCTTCTATATAGGTTTATTATTTGAGGTTTAATTATTGTAAGACTCTTGAACTTTATTTATCAAATAAATTTATTAATTATTGAATTTTTGATTTTAGTTAATTAAATTTTTTTTGCTATGTTGCTTTATGATATAATGATGAGTTATCTTGTATGCTTGTAGAAAAAGTTTTCTATAAGATGTAATGGTTGCTGTGACTTGGACTTATGATTTGGATTAGGGGCATGGTGAAAGGATTATACCCTATAAGCCAATATTTGTATCTCCCAGACCATTGTAAATTGACAAGTTAATAAAGGCAATAATTTTTTCAATATTCGCTATGTCATTATATGATGAACCCCATAGATTAGGGCTATGGTTGTAGGGCTATGATGAGATCATACCAGTGAGATCTAAGGCCTTAAAACCCTAATCTAGAATATTCCTAGTCATAGGAACCCTGAGTTGGGGATCAGGGTTTTCGGTTAGACTGGCACATCCTATGTATGCTGAAAAGGGTGACTGCTCTCACAGTCACTTGTGTGAGACACTAATACAAGGATGTGGGTGCTCATTAGCGAATGAGTTCACTGAAGAGATCCAGTTTGAGAACATCTAATGGAGCCTTAGCTGCATGTCAATAGATGTTTCTCATAGTGGGAGTTGTACAAGTAGTCCTATGACCTGAGACTGCCATAAAACCTTATGTACATGAACCCATGCTTTGGTTCAATCTCATTCATGACACTGGGTCATGCACAAGGTTGATGCTGGGTGTGGTGAATTGTATATGAAGGAAATGAGTAGGTCAACAAGGAATTGATCACTCCTAGTAGGAGGAGATTGCATCCAGCCAAATTAGGTCAGATGATGATTCAGGAAATCTTTGATCAAAGTACAGATATTAGAAATGATTCTAATATCGAATTAATTGAATCATTAGTGTATGACTGAGCTGGGAATGAGTATAGACTGGATTTGACATGATTCCATATCCATAGTTATATTCGGGATGCAAGATGATTGAAGGATCGAATTGTACGGAAACTTTCCACTGAAGGGTAGTTTTGGAATTACACCAGAATTTTCATATCTTCCGGGTAGACATGACACGTTGCTAGACGTCAATCTTGTCTTGTGGGTTGATCAAATTAAATGATTTAATTAGATCACTAATTAGGAGGAGTCCTAATTGACTGACTCGAGTTAGCTCGATTTGACCTAAATCGATTAGAATGAGTTCTGATCAAATAGGTCAACTTGCACTCGGACCCACTGCTGGCTAGGTATGGAACCCAATGGGTCACACACTTAGGACAGATAATCAAGGATTCAATTTGGAATTAAATCTCGTTTGCAGATGAACACACTAGCATGTGTTGCAAACCATGACTTCTACTTGAATCGGATTCGAGTTAGGGTTCCGATTTGGTCTTTTTTAGATCCAAATTCTTTCCGGTTTGAATATAATTGAAGATTCAAAACATTGGGCTAACAGTAGGCTAGCAATTGGGCTAACCTAAGAGGCTAAACCCCTTTTTCCACATCGCCTAAGCCCCTCCCCCTCTCTTCCCACGCGCGCGCGCAAGGAGAAGAGTCCACGCGCACGTGGACTCTCTCCAAGTCGCGTCTTTGCGTGAAAAGGAAGAAAAGGACCGGCGTTTTGGCTAATGAGGCGTGGATCAGAGTCCACCTAGGCATGGACTCTTCAAAATAACAATTACCGTGAAAAGAAAAGAAAAAAAAAAAAAAAAAAACACCGAAGGGGCGTGACTCTTCTTTCTGCGCGCGCCCTTCTGTGTTTTTCACGATCCTTCTTCGCGTCTTCCATCCCAAAGGCCGTGAGATTAATCCCAAGGGCCGTGAGATAAAGAGAGAAGACGTGAGAAGGGAGAGAGGGACGTGAGAGGATGTTTTCATATGAGAAGGCGCTCTCTGTCGCCTATTTAAGAAGAAGGCTTCACCGTAAAATTAATTCCAGATTTTCTACGGCGAAGCCTTGCTTCTCTTTCCCTCTCCCTCTCTAGAAGATTGTTTCTCCTCCTCTCTTTCCTCTTTGATTCCTTTACAGAGCCTAGGCTCTGTCGAATCTCAGAATAGAAGGAGAGTCAGAGAGAGAAACTCTCCGACGGTAAAGGAAGAAGGCGCCTCTTTTTCTTTCTTTCTTACATTAAGACAATTTTGTCTTAATTTTCTTCTCCCTCCAAGACAAGCCTTGTCTCATTTTAGGACAAGGGATTATTCTTAAGACAAGAGTGTCTTAAGGGGCCAAAGTTGCTAAAAACTAGGTGATGGGGAACTAATATGCATGCAATTTTTTTGTATGTTTTACATGTTGAGTTAGGTGATTAATTCCCAAATTTCAGATCAAAATTATTTGTAGAGAAGTTTTTATGAATTTTGAAGATCAGCATGTAGATTAGGACCTAGAAAAGTAGCAAAGAAGGACCGCCGGGGCTGAGAAGCCTCGGTTAGGGCAAGTTCTCCTACAATAAAACTACTGGAGGTAGAGGGGTGTACCTGACAACGTCTGTGAAGATCACAGCGAAGGGGTCTCTCGTTCCTCGACGGATGCGGCCTGGAAAACCGAGCCAAAGACCCGCGGATACCCGGCTTTCTGCTCGGTGATCCGATTGAGGCTTGGCTGGAGTCGTTGGATTCGTAGGAACTCAGGGACCTGCAAACGACCTGTCAGGGGTTAGAAAGCTCACAAGGAACAAAAAAACAAGTAAAAACAGCAAGGGAAGGCTTCTTTTGGAGTGGGCGTCCAGGATTGGAGGGTTTGTTGGCAGCAGGAAGATGATTGCAAACACCGGGAAGAAGAACTCTCACAAATCCCTTTATGCACACAGCAGGGTATCACACCACTCAATAGAAGAACTCAAGGTTTTCATTCATCAAAAATTCCCTTCATACAAGAGGCTAGGGTCCCTTAAATAGACCCTTAACCTTGGGCTCCAAGTAAGGGTACATAAGTCTTTACATAAGAATCCTTTCCCTCTCAAACCCTAGCTAGAAAATAAGGAATATCAGGTAGAAAAATCCCTAAAAATTTTCTTGACTTGGTCAAGACTCCAAGGATGCCTAGGGGGGCGTGTTGGGCTTCTAGGAGCAGCAAAAAGCCGGCCCAAAGGGGCTTGGGTGCATGGGTTTGGGCCTCTGGAAGCTGGGATGGCCTGGTAGCCAGGTAGCAGGAATATTCCCTAGTATCTTGCTTCTTAGGGGCTTGGGCTTGGCACCTGGGCTTGATTTCTTTGGGCTAGGATGCAGATGGACCTTTGGAATCATGGATGCCCTTATCTATGAATATACTTTGGTATCTGGAAGGGAATCTGGGCATCTGGAGGGCATCTGCAAGAAATCAGGGTTTTCTGAATTTTCCTCCTGGGGTCTTCAAATCTTCAAGCTAGGTTGGACTTGGGCTATACTTCCATGTCTTCAATCTAGTGGACTTGGTCTTCACTTGTATGATATAGTCTGAGTCTTCAGTATGCTTGGACAGGACTTAAAAAATAAAATTAGCTCACATGAGCTGACTAGCATTGGACTGAACTAGCTCAACATGAGCTGACTAGTACATAACTGAAATAACAACTAAAAATACTCAAATAACAACTAAAATGGACTCAGATGAGCTAAGCCCTTATTACAGATGGACTCATAAATTATTGATCAATTTACAGAGGGTTGAAAAAGCCTCTGTCTTATTCTGGTGCCTCAGGTGTCCCCACCAATTCTCCCGGGGTGGGAGGAACTCGACCCTGTCGAGTGAAGGTCAGACTGGCTCACATATCTCTCGAGAAGGTCTGGGTTGAGGCGTTGCAAGTCCTCTTGAGAAATCCATGAATCGTCCGACTCTAGCGGCCTTGCCATCGGACCAGGAAGCGTTGATAGTCATGGCCCTAGGTCATGATGGCTTGATCATCCAGGATACGCTCGATCCGTTCTCCTCTCTCAGGCCAAATTTGTTTGTGGACACTCTAGGTTAGGGTCACTCACAATGAAAAGGAATAGGTCCAAAGGCCTCACTAGGTAGCGCTGCCGGTTCCCTATACTCAACCAGGTCTGTAATATTGAAGGTAGAACTAATGCCCAAATCCGAAGGCAAGTCTAACACCTAGGCATTTGATCCAACCTTCTCTATCACTTTAAAAGGTCCAGCTCTGCGAGCATGAAGCTTCTTTTAGGCCTAATCCTAACCAAGATAGAATCCACTACATCAAATTCTTTGATCCATCTTCGGGAATTAGCCAGTTTGTTTAACATTAGTGCGGGTGGTGAACATGTTAGGCACATGCAGACTCCTACAAGATGATGCAAAGGACTCAAACTAACACCTAATACACTCGACTTTGCATTCCTATCGAAGGAAATTTATTAGACTTTTATGGGCCTAAACCTAAGGGACTATAGACTCTCTAGGTCTGACCCTAGTGTGGTGTGCACAAGAGTATTTACAATGGACTCCAAGCAAATGCCAGAGGGTATGCCAGAAGTATAATGCAAACCTAACATGCGTAATGAATGCATGCAGTATGCTAATCTCTGTTAAATGCAATCTAATAATCCTAGAAATGCTGGAGGTGTCAGGAAAAGGCAGAAAATAGGAAGTGGGTTCAGAATTAGTTTGGTAGGGTAGGAAAAAAGGTTCAAAGTTAGTTGGATAAAGTTCGATATAAGAAGGCATGTCAAGGACTAATCCTAGACTAATGAGGCTAACCTTACGAGGTTGCGGTATATCTATGGGTTTGCATAATGGAATGATGGGTTACTAATCTCAGGGAAGAGGTCCCTAATGGGAACTATAGGAGGAGGCTCATCCTGAGGGTACTGATTCAAAGAGATAAGGTCCTTATAAATTCTTCTGGTTCTTGTATTTTAGGACTAGACTCTATAATTTGGCTCTCCTCTTCGGTTCCTTAGGTAAGGCTCTAGTAGCAGTACCTAGGTTCTCTTCCTCTATTTGTTCTTCCACTATAGCTTTAGGTTGGATGTGGTCAAGGTCAACTACCTCTAGGTTGGCTTCTACCTGGGTATCTATTAGGTCAGCTAATTCTAGGTCATCTAAAGGTGTCTCCTCTTCTCCTTCATACTCATCCACTAGGCTCGCATCAGCTTCATACACTTCTGCGTTAATGTAAGCCTTGTCAATCTCAGGAATGGTTGGAGAAGGTCGGCTAAGGAAAAATTGGCTAGGTCCTGGTTTCTGATTATGGACACTAATCTAGTAGGTTCAGGTTGTCTAAGGGGTAGTGGCTCACTACTGGGCTCATATTTAGGGGTGCTAATCCTATGGGGTTCAAGTTGACTATGGAAAACCTGACTAGTACTAGATTGATATCTAGGGATTATGGGCTCCCTAGACTCATAGGATAAGGGAGCAGATCTATGGGTCACGGGATCATAAGATCTGGGGTCATAGGATTTGGGTTCAGCTCTATGGGTCTTGGGTCTACTGGACTCATGGGATATGGGTTCGTAGATTTAGAGTCAGAGGATTTGAAGTCATAAGATCTATAGGTTGTGGGTATACTAGGCTATAGGATGTGGGTAAATAGGATCTAGAGTCATAGGATCTAGGTTCAGTATCATAGTATGGGTCAGGCTGAGTGGCTCTCCTAGGTTCAACCTCACGATATGGTTCAGGGTTGGGGTCCTCCTAGGTTTAGGATTATAGTATGGGTCAGGCTGAGGGGCTCTCCTAGGTTCAACCTCTCGGTATGGATTAGGGTTTGGGGTCCTCTAGGTTGAGGATTGTAGTACGGGTCAGGATAAGGGGCTCTCCTAGGTTCGACCTCATGGTATAGATCAGGGTTTGGGGTTCTCCTAGGTTGAGGGGACTCAGGATCTGGCTCAGATCGTGACCCATGGGTTCTTGCTATGGTCCCTACACGGCCTCCTAACTGGTCAAACCTATTGGCAAGATGGTCAATTCTATTGTTGGTTTGGGGTAGCAGACTGAGTTAACTGGGTAGTCATATGGCCATTTGATCAGCTAGGGCTTTTATTGGGCTTGTAAATTTTCCATGGGTTCAGACATTTGTGAAGGAGGTGGGTGATATGAAACTCCTAATCTAGTGCTCATGCAAGACTCGATCAGACCGACTATAGCTGACTAGACCTAGAGTCCAAACTAGATGCTCAATCAGGGTGGCAAACCCTATAGTAACCCTGTACTCAGCCAGGCAGGTGTAAGGGGAGTGTTAGGTCCCTGATTGCCAATCCTAGACACCAATCAGAGATTGGCCAGGTAGGCGGACCAGCACACAAGCCCTTCGGGATTGAATCCCTAAACCACCGTTCTAGACACTAAGCACAAGGCACACATAGGTTAACTTGACACAGTGATCTAACACTAGCCCGGACCCGACCAGTTGGTGTCCCAAGCCCACTAGGGCAAATTAAGTCTAATTAATTTTAGGTTAAGGCTTGGGACCGAATGCAAGGGATGTGGTTTTGGGCTAAGGAGAGGTGATCAAATCCTCCTCCCATCTGATATAGCAAGAGTGCCCTTAAAAGTAAATTATGCAATGATGGCAGGCAGATGAGGATGCAAATTAGGGTTTAGATATTTTTTTGTTTTGGTATTTTTGGAGAATATTAATTTTTTTTTGGTATTTTTTTAAATAAAAGAAAACTTGCAAATCATGGCAATATGCAAGAAATATACTAAACTTAAAAAATATGCAAAATTGCTAAACAAAACCTAAAACTTCCAAACTTGTCTTGCTAAAAAAAAAAGCAGAGCCAAATTTGCAGGCCCTATTTCGGCTTGCAGAAAATTCAAAGGACATAATAAATCTGGAAAAATTTTCAAAATTACTGTGAATTATGATAAATCCAGGAAAATAAATTTCAGAATCTTTGGAGTTTTTAACAGGAAGAAATAATTAAAATAACAGAGTATATACGGACTGAAAAATTGCAGAAAACAAGCCCTAATCTAAGCTCTGATACCAAATGATGGGGAAACTAATATGCATGCAATTTTTTTTGTATGTTTTACATGTTGAGTTAGGTGATTAATTCCCAAATTTCAGACCAAAATTATTTGTAGAGAAGTTTTTATGAATTTTTGAAGATCAGCATGTAGATTAGGACCTAGAAAAGTAGCAAAGAAGGACCGCCGGGGCTGAGAAGCCTCGGTTAGGGCAAGTTCTCCTACAATAAAACTACTGGAGGTAGAGGGGTGTACCTGACAACGTCTGTGAAGATCACAGCGAAGGGGTCTCTCGTTCCTCGACGGATGCGGCCTGGAAAACCGAGCCAAAGACCCGCGGATACCCGGCTTTCTGCTCGGTGATCCGATTGAGGCTTGGCTGGAGTCGTTGGATTCGTAGGAACTCAGGGACCTGCAAACGACCTGTCAGGGGTTAGAAAGCTCACAAAGGAACAAAAAAACAAAGTAAAAACAGCAAGGGAAGGCTTCTTTTGGAGTGGGCGTCCAGGGATTGGAGGGTTTGTTGGCAGCAGGAAGATGATTGCAAACCCGGGAAGAAGAACTCTCACAAATCCCTTTATGCACACAGCAGGGTATCACACCACTCAATAGAAGAACTCAAGGTTTTCATTCATCAAAAATCCCTTCATACAAGAGGCTAGGGTCCCTTAAATAGACCCTTAACCTTGGGCTCCAAGTAAGGGTACATAAGTCTTTACATAAGAATCCTTTTCCCTCTCAAACCCTAGCTAGAAAATAAGGAAATATCAGGTAGAAAAATCCCTAAAATTTTCTTGACTTGGTCAAGACTCCAAGGATGCCTAGGGGGCGTGTTGGGCTTCTAGGAGCAGCAAAAAGCTGGCCCAAAGGGGCTTGGGTGCATGGGTTTGGGCCTCTGGAAGCTGGGATGGCCTGGTAGCCAGGTAGCAGGAATATTCCCTAGTATCTTGCTTCTTAGGGGCTTGGGCTTGCACCTGGGCTTGATTTCTTTGGGCTAGGATGCAGATGGACCTTTGGAATCATGGATGCCCTTATCTATGAATATACTTTGGTATCTGGAAGGGAATCTGGGCATCTGGAGGGCATCTGCAAGAAATCAGGGTTTTCTGAATTTTCCTCCTGGGGTCTTCAAATCTTCAAGCTAGGTTGGACTTGGGCTATACTTCCATGTCTTCAATCTAGTTGGACTTGGTCTTCACTTGTATGATATAGTCTTGAGTCTTCAGTATGCTTGGACAGGACTTAAAAATAAAATTAGCTCAACATGAGCTGACTAGCATTGGACTGAACTAGCTCAACATGAGCTGACTAGTACATAACTGAAATAACAACTAAAAATACTCAAATAACAACTAAAATGGACTCAGATGAGCTAAGCCCTATTACAGATGGACTCATAAATTATTGATCAATTTACAGAGGGTTGAAAAAGCCTCTGTCTTATTCTGGTGCCTCAGGTGTCCCCACCACTAGGAGAAGGGTAAGAGAGAAGGTTTAGTCCCAGTTTGGCTAGAGGAGTCCTAGCCAATAGCCCATATATCAAGTTCTTGGGGTAGAACTTGATTGAAGGAACCCAATTAAGGAGTCACTATCTTGATCATCTACCCGTGTGGATCACCAACGGAGGGCGGACAAGTGGATGCCTGGTGTGTTCAAAAGGTTACTCAATTTGGAGTTATTTCTACATCAGACTGGATATAGCGATCTGAGGTTAGTATCTAAACTATGTTTAAATTTGGACATGCATGTAGTCATAAGTTTTAATTGCTAATAAGGGGATTTTGGATTAGGGTTCGGACCTGATTTCATAAAATTTTGAAATCCACGCTTCCGCACTGGTTCCCGAACCCAACAGTGGTATCAGAGCATCCTTATTAGGATTAAAACTTATGCAGTTCAATTCATGATGTAGTATCATGTTAAAGTATTATATTGATGCACAATGCATGTCTTTGATTGAACATGAGTTTGATGATTGCCACCAGTTAGGGTTTTCCACTGAAACCCTAATTGTCTTAGAGATATGATTAGCCCTGGAGCCATCATACTGAAATAAGGTTGCCCTGGCATAATGGTGTATCCATTATGTGGTAAATGGTTGTCCTAGTATGATGGCACACATTTCACATATTTGCTTAGTTTAAAGCATGTATTAATATATGTGATAGCTTTTAATTGAATGTGCTGGCACTGCATGAACCCCTCTTAGAATTATATTAAGTGGTAGTATAGTTAACCGATAAGCATTATTAGTCATGATGGATTATTAGTCATTTCGGTGTCTAGAAAGGTGGTTCTGGGAAGGTAAAGGGAATCGTGGTTTTTAATTGGTTCCGTTGACTGACCTGGCCAATTTTAATTGGTGTCTAGGAAAGCAACGGGGGGACCCCCACATCTCTTCCACTAGCCTGGCCGATCTGATTGATTTAATTCTTGACTAACATGCTTGGTGTTAAAATACTATTTGGCCTTCCTTCATGATAGGTCATCATTGTGTTACGATCTATACTAGGTTTGTTGTGTACACACAAGACCTAATATGGTGACTAACACAATTTTTGGCCTAATACAATTATTTGTTTATGGCATGATTTAAAGTAATATTTTGTTGTGTACACACAAGGGTATTACTATTAAAGTCATGACTATATGGCTATGAAGGGTCTTACTTAACTAAATATTATAGTTTGTTGTGTATACACAAGGCTATTAATATTTTAGAGGCTGAGATAAGTTGAGAATTGTACAGGTTACAATTGGAAAGAGTTTTCCTACCTATGAACTTATATAAGATTTGTTGTGTACACACAAGATCTTTTATAAGGGATTGGGATCTCAACCCCACTAAGAAAGACCAATTAAGGTTTTCTCGATCATCGTATAGAGGGTTATGATGCTCGATAAAAGTGGGAGACATAATTAAATTAAAGTCCTAATTTAATTATGTTTGTCATTTCATGGTTGTTTGCTTATGTATTGTTCTTTGTTTAAATGTAGATAAATGGCCTCTTCACTCTCACTCCGTAGTATTTTAGATGCCAACAAATTGACTGGGCCTAATTATGTTGATTGGCTGAGAAATTTAAAAATAGTACTCAGTCAAGAGAATTTCCTATATTCTTGATACCCCAATTTTGGAACCACCAAGGGAAGATGCCTCGCAAGAGGAGAAGACCATATATAATATGTGGCAAAATGACTCACTTACTGTCAAGTGCGTTATGCTTGCCTCTATGACCATGAGTTGCAGAGGCAGCATGATAGCATGGATACTAACTCCATACTGCTCAATTTAAAAGAGCTTTATGGAGAACACAGTAGAACTGCTAGATATGAAATATCTAAGCAGTTATTCCGTGCAAGGATGACAGAAGGTACATCAGTACAAGACCATGTATTAAAGATAATTGATCTAATCACTCGATTAGGTCAATTAGGTTTTGTAATGGATGGGGAGTTGAATCAAGACTTGATCTTGCAATCACTCCCAGAGTCATTTTCACAGTTTGTTCTTAATTACCATATGAACAAACTTAATTCTTCCTTGCCTGAGCTGTTGAATATGTTGAAGACAGCAGAGAGCCATGTAAAGAAAATAAGGCTCCAGTTCTTCTTGTGGATAAGAAGAAGACAGGCAAAAAGGGTTCCAGTAAGAGGATGAATCCCAAAGGGGGCATTAAGAAAAAGAAAGGAAAGAAGGCCTCCGGACAGATGACCTGCTTTCATTGTGGCAAGCCGGGTCATTGGAAAAGGAACTGCAAGGTTTACCTTGCAAGTGTGAAGCCTGGTGCATCAGAGGCACCAAAAGGTATGAAAGAAGTTCATACTATTTTGTCATTGGATTCTTCCATTTCAAATACTTGGGTGTTGGATACCGCCTGTGGTCATAACATCTGCAAATCATTGCAGGGACTTCAGGGGCTTAAAGTATTGAAGGAAGGTAACTTTGAGCTCTACGGTGCTGGAGGGACCCCATCCAAGCAGAAGCTGTAGGGACTTATGTTTTGAAGTTACCTTCAGGGAAGATCTTGGAGCTAAGGAATTGTTACTATATGCCAAAAATCATTAGAAATATCATATCTGTACCCTTGTTACTTAAACAAGGATATACTATGAATGTAATGAGCAGTGGCTGCTCAATTTCTTTATCTAATGAAATTATATGTTATGGCATATTCTGCAATGGTCTATTAACTCTTTCCAAAAATAACAATACTTTTTATGTTTCTAACAAACAGAAAAGAGATGATGTTAACAATACCTTACTTTGGCATTGTCGACTTGGACATATTAGTGAGACTAGGATTAAAAAGTTATACAAAGAAAACTTCTTTGATCCTTATGACTATGAGTCATTAGGAACTTGTGAATCATGTCTCATGGGTAAGATGACCAAGACTCCATTTAGTGGACATGGAGAAAGGACAAAAGAGTTATTAGGACTCATACACACAGATGTATGTGGGCCTATGACAACTCAAGCCTATGGTGGATACTCATACTTCATCACATTTACTGATGATTTTTCAAGGTATGGATTTGTGTATCTAATGAAACATAAGTCCGATGCTTTTGAAAAATTTTTAGAGTATCAAAGTATGGTAGAGAAACAAACAGGAAAAAGTATAAAGATCCTCCGATCAGATAGAGGAGGTGAGTACTTATCCACTGAGTTTCTTGATCACCTTAAAAATAAGGGGATCATCTCTGAATGGACTCCTCCTTACACACCACAATTAAATGGTGTTGCTGAAAGGAGGAATCGTACTTTATTGGATATGGTACGGTCCATGATGTGCTTCACGGAGTTGCCTTTTTCCTTCTGGGGATATGCTTTGGAAACAGCAACTTATATCTTGAATAGAGTACCATCTAAAACTGTCTCTAGCACTCCATATGAATTATGGAGAGGTAAGAAGCCCAATCTTAAGTATATTAAGATATGGGGATGTCCAGCCTATGTAAAAGAAATTTTGGACATAAACTAGATGCTAGAGCAGACAAATGTCTATTTATCGGATATCCTAGAGATAGTATAGGATATCTGTTCTACCACCCTACTGAGCAAAAGGTATTGGTCAGTAAGCATGCCACTTTTATGGAAAAAGAATTCATCCTACAAAAGGGCACTGGTAGAAATATCGAACTTAATGAAATTCAACAAATAGACACATCTCAGTCAAGTAACAACATAGTTAATATAGAACCTGAACACACTCCTATCCGTAGGTCTGATAGTGTGCGACAAGCACCTGAGAGGTATGGGTTCATAATTGAAAATAATGAAGCCCAAATCATTCAAAATGATGAGCCTCTAACCTATACGGAAGCAATCATGAGTAGAGACTCAGACAGATGGCTGGAAGCCATGAGATCCGAGATGGACTCCATGTATGTCAACCAAGTATGGTCTTTGGTTGATGCACCAGAGGGTATTAACCCTATTGGGTGTAAATGGGTCTATAAAGGAAGAATGGGGCAGATGGCCAAGTTGAAACTTATAAAGCCAGATTGGTGGCTAAAGGTTTCAGACAAAAACATGGAATAGATTATGATGAAACATTTCCCTGTTGCCATGCTCAAATCTATTCGGATTATGCTTGCTATAGCAGCATATCATGATTATGAGATCTGGCAAATGGATGTAAGAACTGCATTCCTCAATGGTTTCCTTGAGGAAGAGGTTTATATGTCACAGCCAGAAGGTTTTGTCTTGGAGACTAAACCTAATCAAGTATGTAGGCTAAAGAAATCCATTTATGGATTAAAGCAAGCATCAAGGAGTTGGAACATCCGATTTGATAAAACAGTCAAAGAATTTGATTTTTTCAAAAATGAGGATGAACCTTGTGTGTACAAGAAGACTAGTGGGAGTGCCATAGTTTTCTTAGTTCTATATGTTGATGATATACTTCTTATTGGGAATGATATCCCAATGTTACAATCAGTCAAAGTGTGGTTATCGAAACAGTTTTCCATGAAAGACTTGGGAGAAGCATCCTACATACTGGGTATAAAGATCTACAGGGAAAGATCAAGAAGGATGCTAGGCTTATCCCAGTCTAGGTACATTGACCAGGTGCTAAAGAGATTTAGCATGGAGGAAAGTAAAAGAGGTTACTTACCTATTGGTCATGGCATACGTCTTTCTAAGAGGATGTCTCCTAAGACACCTGAAGAAAGAAATAGAATTAGTTCTATACCTTATGCTTGGCTATAGGGTCGATTATGTATGCTATGTTATGTACCAGGCCTGATGTGGCATATGCCTTGGGTGTAGCCAGTAGATTTCAGGCTGATCCAGGAGAGGATCACTGGAAGGCTGTGAAAAATATTCTTAAGTACCTGAGAAGGACTAAGGATATTTTCTCATATACGGAGGGTCTGATCTTAAACTAGAAGCCTATTCAGACTCTAGTTTTCAATCAGACCCAGATGATAGTAAATCCATTTCAGGGTATGTCTTTACCATGAATGGTGGAGCAGTAAGTTGGAAGAGCACTAAACAGCAGACTGTAGCTGACTCAACTTCCGAGGCAGAGTACATAGCTGTCAGTGAAGCCGCCAAGGAAGCTGTCTGGATGAAGAAATTCATCACAAAGTTGGGAGTAGTTCCTGAGATTGAGAACCCGGTGCCACTCTATTGTGATAACACTGGAGCAGTTGCTCAAGCTAAGGAATCGAGAGCCCATCACAAGTCCAAGCACATTCTGAGACGCTTCCATCTTGTCCGAGAGATAATCGAGAGACAAGAAGTCTGCATCAATAGAGTAGATACAAAGAACAACATAGCAGACCCGTTCACTAAGGCTCTACCACAGCGGGAGTTTGATCGCCACCTCGACAGTATGGGGTTAAAGAATAAGAGCGATTGGCTTTAGTGCAAGTGGGAGATTGAAAGGATTATGCCCTATAAGCCAATATTTGTATCTCCCAGACCATTGTAAATTGACAAGTTAATAAAGGCAATAATTTTTTCAATATTCGCTGTGTCATTATATGATGAACCCCATAGATTAGGGCTATGGTTGTAGGGCTATGATGAGATCATACCAGTGAGATCTAAGGCCTTAAAACCCTAATCTTGAATATTCCTAGTCATAGGAACCCTGAGTTGGGGATCAGGGTTTCCGGTTAGACTGGCACATCCTATGTATGCTGAAAAGGGTGACTGCTCTCACAGTCACTTGTGTGAGACACTAATACAAGGATGTGGGTGCTCATTAGCGAATGAGTTCACTGAAGAGATCCAGTTTGAGAACATCTAATGGAGCCTTAGCTGCATGTCAATAGATGTTTCTCATAGTGGGAGTTGTACAAGTAGTCCTATGACCTGAGACTGCCATAAAACCTTATGTACATGAACCCATGCTTTGGTTCAATCTCATTCATGACACTGGGTCATGCACAAGGTTGATGCTGGGTGTGGTGAATTGTATATGAAGGAAATGAGTAGGTCAACAAGGAATTGATCACTCCTAGTAGGAGGAGATTGCATCCAGCCAAATTAGGTCAGATGATGATTCAGGAAATCTTTGATCAAAGTACAGATATTAGAAATGATTTCTAATATCGAATTAATTGAATCATTAGTGTATGACTGAGCTGGGAATGAGTATAGACTGGATTTGACATGATTCCATATCCATAGTTATATTCGGGATGCAAGATGATTGAAGGATCGAATTGTACGGGAACTTTCCACTGAAGGGTAGTTTTGGAATTACACCAGAATTTCCATATCTTCCGGGTAGACATGACACGTTGCTAGACGTCAATCTTGTCTTGTGGGTTGATCAAATTAAATGATTTAATTGGATCACTAATTAGGAGGAGTCCTAATTGACTGACTCGAGTTAGCTCGATTTGACCTAAATCGATTAGAATGAGTTCTGATCAAATTAGGTCAACTTGCACTCGGACCCACTGCTGGCTAGGTATGGAACCCAATGGGTCACACACTTAGGACAGATAATCAAGGATTCAATTTGGAATTAAATCTCGTTTGCAGATGAACACACTAGCATGTGTTGCAAACCATGACTTCTACTTGAATCGGATTCGAGTTAGGGTTCCGATTTGGTCTTTTTTAGATCCAAATTCTTTCCGGTTTGAATCTAATTGAAGATTCAAAACATTGGGCTAACAGTAGGCTAGCAATTGGGCTAACCTAAGAGGCTAAACCCTTTTCCACATCGCCTAAGCCCCTCCCCCTCTCTTCCCACGCGCGCGCGCAAGGAGAAGAGTCCACGCGCGCGTGGACTCTCTCCAAGTCGCGTCTTTGTGTGAAAAGGAAGAAAAGGACCGGCATCTTTTGGCTGATGAGGCATGGATCAGAGTCCACCTAGGCGTGGACTCTTCAAAATAACATTACCGTGAAAAAGAAAAGAAAAAAAAAAAAAAAACACCGAAGGGGCGCGACTCTTCTTTCTGCGCGCGCCCTTCTG
The DNA here is from genome assembly GCA_021397845.1 of Areca catechu. Classification (NCBI taxonomy): domain Eukaryota; kingdom Viridiplantae; phylum Streptophyta; class Magnoliopsida; order Arecales; family Arecaceae; genus Areca; species Areca catechu. The sequence goes on along the minus strand of CM038051.1, from coordinate 141,137,843 downwards.
TGTTTTTCACGATCCTTCTTCGCGTCTTCCCATCCCAAAGGCCGTGAGATTAATCCCAAGGGCCGTGAGATAAAGAGAGAAGACGTGAGAAGGGAGAGAGGGACGTGAGAGGATGTTTTCAGATGAGAAGGCGCCTCTCTGTCGCCTATTTAAGAAGAAGGCTTCACCGTAAAATTAATTCCAGATTTTCTACGGCGAAGCCTTGCTTCTCTTTCCCTCTCCCTCTCCAGAAGATTGTTTCCCCCTCCTCTCTTTCCTCTTTGATTCCTTTACAGAGCCTAGGCTCTGTCGAATCTCAGAATAGAAGGAGAGTCAGAGAGAGAAACTCTCCGACGGTAAAGGAAGAAGGCGCCTCTTTTTCTTTCTTTCTTACATTAAGACAATTTTGTCTTAATTTTCTTCTCCCTCCAAGACAAGCCTTGTCTCATTTTAGGACAAGGGCTTATTCTTAAGACAAGAGTGTCTTAAGGGGCCAAAGTTGCTAAAAACTAGGAGAAGGATAAGAGAGAAGGTTTAGTCCCAGTTTGGCTAGAGGAGTCCTAGCCAATAGCCCATATATCAAGTTCTTGGGATAGAACTTGATTGGAAGGAACCCAATTAAGGAGTCACTATCTTGATCATCTACCCGTGTGGATCACCATCGGAGGGCGGACAAGTGGATGCCTGGTGTGTTCAAAAGGTTACTCAATTTGGAGTTTATTTCTACATCAGACTGGATATAGCGATCTGAGGTTAGTATCTAAACTATGTTTAAATTTGGACATGCATGTAGTCATAAGTTTTAATTGCTAATAAGGGGATTTTGGGATTAGGGTTCGGACCTGATTTCATAAAATTTTGAAATCCACGCTTCCGCACTGGTTCCCGAACCCAACAGTGGTATCAGAGCATCCTTATTAGGATTAAAACTTATGCAGTTCAATTCATGATGTAGTATCATGTTAAAGTTATTATATTGATGCACAATGCATGTCTTTGATTGAACATGAGTTTGATGATTGCCACCAGTTAGGGTTTTCCACTGAAACCCTAATTGTCTTAGAGATATGATTAGCCCTGGAGCCATCATACTGAAATAAGGTTGCCCTGGCATAATGGTGTATCCATTATGTGGTAAATGGTTGTCCTAGTATGATGGCACACATTTCACATATTTGCTTAGTTTAAAGCATGTATTAATATATGTGATAGCTTTTAATTGAATGTGCTGGCACTGCATGAACCCCTCTTAGAATTATATTAAGTGGTAGTATAGTTAACCGATAAGCATTATTAGTCATGATGGATTATAGTCATTTCGGTGTCTAGAAAGGTGGTTCTGGGAAGGTAAAGGGAATCGTGGTTTTTAATTGGTTTCGTTGACTGACCTGGCCAATTTTAAATTGGTGTCTAGGAAAGCAACGGGGGGACCCCCACATCTCTTCCACTAGCCTGGCCGATCTGATTGATTTAATTCTTGACTAACATGCTTGGTGTTAAAATACTATTATTGGCCTTCCTTCATGATAGGTCATCATTGTGTTACGATCTATACTAGGTTTGTTGTGTACACACAAGACCTAATATGGTGACTAACACAATTTTTGGCCTAATACAATTATTTGTTTATGGCATGATTTAAAGTAATATTTTGTTGTGTACACACAAGGGTATTACTATTAAAGTCATGACTATATGGCTATGAAGGGTCTTACTTAACTAAAATATTATAGTTTGTTGTGTATACACAAGGCTATTAATATTTTAGAGGCCGAGATAAGTTGAGAATTGTACAAGTTACAATTGGAAAGAGTTTTCCTACCTATGAACTTATATAAGATTTGTTGTGTACACACAAGATCTTTTATAAGGGATTGGGATCTCAACCCACTAAGAAAGACCAATTAAGGTTTTCTCGATCATCGTATAGAAGGTTATGATGCTCGATAAAATAGTGGGAGACATAATTAAATTAAAGTCCTAATTTAATTATGTGTTGTCATTTCATGGTTGTTTGCTTATGTATTGTTCTTTGTTTAAATGTAGATAAATGGCCTCTTCACTCTCACTCCGTAGTATTTTAGATGCCAACAAATTGACTGGGCCTAATTATGTTGATTGGCTGAGAAATTTAAAAATAGTACTCAGTCAAGAAAGAATTTCCTATATTCTTGATACCCCAATTTTGGAACCACCAAGGGAAGATGCCTCGCAAGAGGAGAAGACCATATATAATATGTGGCAAAATGACTCACTTACTGTCAAGTGCGTTATGCTTGCCTCTATGACCAATGAGTTGCAGAGGCAGCATGATAGCATGGATACTAACTCCATACTGCTCAATTTAAAAGAGCTTTATGGAGAACACAGTAGAACTGCTAGATATGAAATATCTAAGCAGTTGTTCCGTGCAAGGATGACAGAAGGTACATCAGTACAAGACCATGTATTAAAGATAATTGATCTAATCACTCGATTAGGTCAATTAGGTTTTGTAATGGATGGGGAGTTGAATCAAGACTTGATCTTGCAATCACTCCCAGAGTCATTTTCACAGTTTGTTCTTAATTACCATATGAACAAACTTAATTCTTCCTTGCCTAAGCTGTTGAATAAGTTGAAGACAGTAGAGAGCCATGTAAAGAAAAATAAGGCTCCAGTTCTTCTTGTGGATAAGAAGAAGACAGGCAAAAAGGGTTCCAGTAAGAGGATGAATCCCAAGGGGGCATTAAGAAGAAGAAAGGAAAGAAGGCCTCCGGACAGATGACCTGCTTTCATTGTGGCAAGCCGGGTCATTGGAAAAGGAACTACAAGGTTTACCTTGCAAGTGTGAAGCCTGGTGCATCAGAGGCACCAAAAGGTATGAAAGAAGTTCATACTATTTTGTCATTGGATTCTTCCATTTCAAATACTTGGGTGTTGGATACCGCCTGTGGTCATAACATCTGCAAATCATTGCAGGGACTTCAGGGGCTTAAAGTATTGAAGGAAGGTAACTTTGAGCTCTACGGTGCTGGAGGGGACCCCATCCAAGCAGAAGCTGTAGGGACTTATGTTTTGAAGTTACCTTCAGGGAAGATCTTGGAGCTAAGGAATTGTTACTATATGCCAAAAATCATTAGAAATATCATATCTGTACCCTTGTTACTTAAACAAGGATATACTATGAATGTAATGAGCAGTGGCTGCTCAATTTCTTTATCTAATGAAATTATATGTTATGGCATATTCTGCAATGGTCTATTAACTCTTTCCACTAATGACAATATTTTTTATGTTTCTAACAAACGGAAAAGAGATGATGTTAACAATACCTTACTTTGGCATTGTCGACTTGGACATATTAGTGAGACTAGGATTAACAAGTTATACAAAGAAAATTTCTTTGATCCTTATGACTATGAGTCATTAGGAACTTGTGAATCATGTCTCATGGGTAAGATGACCAAGACTCCATTTAGTGGACATGGAGAAAGGACAAAAGAGTTATTAGGACTCATACACACAGATGTATGTGGGCCTATGACAACTCAAGCCTATGGTGGATACTCATACTTCATCACATTTACTGATGATTTTTCAAGGTATGGATTTGTGTATCTAATGAAACATAAGTCCGATGCTTTTGAAAAATTTTTAGAGTATCAAAGTATGGTAGAGAAACAAACAGGAAAAAGTATAAAGATCCTCCGATCAGATAGAGGAGGTGAGTACTTATCCACTGAGTTTCTTGATCACCTTAAAAATAAGGGGATCATCTCTGAATGGACTCCTCCTTACACACCACAATTAAATGGTGTTGCTGAAAGGAGGAATCGTACTTTATTGGATATGGTACGGTCCATGATGTGCTTCACGGAGTTGCCTTTTCCTTCTGGGGATATGCTTTGGAAACAGCAACTTATATCTTGAATAGAGTACCATCTAAAACTGTCTCTAGCACTCCATATGAATTATGGAGAGGTAAGAAGCCCAATCTTAAGTATATTAAGATATGGGGATGTCCAGCCTATGTAAAAAGAAATTTTGGACATAAACTAGATGCTAGAGCAGACAAATATCTATTTATCGGATATCCTAGAGATAGTATAGGATATCTGTTCTACCACCCTACTGAGCAAAAGGTATTGGTCAGTAAGCATGCCACTTTTATGGAAAAAGAATTCATCCTACAAAAGGGCACTGGTAGAAATATCGAACTTAATGAAATTCAACAAATAGACACATCTCAGTCAAGTAACAACATAGTTAATATAGAACCTGAACACACTCCTATCCGTAGGTCTGATAGGGTACGACAAGCACCTGAGAGGTATGGGTTCATAATTGAAAATAATGAAGCCCAAATCATTCAAAATGATGAGCCTCTAACCTATACGGAAGCAATCATGAGTAGAGACTCAGACAGATGGCTGGAAGCCATGAGATCCGAGATGGACTCCATGTATGTCAACCAAGTATGGTCTTTGGTTGATGCACCAGAGGGTATTACCCTATTGGGTGTAAATGGGTCTATAAAAGGAAGAATGGGGCAGATGGCCAAGTTGAAACTTATAAAGCCAGATTGGTGGCTAAAGGTTTCAGACAAAAACAGGGAATAGATTATGATGAAACATTTTCCCCTGTTGCCATGCTCAAATCTATTCGGATTATGCTTGCTATAGCAGCATATCATGATTATGAGATCTGGCAAATGGATGTAAGAACTGCATTCCTCAATGGTTTCCTTGAGGAAGAGGTTTATATGTCACAGCCAGAAGGTTTTGTCTTGGAGACTAAACCTAATCAGGTATGTAGGCTAAAGAAATCCATTTATGGATTAAAGCAAGCATCAAGGAGTTGGAACATCCGATTTTATAAAACAGTCAAAGAATTTGATTTTTTCAAAAATGAGGATGAACCTTGTGTGTACAAGAAGACTAGTGGGAGTGCCATAGTTTTCTTAGTTCTATATGTTGATGATATACTTCTTATTGGGAATGATATCCCAATGTTACAATCAGTCAAAGTGTGGTTATCGAAACAGTTTTCCATGAAAGACTTGGGAGAAGCATCCTACATACTGGGTATAAAGATCTACAGGGAAAGATCAAGAAGGATGCTAGGCTTATCCCAGTCTAGGTACATTGACCAGGTGCTAAACAGATTTAGCATGGAGGAAAGTAAAAGAGGTTACTTACCTATTGGTCATGGCATACGTCTTTCTAAGAGGATGTCTCCTAAGACACCTGAAGAAAGAAATAGAATGAGTTCTATACCTTATGCTTCGGCTATAGGGTCGATTATGTATGCTATGTTATGTACCAGGCCTGATGTGGCATATGCCTTGGGTGTAGCCAGTAGATTTCAGGCTGATCCAGGAGAGGATCACTGGAAGGCTGTGAAAAATATTCTTAAGTACCTGAGAAGGACTAAGGATATTTTTCTCATATACGGAGGGTCTGATCTTAAACTAGAAGCCTATTCAGACTCTAGTTTTCAATCAGACCCAGATGATAGTAAATCCATTTCAGGGTATGTCTTTACCTTGAATGGTGGAGCAGTAAGTTGGAAGAGCACTAAACAGCAGACTGTAGCTGACCCAACTACCGAGGCAGAGTACATAGCTGTCAGTGAAGCCGCCAAGGAAGCTGTCTGGATGAAGAAATTCATCACAGAGTTGGGAGTAGTTCCTGAGATTGAGAACCCGGTGCCACTCTATTGTGATAACACTGGAGCAGTTGCTCAAGCTAAGGAACCGAGAGCCCATCACAAGTCCAAGCACATTCTGAGATGCTTCCATCTTGTCCGAGAGATAATCGAGAGACAAGAAGTCTGCATCAATAGAGTAGATACAAAGAACAACATAGCAGACCCATTCACTAAGGCTCTACCACAGCGGGAGTTTGATCGCCACCTCGACAGTATGGGGTTAAAGAATAAGAGCGATTGGCTTTAGTGCAAGTGGGAGATTGAAAGGATTATGCCCTATAAGCCAATATTTGTATCTCCCAGACCATTGTAAATTGACAAGTTAATAAAGGCAATAATTTTTTCAATATTCGCTGTGTCATTATATGATGAACCCCATAGATTAGGGCTATAGTTGTAGGGCTATGATGAGATCATACCAGTGAGATCTAAGGCCTTAAAACCCTAATCTAGAATATTCCTAGTCATAGGAACCCTGAGTTGGGGATCAGGGTTTCCGGTTAGACTGGCACATCCTATGTATGCTGAAAAGGGTGACTGCTCTCACAGTCACTTGTGTGAGACACTAATACAAGGATGTGGGTGCTTATTAGCGAATGAGTTCACTGAAGAGATCCAGTTTGAGAACATCTAATGGAGCCTTAGCTGCATGTCAATAGATGTTTCTCATAGTGGGAGTTGTACAAGTAGTCCTATGACCTGAGACTGCCATAAAACCTTATGTACATGAACCCATGCTTTGGTTCAATCTCATTCATGACACTGGGTCATGCACAAGGTTGATGCTGGGTGTGGTGAATTGTATATGAAGGAAATGAGTAGGTCAACAAGGAATTGATCACTCCTAGTAGGAGGAGATTGCATCCAGCCAAATTAGGTCAGATGATGATTCAGGAAATCTTTGATCAAAGTACAGATATTAGAAATGATTTCTAATATCGAATTAATTGAATCATTAGTGTATGACTGAGCTGGGAATGAGTATAAACTGGATTTGACATGATTCCATATCCATAGTTATATTCGGGATGCAAGTCGATTGAAGGATCGAATTGTACGGGAACTTTCCACTGAATGGTAGTTTTGGAATTACACCAGAATTTTCATATCTTCCGGGTAGACATGACACGTTGCTAGATGTCAATCTTGTCTTGTGGGTTGATCAAATTAAATGATTTAATTGGATCACTAATTAGGAGGAGTCCTAATTGACTGACTCGAGTTAGCTCGATTTGACCTAAATCGATTAGAATGAGTTCTGATCAAATTAGGTCAACTTGCACTCGGACCCACTGCTGGCTAGGTATGGAACCCAATGGGTCACACACTTAGGACAGATAATCAAGGATTCAATTTGGAATTAAATCTCGTTTGCAGATGAACACACTAGCATGTGTTGCAAACCATGACTTCTACTTGAATCAGATTCGAGTTAGGGTTCCGATTTGGTCTTTTTTAGATCCAAATTCATTCCGGTTTGAATCTAATTGAAGATTCAAAACATTGGGCTAACAGTAGGCTAGCAATTGGGCTAACCTAAGAGGCTAAACCCCTTTCCCACATCGCCTAAGCCCCTCCCCCTCTCTTCCCACGCGCGCGCGCAAGGAGAAGAGTCCACGCGCGCGTGGACTCTCTCCAAGTCGCGTCTTTGCGTGAAAAGAAAAAAGGACCGGCGTCTTTTGGCTGATGAGGCATGGATCAGAGTCCACCTAGGCGTGGACTCTTCAAAATAACAATTACCGTGAAAAAGAAAAGAAAAAAAAAAAAAAAAAACACCGAAGGGGCGCGACTCTTCTTTCTGCGCGCGCCCTTCTGTGTTTTCACGATCCTTCTTCGCGTCTTCCCATCCAAAGGCCGTGAGATTAATCCCAAGGGCCGTGAGATAAAGAGAGAAGACGTGAGAAGGGAGAGAGGGATGTGAGAGGATGTTTTCAGATGAGAAGGCGCCTCTCTGTCGCCTATTTAAGAAGAAGGCTTCACCGTAAAATTAATTCCAGATTTTCTACGGCGAAGCCTTGCTTCTCTTTCCCTCTCCCTCTCCAGAAGATTGTTTCCCCCTCCTCTCTTTCCTCTTTGATTCCTTTACAGAGCCTAGGCTCTGTCGAATCTCAGAATAGAAGGAGAGTCAGAGAGAGAAACTCTCCGACGGTAAAGGAAGAAGGCGCCTCTTTTTCTTTCTTTCTTACATTAAGACAATTTTGTCTTAATTTTCTTCTCCCTCCAAGACAAGCCTTGTCTCATTTTAGGACAAGGGCTTATTCTTAAGACAAGAGTGTCTTAAGGGGCCAAAGTTGCTAAAAACTAGGAGAAGGGTAAGAGAGAAGGTTTAGTCCCAGTTTGGCTAGAGGAGTCCTAGCCAATAGCCCATATATCAAGTTCTTGGGATAGAACTTGATTGGAAGGAACCCAATTAAGGAGTCACTGTCTTGATCATCTGCCCGTGTGGATCACCATCGGAGGGCGGACAAGTGGACGCCTGGTGTGTTCAAAAGGTTACTCAATTTGGAGTTTATTTCTACATCAGACTGGATATAGCGATCTGAGGTTAGTATCTAAACTATGTTTAAATTTGGACATGCATGTAGTCATAAGTTTTAATTGCTAATAAGGGGATTTGGGATTAGGGTTCAGACCTGATTTCATAAAATTTTGAAATCCACGCTTCCGCACTGGTTCCCGAACCCAACACATGGCATAATCAATATTATATTATTAAATGAGAGAATAATGTTCTAACTTGATTCTAACATTTTTCTAAGTAGATTACACTTAGTTCCTCTCTTCATGAATTTTGGACAAAAAAATATGACTAAAATTTTAGATATATAACAATGTGAAATGACTATATATTTATCTCTTTCTCTTACATCCTCTATTCTTCTCTCTCCTTTTTCATTTCTTACAATCTTATCTACCTAAGTACTTTTTTAATCCTTTTTATTTAAAAGTTATATTCATAGGAAAACTTTTTCTATAATTAGGAAGGATTCCTTCATCCACCTACTCTATCTTATGCCTGCCACTTCCTCTCTCTCCCCTTTCCCCCATGCCTTCCCCCTTCTCCCATGCCTTGAACTCTCTTCCTCTATCTCACATGCTCTTCCCCTTTTCTCTCTCTCTCTTCCCCTCTTCTCACATGTCTTCTCCTTTTCTGCTCCAACTTTTTCCTCCTTTTTCACTCTTACCCAATCTCCCATTTTTCTAAACATTGCCTTCCTCCTCACCCCACTTTCTTTTTTCTAACTACACTTCTTGTGCCATATGTCCTCTCCTTTTGCTATTCCTATTAATCCTAATCCCAACACTTTATCTTCAGGTCACCAATATTTTTCTAATTTTAATATTTAAAAATAAGTTTAATTATTTATTTTAATTTTAATTATATATTGCTTTTCAGTTTTTTCATACCTTTAGTTTAGTTGTGTCTATATTTTCTTATTTCAATTTCATTTGTAAATTTCATTTTATTTTTTATATTTTTATATTTATTTTTAATTATGTTTATATTTTTGTGATTATAGTTATAATTTTATTTGTAGTTTTTTATACTTTCCTTTTTGATTTTTTTTGTATACATACCCTCTTAAATATTATAATTGACATGAATACCCATCCCAAATTGATATTTACATTTATACTCTTATAAAACACTTGTTTTGCATGTAAACTTTTTTTTAGCATATATGATGCGGGACTATTTATGCATGCTAATTTTTTTTATTATTAGGTGATGAGTTATGAGTTATATCCCAAATTTAGAGCCAAGAAACTAAGCAAGGAATTCTACAGAAAATTCAGAAGCATAGGCATGCAGAAATAAATCCTAAAGTGAAGAAACAGGATCGTCGAGGCTAAGAAGCCCCGGTAGGGCTAGGTCTTCTGCAATACTTGGTCGAGTATAGGAAACCGGCAGTGATTCCTAGTGAGCACATAGAAAACTGGCTAATCTCTTTAGATGCCTGGTAGGTGAACACATAGGAAACTGGGATTTATTGCTACCCCGAATAGAGTTCGCCTACAATAGCTCAGTGAATAGGTCCACGGACAAGAGTCCTTTTGAGATAGTCCATGGTTATAAGCCTAATCACCCCATCGATTTGATTCCCTTACCCATCCATGCATGAGTCTCAGAGTCTACAGAATCATTCGCACAGCATATTAGAGACTTGCATAAGAACATTAGCCAAAAGATTAATCTAAGTAATGAAACATATAAGAAACTGCCTAATTCCCGAAAGAGAGCCAAGGAATTTAATGTAGGGGATTTGATGCAGGATAAGGGGGGCTAGCTAGGAGGATCATTGGAGAGCTGAGAAGTCTCCTGTGATTCGGGACAAGAAAGATGGATACTCTATGGACTTGGGACTTACCTTCATGGAGAGAAGTCACACCTCTAGGGCATCCCATCCATCTAACTACATGCGGAGCCTAGGGCATCCCATCAAAATCGCTACCTGGGGCCGTGAAGGAGAAGCTCCAAGATCATAGAGGGGACTCAGCTAAGGAGAAGATAACTGGGGCCTCACACCCCTCGACACTCACAGGTGAAGGAAAAATAGGCCTTATGCCCACTCCTGACGGAGGCAGAACCAAGAAACTTTTTCCTCAAAAATTCATATTCTTCATCATCATATTATTCAAGAGAGGAGGTGCCTTTATATAGGCTTACAAAACTTGGGGTCCAAGAAAAAAATACAAGGCATGCAGCCCAAAAAAGGTGACAACCCCAAACCTGCTTTGTTTGCAGCCCGAAAACATGGTAGAAAAATTAACACGATCTCCTCATATGGTGAAAAATAACTAATCCTAATCTAAAAGTAATTTAAGAAACTTTCCAACTGGTCCATACATCCAATTAAAATAAATAAAAAATAATCTAAATTCATCAAGATCCATGCCAAAAAAATTCGTATCAGGATCCACGCCGAGTGACTCTGAAATTTGTGCAAAAACCTTGCTCTGAGAAGCATGCACTCTGGAAATCATGCAGCTCCAACAACCATGCAACTTTCACGTTCGTGCATGGCCTCTTCATCTTCTTCATGGACCAGCAACAGGGAATCAGAGGCAGGGACTTTGGGCGACTCCCGGTGGAGGCACAGGGTTGGAATGCCATGGGAGGAGCTGCATAGAGGGGGGAACAGCCATGAGCAATTCATGGGATTCACCGGCATTCCCACAAGGAGATCGATGCCAGGGGAAGGTGGAAGGCCGTCGGGGGTGGCGCCGGAGGTCGGGCATGGTGGATCTAGGATGAATAGGAAGAAAAGAATAAAAAAAATGGAGGTTCTGTAACTTTTCTGGGAGGTTGAAGATGAAAGGAATAAGGAGGAATAAGTCAGGAATAAAATAGAGATAAAATAGGAATAGTGGGAATACATGGAATAGCTGGGATAAAAAATGTTAAACTAAAATTAAAAAAATCTGAAAAAGGAAAAGCAAAACCTGGATGGGTTTTGATGTCCCCATTATTCCCCTGGGGTGGGGAAAACTCGACTCAGTCGAGTCAGGCTAGCTGCAATTTTTTTTTCTTTTTTATTTTTCTTCTTTTATTTTTTCAAATCCTAATACTCTCCTGCTCTGATACCAAATTGATGTGGGATGAAGCTCTGATACCAAAATTGATGCAGGACAAAGGGGGGGCTAGCTAAGAGGATCGTTAGAGAGCTGAGAAGTCTCTTATGATTAGGGTCAAAAAGTAGAAAAATATGTGGGAGCAAGAAAGATGGATACTCTACGGACTTGGAACTTACCTTCACAGAGAGACGTCGCACTTCTAGGGCATCCCATCCACCCCACTACATGTAGTGTAGGGCATCCCACCCATCTCACTAGATGTGCAGCCTAGGACGTCCCACCCAAATTGCTACCTGGGGCCATGAAGGAGAAGCTCCAAGATCATAGAGGGGACTCAGCTAGGAAGAAGATAACTGGGGCCTCACACCCCTCGACACCCATAGGTGAAGGAAAAACGGGCCTCATGCCCACTCATGATGAAGGTAGAACCAAGAAAATCTTTTCTCAAAAATTCATATTCTTCATCATCATATTATTCAAGATAGGTGGTGCCTTTATATAGGCTTACAAAACTTGGGGTCCAAGAAAAAAATATAAGGCATGCAGCACAAAAAAGGTGACAACCCTAACCTGCTTTGTTTGCAGCCCGAAAACATGGTAGAAAAATTAACACAATCTCCTCATATGATGAAAAATAACTAATCCTAATCTAAAAGTAATTTAAGAAACTTCCCAACTGATCCATACATCGAATTAAAATAAATAAATATAATCTAAATTTGTCAAGATCCATGCCAAAAAAAATTCATATCAAGATCCATGTCGAGTGGCTCTGAAATCTATGCAAAAACCCTGCTCTGAGAAGCATGCACTCTGGAAATCGTGCAGCTTTCACATTCATGCACAGCCTCTTCATCTTCTTCATGGACCAACAACAAGGAATCAGAGGCAGGGATTTTGGGCGGCTCCGCCGGTGACCAGCGACAGTGCTGGGGAGGAAGACGGTGGTCGTGGACATGTGCGGTGGAGGTGCAGGGGCGGATGGCCATGGGAGGAGCCGCATGGAGGGGGGAATGGCCGTGAGCAGTTCGTGGGATTCGTCGGCATTCCCACGAGGAGATCAATGCCAGGGGAAGGCGGAAGGCTGTCGAGGGTGGCGCTGGATGTCGGGCGTGGCAAATCTAGGATGAACGGGAAGAAAAGAATAAAGAAATGGAGGTACTGTAACTTTTCTGGGAGGTTGAAGATGAAAGGAATAAGGAGGAATAAGTTAGGAATAAATAGGGATAAAATAGGAATAGTGGGAATACGTGGAATAGTTGGGATAAAAATGTTAAACTAAAATTAAAAAAAATCTAAAAAAGAAAAGCAAACCCGGATTGGTTTTGATGTCCCCATCAGGATTCTATCATGATTAGTCTTAGATCAGAGCGGTTCCCACAAGGACCGTTAACAAGCTTCATGCTCGCGGAGCTAGACCCTGTAGAGTGATTAAAAAGGTCAGACCCAGTACCTATTTGCTAGATTTACCCTCAGATTTTGGCATTAGCTTTACCTTCAATATCGTAGACTTGGTCGAGTATAGGGAACTAGTAGCGATTCCTAGTGAGGCCTTTGGACCTACCCCATCCTTTGAGAGTGAACCTAATCCAGAGTGTCCACCTATAAATTGGCCTAAGAGAGGAGAACGGATCGAGCGTATCCTGGATGATCAAACTATCATGACCCGGGGCCGTGGCTATCTACACTACCTAGTCTGTTGGCAAGGTCGATCAAAATTCGATGATTCATGGTTTACTCAAGAGGATTTTCAGTGCCTTGACTCAGACCTTCTTGAGAGATACCAGAGCCAGAGTGACCGTACTCGACGGGGTCGAGTTCCTCCCATCCCGGGAGAATTGGTGCGGACACCAGAGGCACCAGACTTAGGCAAAGGCTTCTCAACCCTCTGTGGTTATTTGATTAGTATTTTTAATATTTGAGTCCAATATGTAATAAAGGCTTAGCCCATTTTGAGTCCCTACTTTGGTCCCTGAGTCTTGTTTCGGGCCTTTCTACATTTGAGTTCTGTATTTAGAGTGACTTATATTATTAAGGTATTGAGTCAAGTTTTAGATGCTCATTATAAGTTTTGTCACTTTGAGTCTTATGTGTCCAGTCCAATTTTGTAAGTCGTATATTGAGTCCAGTCCAGTTCATCGAGAAGAAGATTCAGGCCATTGACGGATCCTAGCCAAAGTGATAATTTGAAAACTTCAAGGAATCCCAGTCAAACTTGATATGCTACCTTGGATTGCATGAGAATGACCTTGAGATCAGCATCATTGGAGACTAGGATGACAACTACATCAGCCTACCAGGAAGGACTATTGAAGAAACCCTAAAGCCCGCCAGAGATTGGAGTGGGCCACCCTAGGCCCATGCTCTTTAAGAATTTGACGCCCTTATGGTCACCACCATATGGTCGACCACCTTAGGGTCATCCCCTTAGCCCACCAAAGCAAGGAGAGAGAGCCTCAGTGGGAGTGGAGTTCTATGTAGGGTTTGGTTGGGTCTAAAACTCTTGTAAAATCCCTTGTATACCCTTTCTTATGGCCCAAGTTTTGTAAGTCTATATAAAGGGCCTACCTCTCATGTATTATGGTGATCAATTAATGAAATTTCTTGAGTTTTCTCCAAATTGCTATGTGATTGTCCTGTAAGATAAAGAAGCGTGGTTGCAGGTGCCTACGCTAAGCATGCAAAGCAGGGAGCAGGCTAAAATTTTAAAAATTTAAATTCATAGCGGAAAAATACCTGCTCCGCACAGGATCTAACAAAATCCGGATGCATGTATAGGCAAAACTAGGCATGTTCAAGAGCATATAATATTTATAAACAATTGAAAAACCTAGATCTATACATGCATGAAGAATAAAACAAGAAACTATACCTTATTCCTGCCTAGAATAGCCTTGGTATAAAGCTGGAATTGCTGGGATAATAGGAATAAATTTATTCCTGTTGTCTTCTATTTCTAGCACGTTGACAGGTTGCTTCTTTTCTCCAAAAACTGCAGCAAAACAACAGGGGATTTTGCCAACGAATTGATCTCCCTTCCAACACCAAAAGCTAGGGAACAAGATGGTTGGTCTTCCTTCAAAAGGGAGAAGATGATTCAACGTTTTGGTGCACTTCCTTTCAACCAAAAATAGCACTAGAATTTCAGCAACCTGAAAACCTACAACCTGAAAAACAGAGCACAAAAATAGCTACAAAGAGGTTGATCCGGCTTCCAAATACTCAATTGAACATTCTCAAGAGGGGGAAGAACTCTCACAGGTTTCTAACCTCTCACACGGTGATGAAGCACTGCAGAAAAAATTGGGAGCGCTGGAAGAGTTTAAAGGCTGCAAGGAGAAGAGATAACGGAGAGGGAGGGAGGCCAAGAGTTCTCCGGCTGCATTCAACCCAAATAACAGCCATTAAACCAATAAAATGGGGTTTAAGGTTAGCGGGTGGAGGGAGATGAGAAGACGCCGATTGGGCTTCCACCGCTAGGAATACATCCAGCAAGAAATCAGCGTGTAAATCGGTTATTGGAAGAAAAAACAACGGTTCAAATAATTTGGGTTCAAATCAATTAAACCCAAAGGTTCAAAAGAAAAACCGGTCCAAGCCAATAAACCAGATTGGTTCAATCCTAAAATTTTTGATTCAATCTAATTGAACCGGTCCAAGCCCAAATAAATTTAGTTCAATTGGTTCATAACCAATTGGAGGCCGAATTTAGCTCCAAATCAGTTCAAAACTGATTCAGAAAAATCTTGGCGCAGACCTGGTCAGCCCGGAATAATTTTCAGTTGATGCAAACAAGGGCAAGACCGGGAAATGAGTGCTCAAAAAATATCATGACCATAAAATCGAGATGATTCCCAATCGTAATCGGTATCCGGATCAGAGAGTTATTCTTTGTGGCGTGTGACCTCATAGGTTCGAACCTAAATGGTAGCACTGGAATAATTCCGGTACCAGCACAGGAAACCATCTAGCAATGGGTCCCGGTGTCCGGATAGGTCGAAGATGCGGGAGCATATTATTGAACCTCTGGCATATGGTTACTGTATAATTCATCCCTTTGACCTCTAATGCTCAGGATGACTGATATTGGGCTGCCAACCCAGATTGAGTCAGTCGACAACATGTCTCAATCTTGCAAGCCCAGTGACTCTTCACTAGGGCTACCCCGGTCGAGGATTTGCTAAATTGAGATACTGCGAGATATTCAATCCAAACTGTTCAGACAGGTCAATTCCTTCTTGGTCCATCACTGCTCCACAAGTACTTGCCTATATCCAGAAACCTTCCATCACTGGATTAAAAATCTGGGTAGTCCGGCACCAAAGCACAGGGAGTTGCTTGCAAGATACCGTGATGACCTCAGGTCAGAGGGACACATATACCCATATCCTATCATGAGTATCCCTTTGGCATAAAGGGGTTTCATGGAGTCACGTTCAATAAGATATGATATATCTCACTTGCAGATCACATCAGTATCACCACACTCATTTGGTCAAGAGGACAACCAAACGATGTGAACTGTAACAACCTATACATGATATATTGCTGTCCAGTGCAATATATCCTTTGGCTGTGAACAAGGTTTAAGGACCAGTCGATACATCCTCTCTATATCGAAAACAGTGTAGCCCTAAGGACTTCATCACATGAAAAGAGTTCATTTTTAGGGAAATACAATATGTGTTGAGCTGCCAAATAATAATTTTATTAATTCATAAAATGAATACAATACTCAGCACAACCGCCAACAACCCAGGCGATTGGCTTTGGGACATAATTTCCAACAACTCCCACTTGTACTAAAGCCAATTAGAGGAGTATCTTATACCCATTTCCCATTTACAATAGTCAAACTCTTTGATTCCAAGGGCTTTAGTGAAGGGGTCGGCCAGATTTTCTTTTCCATCGATCTTCAGAAGATTGATGTCACTCGCTCCACGATTTCTCGTACGAGGTGGTAGCGCCGCAATATGTGCTTGGTGCGGTGATGAGCTTTAGGCTCCTTAGCTTGAGCAATGGCTCTTGTGCTGTCACAGTACACCGGAACAGGACCATCTAAGGAAGGTGCCAACCCTAACTCTCGAAGGAATTTCTGCAACCACACAGCTTTTTTTGCTGCATCTGATGCTGCAATATATTCTACTTCGCATACCGAGTCAGCAACAGTTGCCTGCTTGGAACTTTTCCATCAGATCGCTCCTCCGTTCAGGGTAAATACAAACCCTGACACACTCTTGCTATCATCTCTATCTAACTGAAACTGGAGTCAGAATACCCCCACCACAAGTTTTCAAGTCAGGTTCTCCATAAATCACCATTGATTCTTTAGTATTCTTAAATACTTAAGGATGGTCTTATCACCTTCCAATGCGCCTCCCTGGGTCAGACTGGTATCTACTCACTACTCCTAGTGAGTATGCACGTCTGGTCTAGTACAAGTCATAGCATACTGATAGAGCCTACTGCAGAAGCATAAGGTACTCTACTCATGCGCTCTCTTTCCTCAGGAGTTGTCGCACAATCCTTCTTGGAAGAGTAATTCCAGAACCTATCGAAGATAGCCTTTCTTGGAATTTTTCATGCTGAACCGTTTTAGCACGGTGTCTATGTACATAGACTGGGACAGTCCCAAAAGCTTCTTGGATCTATCTCTATAGATCTTCATATCTAGTATGTAAGAAGCTTCACCCAAGTCCTTCATGGAGAACTGAGATGATAACCAGACCTTTATTCCTTGTAATGCTGCGACATCATTCCCGATTAAGAGAATGTCGTCAACATACAGTACTAGGAATACAATCACAGAACCATTACCCCATTTATAGATGCACGGTTCTTCTCCGTTCTTAATGAAGCCGTACGATTTGATACATCTATCAAACCGTAAGTTCCAACTTCGAAATGCTTGCTTGAGTCCATAGTGGACCTCTGCAATTTGCATACTTTTGATTCATTTGTGGATGTGAACCTTTCAGGCTGTATCATATACACCTCCTCTTCTAGCTCCCCATTTAGGAAAGCGGTTCGGACATCCATCTACCAGATCTCGTAATCAAATAATGCTCCAAAGCAAGCATGATCTGAATAGACTTGAGCATTGCCACAGGGGAGAATGTCTCGTCATAATCGATACCATATCGCTGACGATATCCCTTGGCAACCAGACGGGCTTTATAGGTTTCTACCTTCCCATCTGCGCCCCTTTTCCTCTTGAAGATCCATTTACACCCGATGGGTTTTATTCCTTCAGGCGGATCAACCAATGTCCAAACATTGTTGATTTCCATGGACTCCATTTCGGATCGCATGGCTCCAAGCCATGCCTCAAAGTCAGATCTCTGAAGTGCATCCATATAGGTGATCGGATCCTCATTGTTCTCATCGAGCTCAATGGGATCACCGTCCCGGACCAAGAAACCGTAGTATCTGTCCGGCTGACGCGGTATTCTACCAGATCTCCTAATGGGTTCAGGGTGTGAGTCAATCACAACCGGTTCCACGATGTCCTTAGAGTGTGCAGGTTCTTCTATTGGCTGAACTTCATCAAGTTCAATCTTAGAGGCTACAGTTCCTTCTCCAAGGAACTCCTTTTCCAAATAGATAGCTCTAAGAGCAACGAACACCTTTTGTTCATTCTCCAAGTAGAAGAAATACCCTTTGGTTTCCTTAGGATAACCAATGAATAAACACCTATCAGACTTAGGACCAAGTTTGTCTGCGTCTAAACATTTTACGTAAGCCGGACAACCCCAGACCCGAAGGTGTGAGATTGAGGGTTTACGTCCATTCCACATCTCATACAGAGTGGAGACAATAGATTTACTTGGAACATTATTTAACAAGTAACAGCTATCTGAAGCGCATATACCCAAAAGGATAGCGACAGAGTTGCAAAGCCCATCATTGATCGAACCATGTCCAACAAGGTTCGATTCCTCCTTTCGAACACACCATTCAACTGCGGTGTTCCTAGAGGAATCCACTGAGAGAGAAGTCCATTCTCCTCAGATATGTCAAAAAAGCACCAGATAAGTATTCACCACCTCGATCAGATCTAAGGGTTTTAATACTTTTTCCAGTTTGCTTTTCTACTTCATTATGGTATCGTTTGAAAATTTCAAACGACTCAGACTTATGTCTCATTAGAAAGACATAACCGAACCTCGAAAAGTCGTTTGTAAATGTAATGAAATATTTGTATCCTCCTTTGGCACTAATTGACATCGGTCCACATACATCAGTATGTATTAGACTTAGGAGTTCTGTAGCTCGTTCACCTTTTCCAGAAAAAGGTGACTTGGTCATTTTACCAAATAAACAGGATTCACAATGGGTAGTGATTCAGAATCACTGACCTCGAGAAGTCCATCTCCTCGCATCTTGTTTATCCTATTTTGGTTAATATGACCTAGTCTACAGTGCCAAAGATACAAATCATTGACATTATATAACCTTGGGCATTTGCTAGAAGTGTACATTACACTAACAGGCCTTGATAGTACATATATGCCATTATTTAATCTAGCTTTCATTATAACACCATTATTCAAAATAACATTGCAAAAATCTCCTTTTATTGATAGTTCAAAACCACAATTGGCCAAAAGGCCTACAGAGATTATGCTCATAATGAAACTAGGACAATAGTGACAGTCGACTAGTTCGACAGTACAAGACTCAAAGACAAGACGCAGGACTCCAACCGCCAGTACTGGAACACGATTTCCATTCCCGACGCATAGAAACTGTTCTCCATCTTCAAATCTTCTGCTAACTTGAAGTCCCTGTAATGAATTACAAACATGAATTGGACTACCAGTATCTAATATCCAGTTAGCAGTATCAACAATTGAGTAATTACAAGGTTTTATCATATAAATACCTTGTTCAGCAGACTTCTACTTTCTCGGTCTGTTCGGATCAAGGGACGCAATATAAAGAGGACAGTTCCTCTTCTAGTGTCCCTTCTTCTTGCAGTAGAAGCACTCTGCAGAAGACTGATCAGCCTTATACTTCCTGGTCTGACTCGGGCCAGGAGCATTTTGCACCTTCTTTCCCTTTTTATTCATTTTCTTCTTCCCTTTCTTAAAGGGACGATGACCTCTACTTCCTCCCACTAAATTCACCACCCCCTTATTAAGTTGGTGGTCTTTCTCGAAAGTCTGCAGCAACCCCAAAAGACCATAGTAGTTTTCTGCAGGCTTGTTCATTCTGTAATATCAAGAAAGTCAAGATAGGAGGAGGGAAGAGAATTCAGGATCGCATCCTTGCCGAGCTGCTCGTGCAAGGGGCATCCGAGTTTGCCCAGTTTTTCAATCAGCTCGATCATGTACAATACATGATCAGTGACTGAACCACCATTCGACATCTTGGAGTTGTAGATGACACAAGACACTTTGTACCGTTCTACATCATCTGGGGTGCCGAAGGATTCCTTCAATTTTTGAAGGATTTCATCAGGTTGGGCCTCTTCGAATTTGCGACTGAACTCGTCGTTCATTGCCGCAAGCATAATGCAATGGACAGTAGTCTGATCATAAACCCACTTCAAGTAAGCATCTCTGATCGCACTCCGTGCATTTGCAGGAGGGATTTCAGGCGCCGGATCCGTTATCACATAGAGGATCCGTTCATGCTCCAAAATAATTCTTAACCTTCGATACCAAGTATCGAAGTTATGACCCTTCAACTTCTCGTTATCGAGAAGTGACCGGAGCGATAAGTTTGAAGACATCTGAAAAGAAAACAAGACCAAATTAGTTTATGAATTAATAACTTAACCAAAAGACTTGGACTTTAGTCTAAAGGTTTCTCCCACTAATTTTTCAGATTGGTAGCCTCTATCTCCAATCCATGAAAACAACATCTTTTCAAGTGGGTACTGAAATCCAATAGGCCTTTCATGAGACCGACTAAGGCCAGCTCACCCATACGAGCCAAAGGTAGGTTCGTAAACCAATTATTTCCCTAAATAATTTTAATATTTTATTTTGCCCTAGAGAACACCCCAATCGGCCTAGGGGCCTCCTATTGCGGGTCTCTGGTTAGGTCCAACTATTAAAATGACAAATCCAATGCTTCCAGCTAACTAAAGACCAAGCCCGACTAAGGCCGGCCCACCTAGTCCCGTTAAGGAGGTTGCACTGAACCATCATCGATCAGATAGAAATTCCAGTTGCCGGATGTACACCCGTTCTATGGAACTACCAATGCACACCAAGCTAGTGGACACATTTCTATCCAACTTAATGGGAGGCTAAGACACTGTCAACTCTTTGACTTAGTCTTTTAAGGACCTAATAATTTTAGAGGATTTTTAGTTGTGACAGAAGAAAAGAGACAAGGACATGGATCATCCTCCCACTGAATCAATCATATTTCAAGAGGGTTGAAATAAATCAACAAATGATCCATGGGCACCTAAAGATCAGTCAGACCGATCAACTTGGGTGACATGGGTTAACTCGAGTCATTGAGCTTTTCCAATCAGTTCTGGTTGACTCGACTAGCCAGGTAGGTGAGATCATGGGTGAGTATCTGCCATTAACCATCTTTCCTAGACACCAACCAAGTTGGCCAGGAAAGAGGTAGCCTCATACAACCATGATCATAGATGCCAAACCTTCCTCGACACCAGTCGGTTTACCATACCCGATCAGATTAGCCTAAAGACTCGGGCATCCACAGAGCCACTAATTGGATCCATTTTAGATGAAATGGATCAACTATTCTAACTATTAGATAGTTCTAAAGAAGGACCTTAATCAACTTTTGATTAATCTTCTTTTATCCGGTTCAACTAAACCTAGGTCTAACCCAGTTAAGGACCCAATTAGATAACTAACCCAATTAACCCATAATGGCTTATTCGAGTGTTTTAGATTTCATAAACCTAAAAGATTTTAACAAGCCAAAGATTTAATTAAAACAATTTTTAATTAAGTCATAATGTAAAACATTTTACATAACCAAAAAACATGCATCATATCTAGATTGATCTTTTATAAACATTACATAGCCTAATAGAAATTAACAAACATGCCTAACATGTATTTGAATTAAAACAATTTTAATTCCATGATTTCCTTAAAGGATCCTTCTGAAAAGGCCAACACAGACGAACCGCATTGTGTCAAAGACACACGGTCATGGTGAAGGTCTCAACTAGGTTCCTAAAAGTACTTTCAAATCATACTTTATGATTTACAATTTCAAAGATTAAATATTTCAATCAACTATACATGCAGTCAAGAAATGCTACAACAGAACCTGGGCGCTCTGATACCACTGTAAGATAAAGAAGCACGGTTGCAGGTGCCTACGCTAAGCATGCAAAGCAGGGAGCAGGCTAGAATTTTTAAAAATTTAAATTCATAGCGGAAAAATACCTGCTCCGCACAGGATCTAACAAAATCCGGATGCATGTATAGGAAAACTAGGCATGTTCAAGAGCATATAATATTTATAAACAATTGAAAAACCTAGATCTATACATGCATGAAGAATAAAACAAGAAACTATACCTTATTCCTGCCTGAATAGCCTTGGTATAAAGCTAGAATTGCTGGGATAATAGGAATAAATTTATTCCTGTTGTCTTCTATTTTCAGCACGTTGACAGGTTGCTTCTTTTCTCCAAAAACTACAGCAAAACAACAGGGGATTTTGCCAACGAATTGATCTCCCTTCCAACACCAAAAGCTAGGGAACAAGATGGTTGGTCTTCCTTCAAAAGGGAGAAGATGATTCAACATTTTGGTGCCCTTCCTTTCAACCAAAAATAGCACCAGAATTTCAGCAACCTGAAAACCTGCAACCTAAAAAATAGAGCACAAAAATAGCTGCAAAGAGGTTGATCCGGCTTCCAAATGCTCAATTGAACATTCTCAAGAGGAGGAAGAACTCTCACAGGTTTCTAACCTCTCACACGGTGATGAAGCACTGCAGAAAAAATTGGGAGTGCTGGAAGAGTTTAAAGGCTGCAGGGAGAAGAGATAACGGAGAGGGAGGGAGGCCAAGAGTTCACTGGCTGCATTCAACCCAAATAACAGCCATTAAACCAATAAAATGGGGTTTAAGGTTAGCGGGTGGAGGGAGATGAGAAGACGCCGATTGGGCTTCCACCGCTAGGAATACATCCAGCGAGAAATCAGCATGTAAACCGTCATTGGAAGAAAAAACAACGGTTCAAATAATTTGGGTTCAAATCAATTAAATCCAAGGTTCAAAAGAAAATCGGTCCAAGCCAATAAACCAGATTGGTTCAATCCTAAAATTCTCGATTCAATCTAATTGAACCGGTCCAAGCCCAAATAAATTTAGTTCAATTGGTTTAAAACCAATTGGAGGCCGAATTTAGCTCCGAATCAGTTCAAAACTTATTCAGAAAAATCCTGGCGCAGACCTGGTCAGCCCGGAACAATTTTCGGTTGACGCAAACAAGGGCAAGACCAGGAAATGAGTGCTCAAAAAATATCGTGACCATAAAACCGAGACAATTTCCAATCGTAATTGGTATCCGTTTCAGAGAGTTATTCTCTGTGGCGTGTGACCTCATAGGTTCGAACCTAAATGGTAGCACTGGAATAATTCCGGTACCAGCACAAGAAACCATCTAGCAATGGGTCTCGGCGTCCGGATAGGTCGAAGATGCGGGAGCATATTATCGAACCTCTGGCATATGGTTACTGTATAATTCATCCCTTTGACCTCTAATGCTCAGGATGACTAATATTGGGCTGCCAACCCAGACTGAGTCAGTCGACAACATGTCTCAATCTTGCAAGCCCAGTGACTCTTCACTAGGGCTACCCCGGCCGAGGATTTGTTAAATTGAGATACTACGAGACATTCAATCCAAACTGTTCGGACAGGTCAATTCCATCTTGGTACATCACTGCTCCACAAGTACTTGCCTGTACCCAGAAACCTTCCATCTCCGGATTAAAAATCCAGGTAGTCCGGCACCAAAGCACAGGGAGTTGCTTGCAAGCTACCGTGATGACCTCAGGTCAGAGGGACACATATACCCATATCCTATCGTGAGTATCCCTTTGGCATAAAGGGGTTTCACGGAGTCACGTTCAATGAGATATGATATATCCCACTTGCAGATCACATCAGTGTCACCACACTCATTTGGTCAAGAGGACAACCAAACGATGTGAACTGCAACAACCTATACATGATATATTGCTGTCCAGTACAATATATCCTTTGGCTATGAACAAGGTTTAAGGACCAGTCGATACATCCTCTCTGTATCAAAAACAGTGTAGCCCTAAGGACTTCATCACATGGAAAGAGTTCATTTTTAGAGAAATACAATATGTGATGAGCTGCCAATAATAATTTTTTAATTCATAAATGAATACAATACTCAGCACAACCGCCTACAACCCAGGTGATTGGCTTTGGGACACAATTCCCAACATGTCCTCCTAAGGATATCTATGTGATCCCTTCACTGCCCCAAGTCTTCTGTGCCCTACCTCCAAGTCTCCTATAAAACCCTAGCCATTAGCCTACTTCAACCCTTGGACGCCACACCTCTTGGCCGCCCCACATCAATCTTCTTTTTCCTTTCCTTCCTTCAGCCTTCTAACTTATTTCTCCTTTGTTTTTTAACCCTTGATAGGTGTTTTACTGGACTCTCAGAGTTCACGAATCAAGGATTCCATCTGACTAGCTTTCAGGTCAGTGGATCGAAAATCATGGATTCACGGGGTCTCCGGCTTGATTTTCCAGGATGCATCTGAGAGAGTAGAGCGATCTCTTCATGGATTCATCTTCAAATCACAGCCAGGCACACCCCCTTGACTCACTAGTTACGGTATTGCATAAGAGCTAGCCCTATCGAGGCTTCTTAGTCTTGGCAGTCCTGTTTCTTTCACTTTAGGGTTTATTTATGCATGCATGTGCTTCTAATTTTTTGTATAATTCCCTGCTTAGACTCCTAGCTCAAAATTCAGGATAAACTCTTAGCTCACTGTCTAATAACAAAGAAATAGTTTGCATGCATAAGTAGTCCCGCATAAATATATATGCATGCCATCTAATACCATTAATAAATTAATGGTTTAAAATTAAATAACTAAAATACCCTTAATGGGTAGATATGCAAAAAAAAAATTTATAAGGGTGTACATGTAAATAACAACTTTATGAGGGTATTTATATAGTTTTACATATTTAGGAGGTTTACATACACAAAATTATAACTTTATTTTGATATATTTCAATTTGTCTTAACACTCAAATTTGTCTAATGCTCACTGAATATTTGTGTTAAAATATTGGATAGAAAAATGATTTGATGATTAGATAACAAAGAAAGTTATGGAAGAAGAAAAGATCTAGTGTATAAGACCCATTTTGTCATAGTGATTTTAAATTAGCCACTTACCTGTACATGAGAAGTTGTCTAGCTTTAAAAATAAACATTGCAAATCTCACATATGAAAAGATAAATGTTACAAATCTCTAACAATGCTTCTTTTAAATAATCTGTAAAGATCAAGGTAGGACCTAGCCATCTTCCTATCAAAAAAGATACAATGAAGGAAGAATACCAGTGGTAATGAGAGGAGTTAGAATCTAGTGATGAGAACTTTGATAAAAGGAAGAGGAGGAGAGTGACTACATGGAAGAAGGGAAGTTCAATAAATTGAAAAAGCTTATAACAAGACCCATTAACTTGTTACTCACTTCAAATGTAAAAAGATATTTTTAATTAATTTTTAATTTGGATAATTGTTACGGGGTACTCTCGATGCCTCAGATTTATATTCAAGATGCAGATTTGGGAGTTGCCAACCTTTATGCTAAGCCAAGGCATCTTCATACTTAGCCTCAAATTAAGGATACTTAGTTGATGTATTGCAATTGGCTAACCATCATGCTGAGCTGAGGCATCTTCACACATTGACTACACACTTAGCTGATCACTTCAGATTCAACTTGAGTCATATTAGCCACATGATCCACCTTGGTAACTTTAATTGACTGGCCTTTTGACACATACAGAAACCACCTGCACCATGCAGATAAGGCCAAAATTTAGAACCAGGTCCCATGCAATAGTGGATAAGGGCTAAAATCTCATATCCATTAAAGCAAAATGAACAACCTAATACTTTTGGAATTGCATGGTTTCTCAATCATCTGCTGCAAATAGTTAGAGCCTTGAGCACCCAAGTAAGTGAACTCTCTCTGCTCATTACTTTCCTTTTATTCCAAATAGCTAACTTAAGCATCAGAGTATCCTCACTGGAGCTAATCCCGATTGAAAACTTTTTTACTAGTCTCTCCGATTGTGACTCTCTCCAGTCAAGCATCTTTTATGACCTCAAGCCAAAAATCTACAGCAACAGATTGATGCTAGATAAAGGGCCCTACCCATTTTTTGAGAAGCCAAGTATTTGATGGTGCCATGCAAAGTTTTTTCATGGCATTCTAACACTGCCTGTTCTAGAAATAGGGGGACCCATATTGATAGTGAGGCTCCTATATCGCCATCACAACTAGTACCACCACCTTTGCTTACCACAGGGATAAGCATTGACTAGTTCAATATGATGGTCTAGCAAGTGCACACCTTGGCTGCTGTGATCCAAATGATGTAGTAGAACAACATAAATAGGAGATGCATCTTGCTCTACAATAGCAACATGTACCATGTTGCAAGTGTATTGTCTCTTAATGTTTGACCTAGCAAGGTCAGACAGGAGATACATAGATGTTGAAGGTGATGGAGATTGATGACCTTGACCAACAATCTCATGATCCGGGTGCCTCGGAGGTCCAGCATTTCTAGGATGAGGAGGTTTCCTAGTGGCTTTGGTAGACATGCATAAATCAATGAATGCGACAAATTTTGGTGGTGAGTCTAGGCAGGTCCAACTCCAACACTACTTGAACCTTGCTCTAGTTTGCAAGTTGTTTGAGGCACCGAAGCAGAAGATACAAGGTTTGAGATGTGCTAGTAGATCATCATATCCAAGTGACAGGATCCTCTATATGCTTGAGAGCTGGTCATTCTCTGGAGCTTGGGGATGAGGCTACCTCCAAGTCTGTTCCATTTGAATAGGATCTGAGGCTTGTTTTCCAAAACACCACCTGCCATCACAATGGCAAGTGATAGCCCTGTGCACCACTCAATGATGCACTTAGCTACATCCTTCAAATATTGGTAGGCAAACTCTATATTGGCTCAGTCTACCTAAAATAGAGCTGTCAACAGTCGGGTTCAGGTCAAAACCCAGATATCCAGACCCGAACTCGACCTTAGTTACTGGATCCAGACCCGAACCTGAATACCCATGGGTCTAATTTTAAAGTACCATACCCAGACCCGAATGGATCCCGGGTATCCAGACCCGAACCCAGACCTGAACAAGAACGAGCATTACCCACAAAAAAAAATTATCGATTTCATGGCACTGTAGCAGGGGCTCGGATCCGAGGAAGATGAAGCCAAAATGGGACCAACATCATGATAGGGGTAGTGATAGCCGGTGGGGGATGATTGAGGGGGAGGCATTGGCCGTCAAGGGGGGGAGGCGTTGGTCGACAGGGCTCAGAGTTGAGGAAGGCATTGAGGGAGGCATCGACTGGAGGGGGATCGGTCGTCGAGGGAGGTGTCTGGCATTGAGGGTCGGCCATCGAGCGGGGGAGGCATTGGCCATCGGGGGGGAGGCATCGGCCATGGAGGGCTTGGTCGTCAAGGGAGGCATCGATCATGGGCTTGGAGGCGGAGTGCCGATGTCGAGGCTTGGTCCACTTGGAGCAGCAATGTAGAGGGCTCGGCCGTCAGGAGGGGAGGCGTTGGCCATCGGGGTGGGAGGCATCGGTCATGGAGGGCTTGGCCATCGAGGAGGCATCGGCTGTGGGCATGCAGCCGTAGAACCGGAGAAGATTTGGGGATTTCGTTCACTGGGTGGCTGAATGGAGAAAGGGCCAAAGGGGCTAGGGCATGAAGCTTTTATAGTAAAAGCCTTAATCAATTTTTAACCGTTGGATTGTGATCCAACATCCCATTTTTATATAAATGTATATATATATATAAGATTATTTTATTTAATTGGGTCTCGGGTTTATCGAGTCTGGATATTACATAATATCCAGACCCGAATCCATTTAACTATGACTAATCGGGTCCGAGTCTGGATAAACGGGTCCAAAATTAGATCCAAACCAGAATCCATTGGGTCCAGACCTACGGGTCTCGGGTCCGGACCCGACTCGTTGATAGCTTTAACCTAGAAGGCCTTCATGAAAAAGAGGTCCCATGCATCATCATATCATAGATCCAGGAGCTAGTACACATGGGTGAGGTAACCATAACTAGAATCTGAGAGGTTATCATCACCCTACTGACATTGTCAAAAACTGGAAATGCACTTGTGATGCATTACCAAACACTCTTCTCCTTAAAATTTTGAGAATTATCATGCACCTCTTATTGCAATGGATTGTTTGAGCCAGTTTACCAACTGCAATTTGCTCTTAAACTCTAGCCGTTGGGGAAGGACCTGCTAGAAAAGCTAGTATATAAGGTCGAGGAGCACCCGGGAATGTGAATGCTTGGAGACACTGATCCAAGCACTTTAATGGAAGGCATCCTTCACCCATTCATCCTTGAACAGGTTCAAGGACATGTGGTTTTACCCAAGCCACTCATGCTAACCGTTGAGATGATAGTGAGCTAGCGGTCACCTTTAAGCAGTAACTCCATCAGCTTATTTCTCCTCTCCTCCATGTGAATGAGCTAGTCCTTATCGATGCAGCTAGGACCGATCAATTAGGCATCATTACTCTCCTATAAGGAGTCTTGATGGGTCTATGAGCCCAGTCTTGGCAAGTACTATGACCATACCTTATGCATATTCTTCACCTCAGCTTTGATCTCCTTGATGTTGTTGGCAATTTTGTAGTACCATGGTAGCATCTTCAAGAAGTAGAGAGCTTTGTCCAAGGAACTAATGATCCTGTCTTCGTCTGACTCTACAAAAATCTAGAGCTTGAAGTTATGGATGCAGTCCTCAGCATCATAAGCCACCTCTCTCACCTTGTGCTCCTAGTCCTTATCTCTACTTGCTTCAGCTTGATGCCTCAGATTGTCTCTGCTTGCTTTGCCAGTCATCAGCTTGATACCTTAGATTGTTCGACTTGCTTCATCGGTCATCAACTCGATGTCTCAAATTGTCTCTACTATTAGGAAATGTGTCTATAGCTAATCATCTAGATTATAGATGGTTAAGCTCTTTATAATTTGTACATGAATCATTAATGAAATAAAAGTTATTTTTGATAGTTCATCTTTTTTTGCATCTTCTTTTGAACTCTTTTAAGATATCCTTAGAACTACTTCAATTAAATAAAAGAGGGTTTATCAAGTAGTTCTTAATATGTTCATGACCAAATGATGTGTTGTTACCTAGAATGACAATACTTATTGAGCATAGGTCATTGTATGCCATATAGTTGGTTGTCCTCATAACCAAGGAGTGTGGAGATACTGTATGGCATGCAGGTGATTGTAAGTGTACATTATACTGATGTGACCAACTCTATGAGTACTCCACTATCGAGAGTATCTTATAGAAGTACATGGGTATAAGTATCCCTTTGATTTGAGGTCATCATGGTGACTTGCATGCAACTCATTGTACTTAGATACCAAACTACTTGAATGTCTATTTCAGTGATAAAAGGTTACCAAGTGCAGTCAAGTACTTATTAAGTCAATGATGATTTAAGATGGAATTGACCACTCCAAGGTATTGACGAAAATGCTCTACTAGGTTCAATTTAGCAAGACCTTAGCCAAGGCAATCCTTATGAGAAGTCATTAGATTTAGTAGGTTAGCACATATTGGAGGAATTATTTGGAGTTGGTAGTTAACTTTGAAATCATTC
Source organism: Areca catechu (assembly GCA_021397845.1). Lineage (NCBI taxonomy): Eukaryota > Viridiplantae > Streptophyta > Magnoliopsida > Arecales > Arecaceae > Areca > Areca catechu. Next base: position 141,108,674 of record CM038051.1, on the reverse strand, counting down.
TAAGCATTAGGGTCAAAGGAATGAATATATAGAAACCATATACCATGGTTTTTGAATGTGGCTTCGTGATATTTGACCTATCCAGATGTTAGGCACCATTGCTAGATGGTCGCACCGATTAGTTCAAGAATTGGTTTCTAGGCTATTGGTTAGTGTTCGAACCTATGGGATCAAATATATAAGAAGTTTCTAACCGATCATGATGGCTGATTAACAATTAAATATTTAGTGGTAAAATATAAAATATGATGAATAATTAACCATGCATAAATATATAAATTAATAATTAATTAATTATAAGGGAATAATTAGTAATCTATTGCTATTAGTTTAATTTGATTGAGCAAAGATATTTAGGTCAAGTCTACTTAAATTTGGTTCAATTGGTTTCACTCGATTAGGTTATTCGATGACCTAAGTGCTAAGGATTTCTAATTATATTTTGATTCAGGCTTGGGCTCAGTTAATTTATATTTAATTAGATTTAATTATCCTAATTGAGATCTAATTAGATAGAGTCCAAGTTGGTTAAATTAATTATAACCAAATTAGTTTTGATTTCTAATAATTTTGGTCAAAACTGGTCAAACCCTAACCTAGTCCAACTTGTTTCTTTCTTAAAATTCTCCATGCCCGCCTATTTTTTTTTGAATTCTTCATGAAAAAATTAGTTTTTTTAATCCTTTCTCATTTCAATTTATATTAGGATTGTTTGAATTAAATTTAAATTTATTTGAATTTATTGGAGGAGTTCTATTGGGAATAGAACACCAAGTCCTATTCAAATAGCTTCACCTCATCCTAATCAATCCCTCCTCTAATCAACAAAATTTTTTTTCAGTTTTTTGTTATATATGCATCATTAAGAGACAATCATGGTGGTAAAATCTGAACTAAAATTACTAAGAAAATAAGAGAAAAGGAGTGCATGAATTCTAGATGGGCGTGAGAGATTTCTCTGGGAGAAGGGATGAAGGGAGAGAGAAAAAAAGAGAAAATAGTAGAAAAGGTTTCTTATTTCTTATTTTTTTTTTCTTGATCTAAAACTCTTCATCCTCTTCTTGGATTTTTTGGATGGCTCAAAAATTCAAATAATATATTTTTAGCCATCTAGTAGCCTTCATATAGATCTACCAGGTCAAGAAGGTTGATCGCATCAGGGCTTTATGTGGACGATTTGTAGAGGCTGAATATCTATGTAGTTTTGAAGTAACATGGAGAGCCCTTACCATGTACCATCAATAGTGGTGATCATCAACTCTTGATATGTATAAAATTAGATTTTATATTATTTATGTTGAGAATCGGGATCCAACTTCAGTCTTCCCATTGAACCAAAATGCTTCTAAAAGCAGCCTTGTATCCGATCAAGAACGAACACCCTGATCTAAAAAGCAATAGCAGAAGCACACCACAGGTTGTGGATGACCCTCTGCCAGCGATCTCCTTTGAGAACATGGTAGGATACAGGTCTTTGAAGATCAATCATGTCAAGATCCAAATGGGAGAAGAAGGGAGAAGAAGAGATAATTCTTTGGAGAAAGGGGATTTTCTTGATTCCATATCCGAGAAGTTCATTACATCTCCCCTCAACCTCTCAAGAAGTTAAAATATATATATATACCTCGGTCGCACGTGGCTGAGTACCCCAAACTCCCTCTAGTTGGCATTGCTTAAAAAATAGCTTACCCATCATTCGAGTCAGCTCTAGACACTAGAGTTGACTCAACCTTGGAAAAGAGCTGACTCTAAGCATTAGAGCCAGCTGGTCCAGACCACAAGATACCGACTATGTAACCGAGCCGACTTGAACCCATTCGAGCCAACTCGACTAGACCACAAGGTTTCTTGACTGTGTAACCAAGCCGACTCGAAGCTAATGAGCCAACTCGACTAGAACACAATCTCCTGTTCTGAGCCGTGCCAACTAGCAGAGTCGACTCTTACATCAAAGGAGCCGACTCTAAGACCCAAACTGACCAAAACTAACCTAAACACCTAGGACTCATCCTGGACTTACTCCTAGTCCTAGATACATCATGGACAACCATAGATAGAACCAATACAAGGACATTGAACCAACAAGCCTTTAACGCACCACCTGAGACTCAACAATCTTCACCTTAGTGCTTCAAGGCTACATATGCCAGACTCCTCGAACCCATCAACCACATACAAGAATAGAAGCTTTCCCTTGGTAAAGCCTTAGTACGTGCATCCGCCTGGTTCTCCTTTGTGTGGACCTTCACCAGCATCACTTCTCCTTCCTCCACTAGCTCTCTAACTCTGTGATATCTCACATCTATATACTGGTGCGAGCATAATAGACTGGGTTTTGAGTCAAGTGAATGGCACTCTGGTTGTCACTGTGCAGGACCATCATACACTATTTCACCCCCATTTTAGCCACTAGCCTTCTCAGCCATAGTGCTTCCTTTACAGCCTCAGTAATTCCTATATACTCTGCTTCCGTTTTAGACAAAGTAGTAATAGGTTGAAGGGTTGATCTCCAAGAAACTGGTCCACCATACATGTAGAAGATGTAACCTGTTGTAGACCTTCTTGTATCAAGATCACTTGCATAGCTTGCATCAACAACACCTTCCAAAGGACCTGAATTTCACTTGACTCCTTAGAGTTCCATTCATGTCCTTCTGGCTACCCACCAAATACCAGTCCATGCTTTTGAGTCTCTTGCAGATATCTCAAAATCCACTTCAATGCTTTCCAGTGATCCTTCCCAGGATTGGCCATGTTTCTGCTCACCTGGCTTACAGCATATGCTATGTCTGGCCTGCAACAAACCATAGCATATCACACTGCCCATTTCATTGGCATATGAACTCTTTCCATGTACTCTCTCTCCATCTCTGTCTGGGGGCTATGACTTTTCAAGAGAAAAATATGCCCTGGTAATGGTGTATTTTCTAGTTTGGCCTTCTCCATCCCAAACCTCTCGAGTACCCTTTTGATGTACCCATATTATGACAAATGAAGTATTTCTTTGCATCTATCCCTGTAAATCTCCATTCCAAGGATTTTCTGCGCTGATCCCAAATCTTTCATCTCAATTCATGAGACAATGCTCTCTACAGCCCTTTCACAGCTTTCATACTTTTGCTAGCTATTAGCATATCATCCATATATAGAAGTAAATAGAGAACATCCACAGTATCCACATCCTTGACATAAAACATAATGGTCATATTCATATCTAAGAAACACAAGGCTCAAGATAAATGTACCAAATCTATGATACCACTAACGAGGTGATTGTTTCAAACCATAATGACCTCTGGAGTAGACATACCTTGTTCTCCTATCCAATCTCAATGAAGCCATCAGGTTGCTTCATGTAGATCTTCTCTTCCAGACTTTCATGTAGAAAGGCTGTCTTCACATCCATTTGCTCCAATTCCGTATCATGTTTTGCCACCAATGACAACAACACCCGAATTGAAGTATGGCATACCACAGGAAAAAACATTTATGTGTAGTCAACTCCCTCCCTTTGTAAATATCCCTTTGCTACCAGCCTTGCTTGAATCTCACTCCATCTTGCTCTGAATGTACTGATTTTTTTGTGAACACCCATTTGGAGCCAATTGCATGAGCATCTTTAGGGATCCACCTGCTACCATGTCTAATTCCTCTTGAGAGATTCCATCTCTTCCATCATGCCTTGCATCCATGATTCTTTATAAAGATTATCCACGACTTCCACAAAATTTTCTGGATCACTATAATAGATATAAGAGCATATGATATAGTTTCATCATCCATGCCATATCTCATCGGCTTCCAAATTATGCATTGAGGCTTATGCTATGCCACTCTCCTAGCACTGTCCTGCAAGTCTCCTGTTTATGGCTCCTCCACCTCCCTTTGAATAGCTGGTTCTTCTTGCTTCTCCTTCACCCCTAGAGAATCTTCCTTTCCAACTCCACCTCAACTGAAACTTAATTTCTAGTAGATATTGATGGCCTATTCTCCACCTAAATAGAGCACTCACTGCTGTTCACCTTGTGACTGCATTTCCAACTGCAGTCCCCGGTTTCTCCAAGATGCTCTTTTCATCAAAATTGACATCCCTACTAATCACTGTCCTTTGTGATTGAGGATTTCATAGTAGGTAACCTTTGACTCCTTGTGAATACCCGATGAAGATCATCTTCTTTAACCTAGGATCCAGTTTACTTCTTTCAGTTGCCTCCACATGTACATAGGCTAGGCAACCAAAAACTTTCAGGTGGCCATGCTCCTCCTTCCCACTCCAGCTTGCTCTGGAAGTCCTCCATTCAACTTGAAGTGTGGGGACCTGCTCACAAGAAAACATGGCAAAGTAATAGCATCACCCCAAAATGTTTTCAGAAGTGATGACTGCAGCCTCATACTCTTTGCCTTCTCTAATAGTGTTTGGTTCATCCTTTCCGTAACACCATTCTATTGTGGAGTCATCCTTACTGTGTAATGGCGTTTGATCCTATTTTTCTCATAGTAACTCCTGAACTCTTACTAGAGTACTCCCCACCATTATATGACTGATGGAATTTCACATGTCTTTCTGTCTCCTCTCTACTTCAGCCCTCCAGGCTTTGAACTGAGCAAATACATTGATTTTTCTCTCATCAGATACACCCCAATTTTCTAGAGAAGTCATCAATGAAGGTAACAAAATACCTTGCTCCACCCCTGGATAAAATAGGTGCTAGTCCCCATACATCTGAGTGCACCAAATCTAGAATTCCTTCACTTGGCTTGGTATAAGCAGCAAATTTCACCTTATGCTGTTTACCAAAGATACATGGCTCACATAGATCATTTCCATATTTCTTCAAAGCTAGAATGTTTCTTCTTCTGCTTAACTCAGTGAGCCCTCGGTCACTCATATGACCCATCCGATAGTGCCACAGTTTATATGTCAACTGTTCCTCCTATGCTGCTGCAAGCACCTCCGCACTATCATTCACAACTGATCATTCCATCTTGTACAGATTGTTGCTCAGTCTTCTTCCTCTCATTACCACCAAAGCCTCCTTGGTTATTCTCAAACATCGACTACCATATTGGCAACTAAAAGCATATCCCTGCTCTTCTAAGTAGCCCAAATAAATTAATTTCTTTTTCAACTCTAGTACATGTTTGATATTTGACAGAGTCCTTATCACTCCATCATACATCCTCACCCTAATGGTGCCAACTTCAGCCACCGTACAAGGATGATCATCACCAAGGCTTACACTACCTCTATCTGACCTATCATAGGTGTAAAACCATTCCTAATGTGAGGTATAGTGGTATGAGCATGCAGAATCCAGAATCCAAATATTATCCTAATCTATTGATCCATTTGATACAATCAGTACATCTCCTCCATTACCATCTGATACATTAGCACCACTTGTGTTGACTCTTCCCTTTTCTATCTTCCAAAGAGGACAATGCTTCTTGATTTGCCCAAGCTGATGACACTTATAACATTTCAAGTTCTTATGATTCCGAGATTGAGATCTGCCCTTGGATTTTTCTTAGCTCTTTCCTTTGGTCTACCTTGCCTCTCATTCATAGCAATAACCTCCGAGTTAGGATTACCTTTGCAGATCTTTTCTCTTTACTCATTAGATCTGAGCACACCAACAACCTCTTCATAATTCAAAGTTTCTGTCCCATAAACCAAGGTTGTTATGAGACCATCATATAATCCAGGGAGTGAACAAAGCAGCAACAATGCCCGATCCTCCTCGTCAATTTTCATATCCAGACTCATCACCTCAGAACATACCTGATTGAACCTCTGAATGTGAGCAATTAGGTCTCCTCCTTCAAGCATTCTCAAGAGGTCCATGGGTCACAGTTTGATCCACATCCTGAGTCCCCTCAACCTAGGAGGACCCCAACCCTGATCCATACCATGAGGTCGAACCTAGGAGAGCTCCTCATCCTGACCCATACTATAATCCTGAACCTAGGAGGACCCCAACCTTGATCCATTCGGTGAGGTTGAACCTAGGAGAACACCCCAGCTTGACCCATGCTATAATCCTGAGCCTAGGAGGACCCCAAACCCTAATCCATACCTTGAGGCTGAACCTAGGAGAGCCCATCGTCATGACCCAATCCCTAAGGTAAGTCCTAGAAGATCCAATCAGATTTTGTAGACCAGGAAGATAGATCCTATTTACCCTCTCTCCTATAAGCCTAGTATACCCACAACCTATAGATCTTATGACTCCAAATCCTCTGACTCTAGAATTTACGAACCCTATCCCATGAGCCTAGTAGACCCAACACCCAATACTCTGACCCATATAGGGAGCCCAACCCTAGGAGAACCCAATATTCTGACCCATATAGGGAGTCCAACCCTAGGAGAACCCATATCCTGACCCATATAGGGAGCCCAACCTTAGGAGGACCCCATACCATGATCCATCCTTAGAACCTGACCATAGAGCTGACCCAAAATCCTATGACCCTAGATCCTATAATCCCATGACCCATAGATCTGCACCCTTATCCTATGAGCCCAGAGAACCCATAACCCCTAAGTATCAGCCTAGTACTAGTCAGGTTTCCCTTAGTCAACTTGAACCCCATAGGATTAGTATCCCTAAATATAAACCCGGTAGTGAGCCACTACCCCTTATACAACCTGAACCTACTAAGAGTAGTACCCATAATCAGAGACCAGAACCTAACCAATTTCCCGCTAGCCGACCTTCTCCAACCATTCCTGAGATTGACAAGGCTTAGATTAACGCAGAAGTATATGTAGCTGATGCGAGCCTAGTGGATGAGTATAAGGGAGAAGAGGAGACACCTTTAGATGACCTAGAATTAGATGACCCAATGGATACCCAGGTAGAAGCCAACCTAGAGATAGTTGACCTTGACCAATCCAACCTAAAGCTATAGTGGAAGAACAAATAGAGGAAGAGAACCTAGGTACTGCTACTAGAGCCTTACTTGAGGAAACCAAAGAGGAGAGCCAAATTATAGAGTCTAGTCCAAAAATACAAGAACTAGAAGAATTTATTAAGGACTTGATCTCTTTGAATCAGTACCCTCAGGATGAGCCTCCTCCTATAGTTTCCATTAGGGCCCTCTTCCCTGAGATTAGTAACCCATCATTCCATTATGCAAACCCTGTAGATATAGCTCAACCTCGTAAGGTTAACCTCATTAGTATAGGATTAGTTCCTGACATCTCGTCTTTTATCCTACTTTATCCAACTAACCTTGAACATTTTTCCCTACCCTACCAGACTAATTTTGAATCCACTTCCTATTTTCTGCCCTTTCTAGACACCTCCAGCATTTCTAGGATTATTAGATTGCATTTAACTGAGATTAGCATACTGCATGCATTCATCATGCATGTTAGGTTTGCATCTTACTTCTAGCATACTCTTTGAAATTTGCTAGGAATTCACTGTAAATTTTCATGTGCATGTCAAGCTAGGATCAAACCTAGGGAACCTATAGTCTATTAGGTTTAGATCCAAAGAGTTCAACAAAATTTCCTTCTATAGGAATGCATAGTCAAGTCTGTTAGGTGTTAGTATGAGTCCTTTGAATCATTTGTTAGGAGTCTGCAAGTGCCCAGCATGTTCACCACCTACACTAATTTTAAACAAACTGGCTAATTCTCGAAAATGGATCAAAGAATTTGATGTGGTGGATTCTATCTTGGTTAGGCTTAGGCCTAAAAGAAGCTTCATGCTCGCAGAGCCGGACCTTTTAAAGTGATAGAGAAGGTTGGATCAAATGCCTAGGTGTTAGACTTACATTCGGATTAGGGCATTAGTTCTACCTTCAATATTACAGACTTGGTTGAGTCTAGGGAACCGGCAGCGATACCTAGTGAGGCCTTTGGACCTATTCCTTTTCATTGTGAGTGACCCTAACCCAGAGTGTCCACTAACAAATTGGCCTGAGAGAGGAGAAAGGATCGAGCGTATCCTGGACGATCAAGCCATCATGACCCGGGGCCATGACTATCAATGCTTCCTGGTCCGAATGCAAGGCTAACCAGAGTCGGACGATTCATAGATTTCTCGAGAGGACTTGCAATGCCTCAACCCAGACCTTCTCGAGAGATATGTGAGCCAGTCTGATCTTCACTCGACAGGGTCGAGTTCCTCCCACCCTGGGAGGATTGGTGGAGACACCGGAGGCACCAGAATAAGATAGAGACTTTTCAACCCTCTATGAATTGATCAATAATTTATGAGTCCATCTGTAATAAGGGCTTAGCCCATCTTAGTCCATTTTAGTTGTTATTTGAGTCTTTTGAGTTGTTATTTCAGTTCTGTACTAGTCAGCTCATGTTGAGCTAGTTCAGTCCAATGCTAGTCAGCTCATGTTGAGCTAATTTTATTTTTTTGAGTCTTGTCCAAGCATAATGAAGACTCAAGACTATATCATACAAGTGAAGACCAAGTCCAACTAGATTGAAGACATGAAAGTATAGCCCAAGTCCAACCCAGCTTGAAGATTTGAAGACCCCAGGAGGAAAATTCAGAAAACCCTGATTTCTTCCAGATGCCCTCCAAATGCCCAGATTCCCTTCTAGATGCCAAAGTATATTCATAGATAAGGGCATCCATGATTCCAGAGGTCCATCTACATCCCAGCCCAAAGAAATCAAGCCCAGGCGCCAAGCCTAAGCCCCTAAAATGCAAGATACCAGGGAATATTCCTGCTACCTGGCTACCAGGCCACCCCAGCTTCCAGAGGCCCAAACCCATGCGCCTGAGCCCCTTTGGGCCAGCCCCTTGCTGCTCTTAGAAGCCCAGCACGCCCCCTTAGGCATCCTTGGAGTGTTGGCCAAGTCAAGAGAATTTTTAGGGATTTTTTCTACCTAATGTTTCCTTATTTTCTAGCTAGGGTTTGAGAGGGAAAATGATTCCTATGTAAAGACTTATGTGCCCTTACTAGGAGCCCAAGGTTAAGGGTCTATTTAAGGACCCTAGCCTCTTTTATGAAGCGAGATTTTGATATATGAAAAAACCTTGAGTTCCTCTTTGCTTTGTGTGATTACCCTGCTGTGTGAATATAGGGGTTTAAGAGTTCTTCTTCCCGGTGTTTGCAACCATCTTCCTGCTGCCAACCATCCTTCCAGCCCCTCAAAAACTTTCTTCCCTTTGTTATTTTTTCCTTTATTTTCTTGATATCCTTTGAGTTTTCTAACCCCTGATAGGTCATTTGCAGGTCCCCAAGTTTCTATGAATCCAACGACTCCAGCCACGCCTCAATCGGACCACCGAGCAGAGAGCTAGGTACCGTGGGTCTTTGGCTCGATTTTCCAGGCCGCATCCATCGAGGAACGAGAGATCTCTTCACTGCGATCTTCACTGGGCACTTCAGACAGTGTCAGGTACACCCCTTTATCTCTAGTCTTATTATTGTAGGAGAACTTGCCCTAACCGAGGCTTCTCAGCCAAGACGATCTTTCTTTTGTACTTTTCTAGGTTTTAATCGGCATGCTTGGCTTCAAAAATGAATACAAAATTTCCTACAACTGATTTTGATCTGAAATTTAGGAATTAATCACCTAACCCCACATATAATACATACAAAAAATTGCATGCACATTAGTCCTGCATCATTTGGTATCAGAGCTTAGATTAGGGCTTGTTTTCTGCAATTTTTAAGTCATATATGCTCTGTTTTCTAAGTTATTTCTCCTTGTTAAAACTCTAAAAATTATTAAATTATTTTTCTGGATTCATCATAATTCACAATAACCTTCACAATTTTGTAAGATTTTATTATGGCCTGTGAATTTTTTGCAAGCCGAAATACAGTCTACAAATTTTTGGCTCTATTTTTTTTCAACAAGACAAGTTTGGAAGTTTTAGGGTTTTATTAGCATTTTTCGTATATCTTTTAATTTTAGTATATTTCCTGCATATTATGACATAATTTGTAAGTTTTCTTCTATTTAAGAAAATACCAAAAAAAAAAATTACATATTCTCCAAAAATACCAAAAACATCTAAACCCTAATTTGCTTCCTCATATGCCTGCCATCATTGTATAATCTAACTTCAAGGGCACTCTTGATATGTCAGAAGGGGGAAGGATTTGATCACCTCTCCTTAGCCCAAAACAACATCCCTTGCATTCGGTCCCAAGCCTTAACCTAAAATTAACTAGACTTAATTTACCCTAGTGGGCTAAGGACACCAACTAGTCGGGTCCGGGCTAGTGTTAGATCACCGTGTCAAGTTAACCTATGTGTGCCTTGTGCTCAGTGTCTAGAATGTTGGTTCAGGGATTCAATCCCGAAGGGCTTGTGTGCTGGTCTGCCTACCTGGCCAATCTCTGATTGGTGTCTAGGATTGTCAATCAAGGACCTAACACTCCCCTTACACCTGCCTGGCTGAGTACAGGGTTAATATAGGCTAGTTTGCCACCCTGATTGAGCATCTAGTTTGGACTCTAGGTCTAGTCAGCTATAGTCGGTCTGATCGAGTCTTGCATGAGGACTAGTACAGGGTTTCATATCACCCACCTCCTTCACAAATGTCTGAACCCATGAAAAATTTGCAAGCCCAAATAAAAGCACTCACTAAGCAACTAACCCAATCCATGGCCCAGTTAACTCAGTCTAGTACCCAAACCAACAATAGAATTGACCATCTTGCCAACAGGTTTAACCAGTTAGAAGGTCATGTAGGGACCATACAAAGAACCCATGGGTCACAGTTTGATCCACATCCTGAGTCCCCTCAACCTAGGAGGACCCCAAACCCTGATCCATACCATGAGGTCGAACCAAGGAGAGCTCCTCATCCTGACCCATACTATAATCCTGAACCTAGGAGGACCCCAAACCTAGATCCATTCCATGAGGTTGAACCTAGGAGAACCCCCCAGCTTGACCCATGCTATAATCCTGAGCCTAGGAGGACCCCAAACCCTAATCCATACCTTGAGGCTGAACCTAGGAGAGCCCATCGTCATGACCCAATCCCTAAGGTTAGTCCTAGAAGACCCAATCAGGATTTTGTAGACCAGTTAGATAGATCCTATTTACCCTCTCCCTATAAGCCTAGTATACCCACAACCTATAGATCTTATGGCTCCAAATCCTCTGACTCTAGAATTTACAAACCCATATCCCATGAGCCTAGTAGACCCAACACCCAATACTCTGACCCATATAGGGAGCCAAACCCTAGGAGAACCCAATATTCTGACCCATATAGGGAGTCCAACCCTAGGAGAACCCAATATCCTGACCCATATAGGGAGCCCAACCTTAGGAGGACCCCATACCATGATCCATCCTTAGAACCTGACCATAGAGCTGACCCAAAATCCTATGACCCTAGATCCTATAATCCCATGACCCATAGATCTGCACCATTGTCCTATGAGCCCAGAGAACCCATAACCCCTAAGTATCAGCCTAGTACTAGTCAGGTTTCCCTTAGTCAACTTGAACCCCATTGGATTAGTATCCCTAAATATAAACCCAGTAGTGAACCACTACCCCTTATATAACCTGAACCTACTAAGAGTAGTACCCATAATCAGAGACCGAAACCTAACCAATTTCCCGCTAGCCGACCTTCTCCGACCATTCCTGAGATTGACAAGGCTTACATTAACGCGGAAGTATATGAAGCTGATGTGAGCCTAGTGGATGAGTAAGAGGGAGAAGAGGAGACACCTTTAGAAGATCTAGAATTAGCTGACCCAATAGATACCCAGGTAGAAGGCAACCTAGAGATAGTTGACCTTGACCACATCCGACCTAAAGCAATAGTGGAAGAACAAATAGAGGAAAAGAACCTATGTACTGCTACTAGAGCCTTACTTAAGGAAACCAAAGAGGAGAGCCAAATTATAGAGTCTAGTCCTAAAATACAAGAACAAGAAGAATTTATTAAGGACTTGATCTCTTTGAATCAGTACCCTCAGGATGAACCTCCTCCTATAGTTCCCATTAGGGACCTCTTCCCTGAGATTAGTAACCCATCATTCCATTATGTAAACCCTGTAGATATAGCTCAACCTCATAAGGTTAACCTCATTAGTATAGGATTAGTTCCTGACACCTCGTCTTTTATCCTACTTTATCCAACTAACCTTGAACATTTTCCCTACCCTACCAGACTAATTTTGAATCCACTTCCTATTTTCTGTCCTTTCAAGACACCTCCAACATTTCTAGGATTATTAGATTTCATTTAACTGAGATTAGCATACTGCATGCATTCATCATGCATGTTAGGTTTGCATCTTACTTCTGGCATACTCTTTGGAATTTGCTAGAAGTTCACTGTAAATTTTCATGTGCATGTCAAGCTAGGATCAAACCTAGGGAACCTAAAATCAATTAGGTTTAGATCCAAAGAGTTCAATAAAATTTCCTTCTATAGGAATGCATAGTCAAGTCTGTTAGGTGTTAGTATGAGTCCTTTGATTCATTTGTTTGGAGTCTGCATGTGCCCAGCATGTTCACCACCTACACTAATTTTAAACAAACTGGCTAATTCCCGATGATGGATCAAAGAATTTGATGTAGTGGATTCTATCTTGGTTAGGCATAGGCCTAAAAGAAGCTTCATGCTCGCAGAGCCGGACCTTTTAAAGTGATAGAGAAGGTTGGATCAAATGCCTAGGTGTTAGACTTGCCTTCGGATTTGGGCATTAGTTCTACCTTCAATATTACAGACCTGGTTGAGTATAGGAAACTGACAGCGATACCTAGTGAGGCCTTTGGACCAATTCCTTTTCATTGTGAATGACCCTAACCCAGAGTGTCCACTAACAAATTATCCTGAGAGAGGAGAACGGATCGAGTGTATCCTGGACGATCAAGCCATCACAATCCGGGGCCGTGACTATCAATGCTTCCTGTTTCGATGGCAAGGCTAGCCAGAGTCGGACGATTTGTAGATTTTTCGAGAGGACTTGCAATGCCTCAACCCAGACCTTCTCGAGAGATATGTGAGCCAGTCTAATCTTCACTCGACAAGGTAGAGTTCCTCCCACCCCGGAGGATTGGTGGGGACACCGAAGGCACCAGAATAAGATAGAGACTTTTCAACCCTCTATGAATTGATCAATAATTTATGAGTCCATCTGTAATAAGGGCTTAGCCCATCTTAGTCCATTTTAGTTGTTATTTGAGTCTTTTGAGTTGTTATTTCAGTTCTGTACTAGTCAGCTCATGTTGAGCTAGTTCAGTCCAATGCTAGTCAGCTCATGTTGAGCTAATTTTATTTTTTTGAGTCCTGTCCAAGCATACTGAAGACTCAAGACTATATCATACAAGTGAAGACCAAGTCCAACTAGATTGAAGTCATGGAAGTATAGCCCAAGTCCAACCCAGCTTGAAGATTTGAAGACCCCAGGAGGAAAATTCAGAAACCCTGATTTCTTGCAGATGCCCAGATCCCTTCTAGATGCCAAAGTATATTCATAGATAAGGGCATCCATGATTCCAGAGGTCCATCTGCATCCTAGCCCAAAGAAATCAAGCCCAGGCACCAAGCCCAAGCCGCTAAAAAGCAAGATACCAGGGAAGATTCCTGCTACCTAGCTACCAGGCCACCCCAGCTTCCAGAGGCCCAAACCCATGCGCCCGAGCCCCTTTGGGCCAGCCCTTGCTGCTCTTAGAAGCCCAACACGCCCCCTAGGCATCCTTGGAGTGTTTGCCAAGTCAAGAGAATTTCTAGGGATTTTTTCTACCTAATGTTTCCTTATTTCTAGCTAGGGCTTGAGAGGGAAAAGGATTCTTATGTAAAGACTTATGTGCCCTTACTTGGAGCCCAAGGTTAAGGGTCTATTTAAAGGACCCTAGCCTCTTGTATGAAGGAAGATTTTGATATATGAAATAAACCTTGAGTTCCTCTTTGCTTTGTGTGATTACCCTGCTGTATGCATAAAGGGGTTTGAGAGTTCTTCTTCCCGGTGTTTGCAACCATCTTCCTGCCGCCAACCATCCTTCCAGCCCCTCCAAAAATTTCTTCCCTTTGTGATTTTTTCTTTATTTTCTTGATCTCCTTTGAGTTTTCTAACCCCTGATAGGTCATTTGCAGGTCCCCGAGTTCCTATGAATCCAACGACTCCAGCCACGCCTCAATCGGACCACCGAGCAGAAAGCCGTGTATCCGCGGTCTTTGGCTCGGTTTTCCAGGCTACATCCATCGAGGAACGAGAGATCTCTTCACTGCGATCTTCACCAGGAACTTCAGACGTTGTCAGGTACACCCCCTAAACCTCCAATCTTATTATTGTAGGAGAACTTGCCCTAACCGATGCTTCTCAGCCCCGGCGATCCTTCTTTAGTACTTTTCTATGTTCTAATCTGCATGCTTGGCTTCAAAATTCATACAAAATTTCCTACAACTAATTTTGATCTGAAATTCAGGAATTTATCACCTAACCCTACATATAAAACATACAAAAAGAATTGCATGGAAATTAGTCCCGCATCATTTGGTATCAGAGCTTAGATTAGGGCTTATTTTCTATAATTTTTGAGTCTGTATATGCTCTATTTTTTAAATTATTTCTCCATGTTAAAAACTTCAAAAATTTTTAAATTTATTTTTTTGGATTCATCCTAATTCACAATAATTTCTTATATTTTTAAGATTTTATTATGGCCTATGAATTTTCTGCAAGCCGAAATACAACCTACAAATTTTTTGCTCTATTTTTTTTTAGCAAGACAAGTTTGGAAGTTTTAGGGTTTTATTTAGCATTTTTTGCATATCTTTCAATTTTAGTATATTTCCTGCATATTAGGCCATAATTTGCATGTTTTCTTCTATTTAAGAAATACCAAAAAAAAATTACATATTCTTCAAAAATACCAAAAACATCTAAACCCTAATTTGCATCCTCATATGCCTGCCATCATTACAAAATCTATCTTTAAGGGCACTCTTGCAATGTCAGATGGGGGGAGGATTTGATCACCTCTCCTTAGCACAAAACCATATCCCTTGCATTCGGTCCCAAGCCTTAACCTAAAATTAACTAGACTTAATTTGCCCTAGTGGGCTAGGGACACAACTGTCGGGTCCGGGCTAGTGTTAGATCACCGTGTCAAGTTAACCTATGTGTGCCTTGTGCTCAGTGTCTAGAACAGTGGTTCAGGGATTCAATCCCAAAGGGCTTGTGTGCTGGTTCGCCTACCTGGCCAATCTCTGATTGGTGTCTAGGATTGGCAATCAGAGACCTAACACTCCCCTTACACCTGCCTGGCTGAGTACAGGGTTAATATAGGCTAGTTTGCCACCCTGATTGAGCATCTAATTTGGACTCTAGGTCTAGTCAGCTATAGTCGGTCTGATCGAGCCTTGCATGAGCACTAGATCAGGGGTTTCATATCACCCACCTCCTTCAAAAATGTCTGAACCCATGGAAAATTTGCAAGCCCAAATAAAAGCACTCATTGAGCAACTAACCCAATCCATGGCCCAGTTAACTCAGTCTAGTACCCAAACCAACAATAGAATTGACCAACTTGCCAACAGGTTTGACCAGTTAGAAGGCCATGTAGGGACCATACAAAGAACCCATGGGTCACAGTTTGATCCACATCCTGAGTCCCCTCAACCTAGGAGGACCCCAAACCCTGATCCATACCATGAGGTCGAACCTAGGAGAGCTCCTCATCCTGACCCTTACTATAATCCTGAACCAAGGAGGACCCCAAACCTTGATCCATTCCGTGAGGTTGAACCTAGGAGAACCCCCCAGCTTGACCCATGCTATAATCCTGAGCCTAGGAGGACCCCAAACCCAAATCCATACCTTGAGGATGAACCTAGGAGAGCCCATCGTCATGACCCAATCCCTAAGGTTAGTCCTAGAAGACCCAATCAGGATTTTGTAGACCATGAAGATAGATCCTATTTACCCTTTCCCTTTAAGCCTAGTATACCCACAACCTATAGATCTTATGACTCCAAATCCTCTGACTCTAGAATTTACAAACCCATATCCCACGAGCCTAGTAGACCCATCACACAATACTCTGACCCATATAGGGAGCCCAACCCTAGGAGAACCCAATATTCTGACCCATATAGGGAGTCCAAACCTTGGAGAACCCAATATCCTGACCCATATAGGGAGCCCAACCTTAGGAGGACCCCATACCATGATCCATCCTTAGAACCTGACCATAGAGCTGACCCAAATCCTATGACCTTAGATCCTATAATCCCATGACCCATAGATCTGCACCCTTGTCCTATGAGCCCAAAGAACCCATAACCCCGAAGTATCAGCCTAGTACTAGTCAGGATTCCCTTAGTCAACTTGAACCCCATAGGATTAGTATCCCTAAATATAAACCCAGTAGTGAGCCACTACCCCTTATACAACCTGAACCAACTAAGAGTAGTACCCATAATCAGAGACCGGAACCTAACCAATTTCCCGCTAGCCGACCTTCTCTAACCATTCCTGAGATTGACAAGGCTTACATTAACGCGGAAGGATATGAAGCTGATGCGAGCCTAGTGGATGAGTATGAGGGAGAAGAGGAGACACCTTTAGAAGGCCTAGAATTAGCTGACCCAATAGATACCCAGGTAGAAGCCAACCTAGAGATAGTTGACCTTGACCACATCCAATCTAAAGCTATAGTGGAAGAACAAATAGAGGAAAAGAACCTATGTACTGCTACCAGAGCCTTACTTGAGGAAACCGAAGAGGAGAGCCAAATTATAGAGTCTAGTCCTAAAATACAAGAACAAGAAGAATTTATTAAGGACTTGATCTCTTTGAATCAGTACCCTCAGGATGAGCCTCCTCCTATAGTTCCCATTAGGGACCTCTTCCCTGAGATTAGTAACCCATTATTCCATTATGCAAACCCTGTAGATATAGCTCAACCTCATAAGGTTAACCTCATTAGTATAGGATTAGTTCCTGACACCTCATTTTTTATCCTACTTTATCCAACTAACCTTGAACATTTTCCCTACCCTACCAGACTAATTTTGAATCCACTTCCTATTTTCTGCCCTTTCCAGACACCTCCAACATTTCTAGGATTATTAGATTGCATTTAACTGAGATTAGCATACTGCATGCATTCATCATGCATGTTAGGTTTGCATCTTACTTCTGGCATACTCTTTGGAATTTGCTAGGAGTTCACTGTAAATTTTCATATTCATGTCAAGCTACGATCAAACCTAGGGAACCTATAATCTATTAGGTTTAGATCCAAAGAGTTCAATAAAATTTCCTTCTATAGGAATGCATAGTCAAGTCTGTTAGGTGTTAGTATGAGTCCTTTGAATCATTTGTTAGGAGTCTGCATGTGCCCAGCATGTTCAGCACCTACACCAATTTTAAACAAACTGGCTAATTCCCGAAGATGGATCAAAGAATTTGATGTGGTGGATTTTATCTTGGTTAGGCTTAGGCATAAAAGAAGCTTCATGCTCGCAGAGCCGGACCTTTTAAAGTGATAGAGAAGGTTGGATCAAATGCCTAGGTGTTAGACTTGCCTTCGGATTTGAGCATTAGTTCTACCTTCAATATTACAGACCTGGTTGAGTATAGGGAACCTACAGCGATACCTAGTGAGGCCTTTGGACCAATTCCTTTTTATTGTGAATGACCCTAACCCAGAGTGTCCACTAACAAATTGGCTTGAGAGAGGAGATCGGATCGAGTGTATCCAGGATGATCAAGCCATCACGACCCGGGGCCGTGACTATCAATGCTTCCTGGTCCGATGGCAAGGCTTGCTAGAGTCGGACGATTCATAGATTTCTTAAGAGGACTTGCAACGCCTCAACCCAGACCTTCTCGAGAGATATGTGAGCCAGTCTAATCTTCACTCGACAGGGTCGAGTTCCTCCCACCCCGTGAGGATTGGTGGGGACACTGGAGGCACCAGAATAAGTTAGAGAGTTTTCAACCCTCTATGAATTGATCAATAATTTATGAGTCCATCTGTAATAAGGGCTTAGCCCATCTTAGTCCATTTTAGTTGTTATTTGAGTCTTTTGAGTTGTTATTTCAGTTCTGTACTAGTCAGCTCATGTTGAGCTAGTTCAGTCAAATGCTAGTCAGCTTATGTTGAGCTAATTTTATTTTTTTGAGTCCTGTCCAAGCATACTGAAGACTCAAGACTATATCATACAAGTGAAGACCAAGTCCAACTAGATTGAAGTCATGGAAGTATAGCCCAAGTCCAACCCAGCTTGAAGATTTGAAGACCCCAGGAGGAAAATTCAGAAAATCCTGATTTCTTGCAGATGCCCTCCAGATGCCCAGATTCCTTTTCAGATGCCAAAATATATTCATATACCAAGGAATCCATGATTTTATAGGTCCATCTGCATCCTAGTCCAAAGAAATCAAGCCCAGGTGCCAAGCCCAAGCCCTAAAGAAGCAAAATACCAGGAATATTCCTGCTACGTGGCTACCAGGCCACCCCAGCTTCCAGAGGCCCAAACCCATGCGCTCGAGCCCCTTTGGGCCAGCCCCTTGCTGCTCTTAGAAGCCCAACACGCCCCCCTAGGCATCCTTGGAGTGTTGGCCAAGTCAAGAGAATTTTTAGGGATTTTTTCTACCTAATGTTTCCTTATTTTCTAGCTAGGGCTTGAGAGGGAAAAGGATTCTTATGTAAAGACTTATATGCCCTTACTTGGAGCCCAAGCTTAAGGGTCTATTTAAAGGACCCTAGCCTCTTGTATGAAGGGAGATTTTGATATATGAAATAAACCTTGAGTTCCTCTTTGCTTTGTGTGATTACCCTGCTGTATGCATAAAGGGGTTTGAGAGTTCTTCTTCCCGGTGTTTGCAACCATCTTCTTGCCGCCAACCATCCTTCCAGCCCCTCCAAAACTTTCTTCCCTTTGCTATTTTTTTCTTTATTTTTTTGATCTTATTTGAGTTTTCTTACCCCTGATAGGTTGTTTGCAGGTCCCCGAGTTCCTACGAATCCAACGACTCCAGCCACGTCTCAATCAGACCACCGAGCAGAAAGCCGGGTATCCGCGGGTCTTTGGCTCGGTTTTCCAGGCTGCATTCATCGAGGAATGAGAGATCTCTTCACTGCAATCTTTACCGGGCACTTCAGACGTTGTCAGGTAAACCCCCTCAACCTCCAATCTTATTATTGTAGGAGAACTTGCCCTAACCGAGGCTTCTCAACCCTGGCGATCCTTCTTTAGTACTTTTCTAGGTTCTAATATGCATGCTTGGCTTCAAAAATTCATACAAAATTCCCTACAACTAATTTTGATCTAAAATTCGGGAATTTATCACCTAATCCTACATATAAAACATACAAAAAAAATTGCATGCAAATTAGTCCCGCATCATTTGGTATCAGAGCTTAGATTAGGGCTTATTTTCTATAATTTTTCAGTCTGTATATACTCTGTTTTCTAAATTATTTCTCCATGTTAAAAACTCTAAAGATTTTTAAATTTATTTTTCTAGATTCATCATAATTCACAATAATTTTCTTAATTTTTATGATTTTATTATGGCCTGTGAATTTTCTGCAAGCCAAATACAACCTATAAATTTTTGGCTCTATTTTTTTCAGCAAGACAAGTTTGGAAGTTTCAGGGTTTTATTTAGCATTTTTTGCATATCTTTCAATTTTAGTATATTTCCTGCATATTAGGCCATAATTTGCAAGTTTTCTTCTATTTAATAAAATACCCAAAAAAATTACAAATTCTCCAAAAATACCAAAACATCTAAACCCTAATTTGCATCCTCATATGCCTGCCATCATTGCAAAATCTATCTTTAAGGGCACTCTTGCTATGTCAGATGGGGGGAGGATTTGATCACCTCTCCTTAGCCCAAAATCACATCCCTTGCATTCGGTCCCAAGCCTTAACCTAAAATTAACTAGACTTAATTTGCCCTAGTGGGCTAGGGACACCAACTGTCGGGTCCGGGCTAGTGTTAGATCACCGTGTCAAGTTAACCTATGTGTGCCTTATGCTCAGTGTCTAGAATGGTGGTTCAGGGATTCAATCCCGAAGGGCTTGTGTGCTGGTACGCCTACCTGGCCAATCTCTGATTGGTGTCTAGGATTGGCAATCAGGGACCTAACACTTCCCTTACACCTGTCTAGCTGAATACAGGGTTACTATAGGCTAGTTTGCCACCCTGATTGAGCATCTAGTTTGGACTCTAGGTCTAGTCAGCTATAGTCGGTCTGATCGAGTCTTGCATGAGCACTAGATCAGGGGTTTCATATCACCCACCTCTTTCACAAATGTCTGAACCCATGGAAAATTTGCAAGCCCAAATAAAAGCACTCACTGAGCAACTAACCCAATCCATAGCCCAATTAACTCAGTTTAGTTCCAAACCAACAATAGAATTAACCATCTTGCCAACAGGTTTGACCAGTTAGATGGCCATGTAGGGACCATACATAAAACCCATGGGTCACAGTTTGATCCACATCCAGAGTCCCCTCAACCTAGGAGGACCCCAAACCCTGATCCATACCATGAGGTCGAACCTAGGAGAGCTCCTCATCCTGACCCATACTATAATCCTGAACCTAGGAGGATCCCAAACCTTGATCCATTCCGTGAGGTTGAACCTAGGAGAACCTCCCAGCTTGACCCATGCTATAATCCTAAGCCTAGGAGGACCCCAAATCCTAATCCATACCTTGAGGCTGAACCTAGGAGAGCCCATCGTCATGACCCAATCCTTAAGGTTAGTCCTAGAAGACCCAATCAGGATTTTATAGACCAGGAAGATAGATGTTATTTACCCTCTCCCTATAAGCCTAGTATACCCACAACCTGTAGATCTTATGACTCCAAATCCTCTGACTCTAGAATTTACGAACCCATATCCCATGAGCCTAATAGACCAAACACCTAATACTCTGACCCATATAGGGAGCCCAACCCTAGGAGAACCCAATATTCTGACCCATATAGGGAGTCCAACCCTAGGAGAACCCAATATCCTAACCCATATAGGGAGCCCAACCATAGGAGGACCCCATACCATGATCCATCCTTAGAACCTGACCATAGAGCTAACCCAAAATCCTATGACCCTAGATCCCATAATCCCATGACCCATAGATCTGCACCCTTGTCCTATGAGCCCAGAGAACCCATAACCCCTAAGTATCAGCCTAGTACTAGTCAGGTTTCCCTTAGTCAACTTGAACCCCATAGGATTAGTATCCCTAAATATAAACCCAGTAGTGAGCCACTACCCCTTATACAACCTAAATCTACTAAGAGTAGTACCCATAATCAGAGACCAGAACCTAACCAATTTCCCGCTAGCCGACCTTCTCCAACCATTCCTGAGATTGACAACGCTTACATTAACGCGGAAGTATATGAAGCTGATGCGAGCCTAATGGATGAGTATGAGGGAGAAGAGGAGACACCTTTAGATGACCCAATAGATACCCATGTAGAAGCCAACCTAGAGATAGTTGACCTTGACCACATCCAACCTAAAACTATAGTGGAAGAACAAATAGAGGAAGAGAACCTAGGTACTGCTACTAGAGCCTTACTTGAGGAAACCGAAGAGGAGAGCCAAATTATAGAGTCTAGTCCTAAAATACAAGAACCAGAAGAATTTATTAAGGACTTAATCTCTTTGAATCAGTACCCTCAGGATGAGCCTCCTCCTATAGTTCCCATTAGGGACCTCTTCCCTGATATTAGTAACCCATCATTCCATTATGCAAACCCTGTAGATATAGCTCAACCTCGTAAGGTTAACCTCATTAGTATAGGATTAGTTCCTGACACCTCGTCTTTTATCCTACTTTATCCAACTAACCTTGAACATTTTTCCCTACCCTACCAGACTAATTTTGAATCCACTTCCTATTTTCTGCCCTTTCTAGACACCTCCAACATTTCTAGGATTATTAGATTGCATTTAACTGAGATTAGCATACTGCATGCATTCATCATGCATGTTAGCTTTGCATCTTACTTCTGGCATACTCTTTGGAATTTGCTAGGAGTTCACTGTAATTTTCATGTGCATGTCAAGCTAGGATCAAACCTAGGGACCTATAATCTATTAGGTTTAGATCCAAAGAGTTCAATAAAATTTCCTTCTATAGGAATGCATAGTCAAGTCTGTTAGGTGTTAGTATGAGTCCTTTGAATCATTTGTTAGGAGTCTGCATGTGCCTAGCATGTTCACCACCTACACTAATTTTAAACAAACTGGCTAATTCCCGAAGATGGATCAAAGAATTTGATGTAGTGGATTCTATCTTGGTTAGGCTTAGGCCTAAAAGAAGCTTCATGCTCGTAGAGCCGGACCTTTTAAAGTGATAGAGAAGGTTTGATCAAATGCCTAGGTGTTAGACTTGCCTTCGGATTTGGGCATTAGTTCTACCGTCAATATTACAGACCTGGTTGAGTATAGGGAACCGGTAGCGATACCTAGTGAGGCCTTTGGACCTATTCCTTTTCATTATGTGTGACCCTAACCTAGAGTGTCCACTAACAAATTGGCCTGAGAGAGGAGAACGGATCGAACGTATCCTGGACGATCAAGCCATCACGACCCGGGGCCGTGACTATCAATGCTTCCTGGTCCGATGGCAAGGCCAGCCAGAGTCGGATGATTCATAGATTTCTCGAGAGGACTTACAACGCCTCAACCCAGACCTTCTCGAGAGATATATGAGCCAGTCTAATCTTTACTCAACAGGGTCGAGTTCCTCCCACCCCGGGAGGATTGGTGGGGACACCGGATGCACCAGAATAAGATAGAGACTTTTCAACCCTCTATGAATTGATCAATAATTTATGAGTCCATCTGTAATAAGGGCTTAGCCCATCTGAGTCCATTTTAGTTGTTATTTGAGTCTTTTGAGTTGTTATTTCAGTTCTGTACTGTCAGCTCATGTTGAGCTAGTTCAGTCCAATGCTAGTCAGCTCATGTTGAGCTAATTTTATTTTTTTGAGTCCTGTCCAAGCATACTGAAGACTCAAGACTATATCATACAAGTGAAGACCAAGTCCAACTATATTGAAGACATTAAAGTATAGCCCAAGTCCAACCCAGCTTGAAGATTTGAAGATCCTAGGAGGAAAATTTAGAAAATCCTGATTTCTTGCAGATGCCCTCCAGATGCCCAGATTCCCTTCCAGATGCCAAAGTATATTCAAAGATAAGATAATACATGATTCCAGAGGTCCATCTACATCCTAGCCCAAAGAAATCAAGCCCAGGCACCAATCCCAAGCCCCTAAAATGCAAGATACCAGGAATATTCCTGCTACCTGGCTACCAGGCCACCCGAGCTTCCAAAGGCCCAAACCCATGCGCCCGAGCTCCTTTGGGCCAGCCCCTTGCTGCTCTTAGAAGCCCAACATGCCCCCGTAGGCATCCTTGGAGTGTTGGCCAAGTCAAGAGAATTTTAGGGATTTTTTCTACCTAATGTTTCCTTATTTTCTAGCTAGGGTTTGAGAGGGAAAAGGATTCTTATGTAAAGACTTATGTTCCCTTACTTGGAGCCCACGGTTAAGGGTCTATTTAAAGGACCCTAGACTCTTATATGAAGGGAGATTTTGATATATGAAATAACCTTGAGTTCCTCTTTGCTTTGTATGATTACCCTGCTGTGTGCATAAAGGGGTTTGAGAGTTCTTCTTCTTAGTGTTTGCAACCATCTTCCTGCCGCCAACCATCCTTCCAGCCCCTCCAAAACTTTCTTCCCTTTGCTATTTTTTCCTTTATTTTCTTGATCTCTTTTGAGTTTTCTAACCCCTAACAAGTCGTTTGCAGGTCCCCGAGTTCCTACGAATCCAACAACTCCAACCACGCCTCAATCGGACCACCGAGCAGAAGCCGGTATCCATGGGTCTTTGGCTCAGTTTTCCAGGCCGCATCCATCGAGGAACGAGAGATCTTGTTGCCCAGAAATGGAGCCTAAGAGGGGGGGTGAATTGGGTCTTTTAAAAATTTAACACAATAAAGTGAAGGTCTAGTGGTGCTTGTGAGCAATTATAAATTAGATGCAAGATGATAGCATTTAATTAAAGAATACGATGGGAAAAGAGCAATCACACACAAACACAAGGTTTATAGTAGTTCGGTGCAAACCTAGCACCTACATCCACTCCCCAAGCCACCCTTGGGAATTCTACTATAATCCATACCAGATTACAGTTGACTTGTTTTTCACAAGGCTCACAAGTCAAAACCTAAGTTGGTTTTATCACCTAGGCTCACCAACAAACCTAAATACTTGTTTTGTCTTCGGGCTCACAAGTTAACCCTTGTTGGTTTTAACACTTTGGCTCACCAACAAACCACAATAACCTTCTTTCAAGACACCCTTGAAAGCAAGGTTAAAGCATAATAAAATAGATATGAAATTTAAAGCTACAACAAACTCTCTTCAAGAGTAGATTGGAATCTTTGAAGCCCAAAGGATGCTTTGTCTTCACTCTTCTTCAAGTTGCCTCCTTTTTGGAATGTAGTAAAGTTGAGCTAGTAGGCTTTTTCAGTGGAATCAAGCTAGAAGAGGCTTTTGATTTGAAGTTTGGAGAGAATATTGGCTTTTTGGCTTTTGAGTGGACTTGAATGCTCTTGAATAGACTTCTCTCTTCTTTTTCTTTTCTTTTCTTCACTTTTCTTCACATCTCTACTTTTAAAATGAGGTTGGTGGAGATAAATACACCAAAAACCTTCTAAAAATGGTTTGTGACCGTTGGAGCATTGGAAATAGCCGTTTGAAGCTTGAAAACCAGTTTCTGCAAGCCAGAAAAATAGATCCGTTAGAGCTGTCAGGCTGCAAGTGTCGACACTTGGCTATCAGTGTCAACACTTGGCTGTCTGGTGTCGACACTTGATTTCTAGGAGTCGACACTTGAACATTCAAGTATCGACACTTGATGCACAGGTGTCGACACTTGACACAAAAAATCTTGAAACAACAAAGTTCTGTATTTTCAAAAATCTCAGGCCTTGAGTCGACACTTGGAACCTAAGTGTCGATACTTGGTGTCGACACTTGAATATAGGTGTCGACACTTAGCGTGCCAGGGATTTTTGTCTGTGCCAAATGCTGAAGTGTCGACACTTGACTGTCCGGTGTCGACACTTGAGACTGAAAACATCCAGATTCAATTGTAAAAGCCTCGAAATCAAAAATAAAGTTCATGAATGCATAAACACATAATAGTTAAGTAATTATAAGCCCTTTTTCAATGAAGAGGATGCCCGGATATGTGAGAATTACTCCGTGCCATTGCGTGCCATACACCATAAGTTTTTGAAATTTTGAGGTGCTTTCTTCCTAAAAACTTACAACTTGAAATCCTCATTAGAATATAATATGTACTCAATGTTTTGTTATTCATCAAAATCACTGGGTGGAGCCAACAATCTCCCCCTTTTTGATGATGACAAAACCTTGAGAAAAAGACAATATAGTTCAACCTTTAACCATTTAATTTATATACATGAATTTTAGTCACAGTAGAGGCAACAACTTTATAGATAGGAGGAAACAATCTCCCCCTTAATTAGATACTTCTTATTAAGGTAACCTTCAAAGATTCTTGGAAGTGAAATCAGTATAAACAATATAATACACCTTTTTCTCAATAAAAATCAATATTCTTGTTCTTCATAAAATCAAATTTACTTGTTCTCAATAAAATTAAAATCATTACTTGTTCTCCCCCTTTTTGTCAATCATAAGAAAGGGAATAACCTCCCCCTCACAATTAGCATGGATACAAAAGAGAGTAGAGAAACAAATATCAGAGCTGAAATTATGCTAATATCAAGGAATATCAGAGTTAAAATATATCATTATAACGAGTATCAGAGCTAAAGAATGATAAACTGATGCACAAAATTTTCAAGATAACAAGGTACTGAACAAAAACACATATATATATGAGATAAATTTTTAGTACAAAAGAGCTGAAACATACAGATATAAATAGAGTCAATTAAGTATGAAACATACAAAACAAGATCTGAAACAGACATCTGTGAGGCTAATTCTCATCAGATGGAACATCAAGACTGAAAGGAGCACTAATCCTAGATCTGGTGGCTAAAGCCCTAGGAGGTGCTAAAGCTCTAAGACTCCTGGTATGGCCAGCAGGGCCAAAAGCGGGTACAATCCTAGAAGATCTGGTAGAAGGAGGTGAAAGATGATCAGCTGGCTCAACAGGATCCGGAACGAAATCAACCAGTGCAGTAGAAGGAGCAGGTGTAGTAGGAGGATCTCGACTGACCACCTCATAAGCATCAGCTCCGCCTACACTGTCGCTGTCAGTGCCCACTACCTCAGTGGCTCGGTCAACATCCTGATCACCACCGTCAGCAAAATCAGCATGGTTGCTCTGGTGATCGCCGCCATCATCATCATCATCATCGTCATCATCATCATCAGATCGAGCAAGTGCAGGTGCAGCAGGAGGTATAAGTAATCTCAAAAGACTCTCAAGGCGTGTAAATCCCTCCTCCATGGATCTGCGAATCTCAGCATGCTCCGAGGTAGTCTTTGCTCGTAGAAGCTCGACCTCGCTACGCAGCTGAGTCACCTCTCCTCTGATCTGTGTGAACTGTGCTCTGGCATGCTCCTCAAAAGATAATCCGGTAGATGGAGGTGGAGGAGCTGAAGCGTCAAGCGACAGGTGCTCTACCTGTGTCGATGGCATATCTACTGGAGGAAGGACTGCTGGCTCAGATGGTCCAGCCTCGGTCTCTCGAATCTCATCCTCCTCATCTGGCTCCTGGCCAGACTCTCTCCGAACCCATCGACCTCCAACCATCCTGAATCCCATCCGATGCAGTGACCTCTCATCATATACATCCGTGTGCAGTATCTCCTTGGGGATCTCCCCCTCCAATGATACTCCATAAGCTCTGAAATGACGGGTCAGTGCCATCCCATATGGAAAACAGTGTCGGCACTAAGTGGCAGCATCATGCATCTATGAAAGCATCAAGGCGGGTATATCAATCGGTCTCCTCTCGATCAGACTGGTCATCAACATCAGCTCTCTCTCGGTGATGAAATCGAATCTGCCAGTCTTCGGTAGAAGGATCTGTGCAGTAATGTGGTGCAGCAGTCGCATCTCTAAAGATAACTGGTTCGCGGTAACCACTGAGATACCATGAACATCCTCTCGCTCAAGGATGCATCTGAAAGCCGCCTCTCTATCATCAACAGAAAATGCACAGACTCCTCTCCGGGGTATCTCCCATACTCGGCTCAGCAGCTCATCAGTCAAAGAAATCTGTGTACCCCTGACGGATGTCGTCCATAAAACTCGTCGACAGTCCAGTGCACCGTAGAACTCCCTCACCAGGTGAGGATAGTATCTCTCCTGCATGGTGCAGAAGGGTACTAGTCCTGCATCTATGAGTATCTCCCTAATGCCAAAGTGGTGCCTGTCGAAACACTGTAGGTCAACTCTCCTCCCTGAAGCTACAGACTTCCCTGCCATCCTCTCTGTAGGGGGGGAGCTCGGAGTGGCTGTACTGCTCTGCTATGCGGGATCAAATCTGGCCTTTGACCTCCTCTCAGTACCCTGACTAGGCCTCGCCCTAACTGCAAGTCTCTTCCTAGGACCCATATCAGCCAACTGACCAGGAAGAATGAAGAAGGGTTTAGAACAAAGGACTGGCCATAGATTGAGATTAGAGTTCAGATAGGTTTCGAAAACCAGAATCAATAAATTTTGATCAAATGACAAATTTTTGAGCAAAATTTGTAGGAAAAAATTTTGTTAAGTGGAACACATTTGAATCCCAAAAAAAATATTTGTAAGGTCTAAAAATTAAAAACCATGGGATTTGGTTTTAATCACTTAGGGTTTTTGCAAATAGGCAAAAAAGTTGCAAATGTATTACTAAAAACCTTTCTAAATCATCATTAAATGGATTTAGTATGCTTAAATTAGATGAAAACCCAATTTATTTTGCCCAAAATTGATGAAACAGTGATTTTTGTGAAAAAGGGTTGAAAAATGCCCAAAAGATGAGGGAAATCCAAAAAACAAATCTAAAACATGATTCCCTCAAATGGAGTTTTAGAAATTCACTAAAACATGCAAAAATCCGGTTAGATTCAAGAAAATATTCGGAAAACCTAAAACACGATCGTTTGGTTCGAAAACAATAAAATTAAAAACATAGAAAAATAAAAACGAAATTAGAGAGGGAAAATACCTATTTGTGAAGGATTGAGGGTGAAAGGACGGATTTGGACAGGGGGGACCACTGTTCCAAGAAAATTGGGGGAAGAGAATTTAAAAAATAACCTTTGTTCGGTTCGTTTAAAAATAGTTCAGATTCGCAAGTGTCGACACTTCGGATTTGTCAAGTGTCGACACTTGGTCAGGTGTTGACACTTGACACTTTCCAAGTGTCGACACTTGGCCAAGAAAATTCGAGAAATTCAGAAAAAATAGGAAAAAAAATTTTGACAAATTTCTTGGGGTTTTAAACAATAGGTTTTGAGCTATAGGACTTAGGTAAAATGATACTAAGAGAGTCCTAGGAGAATGGATCAATGACACCTAACTCTCTTCTAATCAAACAGAACCTATCCTCACTCAAAGGCTTTGTAAACACATCAGCTAACTGATCATTAGTACAAACAAAATCAAGAATTACATTAGAGTTTTGTGCATGATCTCTTATGAAATGATGTCTTATTTCAATGTGTTTACTTCTTGAATGTTGCACAGGATTTTTAGATAGGTTGATTGCACTAGTATTGTCACATCTTATGGGTGTCTTAGTTAGTTTAATGCCAAAATCTTCAAGTTGTTGTTTGATCCAGAGGATTTGAGTACAACAGCTCCCAGCTGCTATATATTCGGCTTCCGCCATAGATAGAGCAACTGAGTTCTGTTTCTTGCTACTCCAGGAGATCAAATTTACTCCAAGAAACTGACAGGTTCCACTAGTACTTTTACGATCAAGTTTACACCCAGCAAAATCAGCATCAGAATAAGCAATTAAATCAAATGAAGATTCTCTAGAGTACCATAAACCAATTCCAATTGTGCTAGATAGATATCTAAGTATGCGTTTAACAGCCAAAAGATGAGACTCTTTAGGATTGGACTGATATCTAGCACACATACAGACACTAAACATGATATCTGGCCTATTGGCAGTAAGATATAATAATGAACCAATCATGCCATGATATAATTTTTGGTCTATTGACTTACCTGATTCATCCTTGTCAAGTCTACATATGGAGCTCATAGGGGTACCTAATGGCTTAGTGTTCTCCATCCCAAACTTCTTGAGTATTTCTCTTGTGTATTTTGTTTGGTTGATGAAGATCCCCTCTTTGGTTTGCCTTATCTGGAGTCCGAGGAAGAAATTCAGTTCTCCCATCATGCTCATCTCGAACTCACCCTGCATTAGACTTGCAAAATCTTGACAAAGAGATTCATTAGTAGCACCAAATATTATATCATCAACATAGATTTGTACTACTAAGAGATCATCATTCTTTTTCTTTAAAAATAATGTTTTATCTACATTGCCTCTAGTAAAATTTTTTTTCAGCAAAAAAGAGCTTAAACGTTCATACCAAGCTCTTGGAGCTTGTTTTAATCCATATAAGGCTTTATGAAGTTTATAAACATAATTTGGAAATTCAGAAATTTCAAAACCAGGGGGTTGTTCAACATAAACTTCTTCTTCAATTAATCCATTTAAAAAAGCACTTTTAACATCCATCTGATACAGTTTAAAGTTCATGAAACAGAAAAAGCCAACAATAGCCTAATTGCCTCAAGTCTAGCCACAGGAGCAAAGGTTTCATCAAAATCTATCCCTTCCTCCTGATTGTATCCTTTGGCAACTAGTCTGGCTTTATTTCTAATTGCTATTCCATTTTCATCAAGTTTATTTCGAAAAACCCATTTTGTGCCAATAATTGATGTGTTTGAAGGCCTATCCACCGGTGTCCAAACATTGTTCCTTTTAAATTGATTAAGTTCATCTTGCATAGCATTTATCCAATTACTATCACATTCAGCTTCTTCAATAGTTTTAGGTTCAATTTGAGACACAAAAGCTAAGTAATCACAGATATTTCTAAGAGATGATCGAGTACTTACACCTTTAGATGGATCACCTATAATTAGTTCTTTTGGGTGTCCATGAGCATACCTCCATTCTTTTGGTAAAGGATCAACAGTTGATGTATCTTCATCACCTTGTGCTTGATTTCCGTCAGTGTTTTGATCATCATTCTGTTCCTTGGTAAGTCCTTCATTGTTGTTTATTTCTTCAGTTTTCTTGTTACCTGATTCATCAAAAGTACATCTTCTTTTCTTGAAGATTTTTGGTTAGTTTCATCAAATACTACATGAATGGATTCTTCAATAACAAGTGTCCTTCTGTTGAAGACCCTGTATGCCTTACTAGATGTGGAGTAGCCTAGAAAGAGTCCCTCATCTGATTTGGTATCAAATTTACTTAGATTATCTTTACCATTGTTTAAGATGAAACAACGGCATCCAAAATAAGAAAATAACAGATTGAAGGTTTTCTACCCTTCCAAAGCTCATAAGGGGTTTTCTTTAAAATCGGTCGAATTAAAACACGATTTAAATATAGCATGTAGTATTTATGGCTTTCGCCCAAAAGTATCTAGGTAAATCATTTTCACAAAGCATGGTGCATGCCATTTCTTCAAGAGTTCTATTTTTTCTTTCTACTATCCCATTTTATTGAGGTGTCCTAGGTGCAGAAAAATTATGATTAATTTCATTTTCAATACAGAATTTATTAAAATCGGTATTTTCAAATTCAGTTCCATGATCACTTCTTAAAGAAATTACTGAAACACCTTTTTCATTTAAAACTCTTTTGTGAAATCTTATAAATTCAGAAAACGTTTCATCTTTATGTGCTAAAAACATGACCCAAGTAAAACGTGAGAAATCATCTACAATGACTAGACCAAACTTATTACCTCCCAAACTAGATGTTCTAGTAGGCCCAAAGAGGTCCATATGAAGCAATTCCAAAGGTCTAGAAGTAGAGATTACTCCTTTAGGTTTAAAAGAAGATTTTGTTTGTTTTCCAAGTTGACATGCACTGCAAATCTTATCTTTTTCAAAATTAAGTTTAGGCAAATGTTTTATTAAATTCTTTTTGCTAAGTTTTGAAATTAAATGCATGCTAGCATGTCCTAGTCTACGATGCCAAAGCCAACTAGTTTCATCGATCTTAGCTTCCATTGCCACTAGACATTGACCTTTCTGAGTAGGGAGATCATCAAGATCA
Organism: Areca catechu; assembly: GCA_021397845.1. Lineage (NCBI taxonomy): Eukaryota > Viridiplantae > Streptophyta > Magnoliopsida > Arecales > Arecaceae > Areca > Areca catechu. Next base: position 141,077,402 of record CM038051.1, on the reverse strand, counting down.
ACCATATAAATATTGCCATGCCTATGACCGATGAACTTAATGCCATTGTCATCTAGACTAAAAACAATGCACAAAGAAGATTCAAAAACAACTTTAAAATTTTTGTCACAAAATTGACTAATACTAAGCAAGTTATGTTTTAATCCATCAACATATAAAACATTATCAATATAAGAGGTAGGGTGATATGGATTTTACCAATACCGATGATTTTGCCCTTTCCATTATCACCAAAAGTTACATTGCCACCATTTTGATATGTAAGTGATGAAAACTGCTCCACATCTCCTGTCATATGCCTTGAGCAACCGCTATCAAGGTACCACATTCTTTTCTTGTTGGTTGCAAGGCATACCTGCAATAAAGATCAAGTGGAGACTTTAGGTACCCAAGCCATCTTAGGTCCTTTTTGGTTAGTGGTATTGGTTCCTTTTGGAACCCAAACTTTCTTAGTGTTCCTTAATTTTCTTTTATTGCACATATAAGATTTATGTCCTTTAACACCACAAGTATAGCATGTAATTGATGAAGATGCAGGCACAAAGAAATTTTAAAGAGTTTCTGTTTCTTATGAGTTCTGAATCCTAATCCAGCTTTGTCAAATACTACTCTTTGGTTATTTAACAGTAAATTGACTTTTCAGAACTGTAAGTAAATTTTTCAACAAAAGGCTTTAGTTTATCATTTCCTCCTTATATCTTTTGTTTCCATTAAAATTTCTTTGTTTGTCTTGACAATTTTTCATTTGAAAGTAAGTTACTTTTCTTTTCAAGTATATTCTTTTCATTTTCAAGAGCCATAATCTTATCATTTAAATTTTGTTTTGTATTAGAAGGTATTCATTTTCATTTGTAAGGTTGTTGTTTGTTTTAGCTAGTTCCAGATTTTGCTTCTTTAAGTCTTTATGTTTTGACTTTAATTTTTGAAATTCTATGATTAGTTCATCAAAAATTTCATGAAGCTCATCAAAATATTTCATTTTCAGTTTCAGAGCATACCTCTTCTTGATCGGCCATTAGACAAAAATTTGCTACTTCCTGTTCTTCTTCCTCAGAGCTGGAGTCTTCACTTTCACTCCAGGTTGCCATCATGGCCTTCTTTCTTAGCTTTCTTCTGCTTTTCTTTAGTAAGGGGCAGTCTACCTTGAAATGCCTTGGCTTCTTGCACTCAAAACATGTGGGCTGCTCCTCCTTCTTCTCCTTATCCTTTTCTTTACTTGGCTCACCTTTCAGAGGTTTCTTTTTGTAATTGAATTTCTTTTTCCTCATAAACCTTCTGAATTTCTTGCTAACATAGCTGTTTCATCTTCTTCATCATCCTCTTCAGAGTCTTCGCTCGAGTCTTCTCTGGTAGTAGATTTGAATGCTATTATCTTTTTCTTTTTATCCACCTCTCCGTTCTTCTGTTTGAGGGATAGTTCATATGTCATCAAAGAACCCAACATTGTTCCAGCGGGAGAGTGTTGACATCTTTTGCTTCTTCAATTGCAGTGACCTTTGCATCCCATGAAGCTGGTAAAGACCTGAGAAGTTTATTCACAAGTTCACCGTTAGAAATTATTTTTTCTAAACTTCTCTTGCCATTCACAATGTTTGTGAACCTAGTATACATCTCACTGATAGACTCAGTAGGTTCCATTTTAAACATCTCATATGTGTGAATTAGCATGTTAACCTTGGTGGTCTTCACTTGGTGTGTACCCTCATGGGTAACCTCAAGTGTTTCCCAAATCTCCTTTGCGGAGAGACAGTTTGATATTCTATTAAACTCACTAGGATCAAGAGAGCAAAATAACAGGTTCATTGCCTTAGCATTAAGCTCAATTTGCTTAATGTCATTCTTATCCCAATCATCTTCCATTTTAGGGGTGAGAATGCCATTAATCATCATTTTAGGCTGATGAGGACCTTTTATTATTGTTCTCCACAAATTATAATCAAGAGCTTGTATGAATATGCACATGCGTGTCTTCCAGTATGTGTAATTTGTGCCATTAAAAAGTGGGGGTCGGTTTGAAGCTTGACCTTCAACAATACCCATGCCTATTGGGGCTGCCATGATCTTTTACTCAAGATCCTTGGACCTACAAGAGAGTACTGGTGCTCTGATACCACTTGTTGCCCAGAAATGGAGCCCAAGAGAGGGGGTGAATTGGGTCTTTTAAAAATTTAACACAATAAAGTGAAGGTCTAGTGGTGCTTGTGAGCAATAATAAATTAGATGCAAGATGATAGCAATTAATTAAAGAATACGAGAGGAAAAGAGCAATCACACACAAACACAAGGTTTATAGTGGTTCGGTGCAAACCTAGCACCTACATCCACTCCCCAAGCCACCCTTGGGAATTCCACTATAATCCATACCAGATTACAGTTGACTTGTTTTTCACAAGGCTCACAAGTCAAAACCTAAGTTGGTTTTATCACCTAGGCTCACCAACAAACCTAAATACTTGTTTTGTCTTCGGGCTCACAAGTTAACCCTAGTTGGTTTTAACACTTTGGCTCACCAACAAACCACAATAACCTTCTTTCAAGATACCCTTGAAAGCAAGGTTAAAGCACAATAAAATAGATATAAAATTTAAAGCTATAACAAACTCTCTTCAAGAGTAGATTGGAATCTTTGAAGCCCAAAGGATGCTTTGTCTTCACTCTTCTTCTAGTTGCCTCCTTTTTGGAATGTAGTAAAGTTGAGCTAGTAGGCTTTTTCAGTGGAATCAAGCTAGAAGAGGCTTTTGATTTAAAGTTTGGAGATAATATTGGCTTTTTGGCTTTTGAGTGGACTTGAATGCTCTTGAATAGATTTCTCTCTTCTTTTTCTTTTCTTTTCTTCACTTCTCTTCACATCTCTACTTTTAAAATGAGGTTGGTGGAGATTAAATACACCAAAAACCTTCTAAAAATAGTTTGTGACCGTTGGAGCATTGAAAATAGCCGTTTGAAGCTTGAAAATCAGTTTCTGCAAGCCAGAAAAATAGATCCATTAGAGCTGTCAGGCTGCAAGTGTCGTGGCTATCAGGTGTCGACACTTGATTTCTGGGAGTCGACACTTGAACATTCAAGTGTCGATACTTGATGCACAGGTGTCGACACTTGACACAAAAATCCCTGAAACAACAAAGTTCTGTATTTTCAAAAATCTCAGGCCTTGAGTCGACACTTGGAACCTAAGTGTCGACACTTGGTGTTGACACTTGAATATAGGTGTCGACACTTGGCATGCCAAGAATTTTGTCCATGCCAAATGCTGAAGTGTCGACACTTGACTGTCCAGGTGTCGACACTTGAGACTGAAAACATCCAGATTCAAGTGTAAATGCCTCGAAATCAAAAATAAAATTCATGAATGCATAAATACATAATAGTTAAGTAATTATAAGCCATTTTTCAATTAAGAGGATGCCCGGATATGTGAGAATTGCTCCATGCCATTGCGTGCCATACACCATAAGTTTTTGGAATTTTGAAGTGCTTTCTTCCTGAAAACTTACAACTTGAAATCCTCATTAGAATACAATATGTACTCAATATTTTGTTATTCATCAAAATCACTGGGTGGAGCCAATAGATCTCTTCGCTGCGATCTTCACCGAGCACTTCAGACATTGTCAGGTACACCCCCTCTACCTCCAATCTTATTATTATAGGAGAACTTGCCCTAACCGAGGCTTCTCAGCCCCGGCGATCCTTCTTTAGTACTTTTCTAGGTTCTAATCTGCATGCTTGGCTTCAAAAACTCATATAAAATTCCCTACAACTAATTTTGATCTGAAATTCGGGAATTAATCACCTAACCCCACATATAAAACATACAAAAAGAATTGCATGCATATTAGTCCCGCATCACCCTCTGCTAGCGATCACCTTTAAGAACACGGTAGGATACATGTCTTTGAAGATAAATCACATCAAGATCCAAGAATAGGAGAAGAAGGAGAAGAAGAAAGAATTCTCTGGAGAAAGGAGATTTTCTTGATTGCACGTCCGAGAAGTTCAATTACATCTCACCCTCAACCTCTCAAGAAGTTATAATATATATATACCTCGGTCACACGTGGCCAAGTACCCCAAACTCCCTCCAGTTGGCACCACTTAAAAATAGCTTATCCATCATTCGAGCTGGCTCTAGACACTAGAGTCGACTCTAAGCATCAGAGCTGACTCGTTCAGACCACAAGATTACCTAACTGTGTAACTGATCGACTCAAACCCATTTGAGATGACTCGACCAGACCATAAGATTTCCTAACTATGTAATCGAGCTGACTCGAACCCAATGAGCCGACTCAACCAAAACACAATCCCCTGTTCTGAGCAGTGCCAACTAGTAGAGTCGACTCTTACATCAAAGGAGCCAACTCTAAGACCCAAACTGATCAAAACTAAGCCTAACACCATGATAGACCGGACCAATACAAGGACATTGACCTAACAAGCCTTGAACGCACCACATGAGACTCAACAATTTCTAGATTAGATCTATAGCATGCATCAGGTAAATCGATGCATGCTGATTTTATTTTCTATACTACATATCATGCTATGATCTTGCTTAGGATTTATTAGAATTATTCTAAATGCATGCTTTTTATTTAAAATAGTTTTAAAATATATTCACTTTAACTACAAATTATAAAAAAAATCATACATAAAATTTCAGGTGATTTTCAATAGTAGTATTAGAGTGATTGATTTTTATAACATAATATGTAAATGTAGAACCTTACATGTTACATGTAATCTTAATCCGAATAACTACTTTGGATTGGGTTGAACACCATGGCTGTTTGATCATAGAAAAAAGTAGGGTTTAAAGACCCTCTCTTCCCATTCAATAGGGTCTCCTATGGCATGCAGGGGTGCCACTTGTAGTTATATCTCATGAACAAGTGAGGTAAAAGAAAAATCATTGAAATTGTTTCAATAATTAGATCTATTTTTTAGCAATTTATTCTTCAATAATTTACTATTTTGATTTGAAATTAATGTATTAGGATATATTTTTATGTTTAGAACATGAAATATAAAATTAATTTTAGTACAAGACTATATCATATAGTTGAGATCTAAAAGTGTTTAATGTATATGTAATGCATATAAATTATTTAGATCTAAAATCTAGAAAAAATTCATCATTAGTATAGGACTTATCCCAGATTGGTAACATCAAAAGTTCTTCAAATCACTGATTGGTAACATCCTTCCCTTCTTTAAATTTTCGATTTGATGAAGATTAGCTATCCTAATCCAAGAGTTTCTCAATTCTCGGGTCCTAGAATTAATTATTTTGCATGAGTTTGCCTGCGATACGATGATTCTATGCATTACTATTCTTCTTACTGGTTCTTACTTTTATTTGAGAATTTAGCCTATAAATCTAAATTATAAAATCACAAAAAATTACTTTACTATTTTTCCTACATGATTAGCAATCTTAGAGTCATCCCACATCAGTTTGGTATCAGAGCAAGTTTAGGATAGTTTTTTATTTGCTTTGCATTCACAAACTCTAATTTGGCATTCTGTCCACTGCATTAGGTAACAGTTTTGCATCTATTTTTGACCATTTAGGAATTTTATTTTTTTGAAATTTGCATTAATTGTTCTCTGTTGAGTCCTTTATTTTATCAAAGCTTTTAATTAATTATATAGAAACCCTAAATCATAAAAATTTTGCATATTAGAAACCATAACAAAATCCTGATAATTTCTGCAGCAATCTAAAAAACCCTAGGTTTGAATCATCTAGAATTTTTTTTTTTCTTGAAATTTAGTAGGTTTCATCAACACTATCCATCCTCTATTCCAGATTTTTTTGATTTTTTAATGCATCAGGATCTGTGCCAAATGTTGCACATCTAAACCCTAATTTTTTGATTTCTGCTATTTTTTGCATGCTTAACTCAACCTAACCTAATCAACTTCCAAACCCCCCAATCCCAAGCTAAACTTTGTTTGATAACCCCAGTTAACCTAAACCTAACTTGACATCTCATAAACTAATTAAAAATTATTTTATTTTTTGATTGTTTTAGATTGCATCCAGACCATTAAATGTTCATCATCTTTTAATCTAATCTTAAGGGCAATCAATATAACATCAGGGCAGGAGGTCATAACCAGTCCTGGGCCAAAAACAACCATCCAGTATTTTCACCCAAGCCTAATTAAAATCAATTAGACTTAAATTGCCCTAGAGGGATAGGTGACATCAACAGGTCGGGTCGGAGCTGTGTGGGCCAACTAGAGCATTTAATCCTGTGGCTATTACTGAAATCTGGTGTCTAAGGCTGAGGGTCTAGAGTCAAACGACCTAAGTGGTGTTGTGGTTTTTAATTGGGTCCCTATGAAAGCATGGGGGGCCTCCCACACTCCCACCCTCTACCTGGCCAGAGGAAGAATTAGCTACTGGGTTAAGTATAAGTTGAGCTAACCCACATAGTTTTGGTTCTAAGCCTAGGAAACCCAAGATTAAGCTAACCTATTTTGCATGCTTGGCTGTACCATTCCATTCTGATTGCTTGATTGAGTGTATGACCACTAGAGTAGGAACCTAATACCATAAGCTAAACCCCAAACCAACTCAGCCATGGATCCCAATTTTGAAGCCATCATGAACCAGCTTGCCCATTTAACTACCTAAATGAAAAAAGCCAATATCCAATCTCAAAACCAGTTTACCCAACTAAACCAATCCAACGCCCAAATTAATGCTAAACTTGACCAAACCCAAGATAAGTTAACCCAATTTACCCTATCCCAGAACCAAATGAATCATAGATTCAACCAAGTAGATCAACGATTTGACCAGGCAACCATTAGGATCAACCAGTTAACGACTAGTTTTGACCAAGTAGAAGATCGGTTAGGAACCCTAGACAAGACTCATAGAGTCAAACCCTTGCCCTATGAGCCCCAAGAACCCATAGTCCCTAGATATGAACCCAGTAGTACCCCCCTATCCCTCAGTCAACCTGAACCCTATAGGATCAATACCCCTAGATTTGAGCCTAATATTAGTCAGGTATCCCTTAGCCAACCCCCTCTTACCACCTCATTGGTTCATCAAAAAGATATTGAGGAGGAGATATATGAGGCTGACCCATGCTTAGTGGACGAGTATAAGGAGAAAGAAGAGGAGTTCCCCATGGATGACCTAAGATTAGTTGACCCTGACCATACTTAGGTAGAAATCGATCAAGAATTAGTTGACCAAGTAGATAACCAAGTAGAAAACCACCCAACATTAGTTGAACCTGACCACACCCAAGCTGAACCGGTAGTAGAAGACCAGTTAGAGGAAAAGAATCCAATTGTAGAGCCTAGTCATAATTTCCTAAGCCAAAATAATTTAGTAAGGACTTGATTTCTTATCAGTACCCTCAGGATGAATTCACACTTTTAACTCCCATTAATCTCTTCCCAAAATTAGTGACCCATTTTTCCATCATGCCAACCCAGTAGATATACCTCAACCTCATAAGATCAACCTCATTAGTATAGAACTTATCCCTGAAACACCTTCTTATCTCCTAGTCTATCCAATTAACCCCGAACCCTTTTCTTACTTTCCACCCAATCAAACTAACCCTGAACCCACCTCTTATTTTCTACCATTTCCAGAAACTTCTTCTATTTTCATTACTATTAGGTTGCATTTTATAGGAATTTGCATGATGCATTCATTCTTTAAGCATGTCATATTTGCATCTTACTTTAGGAGAACCCTATGGCACCTAGTAGGAGTACATAGTAAGTTCTCATGTGAATGCCATGCTAGGGTCAAACCTAAAGAGTCTATAATCTATTAGGTTTTGTCCCGTAGAGTCCAATAAATTTCCTTCAAAAGGATGTCTAGTCGAGTCTTTTAGGTGTCAGTCTTGAGTCCAATAAAATTCACAGTCCTAACCCATTTGTCTGCACCTACACTAGCCTTTGCATAGCATATGCATCATGAAATTAGTCAAGAGCTGAATGTAATTAATGAACTAAATAATAACTTGGCAAATTCCCAAAAGAAAGATAAAGATTTTTATGTAGAGGAATATGTGATTGTCAAAAAAAATTCTGCTTGCAAAGCTGGCCCATCCAAAATAATGAATAGTAGTGGATCCAATGGCTATGTGCCTGAGATATCACTTGATTTAGGTATTAGCTCCACCTTCATCACCTCAGACTTTGTATAGTCTAGGGAGCCAGTAGTGATACCCAGCAAGCCCCTTAAGCCACTCCCGTTCTTTAAGAGAGAACCCACCCCAGAGCGACCATATATAATTTAGCCTTATGGTGAGGTAAAGATTGAATGAGCACTGGATGATCAAGCTATCGGTACCCAAGATAGAGACTGTCAGCGATATTTGGTCTAGTGGCAAGGTCAGCCAGAATCTGAGGACTTGTGGAATGTTGGTGCGGATGTGTAGAGCGCCTAAACCCAGACCCTCCTTGAGCCAAATTGACCCATACTTATGGGGTCGAGTTCCTCCTGCCCTGGGAGAATTGGTGGGGACACCAGGATCAAACACAGATCCCTGGATCCCATATGGTTTAATTAGTCATGTATCAAAGTTTTGAAAATTTTGTAATCAATTAAGATCGAGTCCTGTAATAAGTTGAGGTTAGTTGATTTGTCTCAACCCTCAACTTAGTCAGTATTTTGAGTCTTGTACATCAATTATGAGTCTAGTATGAGCCCAATTTTTATACAAGAGAGGATGTCACCCTATTTTGGAGTTCCACCAGGCCACATATAGGAGTCAGAGGCCACTACATCAGCCCAGTGGATTTTGTGTGACAACCCAGGATCCAAGATGCTTCTAGAAATCCTGATTCCTTCAAGATGCCCTCCAGATGCCCAGATTTCCTTCCAGATGTTAGAGCATATTCCTAAACCAAGGCATCCATGATTTCAAAGGTCCACCTGCATCCCAGCCCAAAGAAATCAAGCCTAGGTGCCAAGCCCAAGCCCTTAAGAAACAAGATTCTAGGAATATTCTTGCTACCAGGCTACTAGGCCACCCCAGCTTCCAGAGGCCCAAACCCATGCACCCAAGCCCCTTTGGGCCAGCCACTTGCTGCTCCTAAAGGCCCAGCACACCCCCCTAGGTGTCCTTGAAGTGTTGACCACGTCCAAAGAGGTTTGACCAAGTCTAAGTTGAAGAGAAGAAGGAGAAGACCAAGTTTATTCCTAACTTAGTTGGGATTTCTAATCCTTTCAAACTTTGTAATTCTAACCTAGCTAGGAAAGGACTTGTATTCCAATTTGGAAGAGAACTTGTAACCCAAGTATAACCATGGTTTGTGAGGGCATGGGAACTCCATAAATATCCCACCCCTCCCCCACTTGTAAGCATCTTTCTCTTATGAATAAACCTTGCTGAAATTTTGAGTTATTGCCTTATGTTGGTGTTTTGTTTTGGTTCTTTGGTTGGTGTTTTTGTGCTTGGACAAATTCCTTGCTGCCCTAGCATCCTTCCATGCACAACTCACTACCATCCAAGCCTTCACACATCCAAGAAGGAGTGCTCTAGGCCGCCAAGCAGGAAGATCTTCAACAAGCTTCAAACAGCCCAGCTTCTAATCCCTAACCTGATTCTTTCTAAACCTAGTTTCCTTTCCTTTTCTTACTTGCTATTTTGATTGACCCTTGATGTTTTGCAGGATCTCCAAGGTGTTTCACCTCCCTAGAGGAGGCTTTTCTTTCATCCGAAACCATCCAAATAAGCCATCTAATCAAAGAAACCAAACTTCATCATCTAGACTCTAATCAGAGTACTATGTGATCTCTTCATCAAAAGTTCTTCAAATCACTGATTCGTAACATCCTTCCCTTCTTTAAATTTCTGATTTGATGAAGATTAGCTATCCTAATCTGAGAGTTGCTCAATTCTCAGGTCCTGAAATTTATTATTTTGCATGAGTTTGCCTATGATACGATGATTCTATGCATTACTATTATTCTTACTAGTTCTTACTTTTATTTAGGAATTTAACCTATAAATCTAAATTATAAAAATTATAAAAAAATTAGTTTACTATTTTTCCTACATGATTAGCAATCTTAGAGTCATCCCGCATCACATGGTCTATTCGAGTTACTATAAACCTATGAAAAGAATCATTAGCTCCATAAGGGATTAGTGAATGTAGTGGGAGGATCAACAGGATGGCATCCCTTTAAGAAAGGAAAGAAGAAAAATAAGAAAAGGTATAAAGTGCTCCAGTAACTAAGCCAGGTCAAACCAAAAAGTTGAAAGTCGACCATACTCAAGCTAAATGCTTCTTCTGTAAGAAGTAGGGACACTAGAAGAGAAATTGTCCCCTTTACATTGCCTCTAAGACCCGATCAAGCCAAGGAAGAAGAACCAGTGAGGCATTGCTGGACAAGGTACTTATATGATAATACATTATAATCTTTCTATTTGTGATACTGCTACCTGGGTATTAGATATTGGAAGCCCTATTAATATTTGTAATTCATTACAGGGACTTCAAGTCAGTAGATGATTAAAAATGATGAGAAATTCCTAAACATTGGAGATGGAAGATCTGTTTCAGTTCTAGCTTTAGGAATACTCAAGCATGTTTTTGATTATAGTGTCATTGTTTTAGGTGATTGTCACTATTATCTTAGTTTTTTGATGAATGTGATCTTTGTAGGCCTTTTGGCCAAACATGATTATCATTTGTTAATAAAAGATAGTTATTGTGATATCATTTTGAATGATGTTACTATAATACATGGATAACTGAAGAATGGCATTTATGCTTTATCATAGCCTGTGAATGTAATGTACACATCTAATAAACACCCTAGGATTAAAAATATTTTTGATGTCTACCTTTGACATTGTAGGCTAGGTCATGCTAACAAGAATAGGATGAACAAGTTATCTTAAGAGGGAATCCTTAAGATCAATGATTTTGAATCATTACCATCCTACGAATCTTGTTTTCTTGGAAAGATGACTAAGTCACCTTTTATTGGAAAGGGTGAAAGAGCCACTAAGGTTTTAAGTCTAATATATAATGATGTATATAGAACCATGAATACTTTAGTGATAGGCGGATATCACTACTTCATCATGTTTATTGACGATCTATAAGGTATAGGTTTGTCTACTTGATGAGACATAAGTCAAGGTCATTTGAGATGTTCTAATGATTTCATAATGAAATAGAAAAATAAACTTGTTAGTATATTAAAATCCTTCAATCTGATGAGGTGAATATCTTACTAGTGAATTTATAACATATTTGGAAGAGAATGGAATTCTCTTAGAATGGACTTCTCCCGGACACCTCAATATAATGGAGTGTCTGAAAGAAGGAATCAAACTCTATTAGACATGGTTTGATCCATGATGGAGTTTGTGAGTTTGCCTATCTCCTTCTAGAGATATGCATTAGAGTTAGCTTATTATATTCTAGGTAGAATTTCTAGCAAGTCTATAGACAAAACTCCATATGAAATATGGACAGGGCATAAGTCGGTACTCTCACACCTTAGGGTCTGGGGATGTCCAGCTTATGTTGGACATTTAAAAATACATAAGTTTGGGCCTAGGTTTGATAGGTGTACATTTATAGGGTACCCGAAGGAAACTAAGGATTATTTCTCTATCATACTGATGAACACAATGTGTTTATTAGTAATATGGTAGTCTTTTTGGAAAAAGAGTTCTACAGGGAAGGAACTAATGCCTCTAAGGTTGAACTTGAAAAAGTTCAACAGGTAGAAAAATTGACATAATTAACTGAACCAAAACTCAATCTGATCTAGAGCCTATTATGGAGGCAACCTTAAGGAGAGCTGGTAGGGTAATGTGTCAACCAGATAGATACTATAGTTTCTTGGTTTTGGATGGTGATCCTATTGAACTTGATGAAAATAATGATGATCCGATCACCTATATGTATGCGATGCAGAGTTCTAACTCTAAGAAACAGCTTGAAGCCATTAAATTCAAAATGGAGTTCATGAAAATCAACTATGTATGGACACTCATTCACCCACCTGAAGGAGTGAAAACCTTAGGATGTAAGTAGATTTTCAAAAGAAAAAGGGGCATAGATGGAAAGGTGGAGACCAATAAAGCTCATTTGGTTGCCAAGGGATTCGTCAGCATTATGGTATTGACTATGACAAGACATTTTTGCCTGTAGTAATGCTCAAATCAATTCGAATCATGCTTGCGATGGTGGCACATCTTGATTATGAAATATGACAAATGGATGTGTAAAATGCTTTCCTAAATGGAGAGTTAGAGGAAGAGTTGTATATGATAGAGCCTGAAAGGTTCACATCCATAGATGAAAGAAAGGTGTGCAAGCTTTAGAGATCTATTTATAGATTGAAGCAGCCATCTCAGAGTTGGAACATGTATTTTGATAAAGTGATTAGAGCATATGGCTTCGTTAGGAATGGAGAAGAGCCCTGTATATATAAATGGACTAATGGTTCAGTTATAGTAATTCTTGTTTTGTATATGGATGACATTCTCTTAATCGAGAATGATATTCTTACATTGCAAGGAATAAAAGTATGGCTGCCTTCTCAATTCTCCATGAAGGAGTTGGGAGAAGCATCCTACATTACTGGGATGAAGATCTATAGGGATAGATCTAAAAGGTTGCTAGGATTGACTCAGTCGATATACATTGAGACCATGCTGATGTAGCTTAGCATGGTGAATTTCAAGAAAGGCTATCATTTGATAGGCCATAGAATTAATCTCTCAAAGAAGGATTGTCTGATAAGTTCTCAAGAAAGAGAGTGCATGAGTAGGATTTCATATGTCCTAGTAGTGGAATCTATCATGTATGCTATGACATGTATGAGACTAGATTTCGTATACTCACTAGAATTAGTGAGTAGATACCAATCTAATCTGGGTGAGAACCATTGGAAGGTCATAAAAACCATTCTTAAATATTTAAGAAATCTAAGAACTAGTGGCTCATTTATGGAGATTCTAACTTAAAACTAGTTGCTTATACTAATGAGTTTTTAGCCAGATAGGGACAACAACAAGAGTGTGTCAGGTTATATTTTTACCTTGAATGGAGGCACTATTTACTGCAAAAGTTCCAAGCTATATATTATGGCCAATTTTATATGCAAGGAGTATGTTGCGGTATCCGATGCTACAAAAGAAGCCATTTGATTGTGGAAGTTCATCACCAAGCTTGGAGTGGAACCCTTCATTGATGGCCCAGTTCTCTTATATTGTGATAGCACTAGGGCCATAACTTAAGCAAAGGAACCAAAGGCTCATCAACGGACCAAGTACATTCTATGTCGCTTCCACCTTGTCTAGAAAATAGTGGGTCAAGATGACATTGACCTTAAAAAGATTGATGGAAAGGAGAACTTGGTTAACCCATGTACTAAAGCCCTTAGAGTCAAACAGTTCGATGACCACAAGTGAAAGATGGGTATTCGATACTGTTACGATTGGCTCTAATCCAAGTAAGAGTTGTTAGAAAATGTGTTGATGCGGGATGAAAGATGCAAAACTAAATCTAATAATCCTAAGAATAATTATCTTTAATTAAGTAGAGATTAATTTATGTAATTTCTAGAATTATGACTCAAAAGTATTCAAATGAACTCAATTAGCAACTAGTTACTATACCCGCAATGTAAATCAATCAAAACAAATTAAGAAACAGGACTTGATGATTGAGAAATCACCTAAACTAGGGTTCTTGCTTTCAAAGAATCAGAGCTAAAGAGTTGAGGAGGGGTTTCTTTTACCAATGAAGATTCCCATTGTTCTTGATGTCGATCAATTTTAGCACTCTAGGATTTGCTGTAGAACTTCAAGATTATCGATCTTCGGGATTCTGATCTTCAACGAGGTTGGTTTCGAGGCAAAGAAACCATCACTTTAGATCTTGATCATTTAAAATCAGTCACAAAAAAAAGATTAGAAGGTGTGGAAGGTGGAAGAAGACTGAAAGAAAGAAGGAAGAGAAGGAAGATTGAAAGGTGGAGTTAAGGTTTTGGATGATTAGATGGATAGGTAGGCCTCACGCCCAAGGACCTCATGCCCTCTCCCTCACGGAGTTCAATGCTCTCACAACAAAGGATTTAAGAGAAAACTCTCAATTTATTTCATAAAAACTTGAATTATTACAAGGAGTTTAATGGTGGTATATGTAGACCATAAACAAGAATCATAAGGGTTACAAATGCTTGAGTTCTTGTTGGAAGGGAAAGAACTCCATGGAATTGGCTTCCCTTTGGCATCAAAGTCCCTTGAATTTCCTCTTGGCATCTTGGACTCTTGGCATCTGGATTTCTCGGGCTTCATCCATTTGGGTGACAACAATTAATAAGCTTCATAGGTTGGGTGACAAGAATGAGGATGAAGTTATTGGGTTTCTTGGATTTCGATGGCACAGCGGAATAATGGATTTCAAAAATTTCATTCTTGAAAACCCTAACAACTAGAAACCCTAAGCCCAAGATCCCTTATTCACTACAATCAATAAGTCATTAAATTAGGGTTATGAAGAATACCTGAAATGCTAATTCCTTCTTCTTTCCACTAGACACACAAGTGCATGCCCTCCAACAGTGATCCACACAGGAGTCAAGCCTAGGAACCACTCCTAAGCATATTGCTTAAGCCACTGGGACTCTTCTGAAGGCCTTTCTTCCTTTGGCAGCCTCTCTTTCCTTGCCTAGGTCCTTGCCCTCCAATAGAGCACTCTGAGCCCTTTCCAAAACTCTCTTCACTTTCACTTTCACTTCCTAGTTCACTTCCTAAAACCCTTGTCTTGAAATGAAGAAGTTGTCTTAAAACAAGACCTAAATTATAATAAGGGAAAAAGAGACAAGGAGAGTGTGGCAGAGTGTGAGTATAAAAAATGCAGGAAAGAAAAAAATTTTGTGATCCCATCAGCCTAAACACTAATCGCTATTTATTGGAGAGGGGGAGGTGCCAGATAAGCCTTATCATCAGCCTTTGATCTGTCCAAACATAGATCATATAAGACCCTTCACTAAGAAGGAGTTTTATCTTGAAGCACCATGTCCCTTCTTGCACCTAGAGACAAGATTTTTTGTCTCTTCGGTTCCTAGCCGAATTCTCCACATGCCACATGTGATTTTCTGGTTATAAGAAGGCCAAGGGATGTGGCTTTTGAATGAGAAGCATTGGTGATTTAAAGGGACTTAAAGCAAAAGGACTTTGCTTACTTGAATTAGTGCCAAAATGAAGAGACGCGACTCTTCACTTTGCGCCAACTTCCTTCCATGCCATCTTTCCTTTATTTGACCGATCAAAGACCATGCAATATAGGTGTCATATGAAAGAAGAAAAAATAGTTTATCACCTTATAAGTGATTAACAAGTAGAAGGACTCTTGGTCCTTCTACGCCCCTTTAATTGCCGACCCCTTCATTTGTTGCCAAGAGTCCTTCCAACTTAGGACTCTCCAAATAATCAAGATAAAAGCTGAATAAATCTGGATAAAACTAGATTAGTGCTGCCCCACATTGGACTAAACCGAATCCAAGATTCCCTCAAATTGGCTAGCCTATTAAGCAACCTTATAGACCCAATTCAATTAGGTTAGGAATTAGGTTAGCCTACACATGCTAGTGTGTAATCTAGCTAACCAATTATGACCCCATGACCCTAATTGACTTCCTAGGCCAACTCCCTAATGTGTGTGACCCTTTGGGTTTCACATCTAGCCAGCAATAGATCTAGGTCCGAGCTAATTCGATCCAATCAAACCCGATTGACCTCATTAGGTCAAATTAAGCTGACCTATGTTACCAATTCGAACCAGCTTTTAAATTGACTCATGAATTCAATTCAATTAATTCATGAAAACCCACAAGACATGATTTACATCTGGCAATATGTTATGTCTATCCAGAAGATGAGATATTTGATAAAAAGTACCAAAATACTCTTTAGTGAAAAGTTACCGTGCAATTCAATTTTTTGATCTCTCTTTATCCCAAGTACGTGATGGGTATGGATAATTGTCAAACCCTAGCACTTAGTCATTTTGAATCTTAATTCGATAATAAAAACTCTACTGATGATTGATTAGAAAACACTTCTAATCTCATCTTGCTTTGATCAAAGACTCCTTGAGTCATCAATCAAAGAGATTACTTGGGATAACATTTCCTCTTACTAGGAACGATCTATTTCTTGTTGGTCCACTCACATCCTTCATACACCTTCCACCATATCTGAGAACACCCCGTACATAACTCACTGCCATGAATGAGTATGAACCAAAACATGACTTAGTGTGTATAAGGAACCATGGTGATCTTAGGTCTAAAGATCACTTGCACAACTCCCACTATGAAAACTATCTCTTGACAAGTAGTAAGACTTCCATAAGACATTCTCAGTGCGGATCAGTTCAGTGAACTCATACCCTAATGAGCACCCTTGTCCTTGTATTAGTGTCTTTACACAAGTGGCTATGAGACCAACCACCCTCACCATCGAGCATACATAGGATAAGCTAGTCATTTCGAAAACATTGATCCCCGAATCGATGATTCAACAACTAGGAACATTATAGATTAAGGTTTATAGGAACTTAGGTCTCACCATTATATAATCCATCATAACCCTAAATCCTTTGCCCTAACCTATAGGGTTCATCATAATCTTTGAATAAGACATAGCAGTATGATGAAACAAAAAATGCCTTTAATTAATATAATAATGTCATACAAGAGTTGAAAGATTACAAAAATACCCTTATAAAGATTGACTTTTAGGATAATTTTCTTTCAGAAGTGGGTGACAAGACTCCTTGATGATGGGTTGATGATGGGCGGCCAAGATGACTTCTTGATTGGCCTTGAAAGATGGATTCTTGAGTTTTGATGATAAGGGCTCTTGCATTTGTAGAACTCTTCCATTTGGATAAAAGAAATTCATGAATTCTTATAGGACTCTTAAGTTCTTGAATTCTTGAATTCTTGGAACTTGGTAGGCTTGAACTTCTTGATTGGCATCCTGAATTGGACTCATGTGGATGACTTGGACTTGTATGATGATGTGGAATGACATGTGATGTGGCAGGGTGATGTGGTATTGGCATCCAAGGTGATGGTGACATGGCAGATGATGTGGCATAAGCGTCCAAAGTGGTGAGGTGCCATGAAGTGGATCCCTTACAATCTTGCGATCTTGATCAAGTCCCTAACTAATTACAAGACTCAATTGAAACCGACTAACTAATTAAGGGACCCAATTAAACTAACTTCAAATCCACTTGATCAAATTGAACTAATTTTGATCAAAGACATAACTAACCCTCAAAACAAAAATTGGCTAGGTTTATATATATATACAGGTCTCAATTAGAATTTTGGGATTTATTCATAGGTTTAGGCTTGTACAGGACTCAATTGGAATTAGGGTTTAGGGCTTAGTCATAGGTGATCCACAGAGATGTGGGATTGACCTGTCATTTCTTTCTGGCCTTGGTGTCCGCACCATGTATCCTGTAGCCAATCGTCTAGTTATAAATGGTTAAGCTTTTTATAATTTGTACATGAATCATTAATAAAATAAAAAGTTATTTTTGATAGTTCATCTCTTTTTGCATTTTTCTTTAAGTTTTTTTGAGATGAAATCCTTATAACTACTTTAATTCGATAAAGAAGGATTTATTGAGTAGTTCTTAAACATGTTTATGACCAAATGATGTGTTATTACTTAGGATGATAATGCTTATCATGCATAGATCATTATATGCCATATGGGTTGGTTGTTCTCATAACCAAAGAGTGTGGAGATACTTGTATGGCATGTAAGTGAGTTTAGGTATATATTGTATTGAATGTGACTAACTCTATTGAGTACTCTATTATCGAGAGTATCTCATAGAAGGATATGGGTATAAGCATCCCTCCAAACTGAGATCATCATGGTGACTTGCAAGTAACTCATTATATTTAGGTGCTGGACTATTTGGATTTCTAATATAGTGATGAAAGGTTACTAGGTGCAGTCAAGTACTTATTAAGTCAATGATGAGTCAAGATGGGATTGACTTCTCCAAGGTATTGGAGAAAATGCTCTACTATGTTTCAATTTAGCAAGACCTTGGCGAGGACAATCATTGTGAGGAGTCACAGGACTTAGCAGGTTGAGACATATTTGGATATATTATTCAGAGTTGGTAGTTTACTCTGAAATCATTCTAAGCATTATGGTCAATGGGATGAATTCTATGGAAACCATATGTCTGGGTTCTTGAATGTGGCTTAACAAACAATCAATCTATCCAGATATCGAGAACCATTACCTGATGGCCGCATCAATTAATTCAAAAACTGGTTCTTGGACTATTAGCTTAGTCTTCAAACCTATGGAATCACACACATAAAAAGTTTCTGACCATTCATGATGGCTTATTAATGATTAAGAATCATTTAGTGGCAAAATTATAAATATGATGAATAATTAACCTCGCATAAATATTATAAATTAATAATTAATTAATTATTAATTTATTATAAGAGAATTAATTATTAATTTGATTGCTAATTGGATTAGTTTGATTGAGCAAAGAGGTTTAGGTCAAGTCTAATTGAATTTGGTTCAACTAGGTTTTATCTAATTAGGCTATTCGATGATCTAATCGCTAAGGATTTCAAATTATATTTTAATTCAGACTTGGACTTAGTTAATTTAGATTTAACTAGATTTTAATTAAGACTAATTAGGACCTAATTATATTGAGTACAATTGGTTAAATTAGTTATAACTAAATTAGTTTTGGTTCCTAGCTAATTTTGGTCAAAACTTGGTCAAACCCTAACCTAGGCTAACTTGTTTTCTTTCTTAAAAATTTTCCATGCCTTCCTAGAATTTTTTTTGAATTCTCCATGAAAAAAATTATTTCATTCCATCCTCCCTCATTCCCATTTAGATTAGAATTGGTTTAAATTAAATATAAATTTATTTCAATTTATTTGGATAGTTCTATTAGAAATAGAACACCTGGTCCTATTCAAATAGCATTACCTTATTAATCTAATGCCTCCTTTAATCAAAAAAAATTTACTTCAATTTTTGTTATATATTCATTATTAAGAGAATAATTATGGTGTAAAATTTGAAATAAAATTACTAAGAAAATAAGAGGAAAAGGGTGCATGAATTTTTAATGGGCATGAGAGGTTCTTTGGGGAGCAAGGGTTGAAGGGAGAGAGAAAATAATAGAAAAATAGTAAAAGATAATTTATTATTTATTATTTTCTTCCTCCTTGATCTAGACATCTTTTTTTCTTAGGTTTTTTAGAAGGCTCAAGAAAATCTAAAAAATAAATTATTTTCATCCATCTAATGGCCTTCGCAAAGATCTAGCAGTCCAAAAAGGTTTATTGCATCAGGGCTTCATGTGGATAATTCATAAAGGCTGGATATCCTGTACAGCTATGAAGCAACGTAGAGAGCCCTTATCACATGCCATCAACAGTGATGACCATCAACCTATGTTGACTCCTGGCATGATTTTGATGAATAAAAAAATACTTAAGTATATTTGAGTTCTAATTATATATTAAAAGTATGTTTATCAAGATAAGGTACTCATCAAAGTTAAAGTATGTTATAAGATAAAATTGCTTGACAAATAGTTAAAGAAGTCACTAAAACTAATGGATTTTCAAGTTATATAGACCTTGGCACATAAGAATGACTTTGAAGAACTCAAATTTTGAATTTGGACAAGTTTCGGTAATGTTTCAGCCAAGTGTCAACTAATGAACTCAAGTGTCGACTCACACAAGTTTGAGTTGATACGCAGAAAATGTTTTAGCCAGCATGCTGAAGTGTTGACTCATGAATTACCAAGTGTCGACTCATGGTTAGCCAAGTGTCGACTCAAGACCTGAGACCAAAAAGAAGACAGAACTTGCTGATTTCAAGAATTTGTCCAAGTGTCAACTCATGAAGATGAAGTATCCACTCAACAGAAGAAGTATCGATGCACCAGTACATTCTAGAGAGCTTCAGAAAACTTTTTTGACTCAAGTATCGACTCATAATCTGAAGTATTAACTTAAAGTGTCGACTCATGGACTGAAGTGTCGACACTTGTAGGTTTGAGTGAACAGTAATGGTTAGTTTTTTGAAGCACAGAACTTCTTCAATTTATGTCTAACAACTTTTTCTCCTCTCCAATGGCTATAAATTGTCTTTTAAGGCTTGGAAAGGTATTTAAAGCCTACCAAACATAAAAGGGAAGTAACTAATAAAGAACTAATTGTAAACATCAAGAGCATTCATTACTTTTGAGTGAAGTTGAGCCTTCAAGCATTCAAGTTTCAAAGAGAACATTCAAGTCCATATTCTTAAGCATTGTTTGAGGCTTCAACAACTTGAAGACAAGCTTCTCAACAACATTCAAGAGCTTCATTAAGTTTTATTTGCTTTTTAAGAAAGCTTATTGTACTTTTTACATTGTACTTGAATTATTCTTGTTCTTGCTAGTTTCAAGAGGATTGAAACTAGCTTTGAGGTTTGTTGGTGAGCCTTGTGAAATCCAACTTGGTTTGTTGGTGAACCTTGTAAAAACCAATTTGGATTGTTGGTTAGCCTTGTAAAAACCAACTAGATTTTTTGTTAGCCTTGTAAAAACTAAGAGGTTTTGATTAGAGAGCCTGTAAAACAAATTTACTGTAATCAAGGTTGGATTATAGTGAAATATCCAAGGAAAGCTTGGAGAGTGGATGTAGGTGTTTTGGAATACACTGAACCACTATAAAACTTTTATATTTATGATTGCTATTTACTTTTTCTACATTTACTTTACTACTTCTGTTGCATATTTTCATTGAGCACACAAACACTTTGGAAACACACTAGCACCTATTTTTAATTCTTGCAAAAAATTTAGAAATCCAATACACCCCTCCTCTTGGGTTGCTTTAGCTGGGCAACAAGTGGTATCAGAGCCTTGTACTCAGCAAGTAGGTCTAACCGCCTTGAGTAAAAGATCTATGGTAGTTCAAATAGGTACTAGTGTTGTTGAGGGTCAAGCCTCAAATAGACCACCATTTTTAATGGCACAAATTACATATATTGGAAAACACGCATGCTCATTTATATGCATTCTATTGATTATAATCTTTGAAAAGTAGTAGTTAAAGGTAAACATGTTCCTTCAATTATAGTTATTGGTGTTTCCATTCCAAAGCTTGAAAGAGATTGGGATGAAAATGACATTAAGCAATCTGAGCTTAATGCCAAAGCAATGAACTTGTTGGATCCTAGTGAATTTAATAAGATTTTTATATGTGCATCGAGAAAATATGGGACATACTTGAGGTTACACATGAGGGTACCCATCAAGTAAAAAACACTAAAGTAAATATGCTTGTGTACACATTTAAAATGTATAGAATAGAGCCTAATGAATCCATCACTGGTATGTACACAAGATTTACTTACATTGTTAATGGAATGAGAAGTCTTGGCAAAGCAATGTCTAATACTAATTTTGTTAACACAATTCTCAAGTCTTTGCCATCTTCATGGGATCCAAAGATGATGGCTATCCATGAAGCAAAGGATGTTGAGACCCTATCCTTGGAATAGCTTGTTGGTTCACTCATGACTTATGAGTTGAACCTAAAATAAAAAGTAGTGGATGTGGACAGAAACAAGAAAACAATTGCCCTAAAATCCACTACACCAATGGAACTTTCAAGTGAGAAGTCGAAAGAGAGTAAAAATGAAGATGAAGAGGCTCTAGTGGATAGAAAATTTATAAGATTTATGAGAAAGAAGAAGTACTCATACAAAAAGAAGCCATACAAAGGAAAGCCTAGTAAAGATAAAGGCAAGGATAAAGAAAAAGAAAAGGAGAAGGAGAAGGACCAACCCATTTTTTTTAATGCAAGAAGCCCGGTCATTACAAGTTTGATTGTCCTCTCCTCAAAAAGTTCAAAAGAAATACAAGAAGAAGGCAATGATGGCTACTTGGGGCGAAAGTGAAGATTCTAGCTCGGAGGAAGAAGTGCAAGAAGTTGCCAATCATTGCTTCATGGCATACGAAAATGAGGTACCATCTAAATCTGAATTTACCTTTGAAGAACTTAGAGATGTTTTTGATGAACTTGTGCATGAATATAAATTACTGAAAATTGAGCACAAAAAATTAAAGAAGCAAGCTGATTCTTTTGCTTTTGAAAACAATAATTTTGGAAATGAAAACAAAGAATCAAAAGCTTGTTATTTTGGAAAAAAAAAAGAATGCTCTCTCAAAAGAAATAGATGTTTTAAAAAGATCCAAGGTTTCTGTTTCAAATGATGAGTTTATAAAGAAAAATAAAGACCTTGAGTTGGAAAACAAGAAGTTTAAAGAACAACTTGACAAAATCAAGCCTTTTATTGAAAAACTCATGTTTAGTTTTGAAAAATTGAATCTATTATTGAATAATCAACATGCAGTTTTCAACAAAGCTAGTTTAGGGTATTGATGCGGGACAACCCCGATCAAAATTATTTTAGTTCTAGGAGGTCGGACCATTGGTCATTAAGAAATGACCATTAGGCTAGGTTGGCTTAACTTAGGAAAGGTCCAATTATTTAATTTTTTTCTTTTATATTTTTCTTTCCTTTTTTCACTATTTTTTTTATTTCCTTCTATGCTTGAAGTAAGCAAAGGGATGCTGGCTATGCATTCACGTTCGTGCAAATGCATTCACATTCGTGCGGCATCTTCGTCTTCACAAGTCAAAGCTGGGTGGAATAGGGGAGGGCTTATGGAGTGGGATTCCGGCGGAACTTCACCGACGTCCTCGGAAGATCCACCATCAGGGAAGGTCAGAACGATCGACGATGGGACAGAGGTGTAGAGGCTCAATTTTGAGACCCTGTTGCATCGCTTGACTCGATCATGGGAGGGGCACAACCTTTCATCGGAGAGGGGTGTCGGCGAGGCGGTGCAACAGCAGGGGGCATTGATGGGAGATGAACAGAGGTATGGGAACAGAGCAGATGGGTAGTTGGAATCCTTCAAGGGGGTGGTGGTAGACTGAGGGTTCATGGACGGATGGGATGAGGCTAATCGGAGATTAGGTTTGGGGGGGGAATGGGTGCGGGGTTGCGACGGTTCTTCCTTGGATCCAATGAGTTTAGGTGACTATGGGGCATCGATTTACCAGCAGTGGGTGAAGAGATGGGTGGCTGGAGTCTTTCAGAGGGTGATGGTTATCACGACCTGGCCGAGGATGTCTCCGAACTGGAGGAAAGAAGCAGCACTTGGCTTGGGATGTGCATCGGTGGTGTCGATCAATAGGGGAGGGGGCTTTGGTGGAGGAGACCGGCAGGGTGGCGGCGACGTCCGTCAGCAACTGGAGGAGGCTATTGGTTGAGGGGTCCAAAGAGGCTTGCTTGAAATAATGGGTTCTCTAAAAGTTTTAAGTGGCAGGGATCGGAAGAAAAGACAAGAAGAAAATTGATGGCAAATAAACTGGTTGGGCCTCACACCCTCTCCTTCATAGAGTGAAAGATAAACTAGTTGGGCCTCACACCCTCTCCCTCATAGAGTAGCAGATAAATTGGTTGGGCCTCACACCCCCTCCCTCATGGAGTGACAATGTTCATGGCAAAGGAAGCCAAGATACAAGAGTTCTCATTTTTTTTATTTCATCGTCCCTCTCTTCACGGATGCTTTTTGATGATGAATGAAATTATTTGTCTCCAACTCCTTTCCTATGAGAGCATTGTTATCTTTGAGAGAGGGCATGAGGTCCATCGGGCATGAGGTCCAAGTTATCTTCCAACCATCAACCACCAATCCAAAGTCCCAAGATGCCATCAAGCCATCTCTTTCCCTTTCTCCATTCTACTTTCCATTTTTTTTCATTCTTCTCACCTTCCATGACCACTAACTGATTCTTTTGTAAGATCCCTGGTGTCCACAATCTGAAGTGAAGATCTTCCTTGCCTTGGAATCATCAACATTGATGATCTATACCCGAGGAATGGAAGTCTCAAATTCAACCGCAAAATTCTGAGCGCAGAAATTGATTCTACTTCAAAGGTGCGATACATCATTGTTGGTAAGTAAACCCAATCCTAAACTCTCTAGATCTAATCCTTTGAAGTTGACCGTCCTAGTTTAGATGGTTTCTCAACCATTGGATCCTAATTTGTTCATTTGATTGTATGAAATCTCATTACGGGTATCTTAGTAGTATTCTAATAGTCTTCTTAATTAGTTCCATTAATCTCTCTTTGCATGAGTTTGTTGAAATCTTAATGTTCATTGCTCTTTAAAAAACATAGGTTACTAAACATTAGAATAGCATCTCTTTCATCTCGCATCAGGTATAAACCTTAAAAACAATAAAAGTATTTCAAAAACTTCTTTGTTCATGCATCTCTAGTATTACATGTTATTGTTATGGAAAATTTAGACATAAAGCATATCAATGTAATTTAAGAAAGGTAAACAAATTTAGAAAAGTTTGGGTTCCAAAAGAAACTATCACAACTAACCCTAAAGAACCCAAGATGGCTTGGGTATGTAAAGCAAAAACTTGATCTTTTTCACAAGTGTGTCTTGCAACCAAGGAGAAAAGAAGATTGTGGTACCTTGACAGTGGTTGCTCAAGACACATGATGGGAGATGTGAAGCAATTCACCTCTCTTGAAGCTTTGAATGGAGGGAATGTGACTTTTGGAGACCATGGTAAAGGCAAAATCATTGGTGTCGGTAAAGTTCATATTTCTTCATCTACTTTTATTGATAATATTATTAGTAGAAGGATTAAAGCAAATCTACTAAGCATTAATCAATTTTGTGATAAAGGTTTAAAAGTTGTTTTGAATCATCTCTTTGCATGGTGTCTAGTCATAGTGATGATGGACTGAAATTTATTGGAAATAGGCATGGCAACATCTATCTAGCTGATCTTGATAATCTTCCTATACAAGATGGTGAATGCCTAGTTGCAATGAATGCCATAATCAATGAGACTAGCTGGTTATAGCATCGTAGGTTAGGACATGCAAGAATGCACTTACTTTTCAAATTAAGCAAAGAGGATTTAGTAAAAAATTTGCCTAAACTTAAATTTGAAAAGATAAAATTTGTGATGATAGCCAACTTAGTAAACAAACAAGAACTTCTTTTAAATCAAAAGGAATTGTTTCAACTTCTAGGCCACTAGAACTACTCTACATGGATTTTTTTGGGCCAACTAGGACCATAAGCCAAGGAGGCAAGAGATATGGATTAGTTATAGTGGATGATTTCTCTTGTTTTACTTGAATTTATTTTTAGCTCATAAAGATGAATCTTTTTCTGCTTTCACAAAGTTTTATGAAAGGTTTCAAATAAAAAAGGTACATCTATTGTTTGTATTTGAAGTGATCATTGTATTGAATTTGAAAATCAAGATTTTGAAGATTTTTACAATGAAAAAGGTATTGAATACAATTTTTCAGCACCTAGAATATCTCAGCAAAATGGGGTAGTAGAAAAAAAAATTCAATTTTAGAAGAAATGGCATGTACAATGCTTTGTGAAAATGATCTTCCTACATATTTTTGGGCTGAAGCTGTCAATACTGCCTATTATATTTTAAACAGAGTTTTAATCCAACCAGTTTTAAAGAAAACACCCTATGAACTTTGGAAAGAAATAAAACCTACTTTAAAGTATTTTTGTGTATTTGGTTACCGGTGTTTCATATTAAACAATAGCAAAGATAATTTAAACCAATTTGATGCCAAGTCAGATGAAGGTATCTTCTTAGGATCTCCACATCTACCAAGGCATACAGGGTTTTTAACAAAATAATACTTGTAGTAGAAGAATCTATGCATGTTGTGTTTGAATAATCCACTTTAAAGTCCTCTAGAAAAGAGGATACTTCTGATGATGTTGTAGGTATTCAAGGAGTCGAGAAGCTGACCTTGAATGATCCTTCTTTTAAAGAGAATGAGGAAGATCAAAATAAGGAGAATGAATGATAAGGACCCAAAAACCTGTTTTATTTTATTTTATTTGAGTCCATTAGTCCTGTGTCACTTTAGTCAAAGTGAGCCAATGAGTCCTGTAATAAAGTGAGACAACTGAGTCAGTTGAGTCCACTTAGTCAGGTCTAGTCATTTTAGTTAGTCAGGTCCGATCGAGTCATTCAGGTCATATACAAGAGGAGAGTTTGCAGCCAGGAGATTCACCAGGCCTATCCAACCAGAGCCTACCTTCATGCACCTGGACCCTTTCATGCCGCCAAGCCGGCAAGAGAGAGCTCTAGTCCAAGATAGGCCCACTGTTGACCGGTCCACCAGGGTTTCTTGGCCTACATATTAGGGTTTCTTAGCCCTTAAGTAATGTACCCTGGGGTGAATCTATAAATACCACCCCTCCCCTCTTGTATTAAACATCTTCTTCTCATGAATACAACTTAAAAAGTTATTTTGTCTAAGTTTTGAGTTTTTCTTCGGATTGGAGTGGGTGTGACGCCTGGGTTCCTGGTTCTTGAGTGCAAGCCCTAATCTCCTGGTGACTTCTATGCTCGCCAGCGATTCTCTCCCGCTGTGTCCCGCATCAACTTGGTATCAGAGCCCAGCAGATTAGGGTTTTCTTCTTCCTCTCTGAGTCTACCATCAATCCATCATCCCATCGGCTCTACACCACCGATGCTGCCCTGTGCCATAGATCCGCACGACGCCACCTCGTGGATCTCCTCCTCCAAAGATCTCTTCCCAGCCGATCGATGCCCTGCTGGCATCGCCTAAACCGATCCCTTTCCTCTCTGCCTTCCATGAAGTCTCCACAGTCATTGGACTTTGCCTCCATCGCATGAAGCCTCCTGTCCCCTGCCAGTCGCCGCCCCTACCCTCCTCATGTTTATCGTATAAATCTCAGCTCTCCCACAAACCTAGAAGTATTTCAACAATCTCATAATAAAACAAAGTCATGAGCTTGTGGTGGGCTGGAGCCATAGGCACCGCCAACAAGAAGATCGATGAAGACTCCGGTGGTGGCACCACTACCACCAAGTTCCAAAGCATTGGACTGGTGATCGGCATCACCGGCATCATCAGCAACACCCTTGCCGAGATCCTCCCCCTCTCCGACACCCCCGGCGGCCCCTGGAAAATCTACAGCATATCCCGCCGCCCCCGCTCCATCTCTTTCCATTCCTTGATTGAGGGCCTCACCGTAGAACACATCCAGTGTGATGTGTCCAACCCCGACGATGCCTTGGTGAAGCCCTGTTCCCTCATCGACGTCACCCACATCTTCTACATCGCGTGGGTGAACCACATCATCGAGGCCGAGAATCGGGAAGTCAATTTGGCCATGCTCCACAACGTTCTCACGGCTATCTTCCCCATT
The DNA here is from genome assembly GCA_021397845.1 of Areca catechu. NCBI lineage: Eukaryota > Viridiplantae > Streptophyta > Magnoliopsida > Arecales > Arecaceae > Areca > Areca catechu. Next base: position 141,050,033 of record CM038051.1, on the reverse strand, counting down.
ACCCCCAATCTCCAGCACATTTGCCTCTAGACCGTCCCGCCTCTTGCCATCTAGTTGATCTCCGCGTTCATCATCACCGATGCACTGCCCGAACCTGAGTGCACCTCCCAGCTCCATCGCCTCCCACCCGTCCGAAACTCCGTGCCGCTGCCTTCTTTCCCTCACTGTTATCGGTGAAGGCATGCCGGTTTCTACTATTGGAGGACCTCCCCTGTTCCAACTATCGGTCCATGGGGAAGAGGGAAATTTAGCACATGAACGTGAAGGCAAATGCCTTCACTATTGTCGACTTCAGTGCACACTTTCTAGAGCAGCATGCTTTCTGGAGTAGCACGGATCTCAGCACTGTATACTCTCCAAAGCTGCACTGATCTCAGAGTAGCAAAAAAAAATCGGAGGAAAACAAAAAAAAGAAAGAAAGGTGAAAAAAAAATGAAACTAGAATTTTTGTTTTGATTTGGTTAGTTCCGGTTCTGTCAAACCCCGCTAAGCTTGACTCGACGGAGTCGAGTTCTCCCCACTGCAGGGGAATGATGGGGACCCGAAAATCTATATTATTTTATTTTATTTGAGTCCATTATTCCTGTGTCACTTTAGCCAAAGTGAGCCTATTGAGTCCTGTAATAAAGTGAGACAACTGAGTCAGTTGAGTCCACTTAGTCAATTCTAGTCATTTTAGTCAGTCAGGTTCGATCGAGTCATTTAGGTCATGTACAAGAGGAGAGTTCGTAGCCAAGAGATTCACCAGGCCTATCCAACCAGAGCTTGCCTTCATGCACCTGGACCCTTTCATGCTGCCAAGCCCGCAAGAGAGAGCTCCAGTCCAATACAGGCCCACTGTTGACCGATCCACCAGGGTTTCTTGACCTACAAGTTAGGGTTTCTTAGCCCTCAAGTAATGTACCCTGGGGTGAATCTATAAATACCACCCCTCCCCTCTTGTATTAAACATCTTCTTCTCATGAATACAACTTAAAAAGTTATTTTGTTTGAGTTTTGTGTTTTTCTCCGGATTGGAGTGGGTGTGATGCCCGGGTTCCTGGTTCTTGAGTGCAAGCCCTAATCTCCTAGTGACTTCTACGTTCACCAGCGATCATCTCCCGCTCTGTCCTACATCAATGAAGAAGAAGTCAAAAGACCTTCACCAGAGCACAAGGACCTACCTAAGGAATGGAGGTATGCTCATGGAAAACTCTAAGGAACTAATCTTAGATGATCCATCAAAAGGGATAAGAACTAGATCTTTTATTAGAAATTAATGTGATTATATTGCTTTTGTTTCGCAAATAGAACCTAAGAATATAGAAGAAGCTGAAAAAGACCCAAATTGGATGATTGCTATGTAAGAAGAATTAAATAAATTTGAAAAAAAATAAGGTTTGGACACTAATAGAAAGACCATCTAATACTTCAATAATAGGCACTAAATGGGTATATAGAAATAAGTTAGATGAAAATAGAATTGTAACTAGGAACAAGGCTAGATTAGTTGCTAAAGGTTATAATCAAGAAGAAGGAATTGATTTTGATGAAACCTTTGCTCCAGTAGCTAGACTTGAAAATACTGGATTACTTTTAGCATTTACATATTACATGGATTTCAAATTATTTCAAATGGATGTTAAAAGTATATTTTTAAATAGATATATAGCTGAAGAAGTATATATACAACAACAACCTGGTTTTGAAAATCATGCACATCTTAACCATGTTTTCAAATTGCACAAAGCCCTTTATGGTTAAAGCAGGCCCCTCAAGCATGGTATGAAAGGTTAAGCAAATTTTTAATTGATAATGGTTTTACTAGGGGTCATGTAGATACTACCTTATTTTTAAAAAAAGACTGATGATTCCTTAGTAGTACAAATCTATGTTGATGATTTTATCTTTGGTGCCACTAATGAAACTCTTTGTCAATAATTTGCTAAGCTCATATAGGGAGAGTTTGAGAGAGCATGATGGGAGAATTGAGCTACTTCCTTGGACTCCAAATTAAACAAACCAATGAAGGGATCTTCATCAACGAAGCTCAATACATAAAGAAAATTCTGAAAATGTTTAGGATGGAGAAGACTAAAATTATTGGTACACCTATGAGCCCTTCATGTAAGCTTGACAAAGATGAATCTAGTAAGAGTATTGATCAGAAATTTTATAGAGGCATCATTGGTTCTTTATTATACTTAACTGCAAGTAGATTAGATATCATGTTTAGTATATGCATGTATGCAAGATATCAGTCTGAACCTAAAGAATCACATTTATTGGCTGTTAAACATATACTTAGATATCTTTTTGTCACTGTTGATATTGGATTGTGATACTTTAAAAACTCAGCAAAAGATTTGATTGCATATTCTAATGCTAATTTTACTAATTGCAAATTAGATAGAAAAAGTATATTTGAAACTTGTCAATTTCTTAGAGTTAATTTAATCTCCTAGTTTAGCAAGAAACAAAATTCAACTGCACTATCTACACTTGAGGCTAAGTATATTACAGCTGGAAGTTGTTGTACTCAAATCTTGTGGATTAAATAATAACTTGAAGATTTTGGGATCAAATTAACTAAGACACCAAGTAGATATGATAATACAAGTGCAATTAACTTAACTAAAAAACTCTATACAACATTCAAGAAGTAAACAACTAGAAATTAGACATCATTTCATTAAAGATCATGTTCAAAACAATAATGTTTTGCTTGAATTTCTTTGTACTAAAAATTGATTAGCTAATATTCTGACCAAGCCTCTTAATGAAGATAGGTTCCGTATGATTAGAAGAGAATTAGGGGTCATTAATCTTTTTGATTAGATCTTGATCATTACTTATGACCTTTGGAATTCTCTTGAAAATTTCTTGACCTAATGTCCTATGATCAATCATTATTAGTTGTTAAAATTAATTTTCTTAATTTTATCTATGTCTTTTTTATTTTTCTCTATTTTCTCCAAAGTGTCGACACTTGGCCTAGCCCGTGAGTCGACACTTGACTGGTGGAAATGGTGAACAAATAGGGCTAATGATCCATCTTTTCTCCTATCTCCCTTGAGCTGACACCTCTTCCTCTTGAGCCCTTGCCTCCATTAGTTCCCGTTTAGCATTCAAACATTTCTATTTCAAGTTTTGAGCCCATTTCTCCCTCGCATCTACTTGATCTTCACGGTTTGATCATGATTTGTCCTCATTTCCCTCTCCTTTTTTGGTATTTCTCTATTCTCTAAACAATAGGGCCTGGGAAGTAGCTAGTGAGGAGACCAAGATCAATTTCAAAAGGTGTGGAGCACCACACCAAGGCCAGACATGACTCTCCTTAGTGGACATATGCACCACAACACGACATTCCAGCTTGACCACTAGTAGTCCTAAGAGCAGACTGCATGGCCTTTAAGGTCATTATAGGGGGACGTCGAGTAGACTTTGATTTCGTCGACCAGCAGTACTTCAAGATTGGAGATTGGCTGAGAGATGTTAGTTTGGTTCAATTTTGTACCCTCTGTGAGAGATTTTATTTTGCCCTGAAGAGAGAGTTCTACAGGACCTTGGCCAGGGGCAGTGATGAATGGATCGGAGAGATTAGAGGCAACTCTATCCTGCTATCAACAGAGATTCTAAGCTATGTCTGGGATATTCCCATGAGGGGGACTGTTGCAGATTCTCTTAGAGATTGGATCAGTGGTTTTAGATGCATTCTAGAGAGAGAGGACTTGGGTGAGGGAGCCACTATTGTTGCATCATAGTTAACAACGGAGATGAGGCTTCTTCATCACATTGTAGCCTAGATCCTACTGCCAAAGACTAGGCATTTTGACTTCATTATAGAGAGAGCTTCTGGTCATGGTGGCACTCATTCGAAGGATGCCCGTTTGCCTGGTAGTACTTATGGTTCATCAGATGACAGAGGCAGTGACGAGAAGGTGACTTATTTGCCATATGGCATGGGTCTCACCATACTCTTTAGAGCTTATAGAGTTGATGTCGTCGGAGAGCCTTAAAGAGAGCTACTGCACACCGATACTTATGATGAGAGGTCTCTACATTGGATGGGTTATCAGAGGCATCATGGTCATTGGAGGTGCAGGGTCTCTGGAAAGGCATCTGGCACTAACTCGAATGATGAGGAGGATACTTCTACAGCGGAGGAGACACACAGAGATGAGGTCGGGCCATCTGAGCCACCTAGAGATTGGTGGGGACACCAAGACCAAGACCAAGCCTCAAGAACCCATCTAGATCATGGAACAAGAAGAATAGGATCTGCATCTTGACCGTCGAGCCGACTCGAGACCGCCAAGCCGACTCGAGACACGGTCGAACTGAATCCCATGTGGTGGAAATTTCCAGAATTTCTTTTTTTTGCTTCAATCTTGGCCATTAGAAAAATATATATATGGAAAATCGTGGCTGCAACAAACTCTGCAGCCACATTCCCTGATTAGTTAGGATTTATAACTAATCCTTGGATTAGTTATCCTGTAATCTCATTTTCTGGAGCCTATAAGTAAAGCTCATTTTGTACGAAGGAAACAATGAAAAAAATACAATGAATTGAGCATTCTTCTTCTCCGATTGGCCTTCGTTACTAAGGTAACATAGAGGAGCATGAGGCTCCACCGCTGCCATTGTTGCAGCCCTGTCCGTGCCTTCATTGCAACCGCAATATCGAGGAGCATGAGGCTCCATATCTGCCTTCATTGCAGCCGCAACGTCGAGGGGTGCGAGGCCCCATCTATCCCATCTAGCCCACCATGTCTCTACTCATGCCATTCTCCGTCGACCACTCCATCCCCTCTGTCTTCCCTAAAGCACCGATCAACCCCCACTGCCCTGTTCTCAAAGAAGAAGCTCCCGTCCAGATTAGAAGCTCGATCTCCTTAGGACTTCCCTGATCTGAGCCCTAGGACCTAGAATCCCATCCAAGATGAAGCTCCATCCTCCCTCGGAGATCACCACGACATCGGCATCATCTCCGAACCGTCGCCCCAATGGAGTTTCCACCAAGCTTCAGAATCTTCCTCCTTGCTCACGAGCTCTCGTCGTCATTTTTGGACATCTGCTCCATTCTTCTTCCACCAATGTCCAACTCCCCCATTGAGAATGAAGCTCCATCCTTCTCTCGAGATCACCACGATGCCATCACCGCCGAACCACACCACCCACGAAGTCTCCACTCAGCTTCATGATCCCTTCCCTGGTTCCATGAAGCTCCCGATCTTTTTTTTTTACTTCGGGTTGTGTCTTAGTTATGGCTGTTTCATTTGGTTTGATCCGTGGTTTAAATCTTTTAGGGTCCTTTCCGGTATCGAGCCTTTGAAGGGAGCCTATCCATCCACCATTTCCCCTGATGCCTTTCATTGGATGGCTGATTTTTGATCACCTAAGCCGCATCTTCTGAGGATAAGTGAACTCATCACACAGGGAGTATTTATTACCATCGTAGGATTTTATTTCTCCTCCATTGCTTTAGATCTGGATCTTGAAATGTGTGCATGTCCTTGATCAGGGATTTCTCATTCACTGAGTCCTGGTTCTTTCTTATTTTATTTAGCCTAGCATGAGGAATTGCATGACCTAAAATCTATCCCATTTGAATGTTCTCCCAGAATCTATGTTCATTATAAGTATTGGTACTTGTATGGATTCTTAGGATGATTTTTAATGCATGTCATCCCCCATCACCCTTCTTTGGTATCAGAGCAAGTTAGGACATGCATTTTGTTTAGCTCACTCACTATTTTCTTCCACAGCATTTTGTTGGCTGAAATCCTGTTCATATTAGCTCTTTTGCATGGTTTAGTTCTACCTCATTTCTTTATTTCTGTTGTTTTATCGCAAGCATAAAAAAAAGAAAGAAAATATATATATATATATATATATAATATATATATATATATATATATATATATATATATATCTGTGTTTCATTTATGTTTCCTTAGTTTGCATTAGGATCATGGAATGTGCATTTCAGGTTTTGTATTAAGCTACTAAGGATGGCAATCATAATATAAGGGAAGGACTTCATTACATTTCCTTAGCCCAAAACAACCACCCTGCATTTCGGACCTAAGCTTTTAATAAAATCAAGTAGAAACGTACTTTTGCTTTAAAGAGCTTAGGGACGCCAACTGGTCGAGTCAAGACTAAGTGTCTACTCATGGCGTTAGCCCTTTCTGTGTGTGCTACTACTCTTGGTGTCTAGGATTGGTGATTCAGGGCTAGTGAGTTGGTCCACCTACCTAGCCAATCCCAGATTGGTGTCTAAGGTTGGCAATCAGGGACCTACACTCCCCTACACCTACCTGGCCAAGAACAGGGTTACTACAAACTGGTTTGTCACCTTGACATAGATAATTAGTTAAGATTCTAGGTCTAGTAGATCATAGATGATTTTGCATTCTTGAATCATGTCCACTAAAGCAGGAACCTCATATCAGCCTGAGTCATCTATGGACAACCCGCAAGAAGCCCTACGAAAGACCATGTCAAAACACTTTGCCCAAATGTCTGCCCAATTGTCTACCCAATTGACCACTCATATAGACAATAAGTTAAACCAAATTGAGGCAAGACTTGATTCCATGGAGAGGTCCCATAGGCCACCGTTTGAGCATGAACCTGAGACCTCATTTTCTCCACTGACCAACCCTAGGAGAGATAGAAACTTTGATCCCTTTGAGGAACCCAATCCTAGGAGAGTACAATAGCCTGATTCCAAGACCCAAACCCTAGAAGGCCTAATCAGGATTTCATTGACCAATAAGAAAGAGACTTCAGGAGTTTCAGACTAGAAGCACCCACCTTTGACAGTACCCTTGACACTAAGATATACCTAGACTGGGAGAAAGAGATGGACCAGTACTTTGAGTGGTACGAGATGACCGAAGGTAGGAAATTTAAGTTTGCCAAGCTTAGGTTGATTCGTCAGGCTAGGATGTATTGGGATAACGTGGAAAGGTTAGTTAGACAGAGAGGACAGGAGCCCATAGCCACCTGGGGAGACTTGAAAGCCAAGCTTAGGAAAAAATACCTTCCTATGTCATACCATCAGCGACTTTTAGACCAATGGCATAGACTGGTTCAAGGAAACAAGAGTGTCACCGAGTACATAGCTAAGTTTGATGAGTTAGCCATGAGATGTAGGATAAACAAGTCTGAGTCTGTGATCTTATCGAGGTTTAGATCTGGCCTGCATGATGATGTGAAGAGAGAGTTGTATCTGAGAGAGGTACGGGATTTAGAACAGGCTTACCAGGTAGCTAGGGAGTTTGAGTAGTTTCATAGGACTCTTAGGAGCCAATACCCTAGAACAACTCAAACTTACCCAAGCCGACCTTGCCCTGCCCATCCAAATCCGAGTCAACCCGACCAAAGCTATCCAAATCCGAGTTGACCCAACCAAAGCCCGAGCTGACTCGAGCCAAGCTGACCCAGTCCAGCCCGAGCAAACTTCAGTCGACCTCTAGATGACAAAGGAAAATCTGTAGAAGTACCCAAAATGTTTGGCACCTATTTTTGATGTCACCAGCTTGGCCATTAGTCTAGTAACTGCCCCATGAGATCCCTTCATATAGGTTACTTGGAAGAGGAAGGAAACCCAGATGACACCCATGAATGTGAAGAGAAAGTATATGAAGAAGGTTTAGATCTAGCAGAATAATATAAGGGAGATGAAGAGAGTTGTGACCCCACTGACCTTATAGGAGTTGTTAGATGCATCCTAACCCAATCTAAGGAGCATGTGGACTGTCATAGGACCAACATCCTACACACCTTTATCAAGATAGGGGAGAAGGTTTGCAAAATCATCATAGATAGTGGGAGCTGTGTAAATGCTATTTATGCTAGTTCTGTCAAGACCTTAGGGCTAACCCATGTTCCCCATCCAAGCCCATATAAGTTATCCTGGATTGACTCCACTTCAATACCCATCAAACTTAGATGCCAAGTCCTAATTCAGTTGCAGTCTTATAAAGAGAAAGTTTGGTGTGATGTGCTATCCATGGGAGTAAGCAGCATTATATTAGGGAGACCTTGGCTGTTTGATCATGATGCTACCCTATTTGGTAAAACCAATTCCTGTGCATTTAACCATTTAGGGAAGAAGATAGTGATCAACCCTGTTCCCCCTAAGGATGAAGTTAAAAAGGGAGCTAGCTCTTTGAAGGAAAAGAAACTTGGATTTTGATTAGTGCCAAAGAGCTTAAGAGAGAAATTGCTAAGGGATCACCTATCTGGATTTTGACCACCAAGGAAATTAGGAAACCAGCCCTAGGAGAACACCCCAAGGAAGTTGTGGAAGTTTTGGAGGAATTCCTAGATATTTTTCAAGATGATCTGCCTTACCAACTACCACCACTTAAGGACATCCAGCATGCCATAGACCTTGTCCCAGGATCCACCCTGCCTAACTTACCCCATTACTGGATGAACCCAACTGAGCATCAAGAGTTACAAAAGCAAGTTAGTGAGCTATTGAGGAAAGGTTTCATTAGGGAAAGCTTAAGTCCTTGCACTGTCCCAGCCCTTTTGACACCTAAGAAAGATGGCACTTGGCGGATGTGTGTGGATAGCCGTGCCATAAATAAGATCACCATCATGTATAGATTCCCCATACCCCGCCTAGATAACCTGTTAGACATGATGGCAGGAGCCACCATCTTTTCCAAAATTGACCTTAAGAGTGGCTACCATCAGGTTAGAATCAAACCCGGGGATGAGTGGAAAACAACCTTTAAGACTAAGGATGGTTTATACGAGTGGGTAGTAATGCCTTTTGGCCTGTCTAATGCACCCAGTACTTTCATGAGAATTATGACCCAGGTCCTTAGGATGTTCATAGGTAAGTTTATGAAAGTCTATTTTGACAACATCCTAATTTTTAGCAGAACTAAGGAGGACCACTTAGACCACCTTAGACAAGTTTGTATGGCCCTTAAGAAAGATAGTCTCTATGCCAATCTAGGGAAATGTGAGTTCTTGACCCATAGAGTCATCTTCCTAGGATTTGTCATGACCCCCGAAGGAGTATCAGCTGATCCAGAAAAGATTAAGTCAATAGTTGAGTAGCCAGTACCCACTAATGATTTTGATGTCCGTAGTTTCCATGGTCTAGCTACATTTTATAGGCGATTTATTCGGGATTTTAGCACCATTGTCTCACCCATCATCGACTGTGTTAGAAAGGGATCCTTTGAGTGGACCAAAGCTACCAACAGAGCCTTCCTAGAACTTAAGAAAAAGATAACCCAAGCACCCATTCTAAGATTGCCTGACTTTTCCAAAGTGTTCGAGGTAACTTGTGATGCCTCGGGTTTAGGAATAGGAGGAGTCCTAAGCCAAGAGAACCACCCAGTAGCCTTTTTTAGTGAGAAATTAATGAGGCTAAGCTTAGGTATTCAACCTATGATAAGGAGTTCTATGCCCTTATACAAGCACTGAAGTATTGGAGACACTACCTGTTGCCACACAAGTTTGTGCTGTACTCTGACCATGAGGCATTGAGATACCTGAATTCTCAGAAAAAGTTAAACCATAGATGTTGCCCAGAAATGGTGCCCAAGAGGGGGGGTGAATTGGGTATTTTAAAAATTAAAGCAATATATGTGCTATCAAGTTCAAAAGTGAAGAGTGATAGTGCTCAAGTAATTGTGCAACGGAAGCAATGAAAGCTAGCAACTATTAAAGAGCAAAAGAAGAGTAAAGCAATGCAAACACACAAGAAGTATAGTGGTTCGGTGCACCTAGCACCTACATCCACTTTCCAAGCTCCACTTGGGAATTTCCACTATAATCTTTTCTAGATTATAGCCGACTTGTTTTACAAGGCTCACAAGTCAAAACCTTACACACTTGTTTTGGCTTCGGGCTTACAAGCAACCCTAGTTGGTTTTATCAATTGGCTCACCAACAAACCTCACTCACTTGTTTTGGCTTCGGGCTTACAAGCAACCCTAGTTGGTTTTATCAATTGTCTCACCAACAAACCTCACACTAGTTTCAAATTCCCTTGAAACTAGCCTAAGACAAAAAGAATATGAATACAATGAATAAATCAAGACAAACTCCTTTTGAGCAAAAATTAATTCGATGTAGCTCTTGATAGAGACTCTTCAAGCCTTTCTCTTGGAATCTTGGACCTCACTAAATGCCAAACTCTTGAAAGTTGGATTCCTCAAAGATGGAAAGCTTTTGGCTAAGGAATCTCTTGTTTTCTCACTCTTTTTGGCTTGGAATTGATTGAAGGCTTTGTACTTTCACTCTATTCCTTTTCACTTTGTCTCCTTGTCTTTTTTGAAGTTAAGTGGAGGTTAAATACCTCATTCAAGCTGAAACAACTCCACAAGACCATTAGAATCAAAAATATGGCCGTTTATGGCCGTTAGAAATCAAATCAAAAGTTCAGAAAAACTAGCCGTTATGCCATGAGTCGACCTCTGGATCAAGTGTCGACCTCATGAGTCGACCTCCAGTTTATCTTAAGCAAAAATCCAGAAAACCACAGTTCTGCCCTGTTTGAATTCTCAGGCGATGAGTCGACCTCTGGTGTCGACCTCTGGAAAGGTGTCGACCTCTGGTGGTCGACCTCTGGAGCGTGCCACTGAAATTTTGCCATGCCGCCTTGCTGAACTTTTCTTTTCTTCATGAGTCGACCTCTGGTGGTCGACCTTTGGCAAGGTGTCGACCTCTGGTGGTCGACCTCTGGTCTGAAATTTTTTGAAAATCTGGAGAGGTGCGTGCCTTGCTTGAATTTCTCTAAGCCTTTGTTACTTTTGTCAATTTCTTCTTAATAATAAGGTCCAATATGAGAAATTTGATTTTGTTCAAGGTAGAAGAGCTCTTTCCCAAACCAGGCAAGCTTGGTTTCATCATTGTACTCTTGGTACTCTTTTGAATAACCTAAGTCCTGAAACTTTATCTTGAGATAAAACATTAGTCCAAACATATACTCAACCTTTTGTTAATCATCAAAATTAAGGAACCAAAGCCAACAATAGACATGCTAAGTGGGTAGAGTATATTCAAGTTTATACCTTTGTACTAAAACACCAAGCTGGAACTGAAAACAAGGTAGTCGATGCCCTTAGCATACGATCCTTGCTTCTGAGTACCATTAAAACTAAGGTTGTAGGGTTTGACCAAATCAAAGAGCAGTACGATACCTTTCCCGATTTTAAAAAGATTCACCAAGCTTCGAGTATAGGACCATCTAGAGAATATAGCCATTATACCCTATTAGATGGTTATCTGTTCAAGGAAAGTAAGTTGTGCATCCTAAGAACTTCTTTGAGAGAATTTTTAGTTTGGGAGACCCACGCGGGAGGATTAGCAGGACATTTTGGTAGGAATAAAACTGTCTTAGCTGTTGAAGAGCATTTCTTTTGGCCTAGTCTAAAAAGGGATGTAGCCCATATCGTAGCTAGGTGTAGAACCTACGCTGTTGCCAAACAGCGAAAACAGAACACTGGCTTGTAAACCCCTTTGCCCATTCCTGATTGTCCCTGGCAAGATTTAAGTATGGATTATGTGTTATGATTGCCTAGAACCCAGGGGAAACATGACTCCATTTTTGTTGTGGTTGATAGGTTTTCCAAAATAGCCCATTTCCTACCTTGTAGTCAAACTTATGATGCTTCTAAGGTAGCCAAACTTTTCCTAGATGAGATAGTTCGGTTACGTGGCCTACCTATAATGATTGTGTCTGATAGAGATGTAAGGTTCACCAGTTACTTTTGGAAGACCCTCTGGCACATGTTAGGGACTAAGTTGAAATTTTCTACTACCTATCACCCCCAAATCAATGGCCAGATCGAAGTAATGAACTGAAGCCTTAGAAACTTGCTTAGGTGCCTTGTAGGCGAGAACGTTAAGAACTAGGATTTGCTGTTACCTAAAGTCGAGTTCGCCTACAATAGTTCTATTAATAGGACCATCGATAAAAGCCCTTTCGAGATTGTCCATGGGTACCAACCCAATAAACCACTTGATTTGATTTCCCTACCATTGCATGCTAGAGTGTCCAAGTCAGCTGAATCTTTTGCACAGCATGTTAGAAATTTGCATAAGGAAATCACCTAAAAGATCAAAATGAGTAACAATGCTTATAAAAGACAAGCTGATTCTAGAAATGTTTCAATGAATTTTTTGTAAGGGATTTTGTCATGATAAGACTCAGGCTTGAATGTTTTTCTCCTAGAATTATCAAGAAATTGCATTCCCAAAGTGCTGGACCCTATAAATTATTAAGAAAATCAGACCCAATGCCTATGTGCTCGAGTTACCCCCTAATTTAGGCATTAGCTTGACTTTCAATGTTTCTGATCTAACTAAGTACAGGAAACTGGCAGTAATTCCTAGTGAGGCATTCGGGCTTGACCTTTTACTTGAGAGAGAACCTACCATGGAGTGTCCACAAAAATGGCCTGAGCGAAGAGAGAAGATCGAGCGAATCCTGGATGATCAAGCTGTCAGTACCCGATGAAATAGCTATCAGCACTACATGGTAAGATGGCAAGGTCATCCTGAATTAGAGGACTTGTGGATTACCAGAGAGGACTTGCAACACATTGATCCGGATCTCCTAGAAGAATAACAAAGCCGAGAAGACCCTTACTCAATGGGGTTGAGTTCTTCCCACCCCAAGAGAAATGGTAGGGACACCAAGACCAAGACCAAGCCTCAAGAACCCATCTGGATCATGGAACAAGAAGAATTGGATTTGCATCTTGACCATCAAGCCGACTCGAGACCACCGAGCTGACTCGAGACATAGTCGAGCTGAATCCCATGTGGCAGAAATTTTCAAAATTCCTTTTTTTTTTGCTTCAATTTTGGCCATTAAAATAAATATATGGAAAATCGTGGCCACAACAAACTCTGTAGCCACATTCCCCGATTAGTTAAGATTTGTAACTAATCCTTGGATTAGTTATCCTATAATCCTGTTTTCTGGAGCCTATAAGTAAGGCTCATTTTGTACGAAGGAAACAATGAAAAAAATATAATGAATTGAGCATTCTTCTTCTCCGATTGGCCTCGTTATTGAGGTAACATCGAGGAGCGAGAGGCTCCACCTCTACCATTGTTGCAGCCCTGCCCGTGCCTTCATTGTAACCGCAACATCGAGGAGCGTGAGGCTCCACATCTACCTTCGTTGCAATCGCGACGTTGAGGGGTGCGAGGCCCCATCTATCGTATCTAGCCCACTGTGTCTCCATTCGTGCCATTCTTCATCGACCACTCCATCCCCTCCATCTTCCCTAAAGCACCGATCAACCCCCACTTCCATGTTCTCAAAGAAGAAGCTCCCGTCCATAGTTAGAAGCCCGATCTCCTTAGGACTTCCCTCTTCTAAGCCCTACGACCTGGAATCCCATCGAAGATGAAGCTCTGTCCTCCCTCAGAGATCAGCACGATGCCGGCATCATCTCTGAACCACCACCCCAATGGAGTTTCTGCCCAGCTTCAGAATCTTCCTCCCTACTCCTGAGCTCTCGGTCTCATTTCCGGACGTCTGATCCACTGTTCTTCCACCGAAGTCCGACTCCCCAGTGAGAATGAAGCTCCATCCTTCCTTGGAGATCGCCACAATGCTGTCACCCCCGAACCACCACCCCATGAAGTCTCCGCCCAGCTTCCGGATCCCTTCTCCTATTCCATGAAGCTCTCGGTCTTTTTTTTTATTTTGGGTCATGTCTTAGTTGTGGCTGTTTCATTTGGTCTGATATGTGGTTTAAATCTTGTAGGGTCTTTTCTGGTACCAAGCCTTTGAAGGGAGCCTAGCCATCCACCATTTCCCATGATGCCTTTCGTTGGATGGCCAATTATTGATCACCCAAGCTGCATCTTCCGAGGATAAGTGAACTCATTGCACAAGGAGTAGTTATTACTATCATAGGGTTTTATTTCTCCTCCCTTGCTTTAGATCTGGATCTTTAAAATGTGTGCATGTCCTTGATCAGGGATTTCTCAATCTCTGAGTCCTAGTTCTTTCTCATTTTATTGAGCCTAGTATGAAAGAATGCATGACCTAAAATCTACCCTATTTGAATGTTCTCCCAGAATCTGTGTTCATTATAAGCATCGGTACTCATATGGGTTTGTAGGGTGATTTTTAATGCATGTCGTACCCCGTCAGAGATGCACTTGAAATACAGCCCAAGCCCTCTGTTTCAGCATATACTGAGGTGCCACCTCCTATAGACATTACTGAGGACAGGATCACTCACCTAGAGACTGAGATACAGACTATGAGATAGCGAGTTGATCAGATGCATGTGGAGATGAGGACTGGATTTGATGAGATGAGACGGGGTTTGCTTCAATGATGGCTACTCTATAGAGATTGACTTCTGGCAGACCATCTTCCCCTCCACCACTGTCAGATTCTCCACCTTCTCCACCAGCACCACTAGCTCCACCAGTAGATGATACTAAGATAGGAGATGATCAGGGTTTTTCGTGGTGGACTTTGATGTTGATGAATTTATAGTGGAGCCCGAGCCTGAGGAAAGAGATGATTAGGTCATGGATTCGATGGAGTCTGCTACCGTTGATGTCATTTTGCCTTCTGAGGATGCTTTCGATCCTTTGAGTCTAGCTCTTCAGACCCCTATCCTACCTTGCACCCCTATTATATTGATCCTTCTAACCCTCATGTATCCACACCGGTTTCTATCTACTAATCCACCTGATATTTTCATTGATTTACCTACACCATCGATCATTATTCCCGTACTTCTTCTAATAGGACACCAGTCATACGTTCTATATCTTTACCTAGTTCTTCTTTATCCAGGCATTAGGTTTTACACTCATGGATTCCATATTCTTTCCATTGGTCCTATCTTTGATCATATACATGCTAACCCTGTCTCCCTTTCTGACCCTGTTCTTGATATTGGTTCTCCTCCAGCACGAGCCAGAGGTAGAGCTAGTGGAGACATTCCTAGAGTGGTTCATACCAGACTAACCAATCTTCAGCCCATGTGGCCTTGACCTTGACTTGCTAGGATTACTGGACCAATTATTCTAGAGATTGGGTCTTCTTTGATAAGGATAGCACCCACTAGGATTGGTCAAGGTATCAATTAGATGTATGTATCAAATTTTGAATCAGTGTATTCGATTTTGTATGTTATGTTTGTATCAGACTTTGTATTAGGTATTGTTGTATACATCTATCTGTATCACAAAACTTTTTGACTTATGTATATATCATGCTTTCAACATTTTTCACTTGTGTGTTCATTCTTTACTTTCAATGCTTTTGATACCCTTCTTATTGTTATTTACACTTTATCCCTACTTTGAGGGTAAGCTTTGTTACTTATTTCTCTACTTTATACTGCCTTTCACTTTTTTTAATGATGACAAAAGGAGGAGAATGGTATAAATAAGGAGAATGGTATAAATGGTAAACATAGGGGGAGAACAAATAGTATAACTAAAAAGAAAGGGGGAGAGAAGAAGACAATAAGTAATAAATAAGAAGGAAGAATAAGTAAGAGGAGGAAGTATTAAAGAGAGAGATTTCTAAACTTTTTAGAAATATTTTGAAAAATGCTAATACATGTAAGCTATTTTTTTTGAAAAGCTAAAAATATATTTTTAGATCATATTCTAAGGAGCTCTATTTTCATGCTCTGATACTCTCTATTTTAGCTTTGATACTCTCTTTTATATGCTTTGATACTCTTATCTTCTTTTTTTATGCTTTGATACTCTTTATCTTAATATTATATTATTTTCTCTGATACTCTAAAGATTTTGCTTTAACACTCACATTATGGTTCAAACTTTTTTGTTTTTGCTCTGACACTCATTCTCCAAATCTATTTTAACTCTTATACACTTTTAACCATCTATATATGCATATGCTTGATACATTCTAATTATATAGCTCTGATACATCTTTAAACATCTTATATAAGCTTATAGCTTTGATACATCTTTTAAACATCTTATATAAGCTTATAGCTCTGATACATTGTAGCCATATGAATCAAATTCATTCAAGTTATATGCTAAATGATGATACTTTGCTCTGATACATTGTAATTATATGATTTGAACTCATTCTTATATATAGCTCTAATATATTGTAGATTTATTCAAGTTACATATTAAATGATGAGTTTTTGCTCTTGATAATCATTGCAACTTAATTCTGATACTATAGTCAATAGCTCTGACACTTATTGCAAATCTTTTAAGCTTACTATGTTTATATACTTAAAAATTTTGTCATCATCAAAAGGGAAGAGATTGTTGACTCCTAGCTTGATTTTGATAAATAACAAAATACTTAAGTATATTTGAGTACTAATTGTATGTTAAAAGTATGTTTATCAGGATAAGATACTCATTAAAGTTAAAGTATATTATAACATAAAATTGCTTGACAAATAGTTGAAGAAGTCACTAAAACTAATGGACTTTCAAGATATATAGATCTTGGCACATAAGAATGATTTTGAAGGACTCAAATTTTGAATTTGGATAAGTTTCAGCAATGTTTCAGCCAAGTGTTGATCCATGGAACTCAAGTGTCGACTCATAGAAGCTTGAGCTGATACATAGAAAATGTTTCAGCCTGCATGCTAAAGTGTTGACTCATGAATTACCAAGTGTCGACTCAAGACCTGAGACCAAAATGAAGACATAACTTACTGATTTCAAGAATTTGTCCAAGTGTCGACTCATGAAGATGAAGTGTCGACTCAAGTGTCGACTCACTAGAAGAAGTGTTGACACACCAGTGCATTCCATAGAGCTTCAAAAAAAATTTTAACTCAAGTGCCGACTCATAATCTGAAGTGTTGACTCAAAGTATTGACTCATGGACTGAAGTGTTGACACTTGCAGGTCTGAGTAAACAGTAATGGCCAATTTTCTGAAGCATAGAACTTCTCTAATTTATGTCTAATGGCTATTTTCTCCTCTCCAATAGCTATAAATGGTCTTTTAAGACTTGGAAAGGTATTTAAAGCCCACCAACACAAGAGGGAAGTAACTAATGAAGAACTAATTGCAAACATCGAGAGTATTTATTACTTTTGAGTGAATTTGAGCCTTCAAGCATTCAAGTTTCAAAGAGAGCACTCAAGTCCATATTCTTAAGAATTGATTGAGGCTTCAACAACTTGGAGACAAGCTTCTCAGTAACATTCAAGAGCTTCATTGAGTTTTATTTCTTTTTGAGAAAGTTTATTATACTTTTTACATTGTTCTTGAATTATTCTTGTTGTTGCTAGTTTCAAGAAAATTGAAACTAGCATTGAGGTTTGTTGGTGAGCCTTGTAAAAACCAACCTGGTTATTGGTGAGCCTTGTGAAAACTAACTTGGATTGTTGGTTAGCCTTGTGAAACCAACCAGATTCTTGGTAGCCTTATGAAAACCAAGGGTTTTGATTAGTGAGCCTAGAAAACTAATCTATTGTAATCAAGGTTGGATGTAGGTATTTTGGAATACACTGAACCACTATAAAACTTTTGTGTTTGTGATTGTTATTTACTTTATTTTTGCATTTACATTACTACTTCTACTACATATTTTCATTGAGCACATAAACACTTTGGAAATACACTAGCACATGTTTTTAATTCTTGCAAAAAGTTTTAGAAATCCAATTCACCCCTCCTTTTGGTTTGCTTTAGCTGGGAAACAACCTGTGATCAGGTATAAAATTAGATTTCATGTTATTTGTAGATTAGATCTATAGCATTCATCTAGCAAATCAATGCATACTAATTTTATTATCTATACTACATATCATGTTATGATCTTACTTAGGATTTGTTAGCATTGTTCTAAATATATATTTTCTAACAAATGCTTGCTTTGCCAGTTGTTAGCTTGATGCCTAGGATTGTCTCTACTTACTTCACCGGTCATCAGCTCTGGATCTGTAATAATGCTTCATAAAAAATGGCCAGCCACTTCATTCCAAGGGTCTATCAAGGTGTCTAGTTCATTTTTTTTTTATTTTTTCTTGACCCTACAATTGACAGCATATGAGGTTAATCATGTCAGCTCACAAATTGATACACGTGGATGATATCTTTTCATGATTAGTATGCAAGGGTGCATGTTGTATCTTTTGCATGAAAGAATGATGGATCTTCTTTCATGAAGGTGCCCATCAGTTCGTGCTTCACATAGAACTTAAAGCAACTCGAACTGAGGTGGAGAATAGAGTCAAGGTTGAGCCATTAAAGCCCAAGTTGAGGAGAAGATCAAAATCAAGGCTGATCCTTTAAGCTCAAAGCCAAAGTAAAGGCCAAGCCTAAGGACAAGGTGGAGGTCATGTTAGTTGTATGCCCTAGAAGCTAATCTAGCTAGTGCATAATACTTTCTAGGACATAATTTTGTATTTGACTAATAGGGTTGCTAAATCTATTCATGTATTGTATGTGTCCATGAATCATCCAAGGGATTAACAGATGATGATATAATATTAAAAGTTGAGAATTTGAGACATGTATCATTCATGATTAATTCTTAAATTACTTCTGATTGAAGGATCAACATGGGGATGGTGATTGATCCAGTTAGATTGATGCATGGATTTCTTTTCTCTTAGAAAATGTATCTTATAGCCAATGATCTAGGTTGTAAATAGTTGAGCTCTTTATAATTTTAACATATTGAAATAAAAGTTATTTTGGTAGTTCATCTCTTTTTGCATTTTCTTTGGACTCTTTCGAGATTAAATTCTTAGAACTACTTAAATTCGATAAAGAAAAATTTATTAAGTAGTTCTTAAACATGTTCGCGATCAAATGATATTTTGTTACCTTGAACGATAATGTTTATCCAGCATAGGTTGTTGTATGTATATGGGTTAGTTGTCGTCATAACTAAGGAGTGTGGAGATACTAGTATGGCATGCATATAAGTGTAGGTGTACATTGCACTAAACATGACCAACTATGTCAAGTACTCTACTATCAAGAGTATCTTACAGAAGCACATGGGTATAAGTATCCCTTCGACCTGAGATCATCCTGGTAATTTGTAAGCAACTCATTATACTTAGGTGCATAACTACTAGATTTTTAATCTAGTAATGCAAGGTTATTGGATATAGTCAAGTACTTGTTAAGTCAGTGATGAGTTAAGATGGAATTGACCACTCCAAGATGTTGGAGACAATGCTCTATTATGTTTCAATTTAGCAAGACCTTGGCTAGGTAATCCTTGTGAAGAGTAATAGAATTTAGCAGGTTGAGATATATTTGGATGCATTAATTAGAGTTGATAGTTAACTCTGAAATCATTCTGAGCATTAGGGTCAAAGGGAATTATATATAAAAATTATATGCCTGGGTTCTTGAATGTAGCTTCACGAACATTAGATCTATTCGAATGTCAGGTACCATTACTAGATGGTTGCATCGATTAGTTCAAGAATTAGTTCCTAGACTACTAGCTTAGTATATGAACCTATGGGGTCATACATAATAGAAGTTTCTGGCCGATCATGATGGCTAACTAGTGATTAAGAATTATTCAGTGGCAAAATTATAAATATTATGAACAATTAACCCTATATAAATATTATAAATTAATAATTAATTAATTATTAATTAATTAGGAGGAATAATTAATAATTGGATTGCTAATTGACTCAATTTGATTGGATGAAGAGATTTCGGTCAAGTCTAATTGAATTTAGTTAATTAGAATTACTTGATTAGGTTATTTGATGACCTAATTGCTAAGGGAAAATAACCTAATCGCTAAGGGCAAATAACCTAATCACTAAGGGTTTCTAATTATGATTAGATTCGGGCTTAGGCCTAGATAGTTTTAGATTTATTGAAATTTAATTAAGCCTAATTGAGACCTAATTAGATTGAGTCCAAGTTGGTTCAATTAGTTATGCCAAATTAGTTTTAGTTCATAATTAATTTTGGTCAAAGCCTAGATAAACCCTTATCTAGCACAACTAGGTTTCCTATTGAATTCTCCATGCCATTTATTTGAATAAATTCATGGAAAATTATGCCAAGAATGTTTTCATACACTCTCTCCATTATTATCTAATTTTTATTAATTTATTATGTGTTTTAAATTTAAATGAGAGGAGTTTGACTAGGAATCAAATTCTTTGACTTATCCTACCTACTATTTGGTCTTAAACTCTTAAAAACTTACCTTTTTTTGACACCTATTTTTTTTAAAAATATTTCTGAAAAAATAATTTTTTTTTATCCTTCCTCATTCCATTTAGATTAAGATTAGTTTAAATTAAATCTGGTTTATTTAAATTTAATTGGAAAGTTCTATATGATAATATAACATCCATCTATTAAAATAGTATCACTTATCTGAATCTAATCTCTCCTCTAATCAATAAAATTTTACTTCAAAATTTGTCATTTATACATCATTAAGAGAGCAGTTAACATGAAGAATCTGAAGTGAAATTACCATGAAAATAAAGAAAAAAGGGGTGTGGATTCTAGATGGGTTTGAGAGACCTTCTTGGGTGCTAGGGTTAAAGGAAAAAAGAAATAGCAGAAAGGGGTTTTTTTAGTTTTGATTTTCTTCCTCTTAGATCTAGACCTCTTCATCCTCTTCTTAGATTTCTCGAAAGGCTCAAGAAAGTCCAAAAAATAATTTATTTTCAGCCATCTAATGGCCTAATATGGATCTAGCAGTCTTGGAAGTTGATCGTGTCAAAGCTTCATGTGGATGATTCACAGAGGTCGGACATCCTGTGTCACTATGAGTGATGTGGAGAGCCCATACCACATGCCATGAATAGTGGTGATCATCGACCCATGATAAGGTATGAAATTAATTTCATATTATTTATTGATTAGATCTAGTACATGTATTGGGTAGATTGAGCCTGCTGATTTTATTTTTTAATTGCATATCATGTTACGATCCTGCTTAGAATTTATTGAATTATTCTAAATATATATTTTATATTTAAAATAATTTTAAAATAGATATTCTTTTACTATTAATTATTAAAAGAACCCATGCATGAAATCCTACATTTTGTTCCAATAGTGGTATAAGAGCAGGTTTTCATAAGATGATATGTAGATGTACAATTTTACATGTTAGATGTAATCTTAATCTAAATAGCTACTTGGATTGGGTTGATCACCATGGCCATCCAGTCATAGAAGAAAAGTAGGGTTTAAAGGCCTATTCTTCCTATTTAATAGGGTCTCCCATGATGTGTAGAGGTGCTATTTTGGTTATATTCATGAAAAAGTAAGGTAAAGGAAAATCATTAAATTGTTTCAATAATTAGATCTATTTTTCAGTGATTTAATCTTCATTAATTTGCTATTTTTGACCAAAAACTAATGTATTAGGATTTGTTTTTATGTTAATGATATGAGATTAAAATTAATTTTAGTATAAGACTATATTGTATAGTTGAGATCTAAAAAGTATTTAATATATATGTGATGCATATAAATTGTTTAGATCTAAATTTAGCAAACTTAATCCTGATTAATTACTGAAATAAGATGTCTAAGATTTGATTTTAATTATGAATTAAACATCTAACCATATTTCATAAATCATGGGCTTTGGGTTAGCTTGATTCAAGTCAAATACCCAAAGTTAGACCTAGGTTAGATTTAGAATAATATGGACCTAATAGAGAATTAGATTTAATCTAACCAAAAGTTGATTAGGATTAGATCAAGTTTTTCTTCTAGATCAAATCTATAGTGATAGTTTGATCAAGTCCATATTATAACAAATGGACCTAATTATGGCTCAATTGTCAAACCCAAGTCCTTGGCTAGTCTAATCAAATCTGATGAATCAATTGGTATCTATCATAAGTATGGCATTTCGATCATGGTCATTAATTGGGACTGTTTTACTTGGCTAACTTGTTTGGTGTCTAAGGAAAGAGGTTAATGGTGGAACCCTCACTTACCTGGCTAACGTGGTTAATTAGATTTGTTAACTAGCTCATCAATTTGAGTTAACCCATGCCAGTAAGAAAAATTAGTTTAACTGATCTAGGTGCCCTTGGACAAATGTGATTTGACCTTTGATGAAGTCAGTGAAAGGATTGTAATTAGTCCATGTCTTTTTCTCTTTTTTTTAATTAAATTCTCTAAAATTTTTAGATCCTTTAAGTGACAAAATTATGGAGATAATTGAGTCATGGCCTCCCATTAAGAGAGTGATATAACTCCAATAGTTAAAATGATTAGAGGTCCAAAGACCTATTGTTATCTAGCTATTGAAATTATTATTCATATTATGATGGCTTAGTCCTTTCTAAACGATGGTTAGGTTGGCCGATCAAAGTTAGGCTTGGGCATCGTTAACTAGAAGTACTCAGTCCTATCATATTAATGATTGGACCTAACTAGGACTTCTAGTGGTGGCCCAAAGGCTTACTAATTAGTACCTAGAGTAACATCATTACCAAAGTTTTTTTAGAAAAATAATTGATTAAGATCTTACCTTTAAATGCACATGGATCAGTTGGCCAAAGTCAGTCTCGTGTGAAGTTTGTTGGATTTTGGTACCCATTATAGAATTGATGCAATTCCTTGAATTGGAGGTAGAGGCTACCAATTTAGTCAAAAATAGTGGGAGAACCTTTAGATTAAAATCCAAGTCTTTAGGATTAAATGATTCATGCACTAATTAGGCCTTGTTCTTCTTTTAGATTAATACGGCTACCACTTTGTCACTCTGTTCATTGCCAGACAATGAAAAATTAATGGATAGATTCTGTACATGTTGACAGATCCAGCACTTGAGGAGCCTGCTTAGAATGCTCATGGTATGGTCTAAGATACTTATTAGAAGTGGCTTAATGACTGAACCATGGTCCATTGTATTATGCGAGCATCCATGAATGATAAATTGAATCACAAGTTTGAGGAGCTCAGCTGGAGGACATGCTTCAAGTATTGAAAGAATCCTTTGGTACTCTCAATGTTGAAAGGTACAAAATGTCTTGTGCCATTTTCAACACAAAGATGAGAGAAGGGGCCTTGATTCCAGATCATGTATTGCATATGATTGAACTAATTGAGCACATGGGCGAACTTTGATTCTCCCTATATGAGTAGCTGGGGAAGGATGTGATACTTAATTCATTAATGAAATCCTACATTAACTTCTTTGATCATTTTAGAATGGCAAGGCTTGTAGTAAACTACCATGATCAGTTGGGGTTACTACAGACCTATGCAAAGGATCATCAGCTCCATAAGGGGTTGGTAAATATAGTGGAAAGATTGACAAGGCATCATCCCTTTAGAGAGAGAAGAAGAAGAATAAGAAAAAGGTGCAAAGTATTCCAATGACTAAGTCAGGTTAGATGAAGAAGTTTAAAGTCTACTAGACTCAAAATGAATGCTTCTACTGTAAGAAGCAAGGGCACTAGAAGAGGAATTGTCCTCTTTACATTGCCATGTTGGACTCGAATAAGCTAGAAAAGAAAAAGAATTAGCAAGGCATTGCTGGACAAGGTAATTATATAATATCACCTTGTAATTTTTCTATTTGTGATACTACTACCTGGGTATTAGATACCGGAAGACCTATTGATAGTTGTAATTTGATAAGTACATAAATATTAGTCATAAAAGCAT
This sequence comes from Areca catechu, assembly GCA_021397845.1. NCBI lineage: Eukaryota > Viridiplantae > Streptophyta > Magnoliopsida > Arecales > Arecaceae > Areca > Areca catechu. The sequence continues at coordinate 141,026,426 of CM038051.1, read as the reverse complement.
TAATTTTTATATCAAATTATCTTTATTTAATTAAAATTGATAATTTTATGTAGTGTTTTGTATGAAAGAACCCCACCAAGAGAATAGTCCAATTTTTGGGATCCAACAGCATGAACGGTGCTTAAATCGGACTTCAAATGAGCTGGGAAGTGAATTTTGAAGAAATTATTATGAAGTTGCATGAATATTGGAGCAGCCAGTCCACCATGGACTGGTTAAATGGTTCAAGAAAGTGCGGATGGTCCATCGCTGCCATTACTGCTAGTCCACAGAATAGATCCATGGACCACAGACCAAATCGAGCACCATTCTCACTAGGGAACATGCCGGAACTCCTTCCTACACCGTTGGGAGCTATCTCATGGTCGAGAACATGTCAGAGAACCTCCTCATCACCAGAAAAACCCATCTAGGCCATCCGAGCCACTCTTTTTCTTTCTCTGTTCACCGACTGCCACCCCTCCTTAGTCGGTCATCCCTTCATCATCTTCTTCATCGTGAATTGCTGCCCATCACCGGTCTCCATCCTCCACTTGAGCTATTTGAGCTCTCCATCAAGGCGCAGTTCATCCCTGTTGCTGCCACTGCTGGAGAAGCACCATCTTCCCGAAGCACCGTCTGATCCACTGGTTCTTCTTCCACCGTTTACAAGCTATCTTCTTGAGTTCCTGACCAAATCTGCCAAAGTCTAGCCACCATCTCCTCTTAGTCTGCTGGAACATCCACCAACTACTACTGCCCCTTGTTTCTCCCCGGTAATGATCTCAGCATGATCCGGCTACATCTACCACTCCTACACTGTTGTCTTCTCACAAGCTCACCGCTGCCACCATCCCTGTTCCCAAAGCCATGTCCTGTTGGGTTTCAATGGCATAGCTAAATAATGGATTTCAAAATTTTCATTTTGAAACTCCAAACAAGAAATCCTAAGCCTAAGATCCTTTATTCATTACAATTAACAAGTCATTCAAACAAGGTTTGGAAAAATACCTGGAATGCTAATTCCTTCTTCTTTCTACTAGGCAACCAAGTGCATGCCCTCCAAAGGTGATCCACACAGGAATTGAACCTAGGAACTACTCCTTAGTAGGTTGCTTATCCATTGGGACTCTTCTGATGGCCTTTCTTCCTTTGGTAGCCTCTCCTTCCTTGCTCAGACCCTTGACCTCCAGTAGAGCACTCTGAGCTCTCTCCAAAACCTTTTTTCACTCTCTTTATCACTTCCTAATTCTTTTCCTAATCCCTTGTCTTAAAATGGTGGACTTGTCTTAAGGCAAGACCTATGTCCTAAAAAGGGAAGGAAGAGACAAGGAAGACAATGTGGCAGAGTGTAAGAAAGAAAGGAAATCAGATACTGCCTTTGGCATAAACACCGAAGGCTTTAAATAGGAGATGGGGAGGTGCTAGATATGTCTTCTTATCTGTTCTTGATAAGCCATTCAAAAGATCAAATAAGACTCTTCATAAAGAAGGAGTCTTATGAGTGAATGTATACATCTTTTCATGCACCTAGAGAGACCTTTGCATCTCTTCACAATTCCAGCACATTTCCCCTCTTGCCATGTGGCAATTGACCAGTCAATGAAAGGCCATGGGACATGAGACTCCAAGAGAAGTGTCAATCAACCAAGAATCCTTCAAACATAAGGACTTTTGGTTATGATTCTGCGCACCAAAGTGAAGAGTCGTGACTCTTAACTTTGTGCATCATTCTTCTCCATCCTATTTCACTTCTTTGACCGATCAAAACAAGCTTGATATGGATGTCATATGAAAGAGGGTTAAAAGAGCTTTATCACCTAAATGGTGATTAACAAGAAGAAGGACTCTCGGTCCTTCTGCGCTCCTTTAATTCCCATAAATCACATTTGGTGCCAAGAGTCCCTTGCCCTTGGGACTCTTGGTATTTGGTGCATAAGAGATTTAATAATATCAGATAAAATCTAATAAAATCACCCCACTTAGGACTCAACCCAATCTAGGATTTTTCAAATTGGTTATCTTATTAAGCAACCTTACAGACCCAATTCAATTAGGTTAGGAGGTTTCGTTAGCCTACACATGCTAGTATGTAATCTAGCTAACCAATTAGGATCCCATGATCCTAATAAAATACCAATTGACTTCCTATGCTAATTCCCTAATGTGTGTGACCCTTTAGGTTCCATATCTAGCCAGCAGTAGGTCTAGGTCCAAGCTAATTCAATCCAATCAAACCCGATTGACCTAATTAGGTCAAATTGAGCTGACCTAAGTTGCCAATTCGAACCAGCTTTTGAATTGACTCATGAATCCAATCGAATTGATTCATGAAAACCTACAAGACATAATTGAAGTCTAGCAATGTATCATACCTACCCAAAAGATAAAGAATTTGATAGAAAGTACCAAAATACTTCAATGGAAAGTTACCATGAAATTCAAACTTTCGATCACACTTTATCCCAAATAAGTGATGGGTATGGATAATTATCAAACCCTAGCACTTAGTCATTTAGAATCTCATTTCGATAATGAAGACTCTATTGATGACTTATTATAAAACACTTTTAATCTCATTTTGCTTTGATCAAAGACTCCATGTGTCATCAATCGAAGAGATTACATGGGATAACATTTCTCTTACTGTGAATGATCGGTTCCTTGTTGATCCACTCATATCCTTCATGCACCTTCCACCATATTCGAGAACATCCCGTACATGACTCAATGCCATGAATGAGTATGAACCAAAACATGGCTTAGTGTGTATAAGGAACCAAGGTGATCTCAGGTCTAAAGATCACTTGCACTATTGCCTAGGTGGCTTTTCCAAGAGGGTGGTGAATTAAAAATTTATAAAATTTAATCAAATATGCGCTCTTTTAAATATTCTTTAGTGTGGAGGTGCTGTGATTCATATAATTAAAGCAGATGCAAGTAAAGAAGAAAAAGCACAATCTCAAGCATAGTAAGTTTATAGTGGTTCAGAGCAACCTCGCTCCTATATCCACTATCCAAGATACCACTGGGATTTCCACTATATTCATCCATGAATATAGTTGGATTATTTTATCGGGCTCACAATCCAAAACCCAACTTGGTTTTTCACCAGGCTCACCAAAAATCTAACTTGGTTTTGAACAGGATCACCAAGAACCTACACTTGTTTTGAACAGGATCACCAAGAACCCAACTTGGTTTTACAATCGGGCTCACCAAAAACCCAGCTTGGTTTTTCAACCAAACTCACCAAAACCCACAACTCATAAAGGAGTAGAGAAAAACAAGCAACTGATTAATAAACCAAAGTTGACGATAGTTGTAGTTGCAGCTTAAGAGAAGCCTTCTTAAATGGGCTTTACTGCTCTTCAATAGCTTCTTCAACTTCTTCACTAAATGCTTCAAGCTTCATATTTGAGTTGGTGAAGTCTTGAAGGCTGACTTGAATGCTCTTTAGTTCTCTCTTGCTCATAACCTTATATGATCATTAACTACTCATTTACTTATTCAAAGGTTGTCCAAATCCCTCATTATAGAGTCTTGTATCTTCTTAGGTGTATAGTCATTGTAGAACGTTGGATGTGACAATCGACCGTTGGACCACTTTAGATTCAAAAATGAAGTTCTAAAACTAGCCATTACATACTTGGAATCGATGTTCAAGTCGACTCGGATGCTTTGAGTTGGCTCAGATCCTCAGAGTAGTCAAGTCTTCACTCTGGTTGAGTCGGCTCACCTCAGTCGAGTCGACTCGGATTCTCAGGGTCATTGATTTTTTACTCTGGTTAAGTCAGCTCACCTCAGTCAAGTCAGCTTGGATTCTCTGGTTTTCAAAATGGTATTCTAGAGGAGTCGGCACTTCTTAATAGAGTCGGCTCGCTTGGCTTGCTCTTTCAGAACTGATTTTTCTGTACTTAGAGGAGTTGGCTCAGTTTTAGATAAGTTCTATGGTTTACATATAAACACCTAACCCGACATCCGAGTCGGCTCGACCAACCTAAATTGCTCGAGTCGACTCGAGCAAACTCTCAAAAAGACTTAAAACCCTTAAACATAGTTTCTAATGATAAAAGACCATTAGTTGAGATCGTCAAAGATCTTAGATGATATAGGAGGTTTCCCAGATAATATTCCTTAATTTAAAGAAATTAGGATAGAAATTCTAAAATGGGTCACATAATCCTAATTCTTTTCTAATCAATTGAAGTCTATCTAAATTAAGAGGTTTAGTAAAGATATCAGCAAGTTGATTTTTAGTAGGAACAAATTCAAGTATAATATTCATTTTGAACATGATCTTTAATAAAATGATGTCTAATTTTTATATGCTTTGTTTTAGAATGCTGAATTAGATTTTTTGACAAATTAATAGCACTTGTATTATCACATTTGATAGGAATTTTGGATTGTATAACACCAAAGTCTTCTAGTTGTTTTTTAATCCAAAGCACTTGTGCACAACAACTCCCTACAACTACGTATTATGCCTTAGTAGTAGATAGTACTATAGAGTTTTGTTTCTTACAGTGCCATAAGATTAAATTCAACACTAGAAAATGGCAAGTACCACTAGTACTTTTTCTATCTATTTTGCATCTACCATAATCAGCATTCGAAAAATCAGTTAAATTTAATGAGATTTTTGAATACCATAGACCTAGATTCTTGTTCCTCTTAGATATTTTATAATTCTTTTTACAGCAAGTATATGTGATCTTTTAGGATTGGATTGAAACCTAGAACTTACATATATGCTAAACAAGATGTCAGGTCTACTAGCAGTTAAGTACAACAGTGATTCGATCATACCTCAATAAAGCTTTTGATCGATATTGTTGCATCTTCATCTTTGTCTAATCTGCAGTAGGACTCATGGGTGTGCTTGTTTCTCTTTGCTTGACTCCATACCAAACTTTTAATGATCTCCTTGATGTACTTTGCTTGGTTTACAAAGATTCCATCCTTTGTTCGCTTAACTTGGAGTCCAAAGAAATAATTTAGTTCACCCATTTAGCTCATTTCAAATTCACCCTGCATCAACTTAGCAAATTCTCTACAAAGAATCTCATTAGTTATAATAAATATAATATCATCTACATAAATTTATACAACTAACATATCATTCTTCTTCTTTTTGATAATAAAGTTTTATTAACATTTCCTCTTACAAAATTATTTTCAAGTAAGAATTTACTTAATCTGTCATACCAGGCTCTAGGTGCTTGTTTAAGTCCATACATGCTTTATTAAGTTTAAAAATATGATTTGGAAAGCATGATCTACAAACCTGGTGGCTGTTCTACAAAAACTTGTTTAGATATAAACTATTTAAAATATACTTTTTACATCCATTTAAAAAATTTGAAATTCATGTAGCAAGCAAATGCAAGTAGTAATCTTATGGCTTTTAGTCTTGCTACGGTGCATAGGTCTCATCAAAATCTATTCCTTTCTCTTGATTGTATCATTTAGCTACCAACCTATCTTTGTTTTTAATAACATTATCCTATTCATCTAGTTTATTTCTATAGACCCATTTGGTTCCTATAATGGGATGGTCTAATGGTTATTAACTAGAGTCCACACATTATTTTTTTTAAACTAGTTTAGTTCTTCATGCATGGCCATCATCCAGTTAGGGTCATTTTCAGCTTCTTCTAAGCTATGTGGCTCTATTTGTGATAAAAATGCTAGGTAGTCATGTGCTTCTCTATGTGATGACCTAGTCCTAACACCTTGAGAGGGATCACCAATAATTAAATCTCTGGATGAGAGGTTACATACCTTCATTCCTTTGGTAGATCAGCATGATCTTTACTTACCACTTCTTCTCCTTCTTGAGTTGATTTCTCTTGTAGGTTCATATCCTCCATTCCTTTTCAAGTGTATTTGCATTATTATCTATACACTCTTCTTTCCTTGAAGGTGAGGGGTTAGCTTCATCAAATATAACATGTACAAATTCTTCTATAGTTATGTTCTCTTGTTAAATACCCTATAGCTTTGTTATGTATTGAATAACCCAGAAATATAGCTTCATTTGATTTAGCATTAAATTTTCCTAGGTTATCTTTTTCATTATTCAACACAAAGCATTTACACCAAAACATAAAAGTATTAATATTTGGTTTCTTTTCATTCCAAAGCTCATAAGGGTTTTCTTTAAAATTGATCATATCAAATATGGTTTAAAATATAGCAAGCAGTGTTCACTGCTTCTGTCCAAAAGTACCTTTGGAAGATTGCCTTCACATAACATTGTTCGGGCCACTCTTCCAAAGTCCTATTCTTTCTCTCTACAATACCATTTTGTAGTGGTGTTCTAGGAGCGGAGAAGTTGTGATCAATGCCATTTTCTATGCATTAATCATCAAAAAATTGATTTCAAATTCTGTGCCATGATCAATCCTAATGGATACTATTGAAAGGTTTTTCTGGTTTAAAACTTTCTTGTTAAATTTTTGAAAAACTTTGAAAGTTTCATCTTTATGTGTAATAAACAAGACCCATGTAAATCTAAAAAAATTATCTACTATCACAAGTGCATATTTCATACCACCTTGGCTTGTGGTCCTAGTTGGTCTAAATAAATCCATGTGAAATAGCTCAAGGGTCTAAAAGTTAAAACCATATTTTTAGATTTAAAACTCTACTTAGTTTGTTTACCCATTTGACAAGCACGCAAATATATTTAAAATCAACTTTGAATTTAGGTAAACCTCTAACAAGATTCTTAGAAATTAATTTGGAAATTGTATGCATGCTAGCATGACCTAATCGTCTATGCCAAAGTAAACTAGACTCTTTGGTTTTAGCATTCATTGCTACTAGACTTGTATTACAACTTATGGTTAGATCATTCAGATCTACCGCATAAATTTCAAGTCTATATCCAATAAGTTTATTGCTAGAATCAAGTGAGTTAGTTACTATACACATAGATGATTCAAAGACAACCTTGAAGCCTTTATCACACAATTGTCTAATACTTAACAGATTATGCTTCAATTTGTCTACTAGCAATACATTATCAATGAAAGTAGAAGGGGTTATTTTGATCTTATCAATTCTAATTAGTTTTCCCTTGCCATTATCTCCAAAAGTTACCAATCCTCCTCCTTTCATTTGTAGGGTGACGAATTGCTCTTTATCACCCGTCATATACCTTAAGCAGCTGCTATCCAGATACCATCTTTTCTTAGCATTTTAGGCTGCAAGATATTCCTGCAAAACAATCAAGGAGTATTTTTAGGTACCCAAGCTACCTTGGGTCCTTTCAGGTTAGTAGGATTGGTTCCTTTGGGAACCCAATTATTTCTTATTCTATTTCTAACAAGTCCATTTTTCTTTAATATGTTGCATTGAGAAAATTTGTGTCCAACCCCATTACATGCATAACAGATAACTCTAGAATTTTGAAAAGATGTAAATTTTGAGGTTCTAGAAGTAGAAGCATGTGATGCAAATGTAGAAATAATTGATCTAAAAGATTTTTGATTTGTAATCTTAGGTACATACTTTGAAGCTCTAGAAATGGATATGGAAGCATTTGATACAAAAGCTTTTTGATATAGATTTTGGTACAAATGCTTTTGAAGATATAATTTAGTTGCTAAAATTCCATTTGTATTTGAAGAGTTTAACTGATTCCAGCCTTATTACTTGAAACTCTTTGCTCTTTCAAAATTAACTCAAGCTTATTGAACTTAAAGTAAGCTTTTCAACCTCCTTTTTTAAATCAGTATTTTCATCATTTAAAGCTTTGATTTTCTTAAATACATCTTTTTCTCAACTTCCAAGCTTTATTATTTTCAGAAAAGATAATTAATTCTTTTTGCAATAACTTATTCTTTTCTAAAATCTCTTCCTTTTCTTTTAACAAAGAATCATTGTTATTCTTTAAAGTTCTAATTTTTACCCCAGCATTCTTAAATTTAGATAATAATTCATGGAATGCAATGCTCAGCTCATCAAAAGTGAATTCAACTAGAGGTTCAGGGGATATTACCCGTCTTCGAGACCCATAAGACATAAATTAGCAGTTTTTGTGGTCTCTTCATCTTCAGTTGAAGTGGACTCCTCACTGTCGCTCCAAGTCGCAACCATTGCTTCCTTCTTCTTCTTCTTAAATGTTTTCTTTAACAAAGGATAATCGGGATGGATATGCCCAGGTTTCTTACACTCATAACAGCAGGCTTTGATCCTTTTGTTTTTCTTTGCCCTTGTCTTTACTGTATTCACCTTTCTTATGAAATTTTTTGAAGTACCTTTCCTTCTTCTTTCCCATAAATTTCTTGAATCTCCTCACGACCAAAGCTATATCTGCATCTTCTAAGTCATCTTCAAGGAGCAGCAATCATCTTCCAATTTCTCTTCTTGTTTCTTTATTTATGATGTAGCTTTAAAGGCAATAGTCCTTTTCTTTTTCTGATCATCTTCATTCCTGTGCTGCATGGCCAACTCATGTGTTATTAAAGAACCTATCAATTCATTCAGAGGTAAAGTATTTAGATCTTTTGTTTCTTCAATGGCAGTTACTTTGGAGTCCCACTTGTCCAGAAGTGATCTTAAGATCTTCTATACTAAATCTGCATTCGAGTAAAACCCTGCCAAGACTTTTCAAGCCATTAATAATATCTATGAAATGTAAAAACATGGCAGAGATAATTCATTTTGTTTCATTTTAAACAGGTCATAATTGTGTACTAGAAGATTAATTTTTGATGTCTTCACATGGGAAGTTCCTTCATTGGTCACCTCGAGTTTATCCCAAATTTTCTTAGCTGAATTGCATGTAGAAATTGGTTAATTTGTTTACATCCAAAGCATAATATAGTAAGTTCATGGTTTTGGCATTCAGCTCACCCATTTTCATGTCATGTTCATCCCAATCCTCTTTAGGTTTTTTCGGACATCCATGCCATCAACTTTTATCATAGGTGTATGAGGACCCTTAAGAATGATCTTCCACAATTGAAAGTCAACAGCTTGAATGTATAACTTTATTCTAGCTTTCCAATAAGAAAGTTCATGCCAGTGAACAATGGAGGTCTATTATTGGATTGGCCTTCGGCCAAGGAGGTACTCATGGGATGGGCCATTAATCTTTACTCAAATTAAAATTTGGATACTCTGCTCTGATACCAGTTGTTGCCCAGGTGGCTTTTCCAAGAGGGGGTGAATTGGAAATTTAAAATTTAATCAAATATGTGCTCTTTTAAATCTTCTTTAGTGTGGAGGTGTTGTGATTCAAATAATTAAGCAAATCAAGTAAAGAAGAAAAAGCACAATCACAAACACAGCAAGTTTATAATGGTTTGGAGCAATCTCGCTCCTACTTCACTATCCAAGATACCACTTGGGATTTTCACTATATTCATCCACAGAATATAGTCATATTATTTTACTCACAATCCAAAATTCAACTGGGTTTTTCAATCGGGCTCACCAAAAACCCAACTGGTTTTGAACAGGATCACCAAGAACCTACACTTGGTTTGAATAGGATCATTAAGAACCCAACCTAGTTTTACAACCGAGCTCACCAAAAACCCAACTTGGTTTTTCAAAAGGGCTCACCAAAACCCACAAACTCATAAAGGAGTAGAGAAAACAAGCAACTAATTAACAACCAAAGTTATATGATGGTTGCAGTTGCAGCTCAAGAGAAGCCTTCTTAAATGGGCTTTGCTGCTCTTCAATGGCTTCTTCAACTTCTTAAGTAAATGCTTCAAGCTTTAGATTTGAGTTGGTGAAGTCTTGAAGGCTGACTTGAATGTTCTTTAGTGCTCTCTTGCTCACAACCTCATATGATCATTAATTGCTCATTTACTTATTCAAAGGTTGTCCAAATCTCTCATTTATAGAGTCTTGAACTCTTTTTAGGTGGATATGGTCATTGTAGATAGTTGGAATTTGACATTTGACTCTTGGAGCACTTTTTAGATTCAAAAATGAAGTTCTGGAACTAGCTGTTACATGCCTGGAATCGACGTTCGAGTCGGCTCAGATGCTTCGAGTCAGTTCGGATCCTTAAAGTAGTCGAGTCTTCACTCTGGTCGAGTCGGCTCGCCTTAGTCGAGTCAGCTTGGATTCTCAGGGTCGTTCATTCCTTACTCTGGTTGAGTCGGCTCGCCTCAATTGAGTCGGCTCGGATTCTCAGGTCTTCAAAATGGTACTATAAAGGAGTTGGCTCTTCTTAGTAGAGTTGGCTCGCTTGGCTTGTTCTTTCAGAACTGATTTTTCTGTACGCTAGAGGAGTTGGCTCACCTTTTGAAGGGTTGACTCGGTTGTCTGGTAAAATGGTTGAGTCGGCTTGACCTGCTTCCAGGTTGGCTTGCCTATCTGATTCAAGGAATGAAGCTTTAGATGAGTCGGCTCGAGTTCCTTTGAGTCGGCTTAGATTTCTGCATGCCAGAAACCTTCAAGCATGCCATGAACTAGAGTCAGCTCTCTTTCCTCGAGTTAGCTCAAGTGATTTTTCAATGAAATCTTCTACTCTTCTCCAGATGACATCTAGTGACTTTTAGTCACTCAAAACACTTTTCAACTCCATTAAAAACTAATCTTAAAGAGTTATTAAACATGAAAACATATAGAAGCAACCCATTTTCATGAATACAACATCAACTTTTTTTTGGGCTCTTCTTTACATAATACATTTACAATAGTACACATGACATATAACAAGGTTGTAAGAGTTATGATTGAGCATTAAAATTGTCCTACAAAAACTTGTAAAGCACTTAAAAAATAGTTAGTAACTCAAGTACATGCTTCAATTTTTGTTATCATCAAAATCATTCAAGAGGTCAACATGCACAACTCCCACTATGAGAACTGTCTCTTGACAAGTAGTAAGACTTCCATAAGATATTCTCAGTATGGATTAGTTCAGTGAACTCAAATCCTAATGAGCACCCTTATCCTTGCATTAGTGTATTTACACAAGTGGCAGTGAGATCAACCACCCTCTCCATCGAGCATACATAGGATAAGCTAATCTTTCCAAAAGCATCGAACTTCGAATCGATGATCCAACGACTAAGAACATTTAGATTAGGGTTTATAAGAACTTAGGTCTCACCATTATGATCTCCATCATAATCCTAATTCCTTTGCCCTAACCTACGGGGTTCATCATAATCTTTAAATAAGACACAACAGTATGATGAAACAAAAATGCCTTTCATTAAAATAATAATGTCATACAAGAGTTGGAAGATTACAGAAATATCCTTATATGGATTGGCTTTTAGGGCACTTTTCTTTCAATCTTCCACTTGCACTAAAGCCAATCGCCCTTGTATTTATACCCATACAATCTAAGTGGTGATCAAACTACTACTGATGTAGTGCTTTAGTGAATGGGTATGCTATATTGTTCTTAGTATCAACTCGCTCGATGACAACATCATGTCTTCCTATGATTTCTTGAACGAGGTAGAAACGTCTTAGGATGTGCTTGGACTTATGATGAGACCTTGGTTCCTTAGCTTGTGCAACAGCTCCAATGTTATCACAATATAGTAGCACTGGCTGTTGTATTTCTGGAACCATGCCCAATTTCATGTTGAATTTCTTTATCCAGACATCTTCCTTTACGCTTCACTTGCAGCTTTTATTCTGCCTTAGTGATTGAGTTAGCTATAGTTGGTTATTTTTTACTCTTCCAACTCACTGCACCACCATATAGGGTGAAGACATACCCTGATATGGATTTGCTATCATCAGGATCTAATTGAAAATTATAATATGTATATCCTTCTAGTTTTAAATCTAATCCACCATATAGAAGAAAAACATCCTTAGTCCTTTTCAGGTACTTAAGGATATTTTCACAACTTTCCAATGATCCTCTCCTGGATCTACTTGAAACCTACTCACTATGTCAAAGACATAAGCAACATCAGGCCTGGTACATAACATGGCATACATAATCGATCCTATAGCCGAAGCATAAAGAATCATAGCCATCCTCTCTCTTTCTTTCGATGTCTTAGGAGACATTTTCTTGGAGAGATTTATGCCTTGACTCATAGGTAAGTAACCCTTCTTACTTCCATCCATGTTGAATCTCTTCAAAATTAAGTCAATGTACCTGGATTGGGATAAGCTTAGCATCCTCTTAGATTTATCTTTATAGATCTTTATCTTTAATATATAGGATACCTTTCCTAGATCCTTCATGAAAACTTTGATGATAGCCAAGTTTTGACCGATTGTAACATTGAGATATCATTCCCAATGATAAGTATGTCATCGATATATAGAACCAAAAAGATAATTGCATTCCCATTTGTCTTTTTATACACACAAGGTTCATCCATGTTTTTAATGAAACCAAACTCTCTGATTGCTTCATCAAAATGGAAGTTCCAACTCCTCGATGCTTGCTTTAATCCATATATAATTTTTTTAAGTTCGCATACTTGGTTTGGTCTCCCACTTGAGACAAACCCTTCTGGTTGAAACATACAGACTTCTTCCTCAAGATATCCATTGAGAAAAGCAGTCTTTATATCCATCTACCAGATTTCATAATCATAGTACGCTGCTATTGCAAGCAAAGTCCTGATGGACTTGAGCATTACTACTAGTGAAATGGTTTCATCCTAGTCAATACCATGCTTTTGTTTGAAACCTTTTTTCACTAGCCTGGCTTTGTAGGTATCTACTTGGCCATCTGCTCTAATCTTCTTCTTGAAGACCCATTTACACCCTATTGGTTAACTCTTTCAGGTGGATCTACCAAGGTCCAACCTAATTAGAATACATGGAGTCCATTTCAGATTTCATGGCATTTAGTGATTTATCAGAGTCTCTACTCTCGATAGCTTCTGTATAAGTCACAAGATCATCATCCTAAATGATACTGGCCTCACTATTATTTCTAATGAAAAAGCCATATTTGAGAGGTGCACCCCGCACCCTCTCTTACCTTCAGAGAGGAGGTGTGTGTTGTTGCTATTCCTGATCAACAAGAACCTTTGGTTGAGGAATTTCATTTGAGGACTCTTCAAGAATTGGTTGTTGGTTTTGAACTTCACTAAGTTCAAGTATTGTTCCACTACTTCTTTCTTAGATAAATTCTTGCTCCAAGAATATAGCATGTCTATTGGCAAATACCTTTTGTTCAGTAGTATGATAAAAGAGGTATCTAATATCCTCTTTGAGAAAACCAATGAACCTGCATTTGTTAGCCCTAGCACTTAACTTATGTCTAAAATTATTTTTGACATAAGCATAGCACCCCCAAATCTTCAAGTATTTAAGATTTGGTCTTTTGCCATTCTATACCTCATATGAAGTGCTAGTCACTAACTTTGATGGTACCCTGTTCAAAATATAAGTAGCAGTTTCCAAGCATTTCTCTAGAAGAAAATGGGAAGATTTATGAAGCTCATCATGGAACTCACCATGTCAACAAGGTGTGATTTCTCCTATCTACCACAACAATTAATTAGGGTGTATAAGGAAGAGTCCATTCAGAGATTATGCCTTTATCCTTAAGATAGTTTAAAAACTCACTAGACAAGTATTCTCTTCCATGATCAAAACGAAGAATTTTAATACTATGTCCAGTTTGTTTCTCAACCATACTTTGATACTCTTTAAATTTATCAAATGCTTCAAACTTGTGTTTCATCAAATACACATGTCCAAACTTAGAAAAGTCATCAATAAACATGATAATCCATCTCTCGCCTGAGTTGTCATAGGTCCACACATATCAGTATGTACAAAACCTAATAATTCAATTGCCCTGTTTCCATGTCCAGTGAATGAAGACTTGGTCATTTTACCTATGAGGCAAGACTTACAGGTTTCTAATGATTGAAAATCATAAGGATCAAAGTAATTATCTTTGACTAACTTGTTTATCCTTGACTCACTTATATGACCTAATCAGCAATGCTAGAGAAATATGACATTGACATTATCTCTCTTTCTATTTTTGTTATCCACAAGTAATATTGTATCATTGAGTTCTAAAGTTAAAAGACCATGATAAAATAATCATGTCCATATATTTTATTAGAATGAAGAATAAAGCAGCCATTGCTCTTACACTTATTTCAAATCTTTGTTGTAATAACAAGGGTATAGAAATAAAATTTCTTACAACATTTGAAACATAGTACGTTCTTCTAACTTTAATACATTACCCGAAGGTAATAATAGTAGATAGGTACCCACAGCTTCAGCATACATGGCTTCACCACTTGTGCCATATGGCTCGAAGTTATCTTTCTTCAAGCTTCTAATTCTGTGGAGTCCCTGTAATGACTTACAATATAAGATCCACATGCGGTATCCATACCCAAAAATTAGAAATAGAAGCACTCAATAATAAATTTGTTTGTATCATGTACAAATTTTTAGATGCTCCTCCAGCATCTTGCTTCACACTTGCAAGATATGTCTTGCAATTTTTCTTCCAATGCCCTTGCTTGCCATAGTGGAAACAGGCTCCATCATTAACAGCCTTCTTTGCTTTCTCTTCTTTTGTATGCTCCTTTTAGGGTTGAATTTCCTTTTCAAACCCTTCATTGTTGCCTGTTTCTTCTTCTCATCAATGAGAAGAAGATGAGCCTTATCTCCCTTAGAATAGCTCTCTACTGTCTTAAGCTTGTTAAGCAGCTCAGGCAAAGAAGTATTCAGTTTGTTCATATGATAATTTAAAACAAACTAAGAGAAGGAATCCAGGAGTGATTGCAAGATCAAGTCCTGGTTGAGTTCACCATCCATTACAAATCCTAATTGACCTAATCGGGTGATTAAGTCAATCATTTTCAAAACTTGGGTTTGAACTGATGAACCCTCACTCATGCGTGCATAAAACAACTGCTTCGATATCTCGTACCAAGCAGCCCTACTTTGCTCTCCATAAAGCTCCTTAATATTGAACAATATGTTGAGGTTCCATCTCTTCATGTTGCCTCTGAAGCTCATTGCTCATTGAGGCCAACATGATGCACCTGATAGTCATGCTATCATTTAGCCACATTTTATGTGTGGCCCTTTCCTCCTCAGAAGCATCCTTTCTGATTGGCTCTGGATCTGGAGAATCAAGAATATAAGAAAGCTTCTCCTGAGTTAATACTATCCTCGATTCCTCAACCAGTCCACATAATTGGGACCGATCACTTATTGGCATCTAAGATGCCCTGTAGTGATAAACTTGAAGCCATAATAAAACTTATATTTAATAAAGAACAGTATAAGCAGACCACTCAAGATGACATTTATAACTAGATAAGGATTTTATATCTAATTATATCTCCCACTATTTTATTCGAATACCATAACCCTCACCTATGGTAAGCGAGAAACCTTACCATGTTTCTTTAGTGGGGTTGAGATCCCAATTCCTCATAAGTGCCTTGTGTTACACAACAAACACTCATGAGTTCAAAGGTAAGAATTTCTTTCCAATTACTACTTATGCAATTCTCAACAAATGAATTGCCTTTAAGACACTTATAGTCTTGTATTGCACAACAAACTATAATGTCTTAGTTTAGTCAGATCCTTTATTTCCATATAGTCATATTCGAATAATATTATCCTTGTGTTACACAATAAAGAAATACTACCAAACATACTATAAGCATAAACTGCACTAAGATAATTCATATTTAATACTAGAGCAGGCCTTGTGTTACACAACAAACCTACTATAGTTGTTAATATGAACTATACTTATTATGAAGGAAGGTAAACTGTAGTGCATTAATTCAATTGGCATTTTCAATTTAAGGTGCAGATATAACCAAATTGGCCAGGTAAGTGAAAGAGATGAGGGGCCCCCCCCGTTGCTTTCCTTAAATACCAAATTAATTGGCTAGGTCGGACAATGGAACCAATTAAAATCCTCATGCCCTTTACCTTCTCAGAATCACTTGCCTAGACACCAATTGGCTAATCATATAATCCTAAATGAATTTTGCCTCTTAACTAACTTACATTATGACTAAATATTTTAATTATGAGGGCTTTGTGGTGGTCTCAAAACATATCCTACTTATTCTTGTCAACCTAACATTCATGACATCATAATGTATTCATAACAAAAAACCATATACATATGATATGATATTCATTCCATCAATTAAGCATGTTAACCCTAATATGCATACCATAAGCATGATTGTAATATTAATCCATTCACCTCACTTGTTCATGGGATATGGCCATAGTGGCACCCCCAACATGCCATAGGAGACCCCATTGAATAGGATGAGAGGGCGTTTAAACCCTACTTGACCCCTATGACCGGACTGATAGAAAAGTGTCCTAAGAGCGAATCATTATAAGGGCCTTTTTGTAAACTTTCAGCTCATGTATGATATATTTTCATATTAATAAAGGTATTTGATTCATCATATACTGCTGTGTCATGTTTTTATTGATTATGATGAACCCCATGGAGTAGGGCAATGGAATTAGGATTATGATGGAGTTCATAATAGTGAGACTTAATTTTCTATAAACCCTAATCTAGAATATTCCTAGTCGTTGGACCATCAATTCGGGGATCGATGAATCCGGAAAGACTAGCTTATCCTATGTATGCTCAGTTGATGAGGGTGATTGATCTCACAACCACTTATGTAGAGACACTAATACTAGGATAAGGGTGCTCATCAGAGTATGAGTACACTAGACTGATCCACATCGGGATTATCTTATGAAAGTTTTACTACTTGTCAGAAGATAGATCATAGAGTAGAAGTGTGCATGTGATCTTTAGACCTGAGGTCACCATGGTTCCTTGTGCATACTAAGCCATACTTTGGTTCATACTCATTCATGCCATTGTGATATGCACGGGGTGTTCTGGATATGGTGGAAAGTGTATGAAGGATGTGAGTGGACCAACAAGGAATCGATCATTCCTAGTAAGAGGAATTGTTATCCCATGGAATCTCTTCGATGAGTGACTCAAGGAGCCTTTGATCAAAGCAGGATGAGATTAGTAGAATCTAATTAGTCATCAGCTGAGTTCTCATGATCGAGCTGAGATTCGATATGATGAAGTGTTAGGGTTTGACATCTATCCATACCTATCATTTAATCAAGATAATGGGAGATCGAAAGATTGAATTGCACGGTAACTTACTACTAAAGGGTATTTTGATATTTTTCACCAAATTCCTCATCTTCCAGGCAGGCATGATACATTGCTAGATGTTAATCTTGTCTTGTAGGTTTTCATGAACTAATTGATTTGGTTTCATGAGTCAATTCGATGTGTGATTCGAATTGGATAATTAGGTGAGCTAATTTGACCTAATTAGGTCAATTAAGTTCGATCAGATCGAATCGGCTCAAACCTAAACCTACTACTAGCTAGATGTGGAACCTAATGGGTCACACATAATAGAGACTTGGCCAAGGAAAGAATTCATGATTTAATTAGGGTCATGGGATCCTAATTGGTTAGCCGGATTACATACTAGCATATGTAGGCTAACCTAATTCCTAACCCAATTAGATTGGATTCGGTTGCTTGCTAATTGGGCTAACCTTATTATGAAAAACCTAAATTAGGTTAAGTCCTAAGTGGGACTAGCCAAATCAGAGCTTAATCTGATTTTAATTTGGACTTAAGGGCATTTTAGGCACGATATATGAAGATTCCCAATGGCATGAGACTCTTGGTACCTAAATGATACCTTGACTTCAAAAGGGGATAGAAGGGCCTACAGACCTCTGATCTAAAAATAAAAGATATGGTCAGAAAGTTTATTTGATGCCCTTTCCAATGACACCCATATTGCATATGTTTGACTAAGTCAATTTGATGCTTTTGGTGGACTAAATGGAAAGGGAAAAACTATTGGCACCCCTTGGCGCACCCAGGAGAATAAGTGGCCCGCATAAGGACTAAGAGTCCTTCTATAGATGAGACTCTAAGAGTTTTATCAGAAGGCACCTCTTCATTTTTTCCCCACAGTCTTAAGAAGTCTAATAGCCAGTTTAATGTTTAAAGGGATGGCTTGAAGAAGTGTGAAAGGTGGCGCACACATGAAGAGTCGCGCCTCTTCATATGCGCGCGCACAATAGAGGGTAGAGTCTTTCTGCCTCTAAAACTCTTCAAGCCTCACATTACTTTGGATTAGAAGAGGCATCTCCCTATTTTAGAAACCAGTATTTGACACATGACGCGATGGGATTGATCTGGTAAGTGAAAGAACATAGATATGACTCTCCATTCTCGAAGATTCTTATCAGATAAGTGTTGTTTCATATCTGATAAGTGTTGTCGGGATTTATTTGATGCCCCATCTAGGATTATAAATAAAGGTACGGTGAAATGAGAAATATGGACTTCGATCTTCTGAGAGTCCGAGTGTTTTATTTTCCCGAGAGTCAGAGTGTTCTTCCACTTTCTCCCTCCCTCCTTATTTTAGGACAAGACTTGTCTTGTTAAGACAAGTTCTTCTATACTAGGACAAGGCTTGGTTTTAGGACATAAGCCTGTAGGGTCCAAGAAGAGGGTAGTCCTAGATCATATAGTAGTTTAGGACAGTGTCTTGAGTGCCCTTCAGTAGGACAGGGTGTCCTATAGTGGTCAATAGACCAAAGGTTGCCTAAAGAGTTCCACTTCTCCAAGCAACTTGAAGAGTTCTTCCTTGGTCCGAGTTTCGTGTGGATCACTATTGGAGGGCTTGAGCTTGTGAGCCTTATGGAAAAAGTTGGATTTCAGCGATCCAAGTATTTTTCTTGACTTTATTTGATGATTCATTAGTTGTAATTGCCCAAGGGATTCCTAGGAATTAGGATTTTCTATACATGTTATACATGTTAGGGTATCATGCTATGAAGTTTTATTTTGAAAGTCAATTTTGCATTCTGCATGATCCCTAGCACCCGGGGAGAATTTCCATCATAGACGACCATGGTGACTAACTCAATCTGAAGCAGTTACTAGGATATAATATATTTTATATGTAATTTAAATAAACATGCATCACTTCATAGCATAGTAAGCAATCTTTACTAATTGCATGCACCATACATGATAATATGCACTATCATATAATCTTTCAATAGTATGCATCATATTATGATTTTTATACATGATCATATTATCATGCAATATTTAATTGACCCCTAATTAGTGGCATGCATCAAAATATAATTACCATATATGATCATATTTACTATCACATAAGCATTCATTAGTATAATTGACCATTAATTAAATGAAATAAGAGGGCTCTATGTTGCCCAGGTGGCTACCCAAGAGGAGGGTGAATTGAAAATTTAAAAAATCAAAGCAATTAATGTGCAATTAAAAATCCTTTGCAAGTGGTAGTTGCTGTGACAAAGTAGTAAATTGCGAAAGCTAAGTAAAAGCAAGGAAGCACAACACAAATACACAAAATTTATAGTGGTTCGGAGCAACCAAGCTCTTACATCCACTATCCAAAATACCACTTGGGATTTCCACTATATTCACACCTGAATATAGTAGGATTGTTTTGCAGGATCACAATATAAAACTTCTACACTTTGGTTTTAACAGGATCACCAAAGAAAACCCAACACCCTTTGGTTTTAAACAGGCTCACCAAAGAAACCTAACTTGGTTTTCACAGGATCACCAAGAACCCAACACTTTATTTTTATCAAGGCTCACCAAGAACCTATTTAGTTTCTCAACCGGGCTCACCAATAACCCAACAATTCAAAAGACTGAATTGAAATAAATGCAACAAAAGTGACAAACTCAATTTATCGGATAGTTGCCGATGTAGCTTGATGGAAGTCCACTTTAATGTACTTGAATAAGCTTTAATTACTTCAGTGGCTTCTTTTCAAAGTTGCTTCAAGCTTCAAATCTAAGTTGGTGAAGACTTGAAGGCTGACTTAAATGCTCTCGTGCTCTTTTGTAGTTGGTAGGTAAGATATTCAATGTAGTAATGGGAATTCTTCAGGGTGCCAGGAATCATGCAGCATGCGGAAGTGAATTTTAAAACAAAAATTCTAAGCATGAAACCCTAATTGGCAAGAAAACCCTAATTCCCAGGAAAACCTTATGCAATACCAATCAACAAAACATAAATGAAGTCAAAATACATACTTGGATCGCTGAAATCCAATCATTTCCAAGAGGCTCACAAGTGCAAGCCCTCCAACGGTGATCCACATGAGAATGGTACCAAGGAAGAATCCCTACCTGGGTTGCTTGCTTCAACAAGACTCTTATGTCAGCCTTTTGACCATTAACCACTATAGGACACCCTATCCTACTGTAGGGCTCTCTAGACACAGTCTTAAACCACTTTTGGTTTTAGGACAACCCTCCTCTAGGACCCCTTAGGCTTATGTCCTAAGACTAAGCCTTGTCCTAGTAGAAAAGACCTTGTCTTAACAAGACAAGTCTTGTCCTAAAGTAAGAAGGAGGGAGTAGAAGAACACTCAGACTGACAGACTCTTGGGAAAATGGGATTCCTATTTTCTAATGACCGAAAACTCTTCCTCTCAATTCACCGTACCCCCTTTAAATAATATTTCAAGGGAATGAAAACCATCCCGACATCTCTTATCAGATATGTTATTTCATATATGATAAGACTCTTCAGGATTGAATAGTCTTATCTGTGTTCTTTCCCTTTCCAGATTAAATCCCCATGTGTCATTTACCAGTTAAGAAGAATGGAAGGAGGCATCATTTCAGATTTAAAAAAAGTGGGAAGAATAGAGTCATGAGAGTAGAAAGACTCTGCCTCGGACCGTGCATAGATGAAGAGATGCGACTCTTAATATGCACGCGCTACTCTTTTTCCCATTTCATGCCACCCTCTTATTCCGTTTGACCGATCATTAAATCCAAAGGGCATGGGGATAAGATGAGAAGGTGCTCCTAGATGAAACACTGGAGTGTTTCATCTACATAAAGACTCTTGTCCCTCTGTGTGCACCTTCATCTCCCGCGTGCCAAGAGGCTCCAAGAGTCTTTTTGTGGTCAACTTTATCTATACCCCATGTAACCTTTGACCAGTCAAAGTATATGCAATATGGGTGTCAAAAGAAAGATCATTAAGTCCTCTTTCCATCCATATAAATATTTTTCAGATCAGAGGACTATAGACTCTTCTAGGCCTTTTTTGAATGCTAAGGTGTCATTTTGGCATCTAGAGTCCCAACTCAAATGGACTCTTCAATAAGACGTCCAAAATACCAAAATAAAATCAGATCAAGCTCTGATTTGGCTATCCCCACTTAGGAATCAATCTAATTTAGGTTTTCCTTAATTAGGTTAGCCCAATTAGCAAGCAACCGGATCCAATCCAGTTGGGCTAGGAATTGGGTTAGCCTATATATGCTAGTATGCAATCTGGCTAACCAATTAGGATCCCATGACCCTAATAAAAATATGAGTGACTTCCTTGGCCAACTCTCTATTGTGTGTGACCCGTTGGGTTCCACATCTAGCCAACAGTAGGTTTAGGTTTGAGCCGATTCGATCCGATCGAACCCGATTGACCTAATTAGGTCAAATTGGCTCACCTAATTATCCAATTCAAATCACACATCGAATTGACTGATGAAACCAGTCCAATTGGTTCATGAAAACCCACAATACAAGATTGACATCTAGTAATGTGTCATGCCTACCTGGAAGATAAGAAATTTGATGGATATTACCAAAATACCCTTTAGTAGTAAGTTACCATTCAATTCAATCTTTTGGTCTCCCATTATCTTGATTAAGTGATGGGTATGGATAAATGTCAAACCCTAACACTTAATCATATCGAATCTTAGCTCAATCATGAGAACTCAGCTGATGACTGATTAGAAGTCACTTCTAATCTCATCCTACTTTGCACAGATTCCTTAAGTCACTCATCGAAGAGATTACATGGGATAGCATATCCTCTTACCAGGATTGATCAATTCCTTGTTGGTCCACTCACATCCTTCAGACACCTTCCACCATACCCAGAACACCACATACATGTCGCAATGCCATGAATGAGTATGATCCAAAGTATGGCTCAGTATGCACAAGAAACAATACTGACCTTAGGTCTGAAGATCACATACACAACTTCTACTCTGGGACCTATCTTTTGATAAAAAGTAAGACATCCATAAGATAGTCTCGGTGTGGATCAGTTCAGTGTATTCATAACCTAATAAATACCCTTATCCTTGTATTAGTGTCTCTACACAAGTGGCTGTAAGACCAACCACCCTCATCAATTGAGCATACATAAGATAAGCTAGTCTTACTGGATTCATCGATCCCCGAATCGATGGTCCAATGACTAGAATATTCTAGATTAGGGTTTATAAGAAATTAGGTCTCACTATTATGAATTCCATCATAACCCTAATTTCATTGCCCTACTATATGGGGTTCATCATAATCAATAAAAACATGACACAGCAGTATATAATGAATTAAATGCCTTTATTAATATAAAAGTATGTCATACATGAGCTAGAAGTTTAGAGAAAAGGCCCTCATAATGATTAGCTCTTATGGCACTTTTCTATCAAACTCCCACTTGCACTAAAGCCAATTGCCCTTGTATTTTATGCCCAAACAATCTAAGTGACAATCTAACTGCTGCTTGGCTAAATCTTTAGTGAATGTGTATGCTATATTATTCTTTGTGTCAACTCGTTTGACAACAACATCTTGTCTTTCTATAATCTCTCAAACGAGGTGGAAATGTCTTAGAATGTGCTTGGACTTGTGATGAGACATTGGTTCCTGAGCTTGTGGAATAGCCCCAGTGTTATCATAGTATAATGGCACTGGCTATTGTATATTAGGAACCACACCCAATTCCATGATGAATTTCTTCATCCAGACAGCTTTTTTTACGGTTTCACTAACAGCTATGTACTCTACCTCAGTGACTGTGTCAGCTACTATTGGCTGCTTTTTACTTTTCCAACTCACTACACCACCATTCATGGTGAAGACATACCTCGATGTGGATTTTCTATCATCTAGATCTGATTGAAAACTAGAATCTGTATAGCCTTCTAGTTTCAACTCAGATTCTACATATACTAGAAAAATATCTTTAGTCCTTCTCAGGTACTTAAGAATATTTTTCATAGCTTTCCAATGATACTCCCCTGGATCTGCCTAAAACCTGCTCACTATGCCCAAGGCATAAGCAACATCAGGCCTGGTACATAACATGGCATACATAATCGATCCTACAGCCGAAGCATAAGGAATCATAGCCATCGTCTCTCTTTCTTCGGATGTCTTAGGAAATATCTTCTTAGAGAGATGTGTGCCTTGACTTATAGACAGTAACCTTTCTTACTTCCATCTATATTGAATCTCTTCAATACTAAGTCAATGTACCTAGATTGGGATAAGCTCAGCATCCTCTTGGATCTATCTCTATAGAGCCTTAGGCCTAGTATATAAGATGCTTCTCCCAAATCCTTCATGGAAAACTTTGATGAAAGCCAAGTTTTAACTGACTGCAACATTGGGATATCATTCCCAATGATCAGTATATCATCCACATACAAAACTAAGAAAATAATGGCACTCCCACTTGTCTTCTTATACACACATGGTTCATCCACATTTTTGATAAAACCAAATCCTTTGATTGTTTCATCAAAATGGATGTTCCAACTCCTCGATGCTTGCTTAAGTCCATAAATGGACTTCTCTTAATTTGCATACCTGGTTGGTCTCACACTTGAGACAAAATGTTCTGGATGTGACATGTAGACTTCGTCCTCAAGGTTTCCATTGAGGAAAGCAGTCTTTACATCCATTTGCCAGATCTCATAGTCATGGTATGTTTCTATGGCAAGCAGTATCTGAATGGACTTGAGCATGGCTACTGAAGAAAAGGTTCATCATAATCTACACCATATTTTTGTCTAAAACCTTTTGCTACCAGCCTAGCCTTATAGGTCTCAACTTGACCATCTGCTCCAATCTTCTTCTTGAAGACCCATTTACACCCTTTCGGGTTAATTCCTTCAAGTAGATCTACCAAGGTCCAAACCTGATTGGAATACATGGAGTCCATTTCAGGTTTCATGGCATCAAGCCATTTGTCTGAGTCTTTACTCTTGACAGCTTCTGAATAGGTCACAGGATCATCATCCTGTATGATACTGGCTTCATTGTCATCATTGATGACAAAGCCATATCTGAGAGGTGCTCCATGCACCCTCTCTGACCTTCGGAGAGGAGGTGTGTATTGTGGCTGTTCTTGATCCACAAGAACCTTTGGTTAAGGAACTTCACTTGAAGGCTCATCGATCTATTGGTTCTGTTCTTCATACAACTCAAGTGAAGAATCATTACATTCTTCTTGGATAAACTCTTGTTCCAAGAATATAGCATGCCTACTGACAATTATCTTCTGTTCAGTAGCATTATAAAAAAGGTATCCCTTACTTTCTTTTGGGTAACCAATAAACCTACACTTGTCAGCTCTAGCACTTAACTTATGTCCAAAGTTATTCTTGACATAAGCATGGCAACCCCAAATCTTTAAGTACTTAAGACTTGGTCTTTTACCATTCCATAACTCAAATGAAGTGCTACTTACTGACTTAGATGGAACCTTGTTTAATATATATGCAGCAGTCTCCTTAGCATATCCCCAGAAGGAAATGAGAAGATCTATGAAGCTCATCATGGACCTCACCATGTCCAATAAGGTGCGATTTCTCCTTTCTGCCACTCCATTTAACTGGAGTGTATAAGGAGGGGTCCATTCAGAAATAATGCCTTTGTCCTTAAGATAGTTCAAAAACTCACTAGACAAGTATTCCCCTCCTCGATCGGACCGAAGAGCTTTAATACTAAGTCCAATTTGTCTTTCAATCATACTCTGATATTCTTTAAACTTATCAAAGGCTTCGAACTTATGTTTCATAAGATACACATAACCGAACCTTGATAAATCATAAATAAAAGTGATGAAATAAGAATATCCACCTCTGGCCCGAGTTGACATAGGTCCACATACATCAGTATGTACAAGATCTAATAATTCAGTTGCTCTTTCTCCATATCCAGTGAATGGAGACTTGGTCATTTTTTCTTTGAGGCAAGACTCACAAGTTCCTAATGATTAAAAATCATCAAGGTCAAAGTAATCCTCTTTGACTAACTTGTTTATCCTTGACTCACTAATATGACCTAACTGGCAATGCCAGAGATATGTGACATTGACATTATATTTTTTTCTTTTCTTGTCATCTACAAGAAGTATTTCATCATGGAGTACTAAAGTTGGAAGACCATTCACAAAGCAACCATGCCCAAATATTGTATTATTATGAAAAATAGAGTAGCCACTGCTCTTTACACTAATTTCATATCCTTGTTGTAACAACAAGGGTATAGAAATAATGTTTCTTACAATATTTGGCACATAGTAGCAATCTTCCAACCTTATGATATTACTCGAAGGTAATAATAGAAGATAGGTGCCCACAGCTTCAGAATATATGGGTTCTCCACTTGCCCCATATAATTTGAAGTCACCTTTCTTCAAATTTCTAATTCTGTGGAGTCCTTGTAAAGATTTAAAAATATGTGACCCACATGCGGTATTCAATACCCATGAATTAAAAATAGATTCACTTAATGATAAATTGGTTTGTATCATGTACAAACCCTTAGATGCACCACTTGCATCTAATTTCACATTTGCAAGACAAGTCTTGCAATCCTTCTTCCATTGCCTAAAAATGCTGCAATGGAAACAGGCTCCATCAGCCTTCTTCCTCAACCAGTCCACATAGTTTGAACCGATTAACTTATTAGCATCCAAGATGCCATGCAATGATAAATTTGAAGCCATAAAAAATAAATGTCCTAAGAACAATATTAGCAGACCACTCAAGATGATATCCATAACTAGATATGGACTTTCTATCTAATTATGTCTCCCACTATTTTCTTCAAATACCATAACCCTCAACTATGGTAAGCGAGAAACCTTTCCTGGTTTCCTTAGTGGGGTTGAGATCCTAATTCCCAATGAGTGCCTTGTGTATGCACAACAAACACACATGAGTTCAAAGGTAGGACAACCTTTCCAATTGCAACCTGTGCAATTCTCAACAATTATCTTTGCCTTTAAGACACTTATGGCCATGTGTATGCACAACAAACCATAATGTCTTAGTTTAGTCAGACCCTTCATTTCCATATAGCCATGATTGAATAATGTTATCCTTGTGTATGCACAACAAAGCAACATTTCCAACCATGCCATAAAGCACTAAGTGCACCAAGATAAATCTTATATCAAACCCTAGATTAGGCCTTGTGTATGCACAACAAACCTACTATAGTCTTGACATAAATTTGGTTTAACATGAAGGAAGGCAAAATATAGTACACTTAACCAATTAGCATTACCAAATTAAGATTTGGATATGACCAAATTGACCAGGTGAGTGGAAGGGGTGAGGGGGTCCCCCCGTTGCTTTCCTTAGACACCTATTAGATTGGCCAAGTCAGTCAACGGAATCAATTAAAAACCTCATTCCCTTTACCTTCCTAGAACCACTTGCCTAGACACCAATTGGCTGATCAAACCTTAACCGGTTTGGCATCTTGACTAAGTTTTATACTATGACTAAATATGCTTTTTGATGAGGGCTTTGATGGTCTCAAAATACATTCTAAAACTATCATGATAATAGTGTTTATTACTGCAAGTATAAACATAAACATGATATCCAAGTTTATAACAAATATAAATCTAATGCATATCACTCTAGCATATGCATTAAAATTCATGTCATCAAGCATATTACCCTAATATGCATAGCATTATATGATAATTAGCATATTACCCTAATATGCAAATCAAGACATGATAAAATACATTTTACCTCACTTATTCATGGGATATGACCACAGCAGCACCCTACACACCATAGGAGACCCATTGAATGAGAAGAGAGGGCCTTTAAATCCTACTTGGCTCCTATGACCGGACGGCCATGGTGATTAACCCAATCCAAAGCAGTTACTAGGTACAATCAACATGCATAATTTCATACTTGACATAATATCATGCAGTTCATAAAAAACTTGAAATTAAACATATTACCCTAATATGCAAACCACAAATCATACATATAAATTTAGTCGGGTCGACTCGACAGGGTTCGGGTTGGCTCGATAGAGTCCGGGTTGACTCGATAGAGTTCGGGTCAGCTCGATAGTGAAATTTCATAAAACTCCAAAAATGGTTCAGAACTAGTATGCCACAAGGATTGCTCTGATACCACTGATGAGAATTCTCCCAAGGTGCTTGGAATCATGTAGCATGCGAAAGTGAATTTCGAAACAAAAATTCTAAGCATGAAACCCTAATTGGCAAGAAAACCCTAATTTCTAGGAACCCCTTATGCAATACCAATCAACAAAACATAAATGAAGTCAGAATACATACCTGGATCGCTGAAATCCAATCCTTTCCATGAGGCTCACAAGTGCAAGGCCTCCAATGGTGATCCACATGAGAATGGTACCAAGGGAGAATCCCTATCGGGGTTGCTTGCTTCAACAGGACTCTTATGTCAGCCTTTTCACCTTTGACCACTGTAGGACACCCTATCCTACTGTAGAGCTCTTTGGACATAGTCCTAAACCACTCTTGGTTTTAGGATAACCCTCCTCTAGGACCCTTAAGCTTATGTCCTAAGACTAATCCTTGTCCTAGTAGAAAAGATCTTGTCTTAACAAGACAAGTCTTTTCCTAAAGTAAGAAGGAGGGAGTAGAAGAACACTCAGACTGACAGACTCTCAGAAAAATGGGATTCCTGTTTTCTAATGACTGAAAACTCTTCCTCTCATTTCACCATACTTTTTTTAAATAATATTTCATGGGGAATGAAAACCATCCTGACATCTCTTATCAGATATGTTATTTCATATCTGCTAAGACTCTTCGTGATTGAATAGCCTTATCTATGTTCTTTCCCTTTCCAAATTAAATCCCCATATGCCATGTGGCATTTATAGGTTAAGAAGAATGGAAGGAGGCATCATTTCAGATTTAAAAACCATGGGAAGAGCAAGGTCCTGAGAGCATAAGGACTCTGCCTTGGAACCGTGTGCAGATGAAGAGACGCGACTCTTCATCTACGCACGCTACTCTTTTTCCCATTTCATGTCACCCTCTTATTCCCTATGACCGGTCATTTAAATCCAAAGGGCATAAGGATAAGATGAGAAGGCACCCCTTGATGAAACACTAGAGTGTTTCATCTGCAGAAGGACTATTGTCCTTCTGTGCGCACCTTCATCTCTCATGTGCCAAGAGGCGCTAAGAGTCTTTTTATGGTCAAATTTATCTACACACCATGCATCCTTTGACTAGTCAAAGCATATGCAATATGGGTGTCAAAGAAAGAGCATTAAGTCCTCTTTCCATCCATCTAAATATTTTTCAGATCAGAGGACTATAGACTCTTCTAGGCCTTTTTGAATGCCAAGGTATCATTTGGCATCTAGAGTCCCAACTCAAATGGACTCTTCAATAAGATGTCCAAAATACCAAAATAAAATTAGATCAAGCTTTGATTTGGCTATCCCCACTTAGGACTCAACCTAATTTAGGTTTCCCTTAATTAGGTTAGCCCAATTAGCAAGTAACCGGACCCAATCCAATTGGGTTAGGAATTGGGTTAGCCTACATATGCTAGTATGCAATATGGCTAACCAATTAGGATCCCATGACCCTAACAAAATCATGAGTGACTTCCTTAGCCAAGTCTCTATTGTGTGTGACCTATTGGGTTCCACATCTAGCTAGCAGTATGTTTAGGTTTGAGCCAATTTGATCCGATCGAACCTGATTGACCTAATTAGGTCAAAATGGCTCACCTAATTGTCCAATTCAAATCACACATCGAATTGACTCATGAAACCAATCTAATTAGTTCATGAAAACCCACAAGACAAGATTGACGTTTAGCAATGTGTTATGCCTACCCGAAAGATGAGGAATTTGGTCAAAATTATCAAAATACGCTTCAGTAGTAAGTTACCATGCAATTCAATCTTTTGATTTTCTATTATCTCGATTAAGTGATGGGTATGGATAAATGTGAAACCCTAACACTTAATCATAAAAAATCTTAGCTCGATCATGAGGACTCAACTGATGAGTAATTAGAAGCCACTTCTAATCTCATCCTACTTTGGAAAGATTCTTTGAATCACTCATCGAAGAGATTACGCGGGATAACATATCCTCTTACCAGTATTGATCAATTTCTTGTTGGTCCACTCACATCCTTCAAACACCTTCCACCATACCCAGAACACCCCGTATATGCCATAATTCCATGAATGAGTATGAACCAAAGTATGGCTCAGTGTGCACAAGGAACCATGGTGACCTCAGGTCTGAATATCACATGCATAACTTCTACTCTGGAACCTATCTTTTGACAAGAAGTAAGACTTCCATAAGATAGTCCCGGTGTGGATTAGTTCAGTGTATTCA
Organism: Areca catechu; assembly: GCA_021397845.1. Taxonomy (NCBI): domain Eukaryota; kingdom Viridiplantae; phylum Streptophyta; class Magnoliopsida; order Arecales; family Arecaceae; genus Areca; species Areca catechu. Next base: position 140,996,943 of record CM038051.1, on the reverse strand, counting down.
TAACCTAATGAATACTATTATCCTTGTATTAGTGTCTCTACATAAGTGGCTGTGAGACCAACCACCCTCATCAACTGAGCATACATAGGATAAGCTAGTCTTACCAAATTCATCGATCCCCGAATAGATGGTCCAATGACTAGGAACATTCTAGATTAGGATTTATAGGAAATTAGGTCTTAATGTTATGAACTCCATCATAACCCTAATTCCATTACCCTACTCTCTGGGGTTCATCATAATCAATAAAAACATGACACAATAGTATATGATGAATCAAATGCTTTTATTAATATAAAAGTATGTCATACATGAGCTAGAAGTTTACAAAATGGCCCTCATAATGATTGGCTCTTAGGACACTTTTCTATCATGTATCTCTCTCTTCTTTGAAGAACTTTCTAATTGATTGCTTCAAGGAAATTCAAGTTCTTCAAATTAAAGTCTTCTATCATTCCAAGATAGTTCTATCCATTGCAGTCCATTGGGGAATGATTTGTGATCGTTGGAGCACTTTTTGGTATTCAAAAATAATTTATGGAACTAGCCATTGGATACCTGAAAATGATGTTCGAGCGGCTTGGATCCTTCAAGTCGATAGGTCGATTCGTCAAATTTTCAGTGCAGTCGGCTCTTTGTCTCAGGGTGCAAAACTTCACTCTAGACAAGTCAGCTCTTTGTGGCTCGGGTCGGATCAAACTTGAATCTTTGAAAAACTTGAACTCGAGGAGTCTGCTCTTTTGATCATTGGTCGGCTCTTCGTCTCTAAAAGAGTTAGCTCGATGCAGTTCAGGTTGGCTCTTTCTCAAGCTTTCAAAATTAAGTTTGGTAGAATTGGCTCTTTCTAGTTCGAGTTGGCTCGCCTGGCTGTTCTCAAAAATCTTCAAAAACTGGACTCTAGACGAGTCGGCTCGGACTGATTCTAGTCGACTCATTTTCACTGGAGTCGGCTCGCTTTCCATTGAGTCAGCTCGGATTGCTACATTCCAGAATCCTTGCTGCGTGCCATTAGGTGGAGTCGGCTCTTCATCATGCTGGGTTAGCTCGAGTATCTTCTTCAGGATTTTTATACTTGAACTCAAAGAAAAACTCTGACCAGCTTTTTACATTTTCAAGCATACCAACTCAAAATAATTTCATGGCACACACACACACAAATGTAACCCTTTATACATAATTTTTTCTTAGCTTTTTCATGGGGTTCTTCTTTACAAAAACACATTACAACACAACTCAAACAAGAAACAATAGTGTAGGAGTTGGAGTTTGAACAAATAAAGTCATCCTACAAAAACTTGTAAAATACTTGAAGAGTTGTTAGAAATAAATATACATGCTCTAATATTTGGTTATCATCAAAATCACTTATGGGGTCAACAATCTCCCCCTTTTTGATGATGACAAAACACTGGGCATGAAAAAGCAATATAAAACTTTACATTTACTTGTATGACTATATTTGCAAGAGCATATAAACAAGTAAAATGAATTGACTTCAATTAGTGCCATATTATGGAATGAGAATTAGGGCAATGAGAGATAATCTCCCCCTCAATAAGATACTCCATGTTTTGGCTTACTTTCTATGTATTTTCAGAGCTCAAAATATTTTAAGGGAACATTAAGTATTAGAACCTTTTAAAAAGTTAAAACTTAAGACATTATGAATCAAAAATATGTATCATTATGTATCAGATCCTTTTAAATATGTATCGTGATGTATCAGAGCTTAATTTGAGCTTAGATTTCAAGCTTTATGCATTAGAACAAATATATAAATATATTTTACCCTTTTCATGCAATGATTTTACAACTTTCTCCCCCTTTTTGTCAATCAATCAAAAAGGTGGAGTAGGAGTTAAGCTCAGATTTTTAAAAAAGCATGAGAAAGTATTTAAAATTTGATTGAGATAATTTTACTTGATCATATTCATCTTGAAATTCTAATTAAAAAATCAGTCATTGTATGAATAATTGAATATAAACATTCATTTGCATAGAGAAATCGAACAATTTAAGAGACAAAAAGTATACTTTTCATTTCATTTCAAAGAAGTTCAGTACAAAGTACAAAGTGAAGGGCAATACACTTACTCACTATCTACATCTACTCTATGATGTGAAGGTTGACCGGGAATCTGAATGCCAGGTGGCAGAGAAGTAATTGGGTCAACAAATTATGGTATATTATGGAATGCTTGAGGCCTAATGTATGGAGCAGGTTGTCTTGGATAAGCAGATTGGCCAGGAAAAGATCTAGAAGTGGGAGGAGCACTTTGAGCAGCTTGGATATCTTCAATCTTAGACATCATTTTCCATAAGAAGCTATTTATAGATTTTAGTTATGCTTCTATTTTCTTTGTGCTTCTAGAAGTAGCTAAATCTTCATTGTTTCTTTTATTTGTGCCACTTCCTTTTGCAATGTAAACATTTCTGTGGCTTGAACATTAGCAAATGCTTCTGATGAGCCTCTCAATCTTCCAAATTCACTTCTAATCATTCCAATGCCTTTTGTGTAATCTTCTTCCATTCTTTTACCTGCTTCAACTGATCCCATTTTGATTCTTAAGTTGTCCATCTCAGTTCTATAAGCTTCAGGTACTGATGTAACAGATTTTTCAATTTTCTCTGAACTTGAAGTAATTAGCTGTAAAATTGGTTGCATATCTGTGTCAGTTGTATGATTATGGTCTTTGAAGTTTCAAGAGATTCAATTTTGCTTTTTAGATAGTCTATCTGTCCTTCAAATTCATTGAGTCTGTCATCAACTGATTTGTGTAATTCTTTAAACATTCCATCCATAGAAGACTTTATAGTTTCAGTCATGTTATTCATTTGCTATGTAATGAAGTCTTGTAACAATGAAATGTGTACAGCAGGAGCAGTAGTAGTATGATTGTGAATAGGAATATCAGTAGACTGAGTAAAAATGGGAGTCCTATAAGGCATATAAGGTATATCTAGTACTGATACATCTAGGAAAGAAGTGTCAAAGTCTATTTGGACTGAAGATCCCATCTGTGGTTGTGGTTCTGGAATAGGCATTGTAGTTTCTTCACCAGCCTCTAACTCTGTTTGCTCTTGAATCTCTTCAGTTTTTTCAACTGTAGGAGCATCAGTCTTCTTTTTTCAGGTGCCATCTGACAACAAATATCCTATCCTTTGAAAAGTTTTTGCAGTATAGGTATCTGTATGTAGAAGTGTCTTGTTGTCCTCTCCTGTCAAGTCTATGTTTGAATTTTGAAAGAATAAAGTGAGGACCATTCCATATGGCAGGCAAGCCTTGACTTTTCTTACTGCCTCTGACTGATCATGATAGCTAGTAAATTAATCTTATCACCATTAATTAGAAGCTCCATGAAGCATAGATCCCTTTCACTAACCCAATCAAAACATCCAGTTCTAGGCAAAAAGATCTTGCTAATAAAATTATGTAGAACTCTCATTTCAATGGATAACATGCTGGCCTTGAGAATCCCTATCTCATCAACTTCAATTCTTTCTAAAATAGTTTGCAGTGATCTAGTTTTGTCTTTCAATACTATGTACTCAGTTCCCTCAAATGGAATTTCCAAGACATTTCCAAGGATTTCTTGAGAGATAATAATTCTTCTTCCTTTCGCTGATGATTCAATAAAATTTTCACCAAATCTAAAATTTCATAAAAGCTTCTAACTAGATTAGGGTAAGTTTTGATATCCAATGAACATAAGTTTCTCCAACCTTGATTTTCAATAAAATAACTGATAAGAAAACCAATTTCTTTTAGGTACTCAAATAAAATCCGTCTACCGGTGGTTATCGGTCTCATACCTAAAGACATCTGATGGTTAGGAGAAACTGGACTTGGTTCTTCCTCAGACTATGGTGGATTTCGGGAAGCTCTATCTTCTCAAGATTTTGTCCTCCTTTCTTGCAGAGCAGCTTCACTATCTCATTTTGATTTCTTTCCAATTGCTCTTTTTGGTGCCATTAAGTGAAGATATTTGAATTCTGAAGCTGCTTTCGGAAGTTGGAAGTATTTGCAAGGTTTCTTGGTGGGAAAGAGAGTAGGGTTTAGGAATAGAAATGGGAAAGAAAAACCCTATAGCTTGAACTAAAAAGAGATGGCTCGACATCCGAGCCGGCTTGATCAATAAGTCATCTGCTCGAGTCGGCTCGAGCAGAGGGAGCACAAGATAAATTTTTGGATTTCAACCAAAGCTCATTTATCATACAATTTGGGATTAGGAGGTCTCCTAGATAATTTGTCCTTAAGATTATGAGAGTATTTCTAGAGTGGGTCACATAATCCTAGTTCATTTCTAATCATTACAAATCTATCAAAACTCAAAGGTTTTGTAAATATATCAGCAAGTTGGTTTTCAGTTCGTACGAATTCAAGTACAACATCATTTTACAATATATGATCTCTTATAAAATGGTGCCTAATTTCAATGTGCTTGGTTCGTAAATACTGAACATGATTTTTTGTCAAATTAATAGTACTTGTGTTATCACATTTGATTGAAATTTTAGATTATGTAACACCAAAATCTTCTAGATGTTGTTTAATCCATAATACTTGAGCACAACACTACTAGCAGCAATGTACTCTACCTCAGCAATGGACAATGCTACGGCATTTTGCTTCTTACAATGCCATGAAATTAAATTCAGCCCTAGAAATTGACATGTACCACTTGTGCTTTTTCTATCAATTTTGCAACTAGCATAGTCAGCATCAGAGAAACCAATTAACTTCAAAGATGATTCTTTAGAATACCAAAGACCTAAATTGCTTGTGCCTTTCAAATATTTAATAATTCTTTTAACAGCAAGAATATGTGTTTCTTTAGGATTACATTGAAATCTAGCACATATACATACATTGTACAAGATATCAGGTCTACTGGCTATCAAATATAATAGGGATCTGATCATACCTCTATAAAGCTTTTGGTCAACAATGGATCCATTTTTATCTTTATCTAGTCTGCAGTTAGGGCTCATGGGTGTTTTAGCCTCTTTGCTTGTTTCCATGCCAAATTTCTTGATTATCTCTTTGATGTACTTGGCTTGGCTTATAAAGAATCCTTCCTTCATTTGTTTGACTTGTAATCCGAGGAAGTAATTGAGCTCATCCATAAGGCTCATTTCAAACTCGCCCTGCATCAACTCAGCAAAATCTTCACAAAGATTTTCATTAGTTGCACTAAATATAATATCATCAACGTAGATTTGTACAACTAACATATCATTACCTTTGCTTTTAATAAAAGAGTTTTATCAACATTTCCTCTTTGAAATTATTTTCAAGAAAAAACTTGCTCAGTCAATCATACCAGGCCCTAGGTGCTTGTTTCAAACCATATAAAGCTTTGTTCAATTTAAACACATGATTTGGAAAAGCATGATTTTCAAAACCTGATGGCAGTTCTACAAAAACTTGTTCAGAAATAAATTAATTTAGAAAAGCACTTTTGACATCCATTTGAAAGAGTTTAAAATTCATGTAGCAAGCAAATGCAAGAAGTAGTCTAATGGCTTCTAGTCTTGCTATAGGAGCTATAGGAGTATATGTTTCATCAAAATCAATACCCTCTTCTTGATTGTACCCTTTTGATACCAACCTTACTTTATTTCATATAACCTTGCCATTCTCATCTAGTTTATTCCTACATACCCATTTGGTTCCTATGACTGGGTGGTCTGTAGGTCTACTAACTAGTGTCCAAACATTATTTCTTTCAGACTGGTTTAATTCATCATGCATGGCCATCATCCAATTATGATCAGTTTCAACTTTTTCTAAACTATGTGGTTCAATTTGTAAAACGAAGGCTAGGTAGTCATGTTTATCTCTATGTGCTGACCTAGTCCTAACACCATGAGAAGGATCACCAATAATTAAATCTTTGGAATGTGAAATTACATACCTCCATTTCTTTGGTAAATCAGTATGATCCTTGCTTACCATTTCACTTCCATCTTGCATTGGTTTGTCTTGAATGCTTAGATCTTGCATTTCCTTTTGTAGTGTACCTGCATCATTATCTATGCACTCATCATTTCTAGATGGTGAGGGGTTATCTTCATCAAAAACAACATGAATTGACTTTTCAACAGTAAGAGTCTTCTTATTAAACACTTTATATGCTTTGTTATGAAGTGAATAACCAAGGAATATAGATTCATCAGACTTTGCATCAAACTTTCTTGGTTATCTTTACCATTATTAAGCACAAAGCATTTACACCCAAAAACATGAAAGTAATTAATATTTCATTTTCTTCCAATCCAAAGCTCATAGGGGGTTTTCTTTGAAATTGGTCTAATTAAAACTCGGTTTAAAATGTAACAGGCTATGTTCATCACTTCTGCCCAAAAGTACCTTGGAAGATTACCTTCACACAACATGGTTCTGGCCATTTCTTCTAAAGTCCTATTATTTCTCTCTAGAATACTATTTTGTTATGGTGTTCTAGGAGAGGAGAAGTTGTGATCAATGTCGTGCTTAGTGCAATATTCATCAAAAAATTGATTTTGAAATTCCATTCCATGATCACTTCTTAAAAAGATAATAGAAAGATTTTCCTCATTTGAAACTTTCTTATGAAATTTTTGAAATACATCAAAAGTTTCATCTTTATGTGCAATAAATAATATCCATGTGAATCTAGAAAAGTCATCTACAATCACAAGACCATATTTCATACCTCCTAGGCTTGTGGTCATAGTTGGTCCAAATAAGTCCATATAAGTAGCTCAAGGGGTCTAGTTGTTGAAATAACATTTTTCGATTTAAAACTCTCCCTAGTTTGTTTGCCTAATTAACAAGCATCACATATATAATCAAGATCAACTTTAAAATATGGCAAACCTCTAACTAGATTCTTTGAGATTAATTTGGCAATTATATGCATGCTAGCATGACCTAATCGTCTATGCCATAACAAACATGACTCCTTGGCCTTAGCATTCATTGCCACTAGACTGGAACTACTAGTCATGGCAAGATCATTTAGATCTACCACATAGATGTTTCCAAGCCTATGACCAATGAATTTGTTGCTAGAATCAAAAGAGTTAGTTACTATACACATAGATGATTCAAAGATAATCTTGAAGCCTTTGTCATAGAGTTGACTAATACTTAATAAATTATGCTTCAATTTATCTACTAGCAGCACATCTTCAATAAGAGTACAAGGGGTTATTTTGATCTTACCGATTCTGATTATTCTCCCTTTGCCATTATCTCCAAATGTAACCAATCCTCCTTCTTTCATTTATAGGGTGATGAACTAATCTTTGTCACCTGTCATATGCCTTGAACAGCACTGTCAAGATACCATCTTTTCTTTAATTTGTGGGCTGCAAGACAGTCCTGCAAAATAGTCAATGAGTGATTTTAGGTATCCAAGCTAACTTAGGTCCTTTCAGGTTAGAAAAATTGGTTCCCTTTGGAACCCAAACGGTTATATATTTCAATGCACCAATCATGAAGTTTTTTAAGGAATTGCATTGATAAGATTTATGTCCAAATCTATGACATGCATAACAAACAATTTTATCATTTTTAAATGATGCATGCTTTGATGCTTTAAAAGATGCAGAAACAGAAATATTTGGTTTGAAGGATTTTTCTATAGAATTCTTGGGAATATATTTCAAGCCATTTGAAATAGAATTTGATGGAAAAGCTTTTTCAAGTTTAATATTTGAAGCTGAAGCTTTTGAAGATTCAAATTTTGTTGTTGAAATTCCTTTAGCACTTAAAGCATTAAATCCAATTCCAGCTTTACTTCTTGAATCCTTTTGTTCTTTCAAAAGTAGCTCAAGCTTGTTAAAACTCAAAGTGAGTTTTTCTGCTAGAGGCTTAAGCTTCTCAACCTTCCTTTTTAAATCAATATTTTTGGCAACTAAAACTCCGTTTGTCTCAATTAAAGCATTTTTCTCATTATTCAAAACAGTAACATTTCAGAAAAGTTATTCAATTCTTTTTGCAAAATGTTATTCTTTTCAAAAATTTCATCCTTGTCTTTCAATAAAACATAATTTGTTTCTTCAAGGATTTAATTTTAACCCCAGCTTTCTTGAATTCAATAAGTCATGAAATTCAGAATTCAATTCATCATATGTAAATTTAGTTTGAGGCTCAGGGGATGATACCTCGTTTTCAAGACCCATCAGACATAGATTTGTAGATTTTGTGGTCACTTCTTCTGCAGTAGATGAGGATGCTTCGCTGTCGCTCCACGTCGCTACCATAGCTTTCTTTTCTTTTTCTTAAATCTCTTTTCAATAATGGAAAATCTGGTCGGATGTGCCCTGGCTTTTTGCATTCATAACAGGTGGGCACTTCTTTTTCTTTCTCCTTTTCTTTGTCCTTCTCCTTATTGAATTCTTTGTTCTTGTGCAATTTTCTAAAATACCTTCCTTGATTCTTCCCAAGAACTTTTTAAATTTTTTGAGGACCATGGCAACATCTTCGTCTTCCATGTCACTTTCAGTTAAGGAGCTTTCTTCTTCCAATTCTTCATCCTTTCTAGAATCCATAGCAGCTTTGAAGGCGATTGATTTCTTCTTCTTTTGATCATCTTCAATTTGATGCTGCATGGTCAGTTCATGCGTGATGAGAGATCCTAACAGTTCATCCAGCAATAAGGTATTAAAATATTTTGCTTCTTGGATGGCAATCACTTTCGGATCCCATTTATTTAGAAGAGATCTCAGAATCTTCTGTACTAAATCTGCATTAGTATATACCCTGCCAAGACATTTTAAGTCATTAATAATGTCAATGAAACATGAAAACATGGTAGAGATTGTTACATTAGGTTCCATCTTAAACAATTCGTAACTATGCACAAGAAGATTAATTTTAGAAGACTTCACTTGAGAAGTTCCTTCATGGGTCACTTCGAGTTTATCCCAATTTTTTTTGCAGAGAAGCAAATAGAATTTGATTAAACTCATTACTATCCAAAGCACAATATAAGAGATTCATTGCTTTGGCATTTAACTCACACATCTTCATGTCATGTTCATCCCAATCCTTTTCAAGTTTTGGAATGTCCATTCCATCAATTTTAGTCATGGGAATATAAGGACCCATTAGAATGACCTTCCACAACTGAAAATTGACTGCTTGAACCTAAATTTTCATTCTAGCTTTCCAGTATGCATAATTTGTGCAAGTGAAAAGTGGAGGTCTATTGGTTGACTGGCCTTCCACCAAAGATGTACTCATGGGATGAGCCATCAATCTTTACTCTAGTATGATCAGAGACACTGCTCTGATACCAGTTGTTGCCCAGGTGGCTACCCAAGAGGGGGGTGAATTAGGAATTTAAAAAATCAAAGTAAGCAATGTACAATTAAAAATCCTTTGCAAGTGGTAGGTGCTATGACAAAGTAGTGAATTGTAGAAGCTAAGTAAAAGTAAAGAAGTACAACACAAACAGATAAAATTTATAGTGGTTCGGAGCAACCCAGCTCCTACGTCCACTACCCAAGATACCACTTGGGGTTTCCACTATATTCACACCCGGATACAGTATGATTGTTTTACATGATCACAATCCAAAACCTTTACACTTTGGTTTTAACTGGATCACCAAAGAAAACCCAACACCCTTTGGTTTTAAACAGGCTCACCAAAGAAACCTAACTTGGTTTTCACAGGATCACCAAGAACCCAACACTTGATTTTTATCAAGGCTCACCAAGAACCTATTTGGTTTTTCAACCGGGCTCACCAATAACCTAACAATTCAAAAGATTGATTTGAAATAAATGCAACAAAAATGACAAACTCAATTTGTCGAATAATTACCGGTGCAGCTTGATGGAAGTCCACTTGAATGCACTTGAATAAGCTTTAATTACTTCAGTGGCTTCTTCCCAAAGTTGCTTCAAGCTTCAGATCTGAGTTGGTAAAGACTTGAAGGCTGACTTGAATGCTCTTGTACTCTTTTATGGTTGGTAGGTAAGATATTCAACGTAGCTCTCTTCTTTGAAGAACTTTCTAATTGATTGCTTCAAGAAAATTCAAATCCTTCAAATTTAAAGTCTTTTATCATTCCAAGATTGTTCTATCTATTGTAGTCTGTTGGGGAATGATTTATGATTGTTGGAGCACTTTTTGGCATTTAAAAAAAAATTTCTGGAACTAGCCATTGGATACCTGAAAATGATGTTCGAGTCGGCTCAGATTCCTTCGAGTCAGCTCGGATCCTTCGAGTCGATAGGTTGAGTCACCAGATTTTTAGTGCAGTCGGCTATGTCTCAGGGTGCAAAACTTCACTCTGGACAAGTCGGCTCTTTGTGGCTCGGGTCGACTCAAACTTGAATCTTTGAAAAACTTGAACTCGAGGAGTCGGCTCTTTTGATCATCAGTCGGCTCTTCTTCTCAAGTTCAGAAAACCTTACTCTAGAAGAGTCGGCTCGATGCAGTTCAGGTCAGCTTGCTTTCTCGGGCTTTCAAAATTAAGTCTGGCAGAGTCGACTCTTTCTAGTTCGAGTCAGCTCGCCTGGCTATTCTCAGAAATCTTCAAAAACTAGACTCTAGAGGAGTTGTCTCGGACTGATTCCAGTCGACTCGGATTCACTAGAGTCAGCTCGCTTTCCATCTAGTCAGCTCGGATTGCGCATTCTAGAATCCTTGCTACGTGCTAGTAGGTGGAGTCGGTTCTTCATCATGCTGGGTCGGCTCGAGTATCTTCTTCAAGATTTTTATACTTGAACTCAAAGAAATACTCTCACTAACTTTTTACATTTTCAAGCATACCAACTCAAAATATTTCATGGAACACACACACACAGAAGTAACCATTTATACATAATTTTCTCTTAGCTTTTCATTGGGTTTTCTTTACAAAAACACATTATAGCATAACTCAAACAAGAAATAATAGTGTAGGAGTTGTAGTTTAAACAAATTAAGTCATCCTACAAAAACTTGTAAATCACTTGAAGAGTTGTTAGAAATAATATACATGCTCCAATATTTGGTTATCATCAAAATCACTTATAGGGTCAATACTCTAATACCACTGTTGGGTTTCGGTGGCACAGCGAAAGAATGGATTTCAAAAATTTTCATTTCGAAACTCCAAACAACTAGAAGCACTAAGCCCAACATAACTTATTCATTACAATTAACAAGTCATGCAAACAGGGTTTGGAAAAATAGCTAGAATGCTAATTCCTTCTTCTTTCCACTAGGCACATAAGTGCATACCCTCCAGAGGTGATCCACATGGGTATTGAACCTTGGAACCACTCCTTAGTAAGTTGCTTAAACCACTGGGACTCTTTTGATAGCCTTTCTTCTTTTGGCAGCCTCTCCTTCCTTGCTCAGACCCTTGCCCCCCAGTAGTGCACTCTGAGCCCCCTCCAGTAGTGCACTCTGAGCCCTCTCCAAAACCTTTCTTCACTCTCTTTATCACTTTTTAATTTTCTTCTTAAGCCCTTGTCTTAAATGGTGGACTTGTCTTAAGGCAAGACCTATGTCCTAACAAGGGAAGGAAGAGACAAGGAAGACAATGTGGTAAAGTGTAAGAGTGTAAGAAAGAAAGGAAATCAAATACTGCCTTCGGTATAAACGTTGAAGGCTTTAAATAAGAGATGGGGAGGTGCCATATATGTCTTCTTATCTGCCCTTTATAAGCCATTCAAAAGATCAAACAAGACTCTTCATAAAGAAGTCTTATGAGTGAATGTTTATGGCTATTCATGCACCAAGAGAGACCTTTGCGTCTCTTCACAAGTCCAATGCATTTCCCCTCTTGCCATGTGGTAATTGGCCAGTCAATGAAAGGCCATGGGACGTGAGACTCCAAGAGAAGTGTCAATCAACCAAGAAGCCTTCAAATAAAAGGACTTCTGGTTATGATTCTGCATGCCAAAGTGAAGAGTCGCGACTCTTCACTTTGTGCATCATCCTTTCTCCATGCTATTTCACTTCTTCGACCGGTCAAAACATACCTCATATGGGTGTTATATGAAAGAGGGTTAAAAGAGATTTATCTCCTAAAAGGTGATTAACAAGCAGGACTCTTAGTCCTTGTATGCCCCTTTAATTCGAGTATATCGCATTTGGCACATAAGATCTTTAATAATATTAGATAAAATCTGATCAAATCACTCCACTTAGGACTCAACCCAATCTAGGATTCTCTTAAATTAGTTAGCCCATTAAGCAACCTTACAAACCCAATTCAATTGGGTTACGATTTTGTTAGCCTACACATGCTGGTATGTAATCTAGCTAACCAATTAGGATCCTATGACCCTAATAAAATACCAATTGACTTCTTAGGCCAATTCCTTAATGTGTGTGACCCTTTGGGTTCCGCGTCTAGCCAGCAGTAGGTCTAGGTCCAAGCCAATTCGATCCAATCAAACCCGATTGATCTAATTAGGTTAAATTAAGCTATCCTAAGTTGCCAATTCGAACCAGCTTCTGAATTGACTCATAAATCCAATCAAATTGATTTATTAAAACCTACAAGACATGATTGATGTCTAGCAACGTATCATACCTACTCAGAAGATGAGGATTTTGGTAGAAAGTACCAAAATACCCTTCAGTGAAAAGTTACCGTGCATTCAATCTTTCAATCACCTTTTATCCTGAATAAGTGATGGGTATGGATAATTGTCAAACCCTGGTACGTAGTTATTTCGAATCTCATTTTGATGATAAATACTCTACTGATGACTAATTAGAAAATACTTCTAATCTTATCTTGCTTTGATCAAAGACTCCCTGAGTCATCAATCGAAGAGATTACATAGGATAACATTTTCTATTACTAGGAATGATTGATTCCTTGTTGATCCATTCACATCCTTCATACACCTTCCACCATATCCAAGAATGCCCTATGTATGACTCAATGCCATGAATGAGTATGAACTAAAACATGGCTTAGTGTGCATAAGGAACCATGGTGATCTCAGGTCTAAAGATCACTTGCATAACTCCTACTATGAGAACTATCTCTTGACAAGTAGTAAGACTTCCATAAGATATTCTCAGTATAGATCAGCTCAGTGAACTCATACCCTAATGAGCACCTTTATCCTTGTATTAGATTCTCTACACAAGTAGCTATGAGACCAACCATCCTCTCTATCGAGCATACATAGGATAAGCTAGTCTTTTGGAAGCATCGATCTCCGAATCGATGATCCAATGACTAGGAACATTTTAGATTATGGTTTATAGGAACTTAGGTCTCACCATTATAATCTCCATCATAATCCTAATTCCTTTGTCCTGACCTACAGGTTCATCATAATCTTTAAATAAGACACAGCAATATGATGAAACAAAAATGCCTTTCATTAAAACAATAATGTCATACAGAGTTGGAAGATTACAAAATATCCTTACCAAGATTGGCTTTAAGGCACTTTTCTTTCATTCCACCCACTGCCAATTATGATGCTGTTGAAAAGAGGAACTTAAAGTTGTCTGAATGAGAGGAAGGATTGATTTGTTCGATGAAATAGAAGCAGAGTTTAATTTTTGAGAAGGGATAAAATAGAATGTGGTTGCGATAGTTAGTCGGGTATGGAGATAAGGATGCAAAACTAAAACGGGTGTGGAGATAAGGATAAGAACCGAAGCTATTGAGATGGATCATGATGAGAAACCAACATGGTTCCCACATGGGCCTAACACATTCCCCTCCGCCTATATAATCTCTTCACTATCGTAGAATTTTGTATGCCACTTCTAGCCCATATTTTGTTGCCACTTTCTTCTTGCCCCTTTCCATCTCTTCTTCCCACTTTCTCCACCCTTCCAACATACGAGAAGGAGAGTAAGCTAGGGAGAAAGAGCCTCTATCAATCAAGATATATTTTATTTTTATTTTATTTTTTTACTCCAAGCCCTATTAGTGGCTTAGGAGTTAAATGATTTGTAATTTGATTTGGTAGCAATAAAAGTTTATTTTTCTAGTTTTAATTACTTTTATAATTTTTACTTTCTATGTTAGGATAGTTTACATTCTTGTAATTTAAATTATGCAATTTAATCTTTTATAATTAGTGTAGTTTTTATTTTTACATATTTAAATTCTATAATTTAAATTTTAGCAAGTAGTATAGATTGATTTAGTTTTTTTTTATAATTTTTAAAAATTTTATTTATATCATGTCGGGCCAAACGAATCCTTTGGGTTGGTGATGAAGCTAGACCATGATTAGAAGCTATGTCCTTGAATCTCTTCTTGGGCTTTGATTTTTAAGATCTTTCTTTTTTTTAAAATTCTTGCTAAGAGACTTGATAAGCTATTGTTGGGTTTTAATCCCTTCATAGTTCATACTTGATTCGGTGCAAGAAGGGCAAAAGATAGAAGGTTCAATAATTTTTTTACTCTTTTCTCTTCTTTCTTATAAAACCTTGATGGATTATAGTTAGATTAAGTTCTCTTCATAATCCATACTTGGTTAATACACAAAAAAGTTGGAAGGATGTTATAAGAGAAATCATTAGAATGGTTTTCAAATCATTGGACTAATGAATTCAAAAGCCCTAGATGTTTAAATTATTTATTTCTTTTCAATTTGATTGACTTTTGCTTATCTTTGTTGAAGCTCACTTAAGCAAGGGTTTGAATATAGTTCAAACACAAATATCTCGTGGGATCGACCCATACTCGCTAGACATGCTACACTATACATCGTGCACTTGTGATTAAACTTAAGGTTCACATCAAAATTCAATGCAGGAACTTTAGGTTAGTAGAAGATTCAAAAATGGCAAGAAATTCTTGAATGTTGGAGTTGGAAGATCTGTTCCAGTTCTAGCTTTAGAAATTCTTAAACTTATTTTTGATTCTTGTATCATTGTTTTAGGTGATTGTCACTATTATCCTAGTTTTTTGGTAAATGTGATCTCTATAGGCCTTTTGGCCAAAAATGATTTTCATTTGTCAATAAAAGATAGTTATTGTGATATTATTTTGAATGGTGTTACTATAATACTTGGACAACTGAAGGATGACATTTATATTTTAACATAGCTTATGAATGTAATGTACAAATCCAATAAACATCCTAGGATTGAAAATGTGTCTGATATCTACCTTTGGCATTATAGCCTAGGTCATATTAATAAGAATAGGATGAACAGGTTATCTAAAGAGAGAATCCTCGAGATCAATGATTTTGAATCATTACCAACCTGCAAATCATGTCTTCTTAGGAAGATGACTAAGTCACCTTTTATTAGAAAGGGTGAAAGAGATGCTGAGGTTCTAAGTCTAAACTTGCTGATATATGTGGATCCATGAATATTTTAGCCATAGGTGGATACCACAACTTCATCATATTTACTGACAATCTATTAAGATATAATTACATCTACTTGATGAGACATAAGTCAGAATCATTTGAGATATTCAAATAATTTTTTAATGAAGTAAAAAATAACTTGATAAATATATTAAAATTCTTCGATCTGATTAAGGAGGTGAATATCTTACTAGTAAATTCATGACATATTTGGAAGAGAATGAGATTCTCTCATAATGGACTCCTCTCGGGACACCCCAGCATAATGGAGTGTTTGAAAAAAGAATCGAACCCTATTAGACATGGTTCGATCTATGATGGGGTTTGTGAGTCTACTATCTCTTTCTAGGGATATGCATTAGAATCAGCTTATTTTTTTTTAAATAGAGTTTCTAGCAAGTATGTAGATAAAACTTCATATAAATATGGATAGGGCATAAGCCAATACTCTCAAACCTTAGGGTTTGGGATATCTAGCTTATGTCAAATGTTTAAAGATAAACAAGCTTCGGTCGAGGTTTGATAGGTATATATTTATTGATACCCGAAGAAAACCAAGGGTTGTTTTTTCTACCATACTGATGAACATAAAATGTTTGTCAGCAATAAGGCAATCTTTTTATGAAAGGAGTTTCTTAGAGAAGGAACTAATGCCTCTAAAGTTGAATTGAAAAGTTTGACATGTAGAAGAACTGACACCATCGACTAAATCCAAAGAACTATATTTGATTGAATCAAACCCAGGGCCTATTATAGAAGCATAATTAAGGAGAAAGTACAACTGGACATGGAGAAAGGGCACTGAGTTGTTAGGATTAATACATTCAGATATATGTGGATCTATGTCAACTCAAGCTACATGAGGATAATCTTATTTCATCATATTTGTTGATAATTTATCTAGGTTTAGATATGTGCATCTCATTAAATATAAATTTGAAGCCTTTGATAAATTTAAAGAGTATTAAAATATGATTGAGAAACAAACTGAAAAAAGTATTAAAGTCCTTCGATCTGATTGAGAAGGAGAATACTTATTTAGTGAATTTCTAAATCATCTTAAGAAAAATGGTATTCTCTTTGAATGGACCCCTCCATATACATCACAATTAAATGGTATAGCAGAAAGGAGGAATCGGACCTTGTTTGACATGGTAAGGTCCATAATGTGCTTCATAGATCTTCCAATATCTTTCAAGGATATGCCCTAGAAATTGATGCATATATTAAATAGGGTACTATCAAAATCAGTACCTAGCACTCCATATGAATTATGGAATGGCAAGAAACCAAGTCTTAAACATCTTAAGATTTCGGGTTGTCCAGCTTATGTTAAAAAGGAACTAGGACATAAGCTAAGTACTAGGACTGAGAAATGTAAGTTTTTAGTTATTCTCAAGGGGGTATTGGATACCTATTTTATCATCCTACTGAACAAAAGGTCTTTGTTAGTAGGCATGCCATTTTCTTTGAAAATGAATTTATCCAAGAAGAAGGTAATGAGAGAATAATTAAATTGAGTGAAGTTCAAACTGAACAAACTCAAATTTCTCAACCAGAAGTACAAGTTGATCAAGTGGTGCGGACACCAACAATGGCCTTCAATCAAATTCCTTATGGATTGAATTATAAATTGAAGCAAGCCATTTGAAGCCACAACAAGCCACATCAAAATTGGAGTCAGTTCAACCACAACCTAAAGAGCCGACTTGAGCATTGGAGCTGACTCAACCAGAGAATTCTGCTACTTCAATTTTCTACTTCAACATTTCAGCTATTCAGCACTTATTCAGCTACTTGGAATAACTCAACACTTCAGCAATTATTTAGCTACATGGAAAAACCTCAACTATTTGGAATAACTCAGCACTTGGGATAATTCAGCAAGTCAACTACTTTGGAGCAACTTCCCAACTACTAAACTAAGTTGGACCACCACATCACCAAGTCTAGGTGGCAGCCTTGCCAACATGGAGACAACACCCCCCCACCCTCCACTTGGACGCCTACATTCAAATTCAAAATAAAGTGGTCATCCCTTATTCCTCTCCATGAATCAAGTTTTGGTTGTAATTCTCCACCATCTTCTCCATGTATTCCTCCATGAATTTCAAATTTTCAAAAATGCTTTGGGAGGTCTATAAATACCTCTCCATAGCTCCTTGTAATGAATCTTATGAATGAAAAATTTTGAGTTCCAAACTTCTTTCCATTTGTGTGATGCAAATGTCCTCTGTCGGGGAGTGAGTGTGAGGCTCAACCTAGCAACTTCATAATTTTTAGTTACCTAAGCAAAGTCATCCTTCCATCATTCCAAAATGCCAACACCATCAAGCTTCCAAGTTTGCCAACTCCATCAACCCTTCAAGGTCTCCATCTCTTCCTCCCAAAATGCCACTCAACTCCAACCTAGGGATGCCACTCTTCCACACTTCAAGAAGCTGCCCTCTCTTCCATCAAAGGTGCCATCTTCCTGACCCCAAGGAGCCTACCCTCCTTCAATCTTGGATGCCAGGACTTTCCTCACTCAAGCCATCAATCAACTTATCCAAAGGACACCCTCAATTCTACTTCTACCTTTGGTCTCTATTTTTCAATTTTCCTTATCCATACCATACCACTAATGCCACTAAATGCAAGGTCCCCTACAATTCTGAGTTAAGGAGGAGGTTTACATTGCCTTGGAACCAACTAAGGAGGGATCCTTCATTCCGAAAGTGATAGTCTTCAAGTTCAGT
Organism: Areca catechu; assembly: GCA_021397845.1. Classification (NCBI taxonomy): domain Eukaryota; kingdom Viridiplantae; phylum Streptophyta; class Magnoliopsida; order Arecales; family Arecaceae; genus Areca; species Areca catechu. Next base: position 140,978,908 of record CM038051.1, on the reverse strand, counting down.
TGTAGCTCCATGGAGTGCTGAAATTTATCTGCCATCAAAGGAGGGAGAGCTCATCATTAGTTAGTAAACCCATCTGAGTCTCTTAGGTCTGTTCATATGAAGGTTTGTCCTAGTTAGAATGGTTTCTCAACCATTAGGTCCATTCTTCCTTTATTAAAATTGAACTACATTGTGGGTAAGTTTCCTTTCATTAAGTAGTCTCATTAAATAGTTTACTTTGGCCCTTTCTTATGCTTGAACTTTGCTAATGTATGTAGTGTCATTGCTCAATTTAAATTGCTAACTGTTAAGCTAGAATTCCTCTTTGCATCCCGCATCATATTTGGTATCAGAGCATGGTAAACCAGGGCTTATAGGTTAGTTTAATTTCAGCATTGTTTGCATCTTTAATCTAGAGTTTCATACCTCTTGAATAGGGTATATATAAATATACTGTCTGTTCATGGGAGTAATAAGCTAAGACCAGACATGAAGTCTTTAGGTTGAAGTTTAATGTGCAATTTGCCTGCTTGTTGAGTGATTTGCATGATTTGTCAAAGTGAGTGTGTGAAGTGCTTTATTTTCTTTTGTTTAGCACATGAACACTTCAAAAATTCCTGGCATAGTTCAAACTTAGGTTTTTCCACCAGGCGTTTAGAATTTAAAAATTTAAAATTTAAAATTAAAATATAAAATTTAAAAAAGAAAAAAAAAAGATTTAAATTTAAAATTTGAAATTGAAATTTCAAATTAGAAATTCACATTCTGCTTCATTAGTTTTGTTGATATTGCAATGTTGCATTTATTTTAAAATACTTAAGGGCAGCAATATCATAAGATAAGGTAAGGAGGTCATTACCTTTTCTTGGCCCAAAAACAACCAACCACATTTTGCATCATATCCAAGCCTTTAATAAAATTGAGTAGCAACCTAATTAGAACTAGGGACACCAACAAGTCAAGCTCAATTAGTGTGTTGAGGCTGGTATAAGTCAATTCTTCATTTACTTCTAGAGATTAGTGTCTAAGGCTAGAGGTCTAATGGAAAACATCTTAAGTGGATCTGCAATTTTTAATTAGGACCCTGCGAGAGCAGGGGAGCCTCCCACAATCCCATCTCTTACCTGGCTAGTTGAAAGAGTATTTGTAGTCTTGATCTATACTTAGTCAATTCATACTACATTGAACTTCTAAGTCTAGCAAATTTTAGAACGAGTCTTTGTATTGAATGACTACTAGATCAGGAACTCCATACTAACATTCACAAGACCAACTAAGTTCTACCATGGACCCCAATTTAGAAGCTCTAATAAGAACTATGACTGAGCAGTTCAAGCAAATGAATAATAGCTTTGATCAAATGGAAAAGAGAATAGGAACTCTTGAAGAGAGCCATATGACCCCTACTAAGCCACAGTCACCCAGATTGGCACCCATCCTTCCTAGAGTCCAATGGCAGGATATACTCCTGACCCACATCAAAGGAGACCACACCATGATCATGTTGACTAGGATGAGAAAGCCCTTAGAAATATTCGTCTAGATGCACCCACATTCGATGAAAACTTAGATCCTAAAGTGTACATAGACTGGGAGAGTGATATGAATCAATACTTTGATTGGTACAAGATGTCAGAAGATACAAGATGTCAGAAGATAGAAAATTTAAGTTTGCCAAACTAAGATTGGTCCATCATGCCAGATGTATTGGGGTAATGTTGAGCGCATTAGTCAATGGAGAGGTGACTTGCCCATAGCCACTTGGAGGGCTATCAAGATAAAGCTTAGGGAGAAGTATTTACCCATGCCCTATGAACAAAGACTCTTAGATCAATGGCAAAAATTAAGTCAAGGAAATAAGATGATGTCAGAATATATTGCCAAGTTTGATGAGTTCATCATGAGATGCAGTGTGGATGAGTCTGAAGCTGTGACCTTGTCTAGGTTTAGAGCAGATCTAATAGAAAAAATCCAGAGAGAATTATTTATGAGAGAGGTCCATGACCTAGACCAAGCCTACTAAGTTGCTAGGAATTGTGAGAGATTTCAAAGGAGACCCCTATTTTGCCAACCGAACCCACTAGGATTAATACTCCTAGAAGTAGGCCAAGTCCAAGCCCAAGTCCATCCAACAGACCCAATCTTGCTACTCTATTAGCTCATAGAGAAGATAAAGGAAAGAGCCCTAAAGTTCGAAGAGAGGGTAATGTCCATTGTTTTATGTACCATAAGATAGGTCACTATGCAAGCCAATGTCCCACCAGAGCGTTACACATAGGAGAAGTAGAAGAGGAAGTCCCTAAACCCATAAAAAATTATGAGGAAGAAGAAGTATGTGAGGCAGGTGTGAACCTAGTTGATGAGTATGAAGGGGATGAAGAGATCATTGACTCATTGGAGTTTCTAGGGGTTGTGAGATGTATTTTAACCCAGGCTAAGGAGCAAGAAGATTGGCATAGGACTAGCATCCTATAAATTTTTGTTAAGATAGGAGAAAAAGTTTGCAAGATCATCTTAGATAGTAGAAGTTATAGCAATGCCATATCAACCAGTACAGTCAAAAGCTTACGATTGCCTGTTGTACCCCATCCCAACCCATATAAGGTATCCTAGATAGATTCAACCTCAATTTCCATCAAATTTAGGTGCCAAGTTACAATCCATATCCAGTCATACCAAGAAAAGGTTTGGTGCGATGTTATTCTGATGGGGGTTAGTAGCATCATATTAGGCCAACCATGGCTGTATGATCATGACCCTATACTTTATGGTCATTCTAATTCATGTTATTTCACTCATAATGGAAAGAAGATTGTAATCAATTCCTCACCACCGAAGGATATCGTTAATAGAGGATGAAGTCACCTGAGGGATAAGAAACAAGGAATAAACATGATCAGTGCTAAGGAATTGGAGCAAGAGCTTAACGGTGGTTCACCTATTTGGATTTTGTCAACTAAGGAAGTTCAGGATCAAATCCATAAGGAATAGCCTTAGGAAGTGTTAAGGTTTCTAGAGGAGTTTCAAGATGTATTTTCAGAAGACCTTCCTAATCACCTTCCACCCTTAAGAGATATTCAACATGCCATAGATTTGATCTCAGGATCCACATTATCGAACCTTCCCCATCATAGGATGAATTTTATAGAACATTCTGAGTTACAACGATAAGTTGGAGAACTACTCCAAAAGGGATTCATTAGATAAAGCCTGAGCTTATATGCAATACCTGCCCTTCTTACCCCTAAGTGATGCGGGACTAAGATGCATGCAAGTGATTCTTTGTTGTTTTTATGTTTTAATGAATTGACCAATTACCGAAATCAAACTAAGGATAGATCTAGAGACTCACATAAAAATCAAGAAACTCTAGCAAGCAGTAATAGACCTTAAATAGTGATAAAGTAGGACCCTGGGATTAGGAACCCTAGTAGGACTTAGCTCTAAATCAATAACCCTACTCAGAAGATTAGGGAATGCAAACCTTTCGAAACTCTAAAGTTCCCAATGCCGAGTTTGCTCATACTTATAGATGCGGCATGGAAGATCAAGCCCTCAACCTTACGGGTTCGCTGGCTTTCCATCAGATAGTCCTGAAGGCAAGGTAGGCCGACTCCTTTGTCCGTGGCACCTAAAGGACTTGCGAGCAACCTAGAACCGAGTTTGAAAATAAGAAGAAATAAGAGGGGAAAGAAATGAAGAGGGGTGAAGTTGAGGGTGGCGGTCAAGAAGAGATTCTTCTTGTTGGGCATCTAGGAGGAGCTTCTAGAGGGGCATCCAAACTTGTGAGGTGGGTTGGTGGCTTGTGTAGGAAGAGGATATCTAGGGCCTCCACCCCTCGACACTCGAAAGTGAAGGCTCACTCTCTCACAGAGTTCCAAGTCACAAAGACAAGGGCTAGAAAAATTTCAAAATTTCATTTGATTCAACATTCATGATTGTCCATTACAAAAGGGTTAGGACCATATTTATAAGCTCCCAAATCCTCATTTGAATTTAAATTGAAAAAGGGGGTTACAAGCTTGATTGGGGAGTGAAACGGGGATGGTTGTCTTCATGAATCAAGGGGCGCCTAACTTTGAATTTTGAATTTTCTTTCAAGAAGCTTGATCAACCATGATGCTTGGCTTGATCTTGGTGATGTGGCTTGGTTTGTGGAGTGGAGTGAGGATGTTGTCTGCTTGGATCAAGGGGGGGTTAGAGGGCACCCATCTTGGAGTTTGAATTTGAAATTTCATCATAGACTTGGCCAGCCAAGATGTTTGACATGGCTTTGGTGATGCGGCGCATCTCATGACATATGGCATATTTGATGTCGCGCTCTCTTGACATGTGGCATTGGTGATGTGGAATTCTCCATGGCTTGGAAGATGAGTTGGCATCCTAACTTCACATGGAGGAGAAGTGGCTTGATTAGGCTAGACTTGTTTGCTCACTTGTGGACCCATTTTAAATTAGCTTGAACCCATCTTCAAATTGACTTGAATTCATGAACCTACTTGGCTAATTACAAGACCCATTGACCCTAACTTGACCAAATTAACTTACTCTGGCCAAATTATAAGACTAAACCAAAATTGAAACCAACTAGATACTAATTACATGACTCGAATGCAAATTACTTAGGCTTAAATGTCTTAAGCCTTATTACAGGATCCAAAAAGGCTTAGAACCCTAATCAAAGATCCACAAAGGATTGAGGAGCCTCTGTCTAATCTTGGTGCCTGCACCAATTCTTTCGGGGTGGGAGGAACTCGACCCTGTCAAGTAAGGGTTGATCTGGCTCTGGTATTTCTCAAGAAGATCTGGGTCGAGGCATTGCAAGTCCTCTCGGGTAATCCATAAATCATGGGATTCTGGTCGGCCTTGCCAACATACCAGGTAATGCTGATAGCCTTTACCTTGGGTTGTGATAGCTTGATCATCCAGGATATTCTCGATCTGTTCTCCTCTCTCAAGTAAAATTGGAGGTGGACACTCAGGGTCGGGTTCACTCTCAAAGGATAGGTCAGGCCCAAATGGATCGCTCGGTATCCTTGCTAGCTCCTTATACTCGACTAAGTCAGAGATATTGAAAGTCGAGCTAATACTAAAATTCAGGGGCAAATCTAGTACATAGGCATTTGGTCCTACTTTCTCAATCACTCTAAAGGGTCCAGTTCCACGAGCATGCAGCTTTTTAACGGTCCCTGGTGGGAACCATTCAGGCCTATGCCTAATCATTATAGAATCCACTACATCAAACTCTTTGGCTCTCTTTCAATGATTAGCCATGTTATTATTAGTGTTCAAATGAGTGCTAATGCCCTGATGCAAATGTTGTGCAGAGATCAGTGTAGGTGTGGATAGATGGATTAGGTCTATGTTCTTATTATGCTCATAACCAGATACTACTTCACTACCTACATCTACTGCGCACCAGGAAGTATATATCCTTAGGAATTCGATCCATCTTTCAGGTTTTAAGCTTAAATTCCTTTGTGAATTAAAAACCCTAAAAGTCTTTGATAGGGGTATAAAACTAAATCTCGTGGAAGTAGATAATTCCTCCAGAATTTTAGGACATGGATTATAGCATAGAACTCCTTAGGGTAGATATGGTTCAATAAACTTCTATGCTTAAGAGCAATGAATGGTGTATTTGTCCTAACCTCATGATTAACACTAGGAGGATCTATAGGTATTAGATCTAGGGCAAGCTGGATGTTCCTAGATGGTGGAAGGGGATCAGGAAAATTTTTGGGAAGTTGATCTTGATGAACTTCTCATGGTGGTTCACTAAGGGTTTGTTCCTGAACTCCTTCTGTGGACAAGACTGGTGAACCCTCATGTTCATTTACTAAATGTCATCCTAGCTCGGTCATTTCTTCTTCAAATTCTATAGTGGATTCTGGATCATTTTTCTTTGATTCCTTAATGGGTTCACTCTCTCATTCTCATCTTCAAATTTTCTATTAGACTCAACTCATAGGTGTCTTCTTTAGATATTTCAGTGGGCTCAGTCTAATTAAGTGTTATTTCATAAGTGGGAAAATCTATTGCTCATACTCCTTACCAAACTCAGGATTCAGGATAGCCTCACACCTCTTCTTCAAGTTTGGCAATGGGTTCAGACTCGTCCTTGTAGCTCTTCTCAGCTCGGGTTGGGTTGGCTCGGGCTGGGTTGGCTCGAACACACCTGATAAGGTCCTAAGGTCTAGCTAGGGGCAATGGGAGTTAGCTGGTTTAAAGAAAGTCGGCTAGGTCTGGGCTTAGGTTCAGGGGGATTAATCTTGTTGGACTTAGATCGACTAATCATGAGTTCCCTCTGATATGACTTGAATTCCCTAGCTATGTGATAGGCTTCCTCTAGGTCCTGAACTTGCCATTGAAATAGTTCCACTGGATGTGCCTATATAGGCCAACTTGAAACCTCGATATGATCATAGCCTCAGACTCAACTGTGTTACATCTCCTGATAAACTTATTAAATTGGTCAATGTACTCAGACACGGTCTTATTATTTTATCTTAATCTGTACCATTGGTCTACAAGTCTTTGCTCATAAAACTGACCTAAGACTTTTCTCTAAACTTACTCCTCAAGGCTTTCCAGGTACTTATCTGATCTCCTCTCAAATAACATTGGTTCTCAATACCTTCCCAATGCCACTTAGCATGTCGAGTTAACCAACGTGTGGCTAGCCTAACTTTTCCAAACTCTGACATCTTAGTGTACTCGAAATAGTGATCCATGCTCTCCTCCCAATCAATATACACCTCAGGATCTAGACTTCCATCAAAAGTGGGTGCATAAGGTTGGGTGCTCCTAATGGGTCTTTCCTCTGAGTCAACCAAGTATGGGTATGGGCTTCTAGAGCTATACTCAGGGGTGAGATAATGATGATAGGCTCTTGGGTTAAAGGGATCTAGCCTAGGGGATTTGAATTTAGCATGGGCCTTGCGGGCTTCTACCCGTGTCTCCACTTGGATCATCTTTTGGTTCATTTGGGCTAGTTGTTCATTGATGGCACTCAAGTGGGCTTCAATGTTTGACCCCATGACTACACCAGGTTGGACATGGACTGATGGGCTAATGGGCTCCTAATCTAGACTAGACATGCAACACACAATGGAAGGTATTACGGTTTACTAGACCTATGAGTTCAAACAGAATGGGTTGACATAGATTATACACAACACAACAACCAGCCCTTTCACTGGCTAGGTAAGAGGTGGGAGTGTGGGAGGCCCCCTTGCTATTCGCAGAAACCCAATTAAAGAACCACAACACCGCTTAGGTCATTTGACACCGGACCTCTTGCCTTAGACACCAGCTTCCCAGTACTAATTGAAGGGTTGCATGCACTAGTTTTCCATAATGGTTAAACCCGACTTGTTGATGTCCCTAAGCTATTAGGTTGCTAATAGATTTTAAGTTAGGCCTAGGTTTGAATGCAAAGGAGATTGTTCTTGGGCCAAGAAAAGGTAATGACCTCCTTCCCTTATCTTATGATATTGTCGCCCTTCAAGTAAGTTATGCATATGATGGTATACATATGAAATCTAATGATGTGCACCAAAGCTTTTTTGTATATTTTGGCAGAAATATAAATTGCTAGAAATTAAATGATATGAACCTAAAGTACAAAAATTAAACTATTCTAGAATTTAAAGAGGCTAAAATAACTATATGCTGAAACTCTAGGGCATAACTGTTCTCAGATAGTAATCAGGCATGTAGAAATTTTATAGATCAAATTAAGTCTTGAAAAGATTCTAAAAAATAAAATTAAATGTAGAAAATCTAAAAAATAAGAATCAGAATTTTTTGATCATTGTACATGCTGAAACAATTAAAATAACAGAATATGTACTGGGATAGACATGATGCAAAAAATTAATTCTAAAGATGCCTATCTCTTTATTTTCTTCTTCAAGGATTAATCACAGCGGCATCCCTACACGTCATACGAGTCTCCTTCGAATGGGATGAGAGGGTCTTGTAGCCCTACTTCTCTCCAATGACCAGATGGCCATGGTGAAGCACCCCATCCGAGTACTTAAAGAGAAACTAAGATGCAGGACTAAGATGCATACAAGTGATTCTTTGTTATTTTTATGTTTTAATGAATTGACAAATTTTTTAAATCAAACTAAGGATTGATCTAGAGACTTGCATAAAGATCAAGAAACTCTAGCATGCAGAAATAGATCCTAAACAATGATAAAGTAGGGCCCCAGGATTAAGAAACCCAGGTAGGACTTAGCTCGAAATCAATAACCCTACTCAGAAGATTAGGGAGTGCAAACCTTTTGAAACTCTGAAGCACCCGATGCCAAGTTCGCTCACACTTACGGATGAGGCTTGGAAGATCAAGCCCTCGATCCTGCAGGTTTGCTAGCTTTTCATCAGATGGTCTTGAAGGCAAGGTAGGCCGACTCCTTTGTCTGTGGCAATTAAAGAACCTATGAGCAACCTAGAATCGAGTTAGAAAACAAGAAGAAATAAGAGAGAAAAGAAATGAAGAGGGGTGAAGTTGAGGGTGGCGGTCAAGAGGAGATTCTTCTTGTTAGGCATCTAGGAGGAGCTTCCAAAGGGGCATCCAAACTTGGGAGGTGGGTTGGTGGCTTGTGTAGGAAGAGGATATCTAGGGCCTCAGACCCCTCGATGCTCGAAAGCAAAGGCTCACTCTCTTACAGAGTTCCAAGTCACAAAGATAAGGGCTAGAAAAATTTCAGAATTTTATTTGTTTCAACATTCATCATTGTCCATTACAGGAGGGTTAGGGCCATATTTATAAGCTCCCAAGTCCTCATTTGAATTCAAACTAAAAAAGGGGATTACAAACTTGATTTGGGAGTAGAATGGGGATGGTTGTCTTCATGAATCAAGGGGCGCCTAACTTTGAATTTTGAATTTTCTTTCAAGAAGCTTGGCCGACCATGATGCTTGGCTTGATCTTGGTGATGTGGCTTGATGTGGAGTGGAGTGAGGATGTTGTCTGCTTGGATCAAGGGAGGTTTGAGGGCACCCATCTTGGAGTTTGAATTTAAAATTTCATCATAGATTTGGTCGTCCAAGGTGTTTGACATGGCTTTGGTGATGTGGCACCTCTCATGACATGTGGCATTGGTGATGTGGCACTCTCATGACATGTGGCATTGATGATGTGGTGTTCTCCATGTCTTGGAAGATAAGTTGGCAGTCCTAACATGGCATGGAGGAGAAGTGGCTTGATCAGGCTGGACTTGTTTGCTCACTGTGGACCCATCTTCAAATTAGCTTGAACCCATCTTCAAATTGACTTGAATTTGTGAACTACTTGGTTAATTACAAGACCCATTGACCCTAACTTGACCAAATTAACTCACTCTGGCCAAATTACAAGACTAAACCAAAATTGAAACCAAGTAGATACTAATTACATGACTCGAATGCAAATTACTCAGGCTTAAATGTCTTAAGCCTTATTACATGATTCAAAAAGACTTAGAACCCTAATTAGAGATCCACAGAGGATTGAGGAGCCTCTATCTAATCCTGGTGCCGGCACCACTAAGAAAGATGGCACATGGAGAATATGTGTTGATAGTCGAGCCATCGATAAGATTACCATTAAGCATCGTTTCCCTATTCCTCATTTGGATGACATGTTGGATATGATTGCCGGAGCCAACATTTTCTCCAATGTCAACCTTAAGAGTGGCTATCATCAAGTAAGAATTAGACCGAGGGATGAATGGAAAGCTGCTTTCAAGACTAAAGATGGCTTGTATGAGTGGGTAGTAATGCCTTTCAGTCTGTCCAATGCACCTAGCACCTTCATGAGGATCTTGACCTAAGTTTTAAGGACATTCATTGGGAAGTTCATAGTGGTCTATTTGGATGACATTCTTATTTATAGTAGAATGAAGGAAGACCACTTGAACCATCTTAGGCAAGTTTGCCAAGCCCTTATACAAGATAGTCTCTATGCCAATCTTAAGAAATGTGAATTCATGACCCATAGAGTTATCTTTCTAGGATTTGTTGTCACCACTGAAGGAGTGTGCCGACCCCGAAAAGGTCAAGTCCATAGTTGAGTGAACGATACCCAAAAGTATCCATGATGTGCGTAGTTTCCATGGTTTAGCCACCTTTTATAGGAGATTTATTCGAGGATTCAGTACCATAGTGGCACCCATTATCGACCGCATTAGGAAGGAAATCTTTGAATGGACAAAAGCTACAGGTAGAGCCTTCCTAGAAATCAAGGAGAGAATGACCCAAGCACCTATTTTAAGATTACCTAATTTTTCAAAGGTATTTGAGGTTGCTTGTGATGCCTTTGGAGTAGGAATTGGAGGAGTCTTGAGTCAGGAGAGTCATCCAGTGGCATTCTTTAGTGAAAAGTTAAATCATGTGAGAATGAGATATTCGACCTTTGATAAGAAATTGTATGCGGTAGTTCAAGCTTTGAGGTATTGGAGACACTACTTACTACCACAAGAGTTTGTTCTTTATTCTGATCATGAAGCCTTTCGATTCCTTAATTTTCAAAAGAATTTGAACCCTAGGCACGGGAAATAGGTTGTAGATACCTTTATTCTGAAACACCATGCCGGTACTGAAAATAAGGTTGTTTATGCGCTGAGTCGATGATCCATGCTTTTGACCTTAGTTAGCACCGAAGATATAGGGTTTGATAGACTGAAAGAAGAATACCCTAAGTGTCCTGACTTTAGTGTCATTTATCAATCCCTTCAACAAGGACCATCTAGTGTACATAATGATTATACCATTCATGATGGATTCCTTTTCAAAGGAAACCAGTTATGTGTCTCCGAAACTTCTATTCGAGAGTTTTTGATATAGGAAGTTCATGCTAGAGGCCTAGCGGGTTATTTTGGTAGGAATAAAACCATCTCAGTTGTCGAGGACCAATTCATTTGGCCAAGCCTCAAGAGAAACGTTGCCCAAGTTGTAGCCCAATGCCGAACTTGTGTTGTTGCCAAACAGCAAAGACAAAATACTAGTCTATACACACCTTTACCAGTATCAGACTGTCCATGGCAAGATCTTAGTATGGATTTCGTATTAGGATTGCCAAAGACCATAAGGAAACACGATTCTATCTTTGTTGTGGTTGATCAATTCTCCAAGAAGGTCCATTTCATTCCTTGTTCCCAGACTTACGATGCTTCGAGAGTAGCCAAACTTTTTCTAAATGAAGTGGTTAGGCTGCATGGTTTACCTAAGACCATTGTGTCAGATAGAGATGTTAGGTTCACTAGCTATTTTTGGAAGACCCTTTGGCATCTGCTAAAACCAAACTCAAATTCTCTACTACCTACCATCCTCAAACTGATGGCCAAATAGAAGTTATTAATCAAAGTCTAGGAAATTTGTTGAGATGTCTAGTCGGTGATTGCATGGGAAATATAGATCTTTTACTTCCTCGTGCAGAATTCACTTATAACAGCTCAGTCAATAGGTCTATTGAAAAGAGTCCATTTGAAGTGGTCCATCATTACAAGCTTGGGAAGCCTATAGACCTTATCCCTTTACCTACACATGCACAAGTTTTTGAGTCTGCTGACTCATATGCACAGCATATTAGGGACTTGCATAAAGAAATCATTAAGAAAATCAACTTGAGCAATTAAGCATACAAGCATATGGCTAATTCATGTAAGAGGATCAAAGAATTCTATGAAGGAGATCATGTAATGATTAGACTCAGACTTGAACGGTTCCCATCTGGAACCATTAAAAAATTACATGCCCATGTGCAGGCCCATTTAAAATCATAAAGAAGATTAGACCTAATGCGTATGTACTTGAGTTACCATCTGACTTAGGTATCAGCTCGACCTTCAATGTTTCAGACTTGATAGAGTATAAAGAGCCAATGATGATACCTAATGAGCCTTTTGGACCTAACCCTAATTTTGAGAGTGTGCCTATCCATGAGTGTCCACTAGCCACTTTTCCAAAATGACGAGACAAAATTGAGCGAATTCTAGATGACAAGACTATCACTACCTAGAACAAAGACTACCAACGCTATCTAGTTTGTTGGGAAGGTCGGCCATAATCTAAAAACTCATGGATCACTAGGGAGGACCTGCAATGAATCGACCTAGACTTATTAGAGCATTATTGATGCGAGATAAATAATTAAAGCCTAATTATCAGAGAATAGCAGAAAATAATTTTTTTAGATTTTTTCAAATTTTTAAGGAAGACACAAAGAGACAGTAGAGGAAACTAGTTTTAGTTAACTACCCGCACAAGTAAACCTACAAAGTAACTAAAAAGCAAGACCTGGTAGTTGAGAAACCACCATAAACTAGGGTTTACTTTCAACTAATTAGAAATTAAAGAGAAGGGAATAAGTTTAAGTTTTCCAACAAAAATCATCCTCTGAAATAGATCTGGCAGGACTCTCAAGATTCTACGGCAGGGTTTCAAGATCTCGATCCCGGGCTCCAATCTTCCATGCAATGCCGGTTCTGAGGCAAGATTACCAGACTTCGATTCCTGATCACCTGCAAACACTCTATAAAGAAAATTTAAATTAGAAATCAGCAATGAAAAGAAAAGAAGGAAAGGAAAGGGTTAGGAATGATGGTTACCGATTCTTGTCGGTTGGATAGGTAGGATAACTAGGGCCTCACACCCCACGATGTTTCAAAGAACAAAGGAAAAGGGCCTCACACCCCGCGATGCACATAGCAAAGGAAGAAAATTTAGCAGAATAAATTTCTTTATTAATGAATAATAATTACAAGGGGTTGATGAGTATTTCTAGACCCTCAACAAGTGGTGTAAGAGATTCAAAGACTTAGAGTTAATTCTTCTTGGGTAGCAACTCTTGAATTCCTTTTTCTGGTGTTTTGACTCTTGAGTTTGGATAATGAGGGCTCTTGTATGAGAGTGGACTCTTCAATTTGGATAGAAAAAAACTCATAGGTTTTAGTGGGATTGATGAGTTCTTGAAATCTTGATTTCCTAGAACTTGATTGCCTTGAACTCTTGAAGTAAGAAAATCCCTTGAAATTCTCTTTGATAGGCACCCCTTAAAGAAGGATTCTTGGCCAACTTCTCCCTTGGAATTGGCAACAATTATTTGAGATGAATGGCACTAAGAGTGAAGACTCCTTCTGCTTTACTCATCTTAAATCCATCGGGGAATTTAAATGAGGTGCCTTCCTTGGATAAGCTTGCATGTTGTCTAAATGTCTGGATGTCTGGATGTCTGGATGTCTTAATGTCTTGATAAAAAGTAAAGACAACCACAAAATTGGCCAACCAAGATAAATGACATGGCATGTGAGATGTCCAAACATAACTGACATGCCATGTGATAATATCCTGGGTGATGTGGCGAGGGATGTCCAAACATGTCATGTGTTGATGTCCCCTGATGATGTGGCAGGTGTTGTCCAAATTCTTTAAAAGGTGGCACCAAGAACAAACTGACTTGGCCTAGCTCATGGCTTGTCTTGGGCTAGCATATGGGTCTTCAATTGGATGCACATGAAGTCACATGGGTCTTCAATTGGGGGCTCCTTGTAGTACAGGACTCAATAACTAATTTTTACAAGACTCAAAACCAAAAACTAAAGCCTAATTGATCAATTGATCAAAAGGCTAAACCTCATGTAATAAAACAATAAATTGGTAAACAGGGTTTGGCCCAATAGGGTTGGCACAACCAATAAATAGGATTTTGATCAATGTGGTAAAAAGGGTTTAGCCCAAAAGGTTAAATAACAAAACCCTAATTGCAGTTGGTAAAAAAGGGCTAACCTTAACTAAGCCAAAATAACATAATTTAAAATAAATATTTACATGGTAAAAGGGGTTGGGTTTAGGGCTTTATTCACAGGTGATCCACCGAGATGTGGGTTCAACCTATCGATATTTTCTGGCCCTATTGTCCACTCCAATTCTCCTCGGGTGGGAGGAAATCGATCTTGTCGAGTATGCATCAATGTCACTATGATAGCGCTCTAACAAGTCTGGGTCAACTCTCAGCAAGTCCTCTCAAGTGATCCAAGAATCATCAGTTTCAGGTCATCGTTGCCATCGAACCAGATATCGCTGATAATCTTTACTCCGAGTAGCGATTATCTTGTCATCCAAGATCCACTCAATCTTGTCTTTCTAGGCTTGTGGTATGGCAGGTGGACACACTTAGGTTGGCTCATTCTCAAGGACTAGATTAGGCCCAAAAGACTCACTAGGAATCAACATTGGCTCCCTACACTCTATAAGGTCTGAAACATTGAAAGTTGGACTAATACCTAGTTCAGGTGGTAACTCGAGTACATAGGCATTAGATCCGATTTTCCTAATTACTTTGTTTGGTTCACTACTACGGGCATGTAACTTTTTCATGGTTCCAGGTGAGAACCATTTAGGTTGTAGTCTAACCATAACAAAGTCTCATTTATTATATTATTTAAGTCTTTTTTTCTTTTTTTTTTTTGTCTTTTTTTTTATTAACATGCATGTAAACCCTAAACTACAATTGAGTTTGACCCTTGGTTGGTGGGTGACATGCAGATGAAAATTTGACATGCACTCCTAATAAATGCCATAGTGTTTTCCAAAATAGGTTGTAAACCTAACATGCTCAATAGGCTTATGCAACATGCTAACTTCTACAAAATGCAAACTAATGGTCCTAGAATTGCTAGAAGCTTCAGAAAAAGGTAGGAAGTAAGAAGTAGATTCGGGGTAACTTGGTAGGATAGGAAATAAGAAAAGGGCTCATGGATTAGTCCTAAACTAACGGGGTTGATCTTATGGGTTGGACATAGATTCACACCTACAGGGAATAAAGGGTCAGCCTGAAGGAAAGATGAGTTAGTGATTTCTGGAAAATGATCTTCAATGAGAACTAATGGAGTGAATTCTTCCTGAGGTTGCTAGTTTGGAAAAATCAAGTCCTCATTGATTACTTTAGGTTCACGAATTTCAGGACTAGGCTCTAGGATTTGGCTCTCTTCTGGTGTTTCCTAAAGTAAAGTCTCAGTAGTAGTGTTAGGTTCCTCTTGGATCTCTTTTTCTAAGGGTCCTACTAGTATAGTTTTAGTCAAGGTACAATCATGGTCAACTAACTCTGGGCTGGCATTAGCCTGGGTGCCTACTTGGTCAGCTAATTCTGGGTTGGCCTTAGTTTGGATATGGTCAGGATTATCTAACTCTAGGTCTACCTCCTGTATCTCCTCATCTACATACTCATCTACTAAGCTCTCATCAGCTTCATAAACTTCCACTACAATAGCATCTTGGTGAACCAATGGGATAGTAGAAGTAGGTTGGTTAAGGAGAAATTGGCTAGGATCTGGGCTTGTAGGGGTAGGTCGGCTCGAATTAGCATTGAGTCAGCTTGGGTAAGAATTGGGTCAACTCTGGTGGATTTGACTAGATCCTAATTTTTGATAAGGAGAACTAATTCTAATGGGTTCTGGCTGACTAAGGAGAACTTGACTAGCACTAGATTGATACCTAAGGGTTATGGGTTCCATAGGTTCATAGGGTATGGGCTCGGATCTATGGGTCATGGATCTGGGTTCGTAGGAGCTGGGTTCAAAGGATTTGGGTGCATAGGAACTAGGTTCATATGATCTGGGTAGGTACTTTTTCCTAAGTTTATGTTTCATATCGTCCCAGGTAGTTATGGGTGTGTCTCTTCTTCGTCTGATCATTCTTTCAACATCATCCCAATAATTCTAGCCTGGCATACTAACTTAAGCTTAGCAAACTTAAACTTTCTTTTATAAGACACTAGATCCCTCTCAAAATACAGATCCATACCTTCTTTCCAATCAAGATAATCCTCAAGATCAAGATCACCACCAAAGGTAGGTGCTTCTACTCTAAAGTTCCTAGTGGCTCTCTCATCCAGATCTATGAAATCATAATTGGGTCTCCTATGGCTAGTCTCCCAGATTTGGTCTTGGTGTGGGGCTCTCCTAGGGTTGGGCTCCAGGAATAGGTCAAGGTGTGTTTCAAATTTAGGTTCAGGATGGGTTTTACGGGTCCTCTCTAGGTTTCCTAAACGGTTATCTAATCGGTCAAACTTATTGTTCATCAGGGCAAACTGATCATTCATGGTCCTAAGGAAGTTCTCAAAATTGGGATCCATGATTAAATTGGATTGTGTTTGGGTGAGACTAATAAAGTGTGCCTTACCTAGTTGCTATGAAATGCAATCACACAAAACTCGACTCGGACTAGGGTTTCCTAAACCAAGAGCTTAAGTAGAATGGCTGATCTCAAATTATAGCCAATTCAATAATTACCCTGTCCACTTGCCAGGTAAGAGGTGGGGTCGTGGGAGGCTCCCCTTGCTCTTGCAGGGTCCTAATTAAAAACCATGAAACCGCTTTGGGCATTTGCCTTTGGACCTCTAGCCTTAGACACCAAATTCAAGTAATAATTAAAGGATTGGGTGCACTAGCTTTCACATAATACTTGGAACCCGACCTGTTGATAACCCTAGCTCACTAGAGCAATTAAGTCTAATTAATTTTAATTAGGTTAGGCTCGGATGCAAAGAAAGTTGTTGTGGGCCTAGGACAGGTGATGAGCTCCTACCCTGATCTAAGATGCTCAAGTGCCCTTAAGATTAGGTTACTTGATGATGCACAGAAGATGAAACCCTAAATGCAATCAAACTAAAATAATTAAAATAATGAAAAAAATAAAATTAATTTTTTTTTATTTTGTTTTTTTTTTTAGCAGAGATATTTTGCAGAAAAAAATACCCTAAGATGCAAGAATTTAAAATATGTAAATTTATGCAAAAAGAACCCTAAACTAAAATTTCTGAAATTCAGGGCAGATATGTTCTCAGGCAGTATTCCAGAGAGCAAAAAATCTACATACCAAAATCATTCATGAAAAAATTCTGAAAATTACTATCAATTATGATGGATCCAGGAAAAAAGAATCAGGTGATTCTAAGTTATTGGTGCAGGGTGGCTTCCGAACGCCTTGGTACTAGAAAGCCGTTGGGATGTAATTGGTCACAAAAAAAAAAAAAAAAACAATCAACGGGACTTCAATCCAGTTATTCCAAACCAAAGCAATTTTCTGGGTATCAATCAACGCAGAAAATTGTTTCTTCAAGAAGAAACGGGCTGAAATTAAAGAAAAATGGATATCTGATTTTCAGAAATCTGGGATGAAGTTGTGATTGCTCACGTAGGGAACCGAACAATGGGATTTTCAATCCACTCAGCAAGATGAATAATTTTCTGGATAAAATCAACACCAGAACAAATAAAATAATCCCCCAAAAAAAAACAAAACAAAAATACCGACGTCCCTAAAAAAAATGGCGTGAAAAAAAATTCGCTGTCCGACACCTGTCAGCTGTTCAGTATTTTCTGGATTCGGCACGCAGGTGGGCTAACCGGCACGCTGCATTCTCCCTTGGCACGCTGCTGGTTCAGCAGATTTCAGCAGCAACAACAGGTCTGGGTCACCAAATTTCAGCAGATTTCAGCAGCAAATGCTAAGCACGCCTCTCTTGCAGGCGCTTGGACCGGCGTACCCCTCCTCCAGGCGTAGTCTGCTAACTCGAATCACCATGATGCGGAAGCTGGGCTGAAATTTCTGTTTCATGGTTCGCTGCATCATCTATGGGCTGAACTGGAATGGGTTGAACTGAAGGTTGAACCACAGTAGGTTCAACATTAAATTCGCGGTCCGCAGCACTCTCCCCTTCCTCTGAAAAGCTTGTCCTCAAGCTGGTATCATCACCTGCATAAGGGGTTAGGTGTCGTTTATTGAATACATCAGAAATAAAGATATCATCTGGTAGTTCAACTTGATAAGCACTGTCACCAAATTTCTCCAACACTTTACAGGGACCAATTTTCTTCGATTTGAGTTTGGTGTAAGCTCCCTACGGATACCGTTCCTTTGGTAAGAAAACCCATACCAGATCACCAATCTCAAAAGTCTGTTGTCGGCGCTTTTGATCAGCCTTGGCCTTGTACTTAGCATAATTTTGCTCCAGATCTGCCTTCACAGTAGCGTGCACTTCTCGCAGATTAGCCACTCGATCGGCCACCTTCTTTCTTGACTTGACTAGCACATCAACAGGTAGAATATCAAGAGGTCCTCTTGGTAAGAATCCATACAGTATCTGGAAGGGTGCAAAACTAGTAGAATGATTCACCGACGAATTGAACTCAAATTCGATCTTCGGTAAACATAGATCCCAGCTTTTAAATTCTTGCACATTTGTCCGTAGCAAATTTCGAAGAGTCCGATTGACAGTTTCGGTTTGCCCATCCATCTGGGGATGATAGGGACTACTAAACTTCAACTTTGTTCCCAATCTCTTCCACAATTCATGCCAAAAATGCCCAATAAACTTGCTGTCCCGATCTGAAACTATCGATGACGGCAACCCAAAATGTCGAACAACTGTGGAAAAATATAAATCAGCCACCTTTGATGCATCAAACGTCGACTTGCATGGCAAGAAACAAGCCATCTTACTAAACCGATCCACAACTACCATGATCGAATCCAGTCCTCCCACTGTCCGCGGCAGACCCACAACAAAGTCCATAGAAACTTCTCGCCACGGCTCATCTGGAATTGGCAAAGGAATGTACAACCCTTGGTTGGTGTCCGTTCCCTTGGCTTCCTAGCACAAACGGCATCTTTTCACAAAAGCCTTAACATCCCGATCAAGACCGGGCCAATAAAATCGTTGACGAATCAACCATGCCGTCTTGTCCCTTCCAAAATGACCTTGGTTGTGCAGCTCCTAAATAATTAATACTCGCATTGAAGTTTCAGGAATATACAAATAATTTCCTCGGAACAAATATTCATCGTGCAGGATGAAGTCAGACTGGCCTCCAGCTTCCACCTCAGTCACAATATTACGAAAATACTCATTCTCATGAATATCATCCTTCACACTTTCAAACCCAAGAGTGTACACCTGCATAGCACCAATCAGCAAACTCCGCCTACTCAAAGCATCAGCCACCCTGTTCAAAGTGCCGGACTTATGTTTAATGCTAAAAGTATACTCCTGTAAGGCAGTCACCCATTTCGCATGTCTGGAACTCAATTTGTGTTGACCCTGCAAAAATTTCAACACTTGATGGTCTGAATACAGCACAAACTCCCACTGGATCAGGTAATGTCTCCAATGTTGTAATGTCCTCACAATGGCGAACAGCTCCAAGTCATAAACTGAATACATCAATTTGGCACCCCCAAGCTTCTCACTGAAAAAGGCCACGGGTCTTCCATCCTGGCTGAGTACTATCCCAATCCCAATCTTCGAAGCATCGCAATCCACCTCGAACACCTTGTTAAAATCTGGTAGAATCAACAGCGGAGCTTGTGTTAACTTAACTTTCAACTCATCAAATGCCTCCTGAGCGGCTTTATTCCACCCCAGATTATTTAATTTCAGAAAATCTATCAAGGGAGCAGCGGTCTCGCTATACTTCCTCACAAACCTCCTGTAAAACCCCACAAGACCCAAAAAGGACCTCAATTCGGTCATAGTTGTAGGTGTTGGCCAATCCACTATCGCTTGTACTTTACTTTTATCTGGGAGAATCGCATCTCCAGTAACTACATACCCCAGAAAAACCAGCCTGTCTACCATCCAGATGCACTTCTCCGGGTTAACAAATAGCTGGTTTACACGCAACATGGTCAAGACCTGCATGACATGATCAACATGCTGCTATGCCGTCTTGCTGTATATCAGAATATCATCAAAATATACAACTACAAAAGAATTGAGAAATGGTCGCAAAACCTGGTTCATCACGCGCATGAAGGTGCTCGGTGCATTTGACAGCCCGAATGGCATCACTAACCACTCATAAAGCCCTTCCTTCGTCTTGAAGGTTGTCTTCCATTCATCTCCTGGCTTCATTCTGATTTGGTGATATCCACTTTTCATATCAATCTTTGTAAAAACAACAGCACCACTCAGCTGATCTAACATGTCATCCAGCCTCAGAATAGGAAATCTATACTTCACAGTAATCTGATTTACCGCCCGACTGTCGATACACATACGCCATGAACCATCCTTTTTCGGCACCAAAAGAGCTGGTACCGCACATGGGCTAATGCTTTCCCGCACGAACCCTTTGTTCAATAAATCTTGGACCTGCCTCCTCAGCTCCTCATGCTGCTGTGGCGTCATCCGATAATAAGCCTTATTAGGTAAGACAGAACCCGGAATCAAATCAATCTCATGCTGAATATCCCGAAGTGGCGGTAAGCTAGCAGGAAGCTCCCTCAGCACAACGTCCCGAAACTCCTCTAAGACTGACACGAACTCCTGAGGAAGGACAGGCAGCTTCTGCTCCCCTCCCAGGCCAAACTTTCCTGGTTTGCTAATCAGGGCAAAATAGAAATCCTCCCCCTCTAAACTCTCCTCAAACTCCCTGCTTGGCAAACAAATCACTGTCTTCTGCCCAGTCATATCATGAAGTGGTTTCAAAATCACCTTCTTCCCATCAAGATGCAACATATAAGTGTGAGTGAACCCATTATACACTGCTCTGTTGTCAAACTACCAAGGACGCCCCAATATGATGTGCGTCGTATCCATCGGTACAACATCAGCCTCTATCGTTGTTTCAAGCTGGGGGCCAAAAGTCAACAATAGCCTGCAGCATCGACTGACCTGAATTTCTGTATCTCGGTTTACCCAGCCGAGCCTATATGGTTGAGGATGGGGCTCAGTCATCAATCCCAACTTCTTCACAGCATTCTCAGCAATCACATTCTCCCAACTCCCGGAATCAATAATTACCTTACATGTTTTGCCAGCTACAGTGCACTTTGTTGAGAAAATATCATGCCGACGCTAATCCCCACCTGCTCTTGGCGCAAGACACATTCTCCTCATAATCAGGCTTTCTCCCTGAATATGGTTTGGATCTATAACACACATCTCATCCTCAAACTCCTCGTCCTCGGGGAAGTCAACTTCATACTCCTCCTCCCTACAATCCTCCATAACCAATTGAGCACGCGCCTTTGGGCACTCATTAGCATAATGCCCCAAGTCATGGCAACGATGGCAGCGGATATTTGCACGATTGCTGCCCACCCTCTGTTGGGAACCTGAAGCTCCACTTGGTACTGCAGGCCTAGGAGGAGCGGCCGAGGTATGCTGTCTCACCACCGGAGGTGCACTCCTAGTACTGGAACCTTGCCCTGAAGACTGGCCAGGCATTAAGTTTCCCCTACTCTAGAACCCCCTAGTCCGCATGAGACTCTTCTCCACTGCTTGCGCCCTCATATGAGCATCACCAACACTATCTATATGATGCACAGCCAACGCGTCCTGGATTGGGTACCTCAATCCATGCAAATACATGGCCACGAATCTCAGTTCTGCCTCCACCAATCGGTTTCGAGCCACTAGCCGGTAGAACTCCGTAGTATAATCGTCCACGCTTCGACTCCCCTGTGTTAAACCATGCAATTTAGAGTATAAAATCTG
The DNA here is from genome assembly GCA_021397845.1 of Areca catechu. Taxonomy (NCBI): domain Eukaryota; kingdom Viridiplantae; phylum Streptophyta; class Magnoliopsida; order Arecales; family Arecaceae; genus Areca; species Areca catechu. Next base: position 140,957,439 of record CM038051.1, on the reverse strand, counting down.
TTCATGGTTCAAAGGCAGGAACTCCCGATTCATTTCCTGTTTCAGGGCTACCCACGATGCAATGGAAGGCCTTCCATCCATGTACCTCCGATAATGCTGCACAAGCCACCAAGCCACAGCCCTGTCTCGGAATCGAATTGTGACGAGCGGAACCTGCTTGTCCAAAGGCACTTCTTTCAGCCGGAAGACATCATCAACCTGCAGAGTCCAATCTACATACTCATCTGGATTCAAACCACCCCTGAACTCCAGTACCTCAATTCGAAAGTCGGACTCCCAACAAGTCTGATTCTCATGTACAGGCGGCGTCCCGAACTCCCTTGGGAACCCAACATCATAACGCTGTTGCTGCCCTCTTTGCAGCGGTGCTTCTTCAAAAATCTGGAAGGGCTCGGCATTACCTTCTCGATGATCATTAGGAACATCATGATCTTGGCGAGGTGGAACACGGTCTTGTGCCTCTAGTCGTGCCATCATCACTTGCAAAACTGCCATCATCTGCTGCTGGGTCGCCACAACATCGCGAAGAGAAGGCTCCTCGCTGTTTCGCTCTATGATGCCCAGCAACCATAAATGGAACAGATCTGTGCTCTGATACCAATCTGGTGTAGGGTGGCTTCCGAACGCCTTGGTACTAGCGAGCCGTTGGGATGTGATTGGTCATAAAAAAAAAAAAAAACAATCAACGGGACTTCAATCTAGTTGTTCCAAACCAAAGCAATTTTCTAGGTATCAATCAATGCAGAAAATTATTTCTTCAAGAAGAAACGGGCTAAAATTAAAGAAAAATGGAGATCAAATTTTCAGAAATCTGGGATGAAGTTGTGATCGCTCACGTAGGGAACTGAACAATGGGATCCACTCGGCAAGATGAATAATTTTCTGGATGGAATCAACACCAGAACAAATAAAATAATCCCCCCAAAAAAAACAGAACAAAAATACTGACGTCCCTAAAAAAAATGGCGTGAAAAAAAATTTGCTGTCCGACACCTGTCAGCTGTTCGATATTTTCTGGATTCGGCATGCGGGTGGGCTAACCGGCACGCTGCTTTCTCCCATGGCACGCTGCTGGTTCAGCAGATTTCAGCAGCAACAACAGGTCTGGGTCACCAAATTTCAGTAGATTTCAGCAACAAATGCTAAGCATGCCTCTTGCAGGCGCTTGGACTGGCGTACCCCTCCTCCGGGCGTAGTCTGCTGACTCGAATCGCCGTGATGTGGAAGCTGGACTGAAATTTCTGTTTCATGGTTCGCTGCATCATCTATGGGCTGAACTGGAATGGGTTGAACTGAATGTTGAACCACAGTAGGTTCAACATTAAATTCGCGGTCCGCAGCAGTTATCTACATGTAGAAACAATTAAAAGAACAAACTATGTACTGTGATGGACGTGATGCAGAAAATAAACCCTAAAGATGCCTATCTCTTTGTTTTCTTCTTTAAGAGTCAATTCATGGTGGCACCCCTACATGCATACAAAATCCTATTTGAATGGGAGGTGAGGGTCATGCGGCCCTACTTTTTCCTATGACCGAACGGCTATGGTGAAGCACCCGATCTGAGTACCTAAAGAGAAACTAAATCAGCATAAGAGAGATTAAACCCTAGTTTAACCTGCTTTGATATCAAAACTGATGTGGGATAAATAATTAAAGCCTAATTATCAGAGAATAGAAAAGAATAATTTTTTAAGATTTTTTTAGATTTTTAAGGAAGACCCGAAGAGACAGTAGAGGAAACTAGATCTAGTTAACTACCCGCATAAGTAAACCTACAAAGTAACTAGAAAGCATGACCTGGTGGTTGAGAAACCACCGTAAACTAGATTTACTTTCAACTAATCAAAAATAAAGAGAAGGGAATAATTTTTTAGTTTTACCAATGAAAATTGCTCCTCTAAAATAGATATAGCAAGACTCTCAAGATTCTGCGGCAGGGATTCAAGATCTCAATCCCGGGCTTCGATCTTCCATGCGATGCCAATTCCAAGGCAAGATTACCTAACTTCGATTCTTGATCACCTACAAACACTCAACAAAGAAAAATTAAATTAGGAATAAGCAAAGAAAAGAAAGAAGGAAAGGGAAGGGTTAGGAACGATGGTTAGGAATTCTTGTCGGCTGGATAGGTAGGATAACTAGGGCCTCGTAACCCACGATGTTCCGAAGAATAAAGGAAAAGGGCCTCACACCCCGTGATGCACATAGCAAAGGAAGAAAATTTGGAAGAATAACTTTCTTTATTGATGAATAATAATTACAAGGGTTGATGGGTATTTATAGGCCCTCAACCAGTGGTGTAAGGGATTCAAAGACTTAGAGTTAATTCTTCTTGGGCAGCAACTCTTGAGTTCCTTCTTCTGGTGTCATGACACTTGAGTTTGGATGATGAGGGCTCTTGTATGAGAGTGGACTCTTCAATTTGGATAGAAAAAAACTCATGAGTTTTAGTGGGATTCATGAGTTCTTGAAATCTTGATTTCCTGGAACTTGATTGCCTTGAACTCTTGAAGTGAGAAAATATCTTGAAATTCTCTTTGATAGGCACCTCTTAGAGAAAGATTCTTGGCCGACTTCTCCTTTGGAATTGGCGATAATTATTTGAGATGAATGGTGCAAAGAGGGAAGACTCCTACTTTAGTCATCTTAAAACCATTGAGGAATTTAAATGAGGTGCCCTCCTTGGATAAGCATGCATGTTGTCTAAATGACCGGATGTCTGGATGTCTAGATGTTTGGATATCTTAATGTCTTGATAAAAAATAAAGACAACCATAAAATTGGCCAACCAAGATAAATGACATGGCATGTGAGATGTCTAAATATAAGTGACATGCCATGTGATAATCTCCTGGGTGATGTGGTGAGGGATGTCCAAACAAGTCATGTGTTGATGTCCCCTGATGATGTGGCAGGTGTTGTTCAAATTCTTGAAAAGGTGGTGCCAAGAACAAACTGACTTGGCCTAGCACATGGCTTGTCTTGGGCTAACACATGGCTTGTCTTGGGCTAGCACATGGGTCTTCAATTGGATGAACATGAAGTCACATGGGTCTTCAATTGGGTTCCCCTTGTAGTACAGGACTCAATAACTAATTTTTACAAGACTCAAAATCGAATAACTAAAGCACAATTGATCAGTTGATCAAAAGGCTTAACGTCGTGTAACAAAATAGAAAATTGGTAAACAGGGTTTGGCCCAATAGGGTTTGACATAACCGATGAATGGGGTTTTGATCAATGTGGTAAAAAGGGTTTAGCCCAAAAGGCTAAATAACAAAATACTAATTACAGTTGGTAAAAAAGGGCTAACCCTAACTAAGCCAAAAAACATAATTTAAACTAAATATTTATATGGTTGGGTTTAGGGCTTTATTCATGGATGATCCATAGGGATGTGGGTTCAACCTGTTGATATTTTCTAGCCCTGGTGTCCATAAAAATTATCCGAGTTAAGTTGACCCATACTCGACAGGGTCGAGTTCTTGCCACATTGGGGAAATTGGGGCAGACACCAACAATGGCGTTCAATCAAATTCCTTATGGATTAAATTATAAATTAATGTAAGTCATTTGAAGCCACAACAAGCCACATCAAAATCGGAGTCAGTTCAACCACAACCTAAAGAGCTGACCCAAGCACTGGAGTTGACTCAACCAGAGAATTCTACTACTTCAATTTTCTACTTCAACATTTTAGTTATTCAGCACTTATTCAGCTACTTGGAATAACTCAACACTTTAGCACTTATTCAGCTGCTTGGAATAACCTCAACTATTTGGAATAACTCAGCACTTGGGATAAATTAGTAAGTCAACTACTTTGGTGCAACTTCCCAACTACTAGACCAAGTTGGACCGCCACATCACCAAGCCGAGGTGGCAGCCTTGCCAACATGAAGGACACCTCACACCCCCCTCCACGTGGATGCCTACATTCAAATTCAAAATAAAGTGGCCGACCCTTATTCCTCTCCATGAATCAAGTTTGGTTGTAACTCCCACCATCTTCTCCATGTATTCCTCTATGAATTCAAATTTTCAAAAAGGCTTTGAGAGGTCTATAAATACCTCACCATAGCTCCTTGTAATGCATCTTATGAATGAAAAATTTTGAATTCCAAACTTTTTTCCATTTATGTGATGCAAATGTCCTCCGTGAGGGAGTGAGTGTGAGGCTCAACCTAGCTACTTCATAGTTTTTAGTTACCTTAGCAAAGTCTTCCTTCCATCATTCCGAAATGCCAACACCATCAAGCTTCCAAGTTCACCAACTCCATCAACCCTTCAAGGACTCCATCTCTTCCTCCAAAAATGCCACTCAACTCCAACCCAGGGACGTCACTCTTACACACTTCGAGAAGTCGCCCTCTCTTCCATCAAAGGCACCATCTTCCTTTCCCCAAGGAGCCAACTCTCCTTCAATCCTGGACGCCAACACTTTCCTCACTCAAGCCATCAATCATCTTATCCAAAGGACACCCTCAATTCTACTTCTACCTTTAGTCTCCTTTTTTCAATTTTCCTTATCCATACCATACCACTAATGCCTCTCAATGCAAGGTGCCCTATAATTCTGAGTTAAGGAGGAGCTTTACATTACCTTGGAACCAACTAAGGAGAGAGCCTTCATTCCAAAAGTGATAGTCTTCAAGTTCAGTTGTAGCTCCATGGAGTGCTAAAATTGATCTACTATCAAAGGAGGGAGAGCTCATCATTGTTTAGTAAACCCATCTAAGACTCTTAGGTCTGTTCATATGAAGGTTTATGTCCTAGTTAGAATAGTTTCTCAACCATTAGGTCTATTCTTCCTTGATTAAAATTGAACTACATTGCGGGTAAGTTTCCTTTCATTAAGTAGTCTCATCAAATAGTTTACTTTGGCCCTTTCTTATGCTTGAACTTTGCTAATGTAAGAAGGTGTCGTTGCTCAATTTAAATTGTTAAACTGTTAAGCTAGAATTCCTCTTTGCATCCCGCATCATCAAGTGCAACCATAACATACACCTCCTCTCCATAGGTCAGAAAGAGTGTGGGAAGCACCTCTAAGATATAGTTTTATGATTGGAAATAATAATGAAACTAGCATCATTGAAGATGATGATCCACTGACCTATACAAAAGTAGTCATGAGTAAGGACTCTGACAAATGGCTTAGTGCCATGAAATCTAAAATGGACTCCATGTATGACAACCAGGTCTAGACCTTGGTTGACCCACCTAAGGGAATTATCCTAATAGGGTATAGATGGATCTTCAAGAGGAAGATTGGTGCAGATGGGCAAATAAAAACCTACAAGGTTAGGTTGGTGGCGAAAGGTTTTAAGCAAAAGCATGGTATTGACTATGATGAAACTTTTTTGCCAGTTGTCATGCTCAAGTCCATTTGGATTATGCTTGCCATTGCTGTATACTATGATTATGAGATCTAGCAGATGGATGTTAAGACTACATTTATCAATGAAAATCTTGAAAAAGAAGTTTATATGTCATAGCCAGAGGGTTTTGTCTCAAGTGGGAGACCAAACCAAGTATGCAAGCATAGGAAATTCATTTATGGATTGAAGCAAGCATCAAAGAGCTGGAACATTCATTTCAATGAAACTATTAAGGAATTTGGTTTATCAAGAATACGAATGAGCCATGTGTGTATAAGAAGACAAGCGAGAGTGCCATTATCTTCTTGATCTTGTTTGTCGATGACATAATTATTATTGGAAATGATATTCCAATGATGCAGTCAGTTAAAACATGGCTGTTGAAATGGTTTTCCATGAAAGATTTGGAAGAAGCATCCTATATTCTAGGAATAAAAATCTATGGAGATAGATCTAAAAGGATGCTAGGTTTATCCCAATCCAGGTACATAGACTTAATATTGAAGAGATTCAATATGGAGGCAAGTAAGAAGGGTTACTTGTCTACGAGTCAAGGCATACACCTATCTAAAAGGATATCACCTAGGACTCTAGAAGAAAGAGATAGGATGAATAAGATCCCTTATGCTTCGATAGTGGGATCAATTATATATGCAATGCTATGTACCAGGTCTGATGTTGCTTATGCTTTAGGCATAGTAAGTAGGTTCTAGACTGATCTAGGGGAGGATTATTGAAAGGTTATGAAAAATATTTTTAACTACTAAGAAGGATTAAGAATTTTTTTTTTAATATATGGAGGATCAGATATAAAACTAGAAGGCTATACAGATTCTAGTTTTAATATGATCTACATGACAGTAAATCCATATCAGGATATATCTTTACTCTGAATAGAGGAGTAGTGAGTTGAAAGAGTACCAAGCAGCTAACTATAGCTGACTCAATCATTGAGGCAGAATACATAGCTACTAGTGAGCAATTAAGAAAGCAGTCTGGATGAAGAAGTTCATCACTGAATTAGGCATTGTTCCTACAATACAACAACCAGTGCCATTGCATTGTGATAACAACAGAGCTATTGCACAAGTGAAGGAATCAATGTCTCATTATAAGTCCAAGCACGTTCTGAGATGCTTCCACCTCATTCAAGAAATCATTGAAAGAAATGATGTGGTAGTAGAATATGTTGATACAAAGAACAACATAGCAGACCTATGCACTAAGGCCCTTCCTCTACAGTAGTTTGATCGCCATCTAGATTGTATGGGTATTAAATACAAGGGTGATTGTTTTTAGTGTAAGTGAAAGATTGAAAGAATTATTCCTTGAAAGCCAATCTCAATTATTGTATCTGTGGCATTTTTGTATTCTCTCAACTCAAGATTGATATTAATAAAAGGTAATTATTGATTCATCATACTGCAGCAGCTTATCAAGATTATAATGAACCCCATAGGTTAGGGTAATGAAATTAGGATTATGATGGAGATCATAATGGCGAGATCTAAGTTCCTATAAATCCTAATCAAAATATTTCTAGTCATTGGATCATCGATTCGGGATCAATATTTTAGAAAGACTAGCATATCCTATGTATGCTCGATGGAAAAGGTGGTTGGTCTCAGCCATTTATGTAGGGACACTAATACAAGGATGTAGGTGCTCATTAGTATATGAGTTTACTAAACTGATCTGCCTCAAGAACATCTTATGAAGATCTTACTACTTATCAAAAGATGGTTCTCATAGTGGAAGTTGTGCAAGTGATCCTTAGACCTAAGATCACCATGGTTCCTTATGCACATAAAGCCATGTTTTGGTTCATACTCATTCATGACAAAGAGTCATGTGTGGGGTGTTCTCAGATGTGGTGGATTGTGCATGAAGGATGTGAGTTGATTAATAAGGAATCGATCACTCCTAGTAAGAGGAGGACTTATTCCATGTGATCTCTTTAATTGTTGACCCATGAAGTCTTTAATCAAAGTAGGATGAGATTAGAAAGGGTTTTTAATCATTCATCGATTGAGTCTTCATTATTGAATTGATATTCAAAAAGATTAAGTACTAGGGTTTGACAATTCTCCATACCCATCACTTATTTGGGATAAAGGGAGATCGAAGGATAGAATTATATGGTAACATTTCACTGAATGATATTTTAGTAATTTCAACCAAATTCATCATCTTCCGAGTAGGCATGACACATTGCTAGACATCAATCATATCTTACAGGTTTTCAAGAATCAAATTGGATTGATTCATGAGTCAATTTGAAAATTGGTTTGAATTGGCTAACTTGGGTCAGCTCGATTTGACCTAATTAGGTCAATCATTTTGATTGGATCGAAATAACTTAGACCTAGACCTACTACTAGCTAGATGTAGAGCCTAAAGGGTTACACACATTAGAAAATTGGTCAAGAAAGTTAATTGGATTTTGGTTAGGGATATTGGATCCTAATAGGCTAGCTAATTTGCATACTAGCATATGCATGCTAGCCTAACTCCTAACCTAATTGGATTGGGTCAGTTTGCTTGCTATTTGGAATAACCAAATTAAGTGAGACTTAGACTGGGTTGAGTCCTAATTGGGTCAGCATTTACTTATATTTATCTAGAATTAATTGATTATTATCCTTGGATTATGGAAGAGTCCAAGTGGGATTGGACTCTTGGTGCCATGTTTGGCATGCACCAAGATTAAGGGGCACAGAAGGACCAAGAGTCCTTCTGTCACTTAATCACTAATTCTAGATAAATGCTAGGCCACTCTCCCTTATCTATACACCCATTTGAATTGGGCTTGACTGGTCAAAAGATGGAATTGGTGTTGAAGAATTATGGTGCATAAAATGAAGGGATGCATCCCTTCATTTGTGGTGTGCAATCTTAAATCCAGAAGTCCTTTTGCTTGAAGGCTTCTTGTTTTCAGATCATCCTATTGGAATCCCACATCCATTAGCCAATTTTGATCGGTTACTTGCCACATGGCAAGTGGAAAAATTGCTAGAAAATTGAAGAGACACATATATGGCTCTTGGCATAGTAATATGACATATCAAGATAAGACTTTTCATCCAAGGGACTCATTCTGCTTGAAGGATCCTATCTGATCATTAAAAAATCAGATCAAGGTTTAAGGAAAAGGTTTATCAGGTACCCCTCACTCAATATAAAAATGCATCGGTATTCTGATGCCAAAAACATCAGAAATAATATGAAAGAGATCCTTTCTATTGCTCTTCCTTCTCTTTAGGCAAGAAGTCTTCTTTAATATAAGACTTGTCATTTTAAGACAAGAGCTTAGGAGAGATATAGGAGGGATAATCTGATTCTAACAAAGGATTTAGAGAGGTTTCTGAGTGCCCTACAGGAGGGTAGGGGTTTCATCAGCAAAGGAAGAAAGGTCACTGAAGGAAGAAAGGCTGATGGAAAGAGTCCTAGTCAAATAAGCAAGCTCGATAAGAGTGCTTCCTTGGTTCGGTTCCTATGTGGATCACCTCTGGAGGGCATACACTTGTATGCCTTGTAGAAATTAAGTAGTATGGCACTCCAGGTGTTCCTCTATAACCCTAAATTATGATTTATTTGTTATCATGGTCAAGCAATCCTTGGGTCTAGGGTTTTGGCTGATTAGGATTTCGATAATGAAAATTATGAAATCTAATCTTCCACTGTGTTAGCCCAAAACCCAACAAAAAATCTATAGGGATAGATCTAAAAGGTTGCTAGAATTGACCCAGTCCACGTACACTGAGACTGTGTTAAAATTATTTAGCATGGTGAATTTCAAGAAAGGCTATATTCTGATAGGCCATGTAATTAATCTCTCAAAGAAGGATTGTTCTACAAGTCCTCAAGAAGAAAGTGTATGAGTAGGATTTCATATGCTTCAGTAGTGGGATCTATCATGTATGCTATGACATATACAAGACTAGATGTGGTATACATATAAGGAGTAGTGAGTAGATACCAATCTAATCTAGGTGAGAACCATTGGAAGGTTGTAAAAGTCATCTTTAAGTATTTGAGAAATACTAAAATATAGTGGCTCATTTATAGAGATTCTAACTTGAAACTAGTCGGTTATACCCACTCAAGTTTTCAATCATATTAGGATGATAACAATAGTGTGTCGGTTATATTTTTATCCTAACTAGAGGAGCTATTTGCTAGAAATGTTCTAAGCAGTACACTATGGCCGATTCTATTTTGTTTATGAGGCAGAGTATATTATGGCATCCGATGTTACAAAGAAAATTGTTTAGCCATGAAAGTTCATCATGGAGCTTGAATTGGCACCCTCCATAGATGGCCCAGTTTCCTTATATTATGATAGCACTAGGGCCATAGCTCTAACGAAGGAACCAAAGGCTCATCAGCGGATGAAGCATATTTTGCATTATTTTTACATTATCCGGGATAGTGGATCGAGATGACATTGTCCTTTAGAAGATCAATAGAAAGGAGAACTTGGCTGACCCATTTACTAAAGCCTTCAGAATCAAAAAGTTTGATGACCATAAGTGGAAGATGGGTATCGATACTATTTCAATTAGCTCTAGTCCAAGTGAAAGTTGTTAGGAATATATCCTATAGCCAATCATCTGGGTTATAGATGGTTGAGCTTTTTATAATTTCTACATGAATCATTATTGAAATAAAAATTATTTTTGACAGTTCATCTTTTTTTGCATCTTTCTTTAGATACTTTTGAGATAAACTTCTTAGAACTACTTCAATTTAATAAAGGAGGATCTATCGAGTAGTTTTTAAGTATATTCGTGACCAAATGATACGTTATTATCTAGGATGACAATACTTATCGAGCATAGGTCATTGTATGCCATATGGATTGGTTGTCCTTATAATTAAGAAGTATGGAGACACTGGTTTAGCATGCAGGTGAGTATAGGTGTACATTACACCAAATGTGACCAACTCTGTTGAGTACTCTGCTTTCAAGAGTATCTCATAGAAGCATATGGATATAAATATCCCTCTGACATGAGATCACCTCGATGATTTGCAAGCAACTCATTGTACTTAGATACTGGACTACCTGGATTTCTAGTCTAGTGATGAAAGTTTACTGGGTGCATTAAGTACTTGTTATGTCAATAGTGATCAAGATAAAATTGACCACTCCAAGATATTGGTGACAATGCTTTATTGTGTTATTTTAGCAAGACCTTGGCTAAGGCAATACTTGTAAAGAGTCGTAGGATTTGGTAAGTTAAGACATATTTGAATGCATTATTTGGAGTTGGCAGTTAACTCTAGAATCATTATGAGCATTAGGGTCAAAAGAATGAATTATATGAAAACCATATACCTGGATTCTTGAATGTTGCTTCACAAACATTCGACCTATTCGGACATCGGGCACCATTGCTAGATGGTTGCATCGATTAGTTCAAGAATTTTTGAACTACTAGCTTAGTGTTCGAACCCATGGGATCACATATAATGAAAGTTTCTGACTTATCATGATGGCTGATTAATGATTAAGAATCATTAAGTGGCAAAATTATAAATATGATGAATAATTATTCCTATACAAATATTATAAATTAATAGTTAATTAATTATTAATTAATTATAAAAGAATTAATTAATAATGGATTGCTAATTGACTTAATTTTATTGAGTAAAGCGGTTTAGGTCAAGTCTAAATTGAATTTGGTTTAATTAAAATTTACCCGATAAAGTTATTTGATAACCTAATCTCTAAGGATTTCTAATATGGTTGGATTCGGGCTTGGGCTCAGATAGTTTTCAGATTTAATTAAGATTTAATTAAGCCTAATTGGGACCTAATTGGATTGATTCCAAATTGTTAAATTATTTATAACAAATTAGTTTTGATTTATAACTACTTTTGATCAAAGCTTGGTCAAACCCTTATCTAGACCAACTAGGTTTTCTATTGATTTTCATGCCATTTATTTGAATAAATTCATGGAAGATTTATGCCAAGAATGATTTCATGCACTCCATCCTTTATTATCTAATTTGGGTTAATTTAGGATGAGTTTTTAATTTAAATGAGAAGAGTTTTGATTAGAATCAAACTCCTTTGCCTTATCCTAATTCTACTTGGTCTTAACTCTCAAACTTATCTATTTTTGTCACCAATTTTTTTGAGAATTTTTCCTGAAAAAAATTAATTTTTTTCATCCTCTCTTATTACTATTTATATTAGGATTAGTTTTAATAAAATTTTGATTGATTTGAATTTAATTGAGGAGTTCTATTGGAAATAGAACACCCAGTCCTGTTCGAATAGCATCACATTTTCCTCATCTAATCCCTCCTCTAATCAATGAAATTTTACTTTAGATTTTCATCATATATATCTTAAGAGAGAAATTACCATGAAAAAGTTGAAGTGAAATTACTATGAAAATAAGAGGAAAAGGAGGTGTGAAATTCTGGATGGATGTGAGAGACCCTCTTGGGAGCTAGGATTAAAGGAAGAATAAAAAAGTAGAAAGGTTTTTTTACTTTTTGTTTTCTTCCTCTTATATCTAGGCCTTTTCATCTTTTCTTTGGATTTCTTGGAAGGCTAAAGAAGTCCAAGAAATAATTTATTTTCAGACATCTAGTGGCCTTCGCATGGATCTAGCAGTCCAGGAGGTTGATCACCTTTAAGCTTTATGTGGATGATTCATAGAGGTTGGATACCCTATGCAACTGTAAAGCAACACGAAAAGCCCTTACCACATGCCATCAGTAGTAGTGTGATCATCGACTCACGATAAGGTATGAAATTTGATTTCATATTGTTTGCAGATTAGATCTACTACATGCATCGAGTAGATCGATGCATGCTAAATTTATTTTTTACTACATATCATTTACGATCCTACTTAGAATTATTAGATTTATTCTAAATGCATGTTTTTTATTTAAAAATTTTAAAGATGTTCTTTTACTATGAATTATTTAAAAAAACCTGCATGAAACCCTAGGAATTTTTTCCAACACCCGACTGGGTTAGATGAGTCTCGAGTCTACAATATGCGGACACTGGATAAGAGTGTAGTGGTTATTAGAAAATAATGGTACTAAGCATAACCAATACAGAAATCACATGGATGTCTACTCACTCATCACTGATTTTCTTGATGTTATAGTTGTATGAGTAGTCTTTGACCTACATGCCTCGACTACTCATAATAGAGTTGCTATAGTTTAATTGACATAAACTTGGTCTCTTAACCATTTGGGTTCTTATAGTGTATGTTGGCTATAGTATATCCATTGTAAGAGTAGGGTGCATATATGGATGGGATCTATCAATCTTAGTAGATGTTGGGTTCTAGGCAGGGCATTGTAGAAGATCAGGTTTCAAAATTTTCATTATTAAAACCCTGATCGGCCAGAATCCTAAGCCCTAGGACCACTTGATCATGATAACTAATAAACAAAATTTTAGGGTTATAGAAGAATATATGGAGTACTCCTTAATTTCTATGAGGCACACAAGTATATGCCCTCTAGAGATGATCCACATAGAAAATGGACTAAGGAAGCACTCCTACCAAGCTTGCTTATTTGACTAGGTCTCTTTCGACAGCCTTTCAGACTTTCTTCCTTTGCTAGAACCCCTACCCTCCTATAGGGTACTTAGAGCCCTCTCTGAATCCTCTCTCAGAATCCAAATATCTCTCTTAATTTTCTTTCTAGGGCCTTATCTTAAAAGGACAAGCCTTGTCTTAAAAAGAAGAGAAATAATAAGTAGATTTCTTCAGATTATAATTGAATTGCCTGGCATCAGATTACTGATGCCTATTTAAAGAGAGGGATGAGTGCCTGATAAGTATCTTTTCTCAGCCCCTTGATAAGACCCTTCAAGCAGAAGGAGTCTTTTGGATGAGAGGACTTATAATGAAATATTCTTTTATATGCCAGAGACATAAATGTCTCTCAAATTTTTCTAGCCAATTTCTCCACTTACCACATGGAATATAACCGGTTATAAGATGACTAAAAGATGTGGGACCCCAAGGGATGCATCGGAGAAATTAGAGTCTTCAAACAGAAGACTCTGGGCCTTCGAATCTATGATAATATGAAGGGATGCGACCCTTCATTTTACATGCCTATTTTATTCACACCAATTGCCACCTTTTGACTGGTCAAAGCCCATCCATTTAGGCATGGAGATAAGGGAGAGGGATTAGAAATTATTTGGTAAAGGTGATTTAGAAGCAGAAGCACCCTTTCCTTCTGTGCCCCTTCATCTTGGCGCATGCCAAACTTGGAACCAATGTCCCTTCCAGCATGGACTCCATCAAAATTAAAAGATAAAGCCCAATAAATCTAGATAAATACTGATTAAGGCTATCCCACTTAGGACTCAACCCATTCTAATTTTTACTTAAATTGGTTAGCCCAAATAGCAAGCTAACTGACCCAATCCAATTGGGCTAGGAGTTGCGCTAGCCACAATATGTAGTATGTCAATTAGCTTGCCAATTAGGATCCAATGATCCTAATTAAAATATAATTCACTTTCTTTGGCTAGTTTTGTAATGTGTGTGACCCTTTGGGTTCCACATCTAGCCACTAGTAGGTCTAGGTCTAAGCCAATTTGATCCTATCGAACCTGATTGACCTAATTAGGTCAAATTGAGTTGACCTAAGTCACCAATTCGAACCAGCTAAAGAATTGACTCATGAATCCAATCAATTTGATTCATGAAAACCTATTAGACATGATTGATGTCTAGCAATATGTCATGCCTACCCAAAAGATGAGAAATTTGATCGAAATTATCAAAATACCCTTTAGTGAAATTTATCGTATAATTCAATCCTTCGATCTCTTTTTATCCCGAATAAGTGATGGGCATGGATAAATATCAAACTATAGCACTTAATCCTTTCAAATCTTAATTCGATAATGAAGTCTCGACTGATGAAAGATTAGAAACCCTATCTAATCTTATCATGCTTTGATAACACTTCCTAAGTCATCATTCGAAGAGATCACATGGGATAACTTCACCCCTTACTAGGAGTGTCGATTCCTTGTTGACCTACTCATTACCTTGATACACAATTCACCATTTCCAGAAGCACTACATACATTACTTAATTACCATGAATGAGTATGCACTAATGTTGCCCAGTGATGCAAGCCAAGAGAGGGGGTGAATTGGGTTTCAAAAACTTTAAACTAGTATGTGCCAATTACAAGACAATTCAAGTGTTAGTGTAGAACAAGTGTTATGTGCTCTTCTAGAGTATGCAGCGAAAAATAGATAAGTAAATGCACTTAAAGTAAGAGCAAGTAATGAAAGAACAAGCAACCATAAACACTAAGAAGTATAGTGGTTCAGTGCACACCAAGGTACCTACATCTACTCCCCAAGCATTCCTTAGGAATTCACTATAATCACTCTTGATTATAGCTAATTAGTTTTATGGGCTCACTAATCAAAACCCAACTTGTTTTCACCGGAAATACAAGTCAAAATCCATTTGGTCTTACGGGCTAACCAAAAACCTAGTTGGTTTTGTAACTTAGGCTCACCAACAACCTCCTTGGTTTTCATAAGGCTAACCAAAATCTCTTTGATTTTCTTAAGGCTTACCAAAAACCTTTTTTGTTTTAATACACAGGCTTATCAACCAACCTCAATAAAAGTATAAGTAAGAATGTAAGATAACAAGAAAAATTTCAAATAAAAGATGTTATCTTTTTGAAGCTTTTTAAAGTTGCTTTTCTTCAAGTTGTTGAAGCCTCAATCAATGCTCAAATGGTTGGACTTGAATGTTCTTCAGTGCTTTGAATGCTTGAAGACTTTTTTTCACTTGAATGTAGTTACTCTCAATGAATATTAGAGTGAATGCTCTTTTTCTTTCTTTTCTTTTTCATTAGTTTCTTCCCACTTGAGATTAATCCACTTTAATACCATCTACCATCCTAAGGCTCAAATGGCAGTTTACTACCATGGAGAGGTGAAACTAGCCATTAGGGCGAAAGGGCAAGTTTTGGATTTCAAAAAACTAGCCATTATTGTTCATTAGAACTTCAAGTGTCGACATTTCAGGTCATGAGTCGATACTTGGGATTGATACTTTGTTTCCATGAGTCGACTCTTAGTTCAAAAATATTCTTTGGAGCTCTTTGGAAATCTCAGGTGAGTCGACACTTCATCTGGTGAGGCGACACTTGAGTCGAAACTTTTTTGTTTCCATGAGTCGACACTTGAGGGAAGTCTTGAAATTCAGCATGTTTATTGAAAAATTTTGTCTTAGGCCTTGAGTCGACACATGAGTCGACACTTGAGCTGCATGAGTCGATACTTCAACCATGCCATCTGAAACTTTTTCTACATATCAGCTCAGCTTCTGTGAGTCGACACCTTGAGTCGACAATTGCACAGTGAGTCGACACTTTGAGTCGACACTTACGAAAACTTTCTAAAATTGAACTGAAACTCTACTGAATCTTCTTCAAACTTAAAACATAAGTCCTTTCAAGCCATTCCTATATACTCAAGTCCATTTATCATTAATATTTCATTCATAAAGAGAACTTCTTCAACTATTTGACAAGCAATCCATTCAGCTAACATAATGAGTATTTCTATCTAACAAAACACACTTTAACAAACTATTAGTACTCAAATATACTTAGTATTTTGTTAATCATCATCAAATCAATACATGAGTCAACAATCTCTCCCTTTTTGATGATGATAAAACCTTTAAATATATACAAATAAAAGGCTCAAAAGATTTTCAATAAGTATGAGCATTTATCATTAAGTATTAGTGCAAATAATGAAAGTATATCAGAGTCTTAAATTGTATTGAATGTAAAGAATTAAGACTGATTTTTCAAGTATTAGAGCTTTGTATATATATTCAAACTTGCATAACTTCAATATCAGAGCTATGAATTTAATGAAATAGAGTTGGAGAATATAAGTATCAGAGCTATGATTAAGGAGTATCAGAGCTAAGATAAATTTATATATGATGATGCTCAAGAGGTATATCAAACACTTTCAAAGATAGGCAGTTTAGCATAAACACATGTACAAAAGAGTACATAGTACCAAAGCAAATGATAATAGATCATCAAAGAGTATTAGGTATGATCATCAAGAGTATCAAAGCACAAATACTGAAGTATCAGAATAAGGAATTTGATGGAATAGATACTCCCCTCAATATATGATCTTAAAAACTGATTTTCAAAAGATTTAAGAAAAATTGCAAGAAAAGCTTACTGCTTAAGAAAAATTTCTAGAAAATTTCTTTCTCACTCCCCCTTACTCATTGCTCTCTTCTTAATTAACTTTCTTTCAGAAAAATTGCATAAATCAAGAAAAAACTTCATAAATCCTCATTAACTTTTGATTAATTCTCCTCCCTTTTATTTTCTCATTTCACTCCCCCTTTTTGTCATCATTGAAAAGGTAAGAAAGTGAATGAATGAGAGTTGAAACATTTCATTGCAGTGAGAGTGTATGTGGAAACATTTCACACACATAATTTTAAAAGGTGAATATATATATATAAAGAGATTTGATACATTAGATTGAAATAGACAATTTGATACATAAGACTAAAGATGATACATCATGTAGAATTTGATGACACAAACAAAATGTGATACACAAACACTTATACAAACACAAAGAAATACTGAAATAGAAACTTTCTTCTGCCATAGTGACCAACCCTAAGGATACTCTCCTCAGCAAAGGAGAGCGCACTCTCAAGAATGTGGGACCTGTAACCCTAGAAGGTCTAGGTCTCAACCATATCGATCGAAGATTAGATAATCTAGTCCGGGTAGGTCTTGGTGCAGTGCCATGGCCTCGGCCTTTATGTCTAGTATATGTCCTTTCTCTAGCTGGTGCTGAAGAGGATAAGGAAATATCAGAAGTAGGGGCAGTAGTGACAGAATCAGTAATTGTATTAGTGGAAAAGGGAGTATCATCAAAAATTGGTCTAGATGAAAGAACTTGGAAACCAAGAGTATAAAATCCTAGTTCTCGAATCAGGAAAGATATGGAAGGTATAGGTGGAGTCCTAGTAGGGATGCTAAGGATCGGAGTAGGTAAATCAATATTAGGGGGATCTGTGAGCAGTACATGAGTAGGAGCAAAAGTAGTATGTGGGTCAGGAAGGGTATAAGAGGAATTGGAGAGAACATGTGTCTAGAATGATGAACTAGAAGGATCCTGAACTGGTGTTTGTGAGACATTTTGTGGCACGGTCTTAGGCTCAGCTCTAACCATGAAATCTCTGATATCGAAATTGGTGGAAGAGTCATCCTGACCATCTCCTGTATCAGGTCCTGTGGCTGATGGTGTTGGAGGTGCAGGTGGTGCTGGAGGTGAGTCTGAATGTGATAAGGGTGTACTCTACTTGATGAAAGTTTGTCCAATGTTGCTAGAATAGCAATAACACCATCACTCAACCCTCTATGACTCTCTCTCATCTCCAATTGAATCTGGTCAACTCGATGTCGTATGATCATAATCTCTGTCTCCATGCGAGTGACTCTGTCCTCTATGCTATCTCCAGTGCCCGGCATCTCTGACTGTATAGGAGTAGTTGGCTGAGGTGCAGACTCGAGCTGTGTAGTAGGCTCGGGCTGTGCCTCCGAAATCTCTCAATATGTATCAGAAGGCCCGGCCTCATCTGTGAAAATGCACTCCTCCTCTTTTACCTCATCATCGCATTAGTTTTTGACTTGATAAGATCATCTCCACTGACCTCTAACTAGATAGCCCATCCTATGACGGGATCTCTCATCATAGACTTCTGTATGTAGAAGCTGCCTGTATGGCTCTTCATCTACACTACTCCATATGCCCTGAGCATTATCGTCAATCCCATACTGTAGGCAAGCAAGTCTCCTATTGGTTGCTATATCGGATATCTGATGTACCATAAGCATGGGTTGGCAGACTGGGGTATGCTGTATCAGTGATACCATGACCAGTAGCTCTCGTTCAGTGATAAAATCAAAACATCCGGTCTTCGGTAGTAAGATCTGGGTGATCATATGATGTAGTAGCCTTATCTTGGGTGAGAGTCTGGATGCAACGATAGTGGCTTCCTCTAGAAGATCATCTATCTCGAAGATACACCAGAGTCCACTCAATCGATCCACTAATGAGTTCGCTACTGATCCACTCATCAGAATCTACCAAGTCCAGCTCAAGATATCTGCAGTAAGTGGAATCTCTCTCCCATGACCTCTGCTACCCATCCATTGGCACCTCTAGCTATTGTCCCATAAAACTCTCTGATCAAGCCAGGGTAGAACCTCTCAAACAGGGTGCAGAACTATGCCAAGCCAGCATCTCTCAGCCACTGGCCAATTCGAAAGTGATGCTGGTCTAGGAACTTAAAGTCGACTCGCCGTCCACCAATAATAGTCTTGGAACTCATCCTATCTATTGCTGACGGTCTGATGGAGACATCCTGCTGGACTTGTGGCTCAGCTACCTTTGAATCATCATGTCTAGCCTTTGTCTATCTCTCTATCTCCTGAACAGATGGTCGAGGTCTCTGGACAACTTGTTTTCACGGACCCATTTCTAAGGAAACAATAGATTGAAGCAAAAGTGGAGAGAAGAGATAGGGTTTTCATGATGAAAACCATGAGAAATGATTGAGGAACAATAAGAAGGAGAGGGAAAACAATTTCAAACAAGGATCAAGCCAAGGAATAGTGATGGTGAAGAAATGGAAGGTTCGGAATGCCTAAAGGGTGAGTCGGCTCAGGGTATTTTGGAAGAAATAAGAAGAAAACCCTTGATTTTCCCTTTTCATTCTCAGAAATCCACCTCCAAGTGTCGACTCATGACTGTGGATCAAGTGTCGACACTTGGAGGTGTTGACACTTCAAAGTGTCGACACTTTGGACAAAAAATCCAAAAAAGAAATAGAATAATAGTGATTAATTTCAAAGAATCATGGAAGGTTTAAACAAGATTTTCAAGCAAATTTGATCAACAAAATTTTCAAGGGATTTGAAGAGCCATGAAATGATCAAAATCTCCAAAGGATTGATGACCCCAAGTTCCCCTCTAATCATACAGAACCTATCTTCTTGAAGAGGTTTGTGTTGCCCGTAAGCAACCCAAGAGTGGGGTGAACTGGGTTTCTAAAAACTTAAATGCAAGTGTAAAGTGCTCTTAGTGAGTATGCAGTAGAAATATAAAAGCAATAAAATAAGAGCAAATTAAAGAGAAGAGCAATCACAAATACAAACCAAGTATAGTGGTTCAGTGCTTTCCAATGCACATATATCCACTCCCCAAGGCCCACTTGGGAATTCACATAATCTCAACCGATTAGTTTTTTCGGGCTCACTAATCAAACCCGACTTGTTTCCACAAGGCTCACAATCAAAACCTCACTTGTTTTCTAGGCTAACCAAGATCTAATTGGTTTTAAGGCTCACCACAACCTCCCTTTGTTTTGCGAGCTAACCAAGAACCTAATTGGTTTTCAAGGCTAACCAACAACCTCCTTGTTTTCCAATTATTACCTAGTAAGCAACCCAGAGGGGGGGTGAAATGGGTTTCTAAAAATAATTACTTGATGCAATGCAATAGTATGTATTCCAAACCAACAATTAATCAAGGTACTACGAATTCAAATGTAATGCTCTTAAGTAAAAGTGCAGCAGAAATAAGAGCAATATAAAAGAGCAGTAGAGAAGATAAGCAACCACAAAGACAATGATATATAGTGGTTAGGTTATCCAATGCACCTACATCCACTCCCCAAGATCTCCTTGGAATTCACTATAATCTCAATCGATTATTGTTAATTAGTTTTTCTGGCTCACTAATCAAAAACCCAACTTGTTTTCACAAGGCTCACAAGTCAAAACCTCACTATGTTTTACGGGCTAACCAAGAACCTAAATAGTTTTAAGGCTTACCACCAACATTCCTTGGTTTTCTGAGCTAACCAAGAACCTATTTGATTTTCAAAGGCTCACCAATAACCTCCCTTGGTTTTCCAATAGGCTAACCAAGAACTATTACAATAAATAATGGTTTGAAGTAAAGAGAATAAAAGCTTTCAAATAAAAGCGGGTATCTCTTTGAAGCTCGATGTTGTGGTGCTTTTGAACTTGATGAAGCCTCTTGAATGCTCAAGAATGGATGATCTTTAATGCTCTTGAAGGCTCTTGAATGCTTGGAGGCTTGCTTTGTTTGAGAGTGGTTGAACTTCAATGAATAGGAGTGAATGCTCTTTTTTCTCCTCTCTTGGATTCTATTTCATTCTCTTCAATAATGTATCTTTTGATTTGATTTGGAGCATATAAACCTTTCCAAGGCTTCAAATCTAGTTTCTAGCCGTCAGACTCAAAAATCTAGCCATTGGGGGTTAAAAGAGTCAAGTTCTATATTTGAAAAACTAGCCGTTACTATTCCTAGAACTCCATGTGTCGACACTTCAGGCTGTGAGTCAATATTTCAGGTCGACACTTGAACTTCTTGAGTCAACACCCAGTTCAAATATCTTCAATCTAGTTCTCTGAAAATTTTAAATGTGTCGATACTTCCTCAGGTGAGTCGATACTTTGAGTCGACACTTCATATCCATATATCGACACTTCTACAGTTCTTCATCTTTAGCAAGTTCTGTGACTTGAAAATCTCTGGCGATGAGCTGATCTATGTGTCAACACTTTGAGTTGACACTTCAAGTCCATGTGTTGACACTTCAGCCATGCCATCTGAAATATTCTTTGCATACCGGCTTGAGTCGACACATCACTTCAATGTGTCGACACTTGGTGTCATAGTCGACACTTTGAGTCGACACCTCACTGAAATCTTCACAAAAATGCCTGAACTTGTGCTAAATCAAATTTATACTTTACTCAAATATCCATTCAAGCAAACTTTAACTGTCTAAGTCCTTTTTGAGCAGATCTTTCATCTAAACTTGGCTTCTTCAATCAAACAATCATTTTTCAAATTTGTGAGCACCTTTTTGTATAAAAACATACTTCAAAGAAATCATTAGTACTTAACTTATACTTAACCATTTTGCTTATCATCAAAATCAATAACGGAGTCAACAATCTCCCCCTTTTTGATAATGACAAAATCTTTAAGTATAAATTGCATAAAAAGATTTTAAAAGAATTCATCAAGGTGCACAAAGCTAAATGCAATAGGTGTATCAAAGTAATTTGCAATATTGACATGATGTATCAAAGCAAGTGTGATATAATGATTAAAGTGTTAAAGCTTGTTATAATGATTTAGAGTATCAGAGCTTTGGGATATATATAAGATATAAACACATGTATCGTGATACTTTATAGAAAAACATATTTACGAGAGGCAAAAATTCAACGATAAACAGGATCTCCCTGAATTGATGATCCATAAAGAGTTTGTGAATATCTTTTCGAACATTTAAAGAAGGGATTTAAGATGAAACTCAATTCAGAAAAGATTTTCAATATAAACAAAGTATTGCACCCCCTTACTTAGGAAATTTGTAAACAATTTTTAATTCAAGTTCAAATAAGTTTTCAAAATAATTTTCAAAAATTTCAAATTTACACAATTTTCAAGCATTGTTACTCTTACTACCCCTTGCACATTATATTTATACTTTAATCTTATTACTCCCCCTTTTGTTATCATTAAAAAGGTAGGAAGACAAATAGGCAATACATTCAAGGTATAGCATTGAAGTACAATAAGAATTCATTCATTCATTTATAAATGAAGACAATGAAGTACTAAGAAAATTTAAAGCATTTCATTCTTTTAAAGTCATAAACATGAAGTACAACATAATATTTTCATATAAAGTCAGAATTTGTAAAACATACAAAAGATGCATAAAAGTAAACTATCTAAAGATACAAAGATATCTTAATCCTCATCCTCATCATCATCAGAAGATCCGATCTCAATCGGTCCTATATCAATAAAAGAGCGAGCTCGAGGCCATATTGATCTGAGATCTCAAAGGCGGGTCCTGGTTGGTTGTGGAGGAGTATGATGACCACATCCTCAGCATCAAACATAAGTCTGACCTCTAGCTGGAGCAGAAGAGGTGGAAGTTATGTCCTCAGCAGGAATAGAGCAAATCGGGTTGACAGTCTCTGTGACTATTGGAAGTGGTGTACGATCAAAGGATGGACCAAAATCAAGATACTGAAAGCCAGGTGTGTAAAAACCTAGCTCTCGGATAATAGAGGATGTATGGATGGTAGGTGCATCAATAGAGGGTGTATCAAAAACAAGCATATCAGCTGATGATAAGATAGGTGTATCAACGGTAGGTGTATCAGCTGAAGAATGAATGGATGAATCTACAATCGGTGAATCAATGATAGGGCTATCAAAAATGTGTGTATCGATAATGGGTGAATCAACAATAGGTAAAAGAATAGGAATCGGACATGATCATCTGATCTGGATAGAAGAGAAGATAGGACTGGAGTCTGAGTAGGTGAACTGTAAGGGTCATAAGTGGGACTCCTAGGCAAGTCTGCCATCACCTCTGCCACTAGCTCTGAAATCAGATCAAGGAAGTCGAATCCATCAAAGTCAGTCTCCTCATCATCACCATCATCATCACTGCTATCATCAACAACTGGTGCTGGAGCAGGCGGAGCTATATCAGAAACTAGAGTACTCCCTGTAGGTCTGGACAGTGCGGTCAGAATAGCTGAGATGCCATCACTCAGTCCACTATGACTCTCTCTAGTCTCAGCAATGAAGCAGTCAAGATGCTGTCTAATGATCAAAACATCTATCTCAAAGTGCCTGACTCTTTCCAATAAACTCTATGAAACTACTAGAGTATCCGATTGAACTTGCTGAGGCTGTGCTGAAGGCTCAGACTGAGATGCAGTCTCTGGCTGTGCTGCTATCTCAGGCTGACTCTCTATAGGTCCCACCTCACTGGAAAGGATGCGCTCCTTCTCTGCAGCATCATCATCATCAACTTTGTCATCGGCCTGACCAGATGCTCTGCATCTCCACTGGCCTCGAAACATATGATAACCCATCCTATGTAATGACCTGATGTCATAAACATCAGTATGAAGTAGCATGCGGAAGGGCTCGTCCTCAAAACTGACACCATACTCCCTGAACAATAAAGTCAACCCCATCTTGTAGGGTAAGCAGAGTCGTAGACTCGTTGAAGCCTCCATCATTTGATGACCATGAGCATCAGAAGGCAGATGGGTGTGCACTGTACCAATGAGACCATCACGAGCAACTCCTGCTCAGTGATGTAAGTGAAACATCCGGTTTTCGGCAGAAGGATCCAGGGGACAATATGGTGCAATAATCTCATCTCCATATATAATTGGAATGCAGGTATGGTGGCTCCCTCAGGCAAAATGTCTGACTCTAATATACATTGGAGACTACTCACTCTATCAATCAGGCTGTCCACAACTGACCCAGTCATAGGATGTCCCATACTCTGCTCAATGTCCTTGACATAACTGGGATATCCCTGCCTCTCACCTAAGCCAGCCAACCATCAGTCCCATGGGCTAGTAATCCATAAAACTCCCCTGGGTAATATCTCTTGCTCAGAGAACAGAAGGATGTCAAACCAGCATCTCGAATACACTGTCCGATCCTGAAGTGCTGCTGGTCGACGAAACTGAAGTCTACATGGCATCTTCCGACGACGTCTCCGAACTCATCCGGCTAGAAGCTGCAAAAAGAGGTTGAGCAGGCAGATCTGGAGCTCTAGCTTCGTGTCTGGCCTTGGAGCTTCATTCTTCCTCCTGACTGGACTGCCAAGGGTGACGACTACTTGTTTTCGAGGTCCAATTGCACATAATATGGATTTAAACAACTTTGGAGGGGAAACCTAGGGTTTCTAAGGTTTAAATTGGAAATGGGAGGCGGAATGTCGCTAAATCCAGCTAGAAAGCATCCCCAACAAGAATCACGGGGTTTTGAGCATGAAATGGAGGGAAGGAAGAGTGTGAGTATCTTAGGTTATGTGTCGGCTCAAGTGGGGAGAAGAAATGAGGAAAAACACTTCAGAAAGCCCTTATCCTTGGCCTGTTACCGTTCATGGTGTCGACTCACGAGACACATCGACTTAAAAATTGAAAGTTAGAGACTGAAGGTCTGATCAAATACACAGGAAATTCAAATAAATTCAATGAAATTATAATGATTGTTATGATTAATGTCAAATATGATTGCTTTGAGTCAACGATAGGAAAATTTTAATCAGAAGGATTAATGATCTCAAGCTCTCTTCTAATCATACAAAACCGATCTTCCAGAAGAGGCTTAGTCAGAATATCAGCTAATTGAAATTCAGTACTAATAAATTCAAGCACAACATCATTATTTTAACATGATCTCTAATAAAATGATGTCTAAGTTCATATGTTTACTCCTAGAATGTTGAAAGGATTTTAGTCAAGCAAATAGCATTGGTATTATCACATTTTATAGGTGTACTAGTCAACTTGATTCCAAATCTTCAAGTTATTACTTAATCCACAAGATTTGAGCACAACAACTTCCTGCTACAATATACCAGCCTCAATTATGGATAGTGCAACTGAAGTTTGTTTCTTGCTAACCAGGAGATTAAGTTAACTCCAAGAAATTGGCAAGTACCACTAGTACTCTTTCTATCCAATTTATAACTAGCAAAATCAGCATCAGAATATCCAATTAATTCAGCAGATGAATCTCTAGAATACCATAAACCAATATCAATTATACCAATAGATATCTAATAATGCACTTAATAGCCAATAGATGTGATTCCTTATGTTCAGACTAATATCTAGCACACATGCATATACTGAACATTATATCTGGTCTACTAACAGTTAAGTATAGTAAAGAGCCAATCATACCTCTGTATAACTTTTGATCTACTGATTTACCATGCTCATCTTTGTCAAGTCTACAAGAGGGGCTCATAGGTGTACCTATTGATTTAGTAGTCTCCATCCCAAACTTCTTTATAATCTCTTTTGTATACTTAGCTTGGTGGATGAAGATTCCATCTTTTTGCTTGATCTAGACCCAGAAAGAAATTGAGTTCTCCCAATATGCTCATCTCGAACTCACCATGCATTAGCTTAGCAAACTCTTGACAAAGAATTTCATTAGTAGCACCGAAAATGATATCATCAACATATATTTGTACTACTAATAAATTATTATCTTCTTCTTCAAAAATAAGGTTTTATCAACATGGCCTCTAAAAATTCATTTTCAATCAAATTTGCTGAGTCTTTCATACCAAGCTCGAGGTGCTTGCTTTAATCCATAAAGTGCTTTTTGCAATTTAAAAACATGATCAGGATGTGCGTGATTTTCAAATCCAGTTGGTGTCCAACAAAAACTTTTTGTAATAAATGCATTTAGAAAAGCACTCTTAACATCTATTTGAAATAGTTTGAAATTCATAAAATAAGCAAATGCTAATAGTAGTCTAATTACTTCTTGTCTAGTAATAGGAGCAAAAGTTTCATCAAAATCAATTCCTTCTTCCTGATTGTAGCCTTTAGCAACTAGCCTAGCTTTATTTCTAACAACAATTCCATTTTTATCTAATTTATTCCTAAATACCCATTTAGTGCCAATAATAGAAATATTAGATTGTCTTCCTATTAATGTCCAAACATCATTTCTATCAAACTGAATTAGTTCATCTTGCATGGCATTAATCCAGTTAGGGTCTTTTTCAGCTTCTTCAAATATTTTAGGCTCAACTTAAGAAACAAAGCTATATAGTCACATTCATTTCTAATTGAGGCTCGAGTTCCTACCCCTTTAGATAGATCACCTAGGATTAATTTATTAGGATGTCCATGAGAATACTTCCACTCCTTAGGTAGATCTTGGTGCTTTGGAGTGTCTTCACCTTTCTCACTTTTGTCTTGATCTTCTTCACTTGGCTGGGAGGGTTGATCATTTAGTGTCAACTTTTGAAGCTTATCAGCACTTGCACACTCATCAAAAGTATCATCTTTTCTGGAGGATTTGTTAGTAGATTATTCAAAAACAACATGTACAGACTCCTCTACAATCAAGGTTCTTTGTTGAAAACTTTGTATGCCTTGCTTGATGTGGAGCATCCTAAAAAGATACCTTCATCAAACTTGGCATCAAATTTTCCAAGATTATCTTTGTCATTATTTAAGATAAAACATTTGCAACCAAAACTTGGAATACTTTAAGTTGGTTTTTTTTTATTCCAAAGTTCGTAAGGAGTTTTCTTCAAAATAGGGTGGATTAAAACTCGATTCAAAATATACATGCAGTATTAATAGCTTTAGCCCAAAATATCTTGGTAAATCATTTTCACAAAGCATAGTTCATGCCATTTCTTCTAAAGTGTGATTTTTTCTTTCTACTACCCCATTCTGCTGAGGTGTCCTAGGTGCAGAAAAGTTATGTTCAATACCTTTTTCATTACAAAAGCTTTCAAAATCTTGATTTTCAAATTCAGTTCCATGATCATTATGAATGCATACAACTGAAGCACTTTTTTCATTTGAAACTTTTCGATAAAACTTTATAAATGCAGAAAATGATTCATCTTTATGTGCTAGAAAGAAAATCCATGTAAATCTTGAAAAATTATCTACTATGACTAATCCATATCTTTTGCCTCCTAGACTTGATGTTCTAGTTGGTCCAAAGATATCCATATGAAGTAGTTTTAGTAGCATACTAGTAGTTACAAAACCTTTAGGTTTGAAAGAAGTTTTAACTTGTTTTCCAAATTGACATGCTTGGAAACTCTACTTTTTTCAAAACAAAGTTCAGGTAAATCTCTAACTAAATTCTTTTTGCAAAGTTTTGAAGGTAGATACATACTAGCATGCCCTAATCTTCTATGCCAAAGCCAACTAGTCTCATCTTTAGTAGAATTCATTGCAGCAAGGCATTCTCCATTAGACAAAGATAGATTATGTAAATCTACCAAATAAACATTACCATGACTTTTTTCAATGAATTGTACTCCATTTATATCCGGACTAGCAATCATGCAATAAGATCATTTTAAAATAACTTGAAGACTTTTATCACAAAATTGACTAATACTTAAAAGATTGTGCTTTAAACCTTCAACTAAAAGTGCATTACTAATACAACTAGAAGTAGTTATGTGAACCTTACCAATACCAATGATTTTTTCTTTACCATTATCCTCAAAGGTCACACTCCCTCCATTCATTGCTTCAAGAGAAGTGAATTGCTTCACATCTCTCGTCATGTGCCTTGAGCAACCACTATCAAGATACTAAAATCTTTTGTTCTCCTTGGTTGCAAGACACATTTGCAATAAAAATCAAGCTTTGTTTTTATGTACCAAAGCCAACTTAGGTCCTTTAGGTTTAGCACTTAAAATAGTTCCTTTTAGAATCCAAACTTTTCCAAAAGAATTAATTTTTTTCAAATCACATTGAAAAGATTTATGACCTTGCTTTTTACATGAAAAACATGTTATGCTAGAAGATGCAGGAACAAAAAAGTTTTAAAGTACTTTTATTATTTTTATGGTTTATAGCCTAATCCTGCTTTATTGAAAATAGATCTTTGGCTATTTAAAAGTAGGTTTAGTCTTTCTGAACTATAGATAATTTTTTTAATAAATGGCTTCATTTTATAAGTTCATTTTTGTACTTTACATTTTCTAATTCTAAATCTTTATTTTTCTTTAAAAGATCACCATTAGAAATAATAGTTTTGGGTCTTTTTAAAACTTTGTTTTCCATTATCAAAGCATTGTTTTTCTTTTAAAATATCTAATTTGGTTTTCAAATCACTAACTTTATTTAACAAAGAATTATTTTCATGAGAAAAACTATTTGCATGCTTTTTCAACTTTTTGTTTTGAGATAAAATCAATTTATAATCATGCATAAGTTCATCAAAAGCATTTCTTAGCTCATCAAAAGTAAAATCTATTTTAGTATCAGATATTACCTCATCTTGCTCTTGATGTGCCATAAGACAGAGATTTGTAACTTCTGTCTACTCTTCTTCAGAACTGGAGTCCTCACTATCACTCCAGGTGGCCATCATTGCTTTCTTTCTTAACTTCTTCCTTGACTTCTTTAGAAGAGGGCAGTCAAATTTGTAGTGACCTGGCTTCTTGCACTCAAAGCATATAGGTAGTTTCTTCTCCTTTTCTTTTTTCTTTTCTTTCTCTTTCTCTTTTCCCTTTTCTTTATTAGATTGAATTTCTTCTTGTAAGGAAACTTCCTCCTCTTTATGAATCTTCTAAATTTCCTAGAAAGGAGAGCTTCTTCACCTTCATCTTCTTCTTCTTTTTTGGACTCATCGATTAAGGATTCTTCTTGCATATTTGATTTGAATGCAATCCCCTTTTTTCTTTTTATCCATGTCCTTTGATTTTTGCTTCAAATTCAGCTCATAAGTCATAAGTGATCCAACCAGCTGCTCTAATGGTAGCTTGTCAATGTCCTTTGCTTCTTGGATTGCGATCACCTTTGAATCCCACGATGTTGGAAGTGACCTGAGGATTTTATTCACAAGATCAGTGTTAGACATTACTTTTCCTAGACTTCTCATTCCATTTACAATATTTGTAAATCTAGTGTACATGTCAGTGATTGACTCATTAGGTTCCATTCGGAATATTTCATAAGTATGCACTAACATGTTCACCTTAGTATTTTTCACTTGATCAGTACCCTTATAGGTAACTTCAACTGTATCCCATATTTCTTTGGCTGAAGTGCAAGTAGATATCCTATTGAATTCACTAGGATCTAATGCATAATAAAGGAGATTCATTGCCTTAGCATTGATCTCGGATTGCTTAATGTCATTTTCATCCCAATTCTCTTCGAGCTTTAGGATGGAAACACCATTAACTACAGTCGAAGGAATATGAGGACCTTTATCAACTACTCTCTATATGTTATAATCAATAAAATGCATATAAATTTTTATCCTAGTTTTCTAATATGTATAATTTGATCCATTAAAAAATGGAGGTCTATTTGAGGCTTGACCCTCAACTACACTAATACTAATAGGGGCTGCCATAGATCTTTACTCAATGCGGTAAAGCCTATACACTGAGAACAGGACTTTGATATCACTTGTTGCCTAGTAAGCAACCCAAGAGGAGGGGTGAATTAGGTTTCTAAAATAATTACTTGATGCAATGCAACAGTATGTAATCTAATCCAACAATTAATCAAGGTACTATGAATTCAAATGTAATGCTCTTAAGTAAAAGTGCAGCAGAAATAAAGAGCAATAAATGAAAGAGCAAGTAGAGAAGATAAGCAACCACAAAGACAAAGATATATAGTGGTTCGGTGCTATCCAATGCACCTACATCCACTCCCCAAGATCCCCTTAGGAATTCATTATAATCTCAACTGATTATAGTTGATTAATTTTTTGGGCTCACTAATCAAATACCCAACTTATTTTCACAAGGCTCATATGTCAAAATCTCACTTGGTTTTATAGGCTAACCAAGAACCTAAATGGTTTTAAGGCTCACCACCAACCTCCCTTTGTTTTCTGGGCTAACCAAAAATCTATTTAGTTTTAAAAGGCTCACCAATAACCTCCATTGGTTTTCCAATATGCTAACCAAGAAACCTTACAACAAATAATAGTTTGAAGTAAGGAGAATAAAAGCATTCAATAAAAAGCGAGTATCTTTTCGAAGCCCGATGTTGTGGTGCTTTTGAACTTGTTGAGGCCTCTTGAATGCTCAAGAAAGGATGATCTTTAATGCTCTTGAGGGCTCTTGAATTCTTGGAGGCTTGCTTTTCTTGAGAGTGGTTGAACTTCAATGAATAGGAGTGAATGCTCTCTTTTCTTCTCTCTTGGATATTTCTATTTCATTCTCTTCAATAATATATCTTTTGATTTAATTTGGAGCATATAAATACCTTTCCAAGATCTCAAATCTAGTTTTTAGCCATTAGACTCGAAAATCTAGCCATTGGGGGGTAAAAGGCTCGAGTTCTATATTTGAAAAACTAGCCGTTACTGTTCATAGAACTCCATGTGTCAACACTTCAGGTCGATACTTGAACTTCTTGAGTCAACACCCAGTTCAAATATTTTCAATCTGGTTCTCTGGAAATCTCAGATGTGTCGACACTTCCATAGATGAGTCGACACTTTGAGTCGACACTTCATATCCATTTGTCGACACTTCTGCAGTTCTTCATCTTCAACAAGTTCTATGATTGAAAAATCTCAAGCGATGAGCTGATCCATGTGTTAACACTTTGAGTCGATACTTCAAGTCCATGTGTTGACCCTTCAGCCATGCTACCTGAAACATTCTTTGCATACCGGCTTGAGTCGACACATCACTTCCATGTGTCGAAACTTTGTGTCATGTGTCGACATTTTGAGTCGACACCTCACTAAAATCTTCACAAAAATGCTTAAACTTGTGCTGAATCAAATTTATACTTCACTTAAATATCCATTCAAACAAACTTTAACTATCCAAGTCCTCTTTGAGTAGATCTTTCATCTAAACTTGGCTTCATCAATCAAACAATCATTTTTCAAATTTGTGAGCACCTTTTTCTATAAAAACACACTTCACAGAAATCATTAGTACTCAACTTATACTTAACCATTTTGCTTATCATCAAAATCAATAACGGAGTCAACACCAATAGGCTAACCAAAAACCTTTACAACAAGAATAAGTTTGAAGTAAAGAAACAATAAAAGCTTTCTAATAAAAGTGGATATCTCTTTGAAGCTTTGATGTAGTGCTGTCTTCAACTTGATGAAGCCTCTATTAATGCTCAGAAAGGTTGAACTTGAATACTCATGAAAGCTCTTGAATGCTTGGAGACTTCTTTTTGCTTAAAGGTAGTTGCTCTCAATGAATTTTAGTGAATGTACTTGCTTTTTCTTCTTTAGGTGTTCCTCTATTAATCCTTTTGATTCTACTTGTGTTTAGATTTGAGTTAAATCATTTTAATACCTTTTCAAGGCCTCAAAGTCAGTTTATGACCGTTAGACACAAAAAACTAGCCATTGGGAGCTAAGAGAAGCAAGTTATGCATTTGAAAAACTAGCCATTATTGTTCTCATAACTCCAAGTGTCGACACTTCAAGCTAGAGTCGACACTTAGGGTCGCACTTGCATTCCATGAGTCGATACCTAGTTCAAATATCTTCAATGAAGCTTTCTGGAATTCTCAAATGAGTCAACACTTACTCTGGTGAGTCGACACTTGACATCCATGTGTCAACACTTCAGGCAAGTCTTCAACTTCAGCAAGTTATGTAATAAAAAAATCTCAGGCGATGAGCCGATCCTTAAGTCGATACTTGACTGGTATGAGTCGACACTTCAGCCATGCCATCTGAAACTCTATCTGTGTACCAGCTTGAGTCGACACTTCCACTATCATGAGTCAACACTTGACTGAGATTTCTTCAAAAATACCTTAACTTTTGCTGAAACCAAATTGTGTTGAATTCTTGTGTTCTTTTAAGCATTCTTCAACTACCAAAGTCCACTTTAAACTGATCTTTCATCCATAGTTGAGACTTTTTCATTGTTTGACAATCAATCAAATTTTGTTGAATTGATGAGCACCTTTTCTATAAAAATACACTTCAAAAAAATAATTAGTACTCAACTTATACTTCAGCATTTTGCTTATCATCAAAATCAATAATGGAGTCAACAATCTTCTCCTTTTGATGATGATAAAATCTTTAAGTATAAATTATATAATAAGATTTAAAAAAAAAAATTCAATGTGCATAGAGCTTATTGCAATAGGTATTGAAATATAAAAAGAGATGTTCATTGTAGATTTTAAAATTCTCTTTTGAAACTGATTTGAGCTAAGTGTATTAAAGTTTAAAACACATATAAGAAATAAATTCATGTATCATGATACTCTAAAGAAAACATGCTCAAGAGTAATAAATTCAGCGATAGAACACTGCGAAGAGTATAGATACTCCCCCTGAAAAGATGATCTATAAAATTGATTTTTAAAGATCTTTAAATGATTGTAAGCTAAAATTTAAGCATCTAAAAGTAAGAATTGGACATGAGAATTTTAGCAAAACAAATTTTTCAATTCAGAGGAATTACTCCCCTCACTTAATGAACAGAAATTTTCAAATTTTAAAAACTTATCTCATTTTTCAAAGCATTTTTTTTTAAAAAAAAAACTTATCTCTTATTTCATCATTCACATTTATAATCATTTCTCCCCTTTTTGTTATCATTAAAAAACAAGGAAGAAGGCAATCAATGCAAAGATAAATGTGAAAACATTAAATAACTGAAGTTAAGTAATACATTTCATTCATTCAAAGTCATAACATGAAGTAGAAAAAAATGTTTCCTTCATTTGATACAAGATTGATACATAAGAGTAAACAAACATCAAAAGAAACATACCACAAGTGCAGAAATGTAAACTATCTAAATATTGAAACTATCCTAAGCATCATCCTCATCATTTGAGGATCCAATCTCGATCGGTCCGATATCAGTAGAAGCATGAGATCGAGGCCACATAGATTGAAGATAACGAAGATGAGTCTTGGTCGGTCTGGATGGAACATGACGACCTTATCCTCTGTGTCTAACATAAGTCCTCCCTCCAGCTAGAACAGAAGAGGTAGAAGCTATGTCAGTAGTAGGAGAAGAACTTATCAGAGTGATAGTCTCGAAAACTATAGGATGTGGTGTATGATAAAATAAAGGACCGGAATCAAGATGATGGAAACCAAGAGTATAAAATCCTAGTTCTCGGATAAGGGAAGATGTATGCAATGATGGAGAATCAACAACATGTGTATTAATAATAGGTGTATAAACTGAAGAAATAATAGGTGTGAGTATAGGAATGGTAGAATGATCAGCTAGTCTAAAAGGAGGTGTGGGTGTGATAAGAGTCTGGAAGGATGAACTTAATGGATCATGAATGGGACTCCTAGGAGGGTCAGCTGCTATCTCTGGCACTGGCTCTGTCATCACATCTACAAAGTCAAACTTGTCAGAGTTAGTCACATCATCATCATGATCACCATCAATGTCTGGTCTCGGAGTAGGTGGGACTGGAGCAGAATCAACTGGAGCTGAAGAAATGGGAACACTCCCAAAAGAGGGTCTACTCAAAGCAGACATAATGGCAGAGATCCCATCTCTCAAACCTCGAAGGCTCTCTCTAGTCTCCATAATAAAACTATCGACTCACTGATAAATGACCATAATCTCTATCTCAATGCAAGCGACTCTGTCCTCAAGACTCTTAGAAGCTCCTGGAATATCTGATCATGCTGGCTCGGGTTGAGGAGCAGGCTCTAGCTGTGTTGAAGGCTCGGGCTAAATCTCAGGCATGTCAATGTGTGTCTCTGAAGGTCCTGCCTTACTCGAAAATATGTGCTCCTCCTTTGCTAGATCCTTATCTTTGTCAGCGGCCTGACCTGATACTCGTCATCTCCACTGGCCTCTAACTAGCTGATACTCCATCCGATGAAGAGATCTAATGTCATAGACATCAGTGTGCAGTAACATCCGGTAGGGCTCATTATCTATAACAACACCATAAGCTCTGAAGAGCAAAGTCAAGCCCATCCCATAAGGCAAACATAGTCTCTGACTCATAGATGCCTCCATCATCTGATGTACCACAAGTACTGGTAGGAAAACTGGAGCATGCTAAACCAGAGAAACCATCACTAATAGCTCTCTCTCTGTGATGAAGTAGAAATGGTCAATCTTCGGTAGAAGGATTCGGGCTACGATATGTTGCAGCAACCTCATCTCAGCTGGAAGTTTGGATGCAACAATAGGCTCCCTCGGCAGGTCATCTATCTCGAAGATACATCGGAGACCACTGAGTCTATCTACTAAGCTGTCAACCACATATCCTCTCATGGGTATGTCCCATACTCTGCTCAGAAACTCTACTGTCACTGGGATATCTCTACCACGGACCTGTGCGTCCCATCCATCACTGCCTCGGGCTAAAGATTTATAGAACTCTCATATCAAGCCTAGGTCAAATCTCTCTATCAAAGAGCAGAATGGAACCAAACCAACATCCCTGAGCCACTGGCCTATCCAAAAATACTGCTGGTCGATGAACACGAAGTCGACAAGGCATTCTCTGATGATGGTCCTCGTACCCATCCGACTAGCCACAGGAAAAAGAAGTCGAGCAGGGGCATCCGATGCATGGGCTTCATGTCTAGCCTTAGTTCTTCTTTCTTCTTCTTGATTGGATGGCCGAGGATAATGGACAACTTGCTTCCTAGGCCTTATTCCATAAAATCAAAGACTAATGCAAAAGAGGAGAAGAAATCTAGGGTTTTAATCATAAAAAAAAAAAATGAAATGGAAGAGGGATTGTGGCAAACCAAAACTATCCTAATCGAGAATTTGAGAGAGTTGGAGTTGAAAATTGGAGGGAAGAAGTGGATATAACACAGTTAGGGCAGGTGTCGGCTCAATTTGGAAGAGAAAAGATCACAAAAATACCACATTTTTAGTTTTTATCTCGGTTTATCACTGTCCAAGTGTTGACTCACGACATAGGGCCAAGTGTCAACACTTTAAGATGTCGACACTTACAAGTGTCAACACTTCAACTTAAAATCAAAGCAAATAGAAAATGAAGCATTGATCAAAATCAATAGAATTATGGTGAAATTCAAGAAAATTAAATATGATTGATATCTAAATTGATCTTTCATGGGTCAAAGAGTTGAATTTTTAAACAAAAGGATTGATGACCCCAAGCTCTCTTCTAATCATACTGAACTGATCTTCTTGGAGAGGCATAGTCAATATATCAACTATTTGCAATTTAGTAGAAATAAATTCAAGCACAACATCATTATTTTCAACATGATTTCTACTAAAATTATGCCTAATTTCAATATGCTTGCTTCTAGAATGTTTAACATGATTTTTAGTTAAGCATATTGCACTAGTATTATCATATTTTATGGATGTCTTAGTTAATTTAATTCCAAAATCTTCAAGTTGTTGCTTAATCCACAAGATTTGAGTACAACAACTTCCTACTATAATATATTCAGCCTCAGTTATGGATAGTGCAACTGAAGTTTGTTTCTTGCTAAATCAGGAGATTAAGTTAACTATAAGAAATTGGCAAGTTCCACTTGTACTTTTTCTATCAAGTTTATACCCAGCAAAATCAGCATCAGAAAAATCAATTAGATCATCACATGAGTCTCTATAATACTACAAACCAATATCAATTATACAAGATAAGTATCTAATAATGCGCTTAACAGCCAACAAATGAGAATTTTTAGGATCAGACTGATATCTAGCACACATGCATACATTGAACATTATATATGGTCTACTGGAAGTCAAATATAATAAAGAGCCAATCATACCTCTATATAATTTTTGATCAAGAGATTTACCATGCTCATCTTTATCAAGTTTATAAGAGGGACTCATAGGTGTACCTATTGACATGGTAGTCTCTATCCCAAACTTCTTTAAGACTTTTCTTGTATACTTAGCTTGGTTGATGAAGATTCCTTCTTTGGTTTGCTTGATTTGGAGTCCAAGAAAGAAATTGAGTTCCCCCATCATGCTCATTTCAAACTCACCCTGCATAAACTTAGCAAACTCTTAACAAAGGATTTAATTAGTAGCACTGAAAATAATATCATCAACATAGATTTGTCTACCGATAAATCATCATTTTTCTTCTTTAGAAATAAGGTTATGTCAACATGGCCTCTAGAGAATTCATTTCCAATCAAAAACTTGCTGAGTCTTTCATACCATGCTAAGGGTGCTTACTTTAGATCGTAAAGTGCTTTGTGCAATTTATAAACATAATCAGGATGTGCATGATTTTCAAAATCAGGTGGTTGTTCTACAAAAACTTCTTCTGCTATGTAACCATTCAGAAAAGCACTTTAACATCTATTTAAAAAAGTTTGAAATTCATAAAACAGGCAAATGATAATAGTAGTCTAATTGCCTCAAGTTTAGTAAGAGCAAAGGTTTCATCAAAATCAATTCCTTCCTCCTGATTGTAGCCTTTGGCAACTAGCCTAGCTTTATTTCTAGTTACAATTCCATTTTCATCTAATTTATTCCTAAACACCCATTTTGTTCCAATGATAGAAATATTTGATGGTCTTTCTATTAATGTCCAAACATTATTTCTATCAAATTGAATTAGTTCATCTTGCATAGCATTTATTTAGTTAGGATCCTTTTCAGCATCTTCAAAACATTTTGGCTCTATTTGAGAAATAAAAGCAATATAATCACATTCATTTCTAATTGAAGATCGAGTTCTTATCCCTTTAGATGGATCACCTAGGATTAATTTCTTAGGATGTCCATGAGCATACCTCCACTCCTTAGTTAGATCTTGATGCTTTGGTGTGAATTATATGGCTTCTTCTCTTTCATATTTGTCTTGATCTTCTTCACTTTGTTGCTAGGGTTGATCTTCCAATGTTAGCTTCTTTAGGTTTTCAGTACCTGCACATGCATCAGATGTATCCTCCTTTCTAGAGGATTAGTCAGTGAACTTTTCAAAAACTACATGTATAGACTCCTCTACAACTAGGGTTCTTTTGTTAAAAATTATGTATGCCCTGCTTGATATAGATATCCTAGAAAGATATATTCATCAGACTTGGCATCAAATTTTCCAAGATTATCTTTACCATTATTTAAAATGAAACATTTATAACCAAAAACTCAAAAATACTTTAAAGTTAATTTTCTTTGATTCAAAAGTTCATAAGGAGTTTTCTTTAAAATAGGGTGAATTAAAACACGATTCAAAATATAACAAGCAGTGTTATATTTCTTCAGCCCAAAATATCTTGGCAAATCATTTTCGTAAAGCATAATGCATGCCATTTCTTCTAAAGTATGATTTTTCCTTTATACTATCCCATTCTACTGAAGTGTCCTAGGTGCAGAAAAATTATGCTTAATACCTTTCTCATTACAAAAATTTTGAAATATTGATTTTCAAATTTAGAACCATGATCACTCGTATGCAAATAACTGAAGCACCATTTTCATTAGAAATCTTTTGGTAAAACTTTACAAATACTGAAAAAGATTTATCTTTATGAGCAAGAAAGAATACCCATGTAAGCCTTGAAAAATCATCCACTATAACCAATCCATATCTCTTGCCTCCTAGACTACATGTTCTAGTTAGTCCAAAGAGATCTATATGGAGTAATTCTAATGGCCTACTAGTGGTAACAAAAACTTTAGGTTTGAAAGATGTTTTAACTTGTTTTCCAAATTGGCAAGCTTGACAAACTCTATCTTTTTAAAAACTAAGTTTTGACAAATCTTTTACTAAATCTATTTTGCAAAGTTTTGAAAGTAAGTACATACTAGCATGTCCTAGTCTTCTATGCCAAAGCCAACTAGTCTCATCTTTAGTATAATTCATTGTAACTAGGCATTCTCCAATAGGCAGGGATAGATTATCTAAATCTATCAAATAAATATTACCATGCATATTTCCAATGAAATTTACTCAATTTTTATCAGGAATAGCAATCATGCAATAAGATGATTTAAAATCAACTTGAAAACTTTTATCCCAAAATTAACTAATACTTAAAAGATAATGCTTTAAACATTCAACTAAGAGTACTTTATTAATACAAGTAAAAGGTGTGATGTGAACCTTACCAATACCAATGATTTTTCCTTTACCATTATCACCGAAGGTCACACTTCCTCCATTTATTGCTTCAAGAGAAGTGAATTGCTTCACATCTCCTGTCATGTGCCTTGAACAACCACTATCAAGATACCATAGTCTTTTATTTTTCTTGGTTGCAAGACATACCTGTAAAATAAATCAAGTTTTATTTTTAGGTACCCAAGCAAACTTGGGTCCTTTAGGGTTAGTACATAAATTGGTTCCTTTTAGAACCCAAACCTTGTCAAAAATTGATTTTTCTCATGTTACATTGAAAAGCTTTATGACCTTGTTTTTTGCATGAAAAACATGTAATACTTGATGATGCAGGAACAAAAAAAAATTTCAGATACTTTTGTTATTTTTGAGGTTTGTACCCTAATCCTGTTTTGCTAAAAATAGCTCTTTGATTGTTTAAAAGAAGATTTAGTTTTTTAGAACTATAAGTGAACTTTTCAACAAAGGATTTCATTTTATCAAGTTCATTTTTATAGTTTTTATTTTCTATTTCTAAATCTTTATTTTCTTTAAGAGATCACCATTTGAAATGATAGTTTTAGGTCTTTTCAAAACATCATTTTTCATTGTTATAGCCTTATTTTTCTTTTCTAAAACATCAAGTTTATTTTTCAATTCACTAACTTCATTTAACAAAGAATTGTTTCATATAAAAAATTATTTGCATGATTTTTTAATTTTCTATTTTTAGATAAAATCAGTTTGTAATCATGCACTAATTCATCGAAAGTATTTTTCATTTCATCAAAGGTAAAATCTACTTCAGTATCAGAAATTACCTCTTCTTGTTCTTGATGTGCCATTAAACATAGATTTGCAATTTCAGCTTGTTATTCCTTTGAGTTGGAGTCCTCACTATCACTCCAGGTTGCCATCATAGCTTTCTTCCTAAGCTTCTTCCTTGATTTCTTTAGGAGAGGATAGTCAAATTTGTAGTGTCCGGGCTTCTTGCATTCGAAGCATGTAGGTATCTCCTTTTCCTTTTCCTTTTCTTTTTCCTTTTCTTTTCCCTTCTATTTAGTTGTTTGGAACCTTTCTTGTAAGGGAACTTCCTTCTTTTCATAAATTTTCTAAATTTCCTTGCTAAAAGTGCTTCCTCACTCTCATCTTCTTATTTTTCCTTCGATTCTTCATTTGAGGATTCTTCTTGAATAGTAGACTTGAAGGCTATCCCCATTTTCTTTTTGTCCATATCCATAGATTTTTGCTTTAAATTGAGCTCATAAGTCATGAGCGATCCCACTAGCTACTCCAAGGATAATTTGTCAACATCCTTTGCTTCTTGTATGGCAGTCACCTTTGGATCCCATGAAGTTGGAAGAGACCTGAGAATTTTGTTGACAAGATCAGCATTAGACATAATTTTTCCATAAACTTCTCATGCCATTTACTATGTTTGTAAATCTAATGTACATGTCAGTGATAGATTCATTTAGTTCCATTCAGAATATTTCATAAGTGTGCACTAACATGTTTACTTTAGTATTCTTCACTTGATCAGTACCCTCATGGGTAACTTCAAGTGTATCCTATATTTTCTTGGTAGATGTGCATGTAAAATCTTATTAAACTCACTAGGATCTAATGCATAATAGAGGAGATTCATTCTTTTGCATTGATCTCGGATTGTTTAATGTCATTTCATCCCAATCCTCTTCAAGCTTTGGGATGGAAATATCATTAACAATAATCAATGGAACATAAAGACCCTTATCAATAACCTTCCATAAATTATAATCAATTGAATGCATGTAAATTCTCATTCTAGTTTTTCAATAAGTATAATTTATTTCATTGAAATATGGAGGTCTATTTGAGGCTTGTCCCTCAACTGCACTAGAACCAATAGGGGCTGCCATAGATCTTTACTTAGGGTGGTAAAATTTATACATTGAGAACAGGGCTCTGATACCACTTGTTGCCCAGTAAGCAATCCAAGAAGGGGGTTAAATTGGGTTTCTAAAAACTTAAATGCAAGTATAAAATGCTCTTAGTGAGTATGCAACATAAATATAAAAGCAATAAAAATAAGAGCAAATTAAAGAGATAAGCAATCACAAACACAGTAAGTATAGTGGTCGGTGCTTTCCAATGCACCTACATCCACTCCCCAAGACCCACTTGGAAATTCACTATAATCTCAATCGATTATAGCCAATCAATTTTTCGGGCTCACTAATCAAACCTGACTTGTTTTCATAAGGCTCACAAGTCAAATCATATTTGGTTTTCTGGGCTAACCAAGAACCTAATTGATTTTAAGGCTCACCAACAACCTTCCTTGGTTTTGCAGGCTAACCAAGAACCTAATTGGTTTTCAAAGCTAACCAACAACCTCCTTGGTTTTCTAATAGGCTAACCAAAAACCTTTACAACAAGAATAAGTTTGAAGTAAAAAAATAATGAAAGCTTTCTAATAAAAGCGGATATCTTTTTGAAGCTTTGATGTAGTGCTGGCTTCAACTTGATGAAGCCTCTATTAATGCTCAAGAAGGTTGAACTTGAATGCTCTTGAAAGCTCTTGAATGCTTGGAGACTTCTTTTTGCTTGAAGGTAGTTGCTCTCAATGAATTTGAGTGAATGCACTTGCATTTTCTTTCTCTTGATGTTCCTCTCTTAATCCTTTTGATTCTACTTGTGTTTAGATTTGATTTGAATCATTTAAATACATTTTCAAGGCCTAAAAGTTGGTTTATGGCCATTAGACATGAAAAACTAGCCGTTGGTAGCCAAGAGGAGCAAGTTCTGTATTTGAAAAACTAGCCATTACTATTTCCAGAACTTTAAGTATTGATACTTCAAGCTATGAGTCGATACTTAGGGTCAACACTTGCATTCCATGAGTCGACACCTAGTTCAAATATCTTCAATGAAGCTTTCTAGAATTCTCTGATGAGTCAACACTTACTCTGGTGAGTCGACACATTGAGTCGACACTTGACATCCATATGTCGATACTTCAGGCAAGTCTTCAACTTCAGCATGTTCTGTAACAAAAAAGTCTCATGCGATGAGCCGATTTTTGAGTCGACATTTTGAGTCGATACTTGACTGGTACGAGTCGACACTTCAATCATGCTATCTGAAAATATTTCTGCATACCGGCTTAAGTCGACACTTTCACTACCATGAGTCGACACTTGACTGAAATTTCTTCAAAAATACCTTAACTTTTGCTGAAACCAAATTATGCTAAATTCTTGTGTTCTTCTAAGCATTCTTCAACTACCAAAGTCCATTTTAAACTGATCTTTCATCCATAGTTGGGACTTTTTCATTATTTGACAATCAATCAAATTTTGTTAAATATATGAGCACCTTTTTCTATAAAAATACACTTCAAGAAAATAATTAGTACTCAACTTATACTTAAGTATTTTGCTTATCATCAAAATCAATAACGGAGTCAACAGTTTGGTCAATATGTCAGCTAATTGCATATCAGTGCACACAAATTCAAGCATAATATCATTATTTTTAACATGATTTCTGTTAAAATGATGCCTAATTTCAGTGTGCTTACTTCTAGAATGCTGAACAGGATTTCTAGTTAGATTTATACCACTAGTACTGTCATATCTTATGGGTGTCTTAGTTAATTTCATTCTAAAATCTTCAAGTTATTGCTTGATCCACAAGATTTGAGCACAACAATATCCAGCTGTAATATATTCTGCCTCACTATAGATAATGCAACTAAAGTTTATTTCTTGCTAAACTATAAGATGAAGTTCATTCCAAGAAATTGGCAAGTTTCACTTATACTTTTTCTATCTAATTTATACCCAGCAAAGCCAGAATTAGAATAGCCAATTAAATTAGTTAAAGATTCTCTAGAATACCACAGACCAATATCAATAGAACCAGATAAGTATCTAAGAATGCGCTTAACAGCCAATAAATAAAATTCTTTAGTAGCAGACTGATATCTAGCACACATGCAAATACTAAACATGATATCTGGTCTACTAGCAGTTAAGTATAGTAAAGAACCAATGATATCCCTATATAATTTTGATCAACAACTTTACCACATTCAACTTTATCAAGTTTACAAGAATGACTCATAGGTGTACCTATTGGCTTGGTATTCTCCATCCCAAACTTTCTTAAGATTTCTCTTATATATTTAGCTTGGTTGATGAAGATTCCTTCTTTAGTTTTCTTAATTTGGAGTCAAAAGAAGAACTTTAGTTCACTCATTATACTCATCTCAAACTCACCCTGCATAAGCTTGGCAAACTCTTGACAAAGTGATTCATTAGTAGCACCAAAAATGATATTGTCAACATAAATTTGTACTACTAATAGATCATCATTTTTCTTTTTTAGAAATAATGTAGTATTAACATGGCCTCTAGAGAATTCATTCTCAATCAAAAATTTGCTAAGTCTTTTATACCATGCATGAGGTGCATATTTTAAATCATAAAGTACTTTGTGCAATTTGAAAACATAATCAGGATGTGCATGATTTTTAAATCTAGGTGGTTGTTCAACAAAAAAATCTTCAGCTAAATAACCATTTAAAAATATACTTTTAGCATCCATTTGAAAAAGTTTAAAGTTCATAAAATATATAAATGCTAAAAGTAATCTAATAGCTTCATGTCTAGCTACTAGTGCAAATGTTTCATTAAAATCAATTCCTTCTTCTTAATTATAATCTTAGCCTTGTTTTTAATAATTATACCATTTTCATCCAGTTTGTTTCTATATACCCATTTTGTGCCAATAATTAAAACATTAGATGGTCTTTTTATTAGAGTCCAATATTTGTTTCATTCAAATTGATTTATCTCATCTTGCATAGCAATTATCCAATTAGGATCTTATCAGCTTCTTCAATACATTTAGGTTCAATTTAAGAAACAAAAGCAATATAATCACATTCATTTCTAATAGATGATCTAGTTCTTATCCCTCTCGATGGATCTCCTAAGATCAATTCCTTAGGATGTCCATGAGCATACCTCCACTCTTTAGATAGATCTTTGTGCTTTGATGAGGATCTTGTGATTTCTTCTCCATCCTTCTTGTTTTGATTTTCTTCATTTTCTTTGGAATGGGGATCATCCAAAGTCAACTTCTTTAGACCTTCAGCACCTACATAAGCATCAGAAGTATCCTTTTTTCTAGAGGATTTGTTAGTAGATTCTTCAAATACTACATGCACTAATTCTTTTACAAGCAGTGTTCTTTTATTAAATACTCTGTACACCTTGCTTGATGTAAAATATCCTAAAAAGATACTTTCACCAGACTTGGCATCAAATTTTCCTAAATTATCTTTTCCATTATTCAAAACAAAGCATCGGCATCCAAAAACTCAAAAATATTTCAAAGTAGGTTTTCTTTGTTTCCAAAATTCATAAGGATTTTTTTTAAAGTAAGTCAAATTAAAACATGATTTAAAATATAACATGCAGTATTAATAGCTTCTGCCAAAAATATCTTAGAAGATCATTTTTAGAAAGTATTGTGCATGCCATTTCTTCTAAAGTATGATTTTTTCTTTCTACCACCCTATTTTGTTGAGATGGTCACTACGAATACATACAACTAAAGTATCTTTTTTATTTGAAACTTTTTGATAAAACTTTAAGAATGCTAAAAAATGATTCATCTTTATGAGCTGAAATAAAATCCATATAAAACGAGAGAAATCATCCACTATAAGTAATCCATATCTTTTGCCTCCTAGGCTTGCTATCCTAGTTGGTCCAAAGAGATCCATATGGAGTAGCTCTAATGGCTTAGAAGTTGAAACAAAACCTTTTGGTTTGAAACAAGTTTTTGCTTGTTTTCAAAATTGACATGCTTCACATATTTTATCTTTTTTAAAACTAAGTTTTGGTAAATCTCTTACAAAATCCTTTTTACATAATTTTGAAAGAAGATGCATGCTTGCATAATCTAATCTACGATGCCAAAACCAACTAGTCTCACTAATAGTAGAATTCATAGCAACTAGGCATTCACCATCATGTAAAAGTAAATTGTCAAAATCAACAACATAGATGTTACCATGCCTATTTCCAATGAATTTCACTTTATTACATTCAGGACTAGCTACCATGTAAACAGATGA
The DNA here is from genome assembly GCA_021397845.1 of Areca catechu. Taxonomy (NCBI): domain Eukaryota; kingdom Viridiplantae; phylum Streptophyta; class Magnoliopsida; order Arecales; family Arecaceae; genus Areca; species Areca catechu. The sequence continues at coordinate 140,913,221 of CM038051.1, read as the reverse complement.
TTCAAAAATAACTTTAAAGCCTTTGTCACAAAATTGACTAATACTAAGCAAGTTATATTTCAATCCTTCAACTAACAAAACATTTTCAATATATGTAGAAGGGGAGATGTAAACTTTACCGATACCGATGATTTTTTTTTTACCGTTATCTCCAAAAGTTACACTCCCTCCATTTAGTGCCTCAAGAGAGGTGAATTGCTTCACATCTCCTGTCATGTATCTTGAGCAACCACTATCGAGATACCATAATATTTTCTTTTCTTTGGTTGCAAGACACACCTGCAAAACAAATTAAGTTTTGATTTTAGGAACCCAAGCCATCTTGGATCTTTTAGGGTTAGCATTAAGAGTGATTCCTTTTGGAACCCAAATTTTTCTAGAATTATTTATCTTTCTAATATCACATTGATATGCTTTATGACCTAACTTTTTGCAAGAATGACATGTAATACAAGATGATGCAGGTATGAAAAAAATTTTGAAATATTTTTGCTATTTTTGAGGTCTAAAACCTAAACCTGCTTTATTGAACATAGCTCTTTGATTATTCAAAAGTAAATTTAATTTTTCAAAATTGTAAGTAAGTTTTTCAACAAAGGTTTAACTTTTTCAAGTTCATTTTTGAATTTCTGATTTTCTTCCTCAAGGTCTTTATTGTTCTTTAAAAGCTCATTGTTTGAAATGATGACTTTGGATCTTTTCAAAACTTCAATTTCCATTGATAAAGAATTGTTTTGTTTTTGTAAAACATCAATCTTAGTTTTTAGATCATATTTTCATTTGAAAGATTATTATTTTCTTGAGAAAATGAGTTTGTATACTTTTTCAACTTCTTATTTTCAATCTTTATCAATTTGTAATCATGCATAAGCTCATCAAAGGCATTTCTAAGTTCATCAAATGTAAAATCAATTTCAAATTCCGATTGTACCTCTTCTTCTTGTGCCATAAAGCAAAGATTGGCGACTTCATTTTGTTCTTCTTCTGAGCTGGAGTCCTCACTGTCACTCTAAGTTGCCATCATTGCCTTCTTTCTAAATCTTCTTTTAGACTTCTTTAGGAGACGACAATCATACTTGTAATGTCTGGTTTCTTGCACTCAAAGCATATTGGTAGTTCCTTCTCCTTATCCTTTTCTTTTTTTTTGCTTTCCTTTTTCCTTACTTGGTTGAGCCTTCTTTTTGTAAGAAAATTTCTTCTTCTTCATAAACCTTCTGAATTTCTTTGCGATGAGAGCCTCTTCATCATAATTCTCTTCTTTTTCAGATTCATCACTCGAAGACTTATCTTGTGTTCTAGACTTGAAAGCTATAGTCTTTTTCTTCTTATCCAAGTCCATTGCTTTCTGCTTCAAGTTCAACTCATATGTCATGAGTGAACCAATGAGTTGCTCCAATGGAAGTTTCTCAACATCTTTGGCTTCTTGGATTATCATCACTTTAGGATCCCAAGATGTTGGAAGTGACCTGAGAATTTTATTTACAAGGTCAGCATTAGTCATATTCTTACCAAGACTTCTCATGCCATTCATAATATATGTAAATCTGGTGTACATATCAGTAATAAATTCATTAGGCTCTATTCTAAATATTTTATAAGTATGTACAAGCATATTAACTTTAGTATTTTTTACTTGATCGGTACCCTCATAAGTAACCTCAAGTGTATCCTATATTTTCTTAGCAGAGGTGCATGTAAAAATTTTATTGAATTCACTAGGATCCATTCACAATAGAGTAGATTCATTGCCTTAGCATTGATCTTGGATTGTTTAATATCATTTTCATCCCAATCCTCTTCAAGTTTTGGGATGGAAACACCATTAACAATGATTGAGGGAATATGAGGACCTTTATCTACACCTTTCCATAGATTATAATCAATTGAATGCATATAGATTCTCATGCATATTTTCTAATACATGTAATTAGTGCCATTAAAGTAAGGAGGTCTATTTGAGGCTTGTCCCTCAACTATACTAGAATCAAGTGGGGCTGCCATAGATTTTTACTCAAGGTGGTTGACCTATAAACTGAGAACATGGCTCTGATACCACTTGTTACCCAGTGATGCAAGCCAAGAGGGGGTTTGAATTGGGTTTCAAAAACTTTAAACAAGTATGTGCTAATTAAAAGACAATTCAAGTGCTAGTGTAGAACAAGTGTTGTGTGCTCTTCTAGAGTATACGGTAGAAAAAAGATAAGTAAATGCACTAATGTTGACCCCATAAGTGATTTTGATGATAACCAAACATTGGAGCATGTACATTTATTACTAACAACTCTTTAAGTGTTTTACAAGCTTTTGTAGGAAGAATTAATTATTCAAACTTCAACTCCTATATCTTTGTTTCTTGTTTGAGTTGTGTTGTAATTTATTTTTGTAAAGAAGAACCCAATGAAAAAGCTAAGAAAAAATCATGTAAAAAAGGGTTACTTCTGTATGTGTGTGCCTTAGAATTAATTTGAGTTGGTATGATTGAAAAGTTGTAAGAGTGTTGATAAGAGTTTTTCTTTGAGTTCAATTATAAAAATCTTGAAGAAGATACTCGAGCCGACCCAGCATGTTGAAGAGCCGACTCTACTTCATGGCACGCAGCAAGGATTCTGGTACGTGGCAATCCGAGCCAACTTGAAGGTAACCAAGCTAACTCCAATGAATCCGAGTCGACTGGAATTTGTCCGAGCTGACTCTTCCAGAGTCCAATTTTTGAATATCTCTAAGAACAGCCAGGTGAGCCGACCCGAACCAGAAAGAGCCGACTCTGCCAGACTAATTTCGAAGACCTGAGAAAGAGAGCCACTCAAACTGCATCGAGCTGATCCTTCCAAAGTAATGTTTGCAGAACCTGAGAAGAAGAGCCGACCCAAGCTAAAAGGAGCTGACTCCTCAAGTTCAAGTTTTTCGAAGATATAAGTTCGAGCCAACCCAAGATACAAAGAGCCGACTCGTCCAGAGTGAAGTTTTTCACCCTAAGACAAAGAACCGACTGCACTGAAGATTTGGTGACTCGACCTATCGACTCAAAGGATTCGAGCCGACTCGAAGGAATCTGAGTCGACTCAAACATCACTTTCAGGTATCCAACAGCTAGTTCCAAAATTTATTTTTGAATGCCAAAAGGTGCTCCAATGGTCATAAACCACTTCCCAACATTCTATAATGGCTAGAATTGCCTTGAAGTGATGGAAGATCATATATTTGAGAGATTTGAACTTCTTTCAAGAAAGAGAGATTTGAAAAAAGTTCTTCAAAGTTTAGAGAGCTACATTGAATATTCTACTTACCAAAAGGAGAAAGAGCACAAGAGCATTCAAGCAAGCTTTCAAGTCTTCACCAACTCTGATCTGAAGCTTGAAGCAATTTTAGAAGAAGCCACTGAAGCAATTAAAGCTCATTCAAGTGCAAGTCAAGTGGACTTCTACCAAGCTGCACCGGTAACTATCCGATAAATTGAGTTTGTCGTTTAGTGTTGCATTTGCTAAAATTCTTTTTCTGAATTGTTGTTGGGTTATTGGTGAGCCCGGTTGAAAAATCAAATAGGTTCTTGGTGAGCCTTGATAAAAACCAAGTGTTGAATTATTGGTGATCCTGGTAAAACCATGTTAGGTTTCTTTGGTGAGCCTGTTCAAAACTAAAGGATATTGGGTTTTCTTTGGTGATCCCGTTAAAACCAAATTGTAGAGGTTTTGGATTGTGATCCTGCAAAACAATCCAACTATATTCGGGTCTGAATATAGTGGAAATCCCAAGTTGTATCTTGGGTAGTGGATGTAGGAGCTGAATTGCTCTGAACCACTATAAACCTTGTGTGTTTGTATTGTGATTCTCTGATTTCTTTTAGCTTCTGCATTTAATTTTTAATCACAACACAACACTTTGAAAAAAAATTTTAATTTCACATTATCTGCGCCAAGTTTTTAAATTTCTAATTCACCCCCCTCTTGGATAGCCACTTGGGCAACAACTAGTATCAGAGCAGTGTCTTTGATTATACTAGAGTAAAGATTGATGGCTCATCCAATGAGTACGTCCTTAGCAGAAGGCCAATCAACTAATAGACCTCCACTCTTCACAGGCACAAATTATTCTTATTAGAAAGCAAGAATGAAAATTTATATACAAGCTGTTGATTTTCAATTATGGAATGTCATTCTTAAAGGGTCACATGTTTCTATGATTAAAATTGATGGCATGGATGTCCCTAAGCCTGAAAAGGATTGGGATGAACACGACATGAAATTAAGGGAATCGAATGCCAGCCATAAACTTGCTTTACTGTGCTTTGGATAGTAATGAGTTTAATCGAATTTCCACTTGCTCTTTAGTAAAAAAAAATTAGGATAAACTTGAGGTGACCCAAGAAGGAACTTCTCAAGTGAAAACTTCAAAGATTAATCTTTTAGTGCATAATTATGAATTGTTTAAAATGGAGCCTGATGAAAATATCTCTGCCATGTACACTAGATTTATAAATATTATTAATGGTTTGAAAAGTCTTGGCAGGGTATACTCAAATGCTGATTTAGTACAGAAGATATTGAGATCACTTCCTGATAAATGGGATCCTAAAGTTACTGCCATCCAGAAAGCTAAATATTTGAATACTTTATCAATGGATGAACTAATGGGTTCTCTCATCACACATGAATTGGCCATGAAGCATAGAATGGATGATGATCAGAAAAAGAAGAAAACAATTGCATTCAAGGCTACATTAGAATCAAAGGATGATGAAGAGATGGAAGATGACTCTACCTCCTCTAAAGATGATCTTGAAGATGAAGACATTGCAATGGTCGTGAGGAGATTCAAAAAGTTTATGAAAAAGAAGAAAGGTAGATACAACAAAAAATTTCATAAACGAGGAGAACATTCAAAAAAAAAGGACAAGGACAAAGAGAAAGAAAAGGAACAAGTCCCCACCTGCTATGAATGTAAGAAATCGGGGCACATTCATCCGGACTATCCACTAATTAATAAATTTTTCAAAAAAAAAAAAAAGAAAGCGATGGTTGCCACGTGGAGCGACAGTGAAGACTCCACTACAATTGAAGAAGAAAAGACCACAAAAATAGCTAACTTATATCTAATGGGTCTCGAGGATGAGGTAACTTCTCCCGATACTCAAATTGAATTCATATTTGATGAGTTAAATTCCGCATTTCATGATCTTTTATCTGAATTTAAAAATGTAGGAGTAAAGATTAGATCATTAAAGCATATCAATGATTCTTTACTAAAAGAAAAAGAGGACATTTTAGAAAAGAATGTTTTATTATAGAAAGAACTTCATAACTTTTCTGAAAATTGTAATGTGTTGAAAATTGAAAACAGTGAGTTTCATGTTAAAAATAATATTCTGTTGAAAGAAAATAATGAGCTGAAAAAGGAGGTTGAAAAACTCAAGCCACTTGTTAAAAAACTAACTTTATCTTCTAACAAGCTTTAGTTGATTATTAAAAATCAAAGAATTTTTGGTAATAAAGCTGGAATAGGTTTTAATACTTCAAATTCAAATTTTATTTCAGCAACTACATTTGTGAAACAAAAAGATTTTGTTCCCAAGCCTACTTCTCAAAAAGCTTTTGTAACAAAATGTTCTACTTCCACTTCAAAAACCACTTTGTATGTTCCAAAAAATTCAATTACAAAACCTATTATTTCTGCACTTCATGCATCTAGAATTTCAAAGTATAAATCATTTCAAAATTCTAAAATCAGATGTTTTGCTTGCAAAGAACTACGACATAAAGCTTTCAACTGTAATACTATTAGAAACGTCCATAATAGATCAAGAAAAATTTGGGTTCCCAAAGGAACAACATCGGCTAACCTGCAAGGACCCAAGTTAGCTTGGGTACCTAAAAGAACTCCTTGATTTTCTTGTAGGAATGTCTTGTAGCCCAGAATTGAAGAAAAGATGGTATCTCGATAGTGGCTATTCAAGGCATATGACAGGTGACAAGGATCAGTTCATCACCCTAGAAATGAAAGAAGGAGGTATGGTTACTTTTTGAGACAATGGCAAAGGGAAAATAATTAGAATTGGTAAGATTAAAATAATCCCTTATACTTTCATTGAAAATGTATTGCTAGTAGATAAGTTAAAGCACAATTTATTAAATATTATTCAATTATGTGATAAAGGCTTCAAAGTTAAATTCGAATCATTTATATATATAGTAACAAACTCTCTTGATTCTAGTAGTAAATTCATTGGACATAGACTTGGAAATATCTATGTGATAGATCTAAATGATCTAGCCATTACTAGTAGTTCCAGTTTAGTTGCAATGAATGCTGAGACCAAAGAATCTTGTTTATTATGGCATAAAAGATTAGGTCATGCTAGCATGCATACTATTGCCAAGTTGATTTCCAAAAATCTTATTAGAGGCATGCTTAAGTTTAAAGTTGATTTTGATCATGTTTGTGATGCATGCCAAATGGATAAACAAACTATGGGGAGATTTAAATCCAAAAATATGATTTCAACTTCTAGACCTCTATAATTACTTCACATGGATTTATTTGGATCAACTAGGACAACAAGCCTAGGAGGTATGAAATATGCCCTTGTGATTGTAGATGATTTTTTCAGATTTACATAGGTTTTGTTTATTGCTCACAAAGATAAAACTTTCAAAATGTTTAGAAAATTTCACAAAAAGGTTTCAAATCAAAAAAATCTTTCAATAATTTCAATTAGGAGTGATCATGATACTGAATTTGAAAATTAATTTTTTGATAATTATTGCACTGAAAACGGCATTGATTACAACTTCTCGCTCCTAGAACACCATAATAAATGGTGTTGAAGAAAGAAAAATAGGACTTTGGAAGAAATGGCCCAAACAATGTTATGTGAAGGTAATCTTCCAAGGTACTTTTGGGCAGAAGCAATGAACAATGCTTGTTATATTTTAAACCGCATTTTGATCCATCCTATTTTGAAGAAAACCTCCTATAAGCTTTGGAATGAAAAGAAATCCAACATAAATTACTTTCATGTGTTTGGATGCAAATGCTTTATGCTTAATAATGGAAAGGAGAATCTAGGAAAATTTGATGCTAAATCTAATGAAGCAGTTTTTCTTGGTTATTCACTACATAGCAAAGCATACAGGATATTTAATAAAAGGACTCTTACTGTTGAAGAGTCAGTGCATGTTATCTTTGATGAAACTAACCCTTCACCATCTAGAAAAGATGAGTGTATTGACAATGATGCAGGTACTATTCAAAAAGAGATGGAAGATATGAGTATTCAAGAAAGACCAATTGAAGAAGGAAAAGAAATGGTAAGTAAGGATCATACCGATTTGCCAACTGAATGGAGGTATGCTACTTCCCATCCTAAAAAATTAATTATTGGTGATCCTTCACAAGGTATTAGGACTAGGTCTGCACATAGGACTGCACATGACTACCTAGTCTTTGTATCACAAATAGAGCCTCACACTTTAGAAGAAGCAGAAAATGACCCAAACTGGATGTTAGCTATGCATGAAAAATTGAACCAGTTTGAAAGAAATAAGGTTTTGACACTAGTTGATAGACCAAAAGACCACCCAATCATAGGAACCAAATGGGTCTATAGGAATAAATTAGATGAACAAGAAAATGTCATAAGAAAAAAGCTAGATTAGTGGTTAAGGGATATAGTCAAGAATAAGGTATTGATTTTGATGAAACCTATGCACCCGTAGCAAGACTAAAAGTTATTAGATTACTTCTTGCATCTGCTTGCTACATGAATTTTAAACTTTTTCAAATGGATGTAAAAAGTGCATTTTTAAATGGTTTTATCGCTGAACAAGTTTTTGTAGAACAACCACCAGGTTTTGAAAATCATGCTTTTCCAAACCATGTGTTTAAAGTTAATAAAGCTTTATATGGTTTGAAATAAGGCCCTAGAGCCTACTATGATAGACTTAGCACTTTCTTAATTTAAAATAATTTTTTAAGAGGAAATGTTGATAAAACTCTTTTTATCAAAAAGAAAAATAATGATATATTAGTTATACAAATTTATGTGGATGATATTATATTTGATGCAACTAATAAAAATTTTTGTGAAGAATTTGCTAAGCTAATGCAGGAAGAATTTGAAATGAGCCTTATGGATAAACTTAATTACTTCCTCAGACTTTAAGTAAAGCAAACAAAGGAAGGGATCTTCATTAACCAAGCCAAATACACCAAGGAAATAATCAAGAAGTTTGGTATGGAGACGAGTAAAAAAATGAGCACACCCATGAGCCCATCTTGCAAATTGGACAAAGATGAAAATGGATCCAATGTTGACCAAAAGCTATTTAGAGGTATGATCGGATCCATATTATATTTAACTGCAAGTAGATCGGATATCTTGTATAATATATGTGTATGTGCAAGATTTCAATGTAATCCTAAAGAAACACATATGCTTGCTGTTAAAAGAATATTAAGATATTTGAAAGGTACAAGTAATCTAGGTCTTTGGTTTTCAAAAGAATCATCTCTGAACTTAATCAAATTTTCTGATGCTGATTATGTTGGTTTTAAAGTTGATAGAAAGAGCACTAGTGGTACATGTCAATTTCTAGGATTGAATTTAATCTCATGGCACTGTAAGAAACAAAACTCGGTAGCACTTTCTACTACTAAGACAGAGTATGTTGCTGCAGGGAGTTATTGTGTACAAGTGTTATGGATTAAACAATAATTATAAGACTTTGGTGTTACACAATACAAAATTCCTATTAAGTGTGATAACAAAAGTGCTATAAATTTAACCAAAAATCCTATTCAGCATTCTAGAACTAAGCACATAGAGATTAGACACCATTTTATTAGAGACCATGTTCTGAATGGTCACATTGAACTAGAATTTATCCCTACTGAAAAATAATTAGCTAACATTTTTACAAAGCCACTAAATTAGGATAGGTTTGAATTGCTTAGAGGAGAATTAGGGCTTTGTGATCCTTTCTAGATTTAAATAACCTGATTTCCTTTAAAACTAAGGATGAATTATCTAGAAAACCTCCTACATTTATTTATGATTATTGAGCAACTTTTCTTGGACTTTCATTTTATCAAATTCTATATCATAATCATTTAATTTTTCTGTGGAAAGTTTCTGTTCGAGTTGACTCGAGCAATCTTGCTCTAGTCGAGCCGGCTCGAATGTCTGAGTTCTCTGCCTATTGCTCTGGTCGAGCCGACTAAGTCTTTGCCTAGCCGACTCGATGTTCTGATTTTTTGAGTTCGCTCTGGTTGAGCCAACTCGAATATTTCTAGGGTTGAGTGAGCCAACTCGAAAGTCAGGAAATCACTATTTAAGTAGTTCCGAGCTATATTTTCCTGTACTTCGCTCCTTTTATTTTACTTCAAACACACTCTACTCCTCTCGGAGACTTTACCAAACTCCCAAAATTCATTCCCTAGAACCTAAATTTCCAAAATTCTATGGTAATGGCTTCTCAAAGATTTGCAATGAAGATTCTTCAAGTTGGTGAGTCAAGTGCATTCAGTGAAGATGCAAAAGAGAAAAGAGAAAAGAGGAAAAGGTATGCTCCTATGCAAGATGAAGAAGAAACTCCTTCTCCTCTCGGACAGATTATCTTAATGGCCAACCGGCCTATCACTTGCAGAAGAAGAATAGATTTCTCCTTCCTAGAAAAGATGGAAAAGAAGATCAGATGACGGATAGAAAGTCAGGGCTGGCAACATTTCTGTTCTTTGGACATCTTAACCTATCCCTCACTAGTACGGATCTTCTATGAAAATATTGTTCTTCAAGAATTTCATTTGGAATCAATAGTCAAGGGAATCAAGATCATCGTAGTGAAGAAAAGTTGGGCAATTTGTTGCAAATGCCAACGGACAGTGCCACTGAACTTACTTTACCGGATAAAGAACACATATTAAAGCTCATTTTGGAGAAAGAAGACGTGAGCTCCGTTTAGCATGTTCAAGCAAACTTACTGTCGAAGGAAATGAGGCTTCTACACAATATGGTCAGTAGAGTTTTTCTTCCTTGGACTGATCGCTTTGACTGGGTCAGCGAGAAAGACATGACCTTTATGGAACATCTAATAGAAGAAAAGCCTCTCAATCTTCCCTACATAATGATGATTCAAATGGCTGAAGTAGCCAGAAAAATCAAAGCCTGCCTACCTTACGGTATGGTCTTCACTCTATTGTTTGAAGAAGCTGGAGTTGACTTAATTAATGAGATAGGCAAGCCACTGCATCACTTTGACACCTACTCCTTTAATTCACTGAAAAGAATGGGTTATAAACTATAGGAAGGAATTTGAACAAAGAAAGTGTCTAGTCAGGTTGCTGCTACTTATTCAGAGGATGATGAAGCTACTACTGTTGAAGAAAGATATGAAGGTACAATGATTACTCCATCCAACCTCAAAAAGCTAATATTTCAGAAGATGGAAATAATTTCAAGTTCATTGACAGATCACATGAACTCTATAATTAATGAAATGAAAAATACAGTGAATACAAGCTTGCAAGAAATGAGATCTGAACAGAAGCTTCACCAAGAAAAAATTGAAAAGGAAATTGAAGATTTTAAAGAAGAGATCAGAAGCATCCTGCTACAATCACGAAAAAAAATAATCATTACTGAAGATGCTCCTGAATAGATCTTCAAAGAGTCACTTGAAACTCCTACTTCTATTCCTTCATCTAATCTTCCCACAATTAAACCTAAACCTGTTGAGACCAAGAAGAAACCTAAAACCAAGAATACTAAGACTTTTAGAGCCCCTGTTAGAACTAGGTTCTGGGATTTAAGGTTTAAACCCCTGAAAACTAAGACCTCTGATAAGGTTATAGAGGTAGGCTCCTCTTCTTCTAGTGGAGAAGAAGAAGAATAGTTTATTTGGCTAGTCTTTTGGTTGTAATTATGATCTTGTTAATATTTTACTTTTATAATATGAATGTATTTTTCTTTTACTTTGTATGGCATATCTTTCAATGAAATTAAAGATCTTTTGTGATGATAAGTTATTCTTTCAATGCTTTGATACAACTATGATGAATTTTAATTAGAATTTCCAATTTGACAAAGTGAAATTATCTCAAACAAATATTAAAGACTTTCTCAATCTATTTCAAAATCTAATCTTTATTTGAAATCACCTTTTGATTGATTGACAAAAATGGGGAGAAATGCATTGTTACGAAAATTCTGAAATGTGAGAATTGGGAGAAGTATGTTGGAGAAATGTGTTGTCATGAAAATTCTCTTATATATGTTGAGGTTCCTACAAATCGTTCTTAAAGTACTTAAAAAGAATGAAAAAGGGGGAGCACAAAAGTGATAGTATTCAAATGAACCTAATGCTTAATTACTTTAAAACCTAGAGAAAGGGGGAGATTTTCTTGAATGGTTTTGCTCTTATTGCTACTTAATCTTAATGATCTGATTGCTATTGCCCAACAAATTGATATTAATTCTGTCAATTTTTTTCAAAACTCTGATACTCCATGTTTTGTACTAATTATAATATTATGAAGCATGAAAAGTTTGATACCTTGATGATATACAATAATATCATCTCTTGAGCTCTGATACTTATTTACAAACCTAATTAGCTCTGATACATGCGAATATTTAACTTTCAAATACTTTTATACATGTAAAGCGTAAAGAATATTTCATGCCCAGTGTTTTGTCATTATCAAAAAGGGGAGATTGTTGATCCCATAAGTGATTTTGATGATAACCAAACATTGGAACATGTATATTTATTACTAATAACTCTTTAAGTGTTTTATAAGTTTTTGTAGGAAGAATTAATTGTTCAAACTTCAACTCCTACACCTTTATTTCTTGTTTAAGTTGTGTTGTAATTTGTTTTCGTAAAGAAAAACCCAATAAAAAAGCTAAGAAAAAATCATGTAAGAAAAGGTTACTTCTGTATGTGTGTGCCTAGAATTAATTTGAGTTGGTATGATTGAAAAGTTGTAAGGGTGTTGGTGAGAGTTTTTCTTTGAGTTCAATTGTAAAAATCCTAAAGAAGATACTCGAGCCAACCCAACATGTTGAAGAGCTGACTCTACTTCATGGCACGCAGCAAGGATTCTGGTATGCAGCAATCCGAGCTGACTCGAAGGTAATCGAGCCAACTCCAGTGAATCCGAGTCAACTGGAATTTGTTCGAGTCGACTCCTCCAGAGTCCAGTTTTTGAATATCTCTGAAAATAGCCAGGCAAGCCGATCCGAACTAGAAAAAGCCGACTCTGCCAGGCCTAATTTTGAAGACCTGAGAAAGCTAACCGACCCGAACTACATCGAGTCGACCCTTCTAGAGTAATGTTTTCAGAACCTGAGAAGAAGAGCCGACCCAAGCTGAAAAGAGCCAACTCCTCGAGTTCAAGTTTTTCGAAGATATAAGTTCGAGCTGACCCGAGCTACAAAGAGCCGACTCATCTAGAGTGAAGTTTTGCATCCTGAGACAAAGAGCTGACTGCACTGAAGATTTGGTGACTCGTCTAGAGTTAAGTTTTGTACCATGAGACAAAGAGCCAACTGCACTGAAGATTTGATGACTCGACCTATCAACTCGAAGGATCCGAGCCGACTCGAACATCGCTTTCAGGTATCCAACAGCTAGTTCCAGAATTTATTTTTGAATGCCAAAAAGGTGCTCCAACGGTCACAAACCATGTCCCAACGGTCTATAATGGCTAGAATTGCCTTGAAGTGATGGAAGACCATATATTTGAGGGATTTGAACTTCTCTCAAGAAAGAGAGATTTGAAAATTTTTTTTCAAAGTTTAGAGAGCTGCATTGAATATTCTACCTACCAAAAGGAGAAATAGTACAAGAGCATTCAAGCAAGCTTTCAAGTCTTCACCAACTCTGATCTGAAGCTTGAAGCAATTTTAGAAGATGCCATTGAAGTAATTCAAGCTCATTCAAGTGCAAGTCAAGTGGACTTCAATCAAGCAGCACCGGTAACTATCCGACAAATTGAGTTTATCATTTAGTGTTGCATTTACTTTAATTCTTTTTTTGAATTATTGTTGGATTATTGGTAAGCCTGGTTGAAAAACCAAATAGGTTCTTGGTGAGCCTTGATAAAAACCAAGTGTTGGGTTCTTGGTGATCCTGGTAAAACCAAGTTAGGTTTTTTTGGTGAGCCTGTTCAAAACCAAAGGGTGTTGGGTTTTCTTTGGTGATTCCATTAAAACCATAGTGTAGAGATTTTGGATTATGATCCTGCAAAACAATCCGACTATTTTCGGGTGTGAATATAGTGGAAATCCCAAGTGATATCTTGGGTAGTGGACGTAGGAGCTGGATTGCTCCAAATCACTATAAACCTTGTGTGTTTGTATTGTGATTCTCTGATTTTTTTTAGCTTCTGTATTTAATTTTTAATCACAACACACAACACTTTGAAAAGGAATTTTAATTGCACATTATCTACATTAAATTTTTAAATTTCCAATTCACCCACCTCTTGGGTAGCCACCTGGGCAACAACTAAAAGTAAGAGCAAGTGACGAGAGAATAAGCAACCACAAATATCAAGAAGTATAGTGGTTCAGTGCATACCAAGGCACCTACATCCACTCCCTAAGCTTCCATTGAAAATTTATTATAATCACTCTTGATTACAGTCGATTAGTTTTTCGGGCTTACTAATCAAAACGTAACTTATTTTTACCGAGAATACAAGTCAAAACCCTTTGATTTTGATGGGGAACAGATGGGTAGGATCTTTGGTGAGCCTAGAAGTCACCTAAATTAGGGTACTATTTTTTTTGGTATTTTTTTTTCTAGGGATGGAGAAGGAATAGTGGGGATGAAGGACAGGGATCTGGATCTCATGGACTTTGGGACTCACCCTAACGAAGAGACCTCTCACCTCTATGGCATTACACCCTCCTCGATACTTGGAGGTGCTAGGTTGAATCTCAAAGGTCATGAGGGGTTAAAGAAAATGGGTTGGGAAGGGGGATAACTAGGGTCTCACATCCATGCCCGAAGGCAAGAAGAATCACTCTTCTAAAAACTCAAATTTTTTCTTCAAATACTATTTTTTACAAAGGACTGAGGGTGGTATTTATAGACCTGTCCAACCCTCATTTGAATTTGAATACAGGATAAAAAGATAAAGATGATTCAAATTCAAATATAAGATAGGATAAAATAAGCCTATCCATATCTCAATCCTAACCAACCAAATGCTAATTCAAATTTCAATCAAAAGATAAATCCTAAATAAATATTATTCAAATTTAAATTTATTTGCTGCTCAGGATTAGGGCTGCTCCGAGATCAGTGCTTTGCTCCAAATCCCATCATTTCTCTGAGGTGGGGAGAACTCGACTCTATCGAGTCAGGATTAGGGGGATGTTGGTGAAACCAAATCCAATCAATCAAAGGGGCACTGCTCTGAGATCTGTTCGGCTTCGAAAATCATACAACATTGAAAATCATGCAACACTGAAATCCGTAAAGCTTTGAGGATCATGCACGTTGAAGTCGGCAACAAGATGGGCAACTGCTTTGAGAAATGTGCACTGCATTCATGTTCATGCCGATCCTCCTTGGGCTTTCAATCCGTGGAACAAAGGATGTGTGCTGGTGGTCTTGGAGAGGAAAACATCACCGGAATGGAAGATTCCAGGAAGGTTGGTTGACGGTGGCACAAGAAGTGGGTGGCACTGAGCGGAGATGGGGGAAAACTTTATCTCGGTGGAGAAAGCCAGCGGAGGATGCCACTTGGTTGCTGATGTTGGTGGACAGAAAGCAGGGTAGTGGTGGCGTGCGATGTCGATCTAAGGGGTTGAGGACGTCGATGGTCAGGCGGCTGCTGGGTGTTGACGATTGATGGCTGCTGGGTGGGTGAGAAGACGGTGGTGCTATTGCCAGAGGAGGTGGGAGATGCGGTGGGCCTAGATGGCGAGGAAGAAGGTGGAGCTGGGGAGTGCCACGGTAGAAGCAGGTCATTGATTGCTAGATAGAGCAAGGAGGGGTTTCAGTGGCGTCGAATAGCCTTGGTTGATTTGGTCTGGAGGGGGGCGATCAGATGAGGCCGGTGCTGGTGTGGCGAAATCGACGACGATGTCGGGCTTCACGGGAGGCAGAGAAGAGGGGGGGCTCGGCCTGGGATTGTACGGCGGAGGAAGGGAGGGATCCAGAGAGGTTGGGCGACCGAAGGAGTCCTTCGTTGGGGAAGCTCTCGATGAGGCAAACCATGGTGCGGGCCGGCGAGGTCCAGACGTCTGTGAGGGGGTCGGCAGTGCTCACCGTCAGCGATGCCGGCTGGGGCGATGAAGAGGAGCCAGTTGGGTGGATTCTGGTGGAGAGGAGAGAGAGGGGGTGCTGGAGGAGCGAGCCGGAGAGGACGATGATGGTGGTGGTGTCATCACCGGCGGCGGCATCCTGGGAGCGGGAGAGGTCAACCAGGTTGGTCTTCGCTGCTTTCAAAAGACAAGTCCGGTGGAGCTTCATGCGGGCCTTTTTTCGTCGTTTCTTGTCTGTGGGCCTGAATCCTTTCCTTCAAGATCTTACTCTTCTCGAAATTAGCCTTTTGTTTCAAAGCTTTTTCCTCATGAAAACAGCGGTCCAACTTTATCTTCAGTTTAGTACATTGTCCAAAGAATTTTGTAATAGGATGGTCTACATGGAACTTTGAAACTGTTCAATGATCTCTGCACACATCGGATGCCTGTGCAAAGTTAGAGGAGGGTGCAGTTCTCAGATGCAGTGAAACCCTAGAAATGTCAATGGATGGGAAATCTGTCAAGAACTTAGCAGAAGAGATGTCGAGGATGATCACAAGCTGGAGGAAAGGATGATGGCGAGCGGCAACCGACTTTGATTGGAAATTCAACGAGACGAGGGTCCGCCGGCTTTGATTGGCGAATGGCGAGTGCCAACCGGTGGCGGCACGACTCAAGGGGAAGGCTCGGGCAAGGGACCAAAGTCAAAGTGTAGGGAGAGGAGACGAAGACAGAACGGGAGAAGTAACGTCTGAGCAAGGAGGAGAAGGAGTGGGGAGCCGGGGAAGAAGGGTTAATTCGTCGGTCTCACCATCTCAGGCTCTTACTGGTGCACTCAAGAAGTCGGGGTGGGGTGAGGGGGGTGTTGGGGGGGTGGAAGTGGATGCCGGGCCTCGCGGTGGCGGAGGATGGAGTCGTCGAGGTTGAGGGACGCGGTGGTCCAGATGTGGCATCACCGGGTGGGGAGGATGCT
This sequence comes from Areca catechu, assembly GCA_021397845.1. Lineage (NCBI taxonomy): Eukaryota > Viridiplantae > Streptophyta > Magnoliopsida > Arecales > Arecaceae > Areca > Areca catechu. Next base: position 140,896,995 of record CM038051.1, on the reverse strand, counting down.
GGTCCAGACAAAGTCTCTGATGGGAGGAGGGAGATGATGTAGGAGAGGACGTCATCCGGGAGGTCGCTGATTCAATCCGGATCATTTATGCCGCCTCCTCGGTGACATGGCATGTCGGATTTGGATCTCCGTGCCCTCCTCTTCCGACGGGTTGGAACTTGTGGTGGGGACACCAAAGGCACCAGAATAAGACAGAGACTTTTCAACCCTCTATGAATTGATCAATAATTTATGAGTCCATCTGTAATAAGGGCTTAGCACATCTGAATCCATTTTAGTTATTATTTGAGTTTTTTGAGTTGTTATTTTAGTTCTGTACTAGTCAGCTCATGTTGAGCTAGTTCAGTCCAATGCTAGTTAGCTCATGTTGAGCTAATTTTATTTTTTTTGAGTCATATTCAAGTACACTGAAAACTCAAGACTACATCATACAAGTGAAGACCAAGTCCAACCAGATTGAAGACATGGATGTATAGCCCAAGTCCAACCTAGCTTGAAGATTTGAAGACCCCAGGAGGAAAATCAGAAACCCTGATTCCTTACAAATGCCCTCCAGATGTCCAGATTCCCTTCCAAATGCCAAAGTATATTCATAGACCAGGGCATCCATGATACCAGAGGTCCATCTGCATCCTAGCCCAAAGAAATCAAGCCCAGGCACCAAGCCCAAGCCCTTAAGAAGCAAGATACCAAGGAATATTCCTGTTACCTGGCTACCAGGCCACCCCAGCTTCCAGAGGCCCAAGCCCATGCGCCCGAGCCCCTTTGGGCCAGCCACTTGCTGCTCCTAGAAGCCCAACATGCCCCCCTAGGCATCCTTGGAGTGTTGACCAAGTCAATAAAATTTTTAGGGATTTTTTCTATCTAATGTTTCCTTATTTTCTAGATAGGGTTTGAGAAGGAAAAGGATTCTTATGTAATGTCTAATGTACCCTTACTTGGGGTCCAAGACTAAGGGTCTATTTAAAGGACCCTAGTCTCTTGTATGAGATTGATTTTGATATATGAAATAAACCTTGAGTTCTTATATTGCTTTGTGTGATTACCCTGCTATGTGCATAAAGGGGTTTGAGAGTTCTTCTTCCCAGTGTTTGCAACCATCTTTCTGCCACCAACCATCCTTCCAACCCCCTCCAAAACTTTCTTCCCTTTGCTATTTTTCTTTGTTTTCTTGATTTCCTCTGAGTTTTCTAACCCCTGATAGGTCGTTTGCAAGTCTCCGAGTTCCTACGAATCAAATGACTCTAGCCAGGCCTCAATCGGACCACCGAGCAGAAAGCTGGGTATCCGCGGGTCTTTGGCTCGGTTTTCCAGGCCGCATCCATCGAGGAACGAGATATCCCTTCATTGCGATCTTTACCGGGTACTTCAGACATTGTCAGGTACACCCCCTCTACCTCCAATCTTTATATTGTAGGAGAACTTGCCCTAACCGAGGCTTCTCAGCCCCAGCGATCCTTCTTTAGTACTTTTCTAGGTTCTAATCTGCATGCTTGGCTTCAAAAATTCATACAAAATTCTCTACAACTAATTTTAATCTAAAATTTGGGAATTAATCACCTAACCCCTCATATAAAACATACAAAAAGAACTTCATGCATATTAGTCCTGCATCATCTGGTATCAGATCTTAGATTATGGCTTGTTTTCTGTAATTTTTCAGTCCATATATACTCTGTTATTTCTGTTGTTTCTCCCTCTTATAAACTCCAAAAATTCTAAGATTTGTTTTTCTAGATTTATCATGATTCACAATAATTTCTAGAGTTTTTATAGATTTTATTTCAGTCTGTGAATTTTCTGCAAGCCAAAATACAGCCTGCAAATTTTTGGCTCTATTTTTTTTTCAGCAAGACAAGTTTGGAAGTTTTAGGGTTTTGTTTAGCATCTTTTTGCATATTTTTTAATTTTAGTATATTTCCTGCATATTATGCTATAATTTGCAAGTTTTCTTTTGTTTAAGAAAATACCAAAATATATAAAAAAATTACATATTATCCAAAAATACCAAAAAAAAATATCTAAACCCTAATTTGCATCCTCATCTGCCTACCATCATTGCATAATTTACTTTAAGGGCACTCTCTTTATGCCAGATAAGGGAAGGAGGTCATTACCTTTCCTTAGCCCAAAACCACCACCTTTGCATCCTATCCCAAGCATAACTTAAAATTTATTAGACTTAATTTGCCCTAGTGGGCTATGGACGCCAACTGGTCAGGTCCGGGCTAAGTGTCAGATCATTGTGTCAAGCTAACCTGTGTGTGCTTTGTGCTCGGTGTCTAGAACGGTGGTTTAGGGATTCAATCCTAAAGGGCTTGTGTGCTGGTCCGCCTACCTGGCCAATCTCTGATTGGTGTTTAGGATTGGCAATCAGGGTCCTAACACTCCCATTACACCTGCCTGGCTGAGTACAGGGTTACTATAGGCTAGTTTGCCACCCTGATTGAATACCTAGTTTTGGACTCTAGGTCTAGAGAGCTGTAGTTGGTTTGATCGAGTCTTGCATGAGCATTAGATCAGGAGTCCCATCTCATTCACCATCTCCCTGGATCCATGGATCATCTTGATGCTAAAATTGATGCCCTTGGAGAGAGGTTAGTCCAATCCTTCAATTGTAGACTTGATCAACTAGATGCCCGATGAGGAACCTTAGAGAAAATTTGTAGGACCCAAACCAGATCCAAACCTGAACCAGAACTTGAGTCACCTCCCCAGCCTAGGAGAACCCTTCGTCATGACCCTTATTATGATACTGAATCAAGGAGGACCCCAAATCCTGATCCATACCGTGAGGTTGAACCTAGGAGAGCCCATCATCCTGACCCATACTATGATACTGAACCTAGATCCTATGACTCTAGATCCTATTTACCCACCACCTATAAGCCTAGTATATCTACAACCTATAGATCTTATGACTCCAAATCCTATGACTCTAGAACCTATGAGCCCATATACCATGAGCCCAATAGACCCAAGACCCATAGAGCTGAACCCAAATCCTATGATCCCAGATCCTATAATCCCATGACCCATAGATCTGCACCCTTGTCCTATAAGCCCAGGGAGCCCATAACCCCTAGGTATCAGCCTAGTACTAGTCATGTTCCCCCTAGTCAACTTAAACCCCATAGGACTAGTATTCCCAAATATGAACCCAGTAGTAAGCCACTATCCCTTAGGCAACCTGAACCTACTAGGATTAGTGCCCATAATCACAAACCAGGACCTAGCCAATTTGTCCTTAGTCGACCTTCCCCTACCATCCCTTTGATTGACAAGGCTTACATTAAAGCAGAAATATATGAAGCTTTTGTGAACTTAGTGGATGAGTATGTGGGAGAAGAGGAGACACCTTTAGTAGACCTCGAATTAGCTGACCTAGTAGATACCCAGGTAGAAACCAACCCAGAGCTAGTTGACCTTGACCACCTCCAATCTAAAGCTATAGTGGAAGAACAAATAAAGGAAGAGAACCTAGGTACTGCTGCGAGAGCCTTACCTGAGGAAACCATAGAGGATAGCCAAATTATAGAGTCTAGTCCTAAAATGCAAGAACCTGAAGAATTTATTAAGGACCTGATCTCTTTGAATCAGTACCCTCAGGATGAGCCTCCTCTTATAGTTCCCATTAAGGACCTCTTCCCTGAGACTAATAACCCATCCTACCATTATGTAAACCCCATAGATATACCGCAACCCCATAAGGTTAGCCTCATTAGTCTAGGATTAGTCCCTAACGCCCCTTCTTCTATCCTACTTTATCCAACTAACCTTGAACCTTTTTCGCTACCCTACTAGACTAATTTTAAATCCACTTCCTATTTTCTACCCTTTCCAGACACCTCCAGCATTTCTAGGATCATTATATTGCATTTAGCTGAGATTAGCATACTGCATCCATTCATCATGCATGTTAGGTTTGCATCTTATTTCTGGCATACTCTTCGGAATTTGCTAGGAGTTCACTATAAATTTTCATGTGCATGTCAAGCTAGGATCAAACCTAGAGAACCTATAATCTATTAGGTTTAGATCCAAAGAGTTCAATAAAATTTCCTTCGATAGGAATGCATAGTCCAGTCTGTTAGGTGTCAGTATGAGTCCTTTGTATCATTTGTTAGGAGACTGCATATGCCCAGCATGTTCACCACTTGCACTAATTTTAAACAAACTGGCTAATTCTCGAAGATGGACCAAAGAATTTGATGTAGTGGATTCTATCTTGATTAGGCTTAGGCCTGAGCGGTTCCCACCTGGGACCGTTAAGAAGCTTCATGCTCATGGAGCCAGACCTTTTAAAGTGTTAAAGAAGGTTGGATCAAATGCCTATGTGTTAGACTTGCCTTCGGATATGGGCATTAGTTCTACCTTCAATATTACAGACCTGGTTGAGTACAGGGAACCGGTAACGATACCTAGTGAGGCTTTTGGACCTATCCCTTCTGTTGAGAGTGATCCTTACCCAAAGTGTCCACCAATTAATTGGCCTGAGAGAGGAGAACGGATCGAGCGTATCCTGGATGATCAAGCCATTACGACCTAGGGCCGTGGTTATCAATGCTTCCTGGTCTGATGGCAAGGTCGGCCAGAGTCAGATGATTCATGGATTTCTATAGAGGACTTACAGTGCCTCAACCTAGACCTCCTCAAGAGATATGTGAGCCAGCCTGATTTTCACTCGATAGAGTCAAGTTTCCTCCCACCCCAAGAGAATTGGTGGGGACACCAAAGGCACCAAAATAAGACGAGGCTTTTCAACCCTCTATGGATTGATCAATAATTTATGAGTCCATCTGTAATAAGGGATTAGCCCATCTAAGTCCATTTTAGTTGTTGTTTGAGTCTTTTGAGTTGTTATTTTAGTTCTGTACTAGTTAGCTCATGTTGAGCTAGTTCAGTCCAACGCTAGTCAGCTCATGTTGAGCTAATTTTATTTTTTTTTAGTCCTATTCAAGTACACTAAAAACTCAAGACTATATCATACAAGTGAAGACTAAGTCCAACCAGATTGAAGACATGGAAGTATAGCCCAAGTCCAACCCAGCTTGAAGATATGAAGACCCCAGGAAGAAAATCAGAAACCCTGATTCCTTGAAGATACCATCCAGATGTCCAGATTCCCTTCCAAATGCCAAAGTATATTCATAGACCAGGGCATCCATGATTTCAGAGGTCTATCTACATCCTAGCCTAAAGAAATCAAGCCCAGGCACCAAGCCCAAGCCCTTAAGAAGCAATATACCAGGGAATATTCCTATTACCTGGCTACCAGGCCACCCAGCTTCCAGAGGCCCAAGTCCATGTGCTCGAGCCCCTTTGGGCCAGCCCCTTGCTGCTCCTAGAAGCCCAACACACCTACCTAGGCATCCTTGGAGTGTTGACCAAGTCAAGAGAATTTTTAGGGATTTTTTCTACCTAATGTTTCCTTATTTTCTAGCTAGGGTTTGAGAAGGAAAAGGATTCTTATGTAATGTCTAATGTACCCTTACTTGGGGCCCAAGACTAAGGGTCTATTTAAAGGATCCTAGTCTCTTGTATGAGATTGATTTTGATATATGAAATAAACTTGAGTTCTTATATTGCTTTGTGTGATTACCCTGCTGTGTGCATAAAGGGTTTGAGAGTTCTTCCCGGTGTTTGCAACCATCTTTCTGCCACCAACCATCCTTCCAACCCCCTCCAAAACTTTTATCCCTTTGCTGTTTTCCTTTGTTTTCTTGATTTCTTCTGAGTTTTCTAATCCCTGACAGGTCGTTTGCAGGTCCCCGAGTTCCTACTGTAGGGTTCGGTGGCAAGGCGGAATCATAGATTTCAAAAATTTTTTTTTTTTTTATCTTTATGAAATCTTCACCAAACCTTCAACCAAAATCTCCTTAAAAGAATTAAAACATATAAGATGTTTATATAAGATTAATCTCAAATTAAGATACTAACCTGTATCGCAAAATCCAAACTCTGAATCTCCACCAGGTGCCCAAATGTTCACCCTCCAATGGTGATCCACACAGAAAAACAATGAAGACAACAATTCTATTTCTTGGTTCCTCTTCTTGAATTATTTTTCAAGAATTCAATTCTTGGACCTTTAGGATGAAATTTTCTTTCTTGAAAATTTCTTTTTCTTCCTTCTTTCCTCTTCTTGAATTTTCTTCAAGAATTCCCTTTCTTGAATCCCTTTTCTTGAATTGAATTGGAAGAAAAATTAAGACAGGCAAAGTCTTAATTCAAGAAGGAAAAGAAGAATAGATCCTTTCCTTTTTCTTTCCTTTACCGTTCAAGACCTTCTTCTTATTCTTGTTTAGGGTCAGAGTTTCGATAGAGGATACCTCTGTAAGGGAAACAATACCCAACAAGAACAAGAGGAAGGAGTATTCTGGAGAGGTAGAAAGGGAATTGGATCTCTGAACTATGTTGCATGAAAACCCCCGAGAACCCCAACCCTATTTATAGATCTCAGAGGGGTGTCATCTCGAAACAACGCAACCCTCTGAAACCCCAGGGATCACGATCCCTCATTCCTCACGCGTCCCCTCAACCAAAAATCATGATTCTCCGATTTGATTTTCATTTTTCCGACGAGGAGAACTCTCGGAAAAACTTCAGGAAGGATCGTGACTTTTGGAGACGGATTTGCGACCAAAAAGCGACGGATCTTTTTCTTAAATTTTTCTGGCCATCAGATCCAGATCCAAGGGTGCCAGACAAGGATCTGAAACGCCCCTATTCAGAAATTTCTCCAACATTTTTTTCTTCTCACGCATTTTAAGAGAAGTCCACGCACGTGGACTTTCTTTCTTGCGCGCGCGGGTGAGAGAAGGGAGGGGGCGGCTTGGAGAGAGGGTCTCAGTGAATTAAATTCACTTAGGTTCAGCCATGGGTTAGCCCAATGTCCTAAAAAATAAATTGGACCTTAATCTGGTTCAATTAGAACCCAATTAAGCCCAATTCGGAACCAAATTCGAATCTGATTCGAATAGAAATTTGGTCTGCAACACATGCTAGTGTGTTTATCCTGCAAACAAGATTTAATTCCAAATTAAATCCTTCATCAATTTTCTTTTGTGTGTGACCCATTGGGTTCCACACCTAGCCAGCAGTAGGTCCGAGTTCTATTTGACTTAATTCGATTAGATCTCAACTAAGCCGATTTAGGTCAACTCAAACTAGCTCGACTCGGTCAATTAGAATCTAATTCAAATTGACTGATTTGAATTACCATGACTCAATCATATACTTACAAGACAAGATTGACGTCTAGCAACGTATCATATCTACCTGGAAGATGTGAAATTTTGGTGGAATTACCAAAATACCCTTCAGTGGTGAGTTACCGGGCAATTCAGTCCTTTGATCAACTTGCATCCCGAATATGATTATGAATATGGATACTTGTCAAATCCAATTTTCATATTCATCCCTAGCTCAATCTTTATAATGATGATTCATTAATGAACCATTAGAAAATAACTCTAATGTTCATACTTTGATCAAAGGTTTCCTGAATCCATCATTTGAAATTAGCTGGATGCTATTCCCTCTTACTAGGGCTGATCAATTCCTTGTTGACCTACTCACAACCTCCATATACAATCCACCATAACCAGTATCACCTCGTGCATGACTCAGTGTCATGATTGACTGCGAACCAAAGTATGGAATTCATGTATATTAAGGTACTATGGTAGTCTCAGGACAAAGGACCACATGCACTACTCCCACTATGAGAATTATCTATTGACAAACAGATAAGGTTCCATTAGATATTCTCAATCTGGATCAATTCAGTGAACTCATTCTCTATATGAACACTCACATCCTAGTATAGTGTCTCAACACAAGTGACTGTGAGATCAGTCATCCTATTACAAAACATATATAGGATGTGCTGGTTTGCCGGAAAAATTGATCCCCAACTCAATGTCCCATCGACCAGGAATATTTAGATTAGGGTTTTAAGGCTTAGGTCTCACTGGTATGATCTCATCATAACCCTAGAACCATAGCCCTAATCTATGGGGTTCATCATAAAATCAAAAAGACACAGCAAATGATGAAAATAATGCCTTTATAAAATGTCAATCATTGATTTTGGGATCAAAATTATAATATTTCAATTGGCTTTCAGGGCACAATCTTTCAATCTCCCACTTGCACTAAAGCCAATCGCCTTTAAATCTAAACCCATACAATCAAGGTGGCGATCAAACTCTCGCTGTGATAGAGCCTTAGTGAAAGGGTCTGCTACGTTGTTCTTCGTTTCTACCCTTTTAATGCAGACTTCTTGTCTTTCGACAATCTCTCGAACAAGATGGAAGCGTCTCAGAATGTGCTTTGATTTGTGATGAGCTCTTGGTTCCTTGCTTGAGCAACAGCCCCCGTATTATCACAGTAAAGTGATACTGGACCTTCAATCTCAGGAACAACGCCCAACTCTGATATGAACTTCTTCATCCAGACAGCTTCTTGGCAGCTTCACTAACAGCAATGTACTCTGCCTCAGTTGTTGAGTCAGCTACAGTTTGCTGTTTAGAACTTTTCCAGCTTACAGCTCCTCCATTAAGGTAAAAAAATACCCAGATATAGATTTGCTGTCATCTGGATCTGATTGAAAACTAGAATCTGAATAAGCTTCTAGTTTAAGATCAGATCCTCCGTATATTAGAAAAATATCCTTAGTTCTTCTAAGTACTTAAGAATATTTTTCACAGCCTTCCAATGATCCTCTCCTGGATCAGCCTGAAACCTGCTGCCTATACCTAAGGCATATGCCACATCAGGCCTAGTACATAACATAGCATACATAATAGACCCTACTGCCGAAGCATAAGGTACCGAATTCATTCTATTTCTTTCTTCAGGTGTCTTAGGAGACATCTTCTTAGAAAGATGTATGCCATGACCAATAGGTAAGTAACCTCTTTTACTTTCCTCCATGCTAAATCTTTTTAGCACTTGGTCAATGTACCTAGACGGGATAAACCTAGCATCCTACATATAGATCTATCTCTAAGATCTTGATGCCTAGGATATAAGATGCTTCTCCCAAGTCTTCATGAAAAACTGTTTAGATAACCATACCTGACTGATTGTAAAGGGGATATTATTCCCAATGAGGAGTATGTCATCTACATACAGAACCAAGAAAACTATGGCACTCCCACTAGTTTCTTGTACACACAAGGTCATCGTCATTTTTGATAAAGTCAAATTCTTGACTGTCTTATCAAATCGGATGTTCCAACTCCTAGATGCTTGCTTTAATCCATAAATAGATTTCTTTAGCCTACATACCTGATTAGGTTTAGTCTCCAAGACAAAACCTTCTGGCTGTGACATATAAACCTCTTCCTCAAGGAAACCATTGAGGAATGCAGTTTTCACATCCATCTGCCAGATTTCATAATCATGATATGCTGCTATAGCAAGCATGATCCGAATAGATTTGAGCATGGCAACAGGAGAAAATGTTTCATCATAATCTATTCCCTGTTTTTGTCTGAAACCCTTAGCCTAATCTGGCTTTATAAGTTTCAACTTGGCCATCTGTCACAATTTTTCTTATAGACCCATTTGCATCCAATAGGGTTAACACTCTCTGGTGCATCAACCAAAGTCCAGACTTGGTTGACATACATGGAGTCCATTTCGGATCTCATGGCTTCCAGCTATTTGTCTGAGTCACTACTTATGACAGCATCCGTATATGTTAGAGGCTCATCATTATCAATGATTCGGGCTTCATTATTTTCAATAAGGAACCATACCTTTCAGGTGCATGTCGCACTCTATCAGACTTACGGATAGGAGTGGTGTGTTCAGGTTCTATACTAACTGTGTTATGATTTTGTTGAGATGTATCTACTTGTTGAACTTCTTCAAGTTCAATATTTCTCCCACTGCCCTTTTGTAGGATGAATTCTTTTTCCATAAAAATGGCATGCCTACTGACTAAAACTTTTGTTCAGTAGGGTGGGTAGAATAGATATCCTATACTATCTTTGGGATATCCAACAAATAGACATTTTTCTGCTCTAGCATCAAGCTTTTGTCCAAAATTTCTTTTGATATAAGCTGGACATCCCCATATCTTAAGGTGCTTAAGATTGGGTTTCTTTCCTCTCCATAACTCATATGGAATACCAGATACAGATTTAGATGGTACTCTATTCAAAATATTAGCCGCTATTTTCAAGGCATATCCCCAGAAAGAAACAGGTAAGTCTGTGAAGCACATCATGGACCGTACCATATCTAATAAAGTACTATTTCTCCTTTCAGCAACACCATTTAATTGTGGTGTGTAAGGAGGAGTCCATTCAGAGATGATTCCTTTTGTTTAAGGTGATCAAGAAACTCGGTGGATAAGTATTCACCTCCTCTATCTGATCGAAGGATCTTAATACTTTTCCCCGTTTGTTTCTCTACCATACTTTGATACTCTAAAAATTTTTCAAAAGCTTCGGACTTATGTTTCATTAGATACACAAATCCGTACCTTGAAAAATCATCAGTGAATGTGATGAAATATGAGTATCCACCCTTGGCCTGAGTTGTCATAGGTCCACATACATCAGTGTGTATAAGTCCTAATAACTCTGTTGTCCTTTCATTATGTCCACTAAATAGAGTCTTGGTCATTTTACCCATGAGACATGATTCACAAGTTCCTAATGATTCATAGTCATAAGGATTAAGGAATTTTTCCTTGTATAACTTGTTAATCCTCTGCTCACTAATATGTCCAAGACGATAGTGCCAAAGTAAAGTATTGTTTACTTCATCTCTTTTTCGTTTATTACTAACATGTAGTATATTGTAATCAGAAGATAAAGTTAAGAGACCATTGCAAAATATGCCATTAAATATTATTTCATTAGAAAAACTGATTGAGCAGCCACTGCTCATTACATTCATAATATATCCTTGTTTAAGTAACAAGGGTACATATATGATGTTTCTAATGATTCTAGGCATAAAATAACAATTCTTTAACTCTAAAATCTTCCCAGAAGGCAGGCAGCCTCAACATATAAGTCCCTACAGCTTCTGCTTGGATGGAATCTCCTCCAGCACCGTAGAGCTCGAAGTCGCCTTCCTTCAAAACTCTAATGTTCTATAGTCCCTGCAATGATTTGCAGATATGATGACCACAAGCAGTATCCAAGAGTTTGAATTAGAAGTGTCTAATGACAAAATTGCGTGTATCTCATACATACCTTTTGGTGCATTACTAGCATCAGGCTTCAGACTTGCAAGGTAAACCTTGCAGTTTCTTTTCCAGTGACTCGGCTTGCCACAATGAAAGCAGGTCATTGTCCGGAGGCCTTCTTTCCTTTCTTTTTCTGATGCCCCCTTTTGGGTTTAACCTCCTCTTGGAACCCTTTTTGCCTATTTTCTTCTTGTTTACACCATCCACAAGAAGAAGTGGAGCCTTATTTTTCTTTAAATGGCTCTCTGCTATTTTTAACATATTCAACAGCTCAGGCAAGGAAGTGTTAAGTTTGTTCATATGATAATTAAGAACAAACTGTGAAAATGACTCTGGAAGTGACTGCAGGATTAAATCCTGATTCAACTCCCCATCCATAACAAAACCCAATTGACCCAATCGGGTGATTAGGTCAATAACCTTTAATACATGGTCTTGTACGGATGTACCTTCTGTCATCCTTGCATGAATAACTGCTTAGATATTTCATATCTTGCAGTTCGACTATTCTCCATAAAGTTCTTTTAATTGAGCAATATGGAGTTTGTGTCCATGCTTTCATGTTGCCTCTGTAACTCATTGGTCATAGAGGCAAGCATTATACACTTGACAGTAAGTGAGTCATTTTGCCACGTGTTATATGTGGTCTTATCCTCTTGCGAGGCATCTTCTCCTAATGGTTCCAAGGTTGGGTATCAAGAAATATAAAAATTCTTTCTTGGCTGAGTACTATCTTCAGGTTTCTCAACCAATCAACATAGTTTGGTCCAGTTATTTATTTGCATCAAGAATGCTACGGAGTGAGAGTGAAGAGGCCATTTAATCTATATTAACAAACAACATTACATAAGCAGACAATCAATGTTGACAAAATATAATTAAATTAGGACTTTAACTTAATTATGTCTCCCACTATTTTATCAAGCATCATAACCCTCAATGTGATGATCGAGAAAACCCTAATTGGTTCTCTTAGTGGGGTTGAGATCCTAATTCCTTATAAAAGACCTTGTGTGTACACAACAAATCTTATATAAGTTCAAAGGTAGGAAAACTCTTTCCAATTGTAATTCATACAATTCTCAACTTATCTTGGCCTCTAAAATATTAATAGCCTTGTGTGTACACAACAAACTATAATATTTTAGTTAAGTTAGACCCTTCATTGCTATATATTCATGATATTAATCATAATACCCTTGTGTGTACACAACAAAGTATTATATCAAATCATTCCATAAGCATCAAATGTACCAAGCAAAAATATGTTAGTCACCATAAAGAAAAAAGGCCTTGTGTGTACACAACAAACCTAATATGGATCATAACATAATAATGACTTAGAATGAAGGAAGGCCATATGTAGTGAATATTACACTGAGCATATTAATCAATAATTAAGTTAATCATACCGGCCAGGTAAGTGGGAGAGTGGTGGGAGTCCCCCCGTTGCTTTCCTTAGACACCAATAAGAATTGGCCAGGTCAGTCAACGGAACCAATTAAAAACCACGTCCTCTTTACCGATCATGAACCACTTTCCTAGACACCGAATGATAAACTAATCATATTGATTATTTTTGCTTTTGGTATATGACACTACAACTTAATATGTTGTAAAGAGGGCTTTATTAAAACAAAGCACATTCTAGCAAATATGTGCCATAGTGTTCCATCATACTAGGACAACCATTTACCATATAATGGATCCACCATTATGCCAGGGCAACCTTATTTCAGTATGATGACTAGAAGGCTAAACATATCTCTATGCAAATTAAGGTTTAAGTGAAAACCTTAAATAGTGGCATACATCAAACACATATGCATAATTAACACAAATATGTGATTAGTGTGTCATCATACTAGGACAACCATTTACCACATAATGGATCCACCATTATGCCAGGGACCTTATTTCAGTATGATGACTAGATCTCTATGCATATCTCTACAACAATTAGGGTTTGAGTGAAAACCCTAATTGGTGACATTATAACAAACATATATTACATCTCATGTTACTTATATAAATATGCATCTAAAATTCAGAATATATATTTTAATCTTAATAAGGAGGCTCTGATACCACTGTAGGGTTCGGTGGTAAGGCGGAATCATAGATTTCAAAAAAAAAAATTTTTTTTTATCTTTATGAAATCTTCACCAAACCTTCAACCCCAAATCTCCTTAAAAGAATTAAAACATATAAGATGTTTATATGAGATTTAATCTCAAATTAAGATACTAACATGTATCGCAAAATCCAAACTCTGAATCTCCACCAGGTGCCCAAATGTTCACCCTCCAATGGTGATCCACACAGAAAAACAATGAAGACAACAAATTCTATTTCTTGGTTCCTCTTCTTGAATTCTTTTTCAAGAATTCAATTCTTGGACCTTTAGGCTGAAATTTTCTTTCTTGAAAATTTCTTTTTCTTCCTTCTTTCCTCTTCTTGAATTTTCTTCAAGAATTCCCTTTCTTGAATCCCTTTTCTTGAATTGAATTGGAAGAAAATTAAGACAGGCAAAGTCTTAATTCAAGAAGGAAAAGAAGAATAGATCCTTTCCTTTTTCTTTCCTTTACCGTTCAAGACCTTCTTCTTATTCTTGTTTAGGGTCAGAGTTTCGACAGAGGATACCTCTGTAAGGGAAACAATACCCAACAAGAACAAGAGGAAGGAGTATTCTAGAGAGGAAGAAAGGGAATTGGATCTCTGAACTATGTTGCGTGAAAACCCCCGAGAACCCCAACCCTATTTATAGATCTCAGAGGGTGTCATCTCGAAACAACGCAACCCTCTGAAACCCCAGGGATCACGATCCCTCATTCCTCACGCGTCCCCTCAACCAAAAATCATGATTCTCTGATTTGATTTTCGTTTTTCCGACGAGGAGAACTCTCGGAAAAACTTTAGGAAGGATCGTGACTTTTGGAGACGGATTTGCGACCGAAAAGCGACGGATCTTTTCTTAAATTTTTCTGGCCATCAGATCCAGATCCAAGGGCACCAGACAAGGATCTGAAATGCCCCTATTCAAATTTCTCCGACGTTTTTTCTTCTCACGCGTTTTAAGAGAAGTCCACACGCGTGGACTTTCTTTCTTGGCGCGCGCGGGTGATAGAAGGGAGGGGACGGCTTGGAGAGAGGGTCTCAGTGAATTAAATTCACTTGGGTTCAGCCATGGGTTAGCCCAATGTCCTAAAAATAAATTGGACCTTAATCTGGTTCAATTAGAACCCAATTAAGCCCAATTCGGAACCAAATTCGAATCTGATTCGAATAGAAATTTGGTCTGCAACACATGCTAGTGTGTTTATCCTGCAAACATGATTTAATTCCAAATTAAATCCTTCATCAATTTTTTTTTGTGTGACCCATTGGGTTCCACACCTAGCCAGCAGTAGGTCCGAGTTCTATTTGACTTAATTCGGTTAGATCTCAACTAAGCCGATTTAGGTCAACTCAAACTAGCTCGACTCGGTCAATTAGAATCTAATTCTAATTGACTGATTTGAATTACCATGACTCAATCATATACCTACAAGACAAGATTGACGTCTAGCAACGTATCATGTCTACCTGGAAGATGTGGAATTTTGGTGGAATTACCAAAATACCCTTCAGTGGTGAGTTACCGGGCAATTCAGTCCTTTGATCAACTTACATCCCGAATATGATTATGAATATGGATACTTGTCAAATCCAATTTTCATATTCATCCCTAGCTCAATCTTTATAATGATGATTCATTAATGAACCATTAGAAAATAACTCTAATGTTCATACTTTGATCAAAGGTTTCCTGAATCCATCATTTGAAATTAGCTGGATGCTATTCCCTCTTACTAGGGCTGATCAATTCCTTGTTGACCCACTCACAACCTCCATATACAATCCACCATAACCAGTATCACCTCGTGCATGACTCAGTGTCATGATTGACTGCGAACAAAGTATGGATTCATGTATATAAGGTACTATGGTAGTCTCAGGTCAAAGGACCACATGCACTACTCCCACTATGAGAATTATCTATTGACAAACAGATAAGGTTCCATTAGATATTCTCAATCTGGATCAATTCAGTGAACTCATTCTCTAATGAACACTCACATCCTAGTATTAGTGTCAAACACAAGTGACTGTGAGATCAGTCACCCTTATTACAAAACATATATAGGATGTGCTGGTCTTGCCGGAAACATTGATCCCCAACTCAATGTCCCATCGACCAGGAATATTTTAGATTAGGGTTTTATGGCTTTAGGTCTCACTGGTATGATCTCATCATAACCCTAGAACCATAGCCCAAATCTATGGGGTTCATCATAAAATCAAAAAGACACACCAAATGATGAAAATAATGCCTTTAAAATGTCAATTCATTGATTTTGGGCTCAAAATTACAATATTTCAATTGGCTTTCAGGGCACAATCTTTCAATCTCCCACTTGCACTAAAGCCAATCGCCTTTAAATCTTAACCCCATACAATCAAGGTGGCGATCAAACTCTCACTGTGATAGAGCCTTAGTGAACGGGTCTGCTACGTTGTTCTTCGTTTCTACCCTTTTAATGCAGACTTCTTGTCTTTCGACAATCTCTCGAACGAGATGGAAGCATCTCATAATGTGCTTTGATTTGTGATGAGCTCTTGGTTCCTTCGCTTGAGCAACAGCCCCCGTATTATCACAGTAAAGTAATACTGGACCTTCAGTCTCAGGAACAACGCCCAACTATGATATGAACTTCTTCATCCAGACAGCTTCCTTGGCAGCTTCACTAACAGCAATGTACTCTGCCTCAGTTGTTGAGTCAGCTACAGTTTGCTGTTTAGAACTTTTCCAGCTTACAGCTCCTCCATTAAGGGTAAAAACATACCCAGATATGGATTTGCTGTCATCTGGATCTGATTGAAAACTAGAATCTGAATAAGCTTCTAGTTTAAGATCAGATCCTCTGTATATTCGAAAAATATCCTTAGTTCTTCTTAAGTACTTAAGAATATTTTTCACAGC
Source organism: Areca catechu (assembly GCA_021397845.1). Taxonomy (NCBI): domain Eukaryota; kingdom Viridiplantae; phylum Streptophyta; class Magnoliopsida; order Arecales; family Arecaceae; genus Areca; species Areca catechu. The sequence continues at coordinate 140,880,757 of CM038051.1, read as the reverse complement.
CTTCCAATGATCCTCTCCTGGATCAGCCTGAAACCTGCTGCCTATACCTAAGGCATATGCCACATCAGGCCTAGTACATAACATAGCATACATAATAGACCCTACTGCCGAAGCATAAGGTACCGAATTCATTCTATTTCTTTCTTCAGGTGTCTTAGGAGACATCTTCTTAGAAAGATGTATGCCACGACCAATAGGTAAGTAACCTCTTTTACTTTCCTCCATGCTAAATCTTTTTAGCACTTGGTCAATGTACCTAGACTGGGATAAACCTAGCATCCTCCTAGATCTATCTCTATAGATCTTGATGCCTAGTATATAAGATGCTTCTCCCAAGTCTTTCATGGAAAACTGTTTAGATAACCATACCTTGACTGATTGTAACATTGGGATATCATTCCCAATGAGGAGTATGTCATCTACATACAGAACCAAGAAAACTATGGCACTCCCACTAGTCTTCTTGTACACACAAGGTTCATCCTCATTTTTGATAAAGTCAAATTCTTTGACTGTCTTATCAAATCGGATGTTCCAACTCCTAGATGCTTGCTTTAATCCATAAATAGATTTCTTTAGCCTACATACCTGATTAGGTTTAGTCTCCAAGACAAAACCTTCTGGCTATGACATATAAACCTCTTCCTCAAGGAAACCATTGAGGAATGCAGTTTTCACATCCATCTGCCAGATTTCATAATCATGATATGCTGCTATAGCAAGCATGATCCGAATAGATTTGAGCATGGCAATAGGAGAAAATGTTTCATCATAATCTATTCCCTGTTTTTGTCTGAAACCCTTAGCCACTAATCTGGCTTTATAAGTTTCAACTTGGCCATCTGTCCCAATCTTTTTCTTATAGACCCATTTGCATCCAATAGGGTTAACACTCTCTGGTGCATCAACCAAAGTCCAGACTTGGTTGACATACATGGAGTCCATTTCGGATCTCATGGCTTCCAGCCATTTGTCTGAGTCACTACTTATGACAGCATCCATATATGTTAGAGGCTCATCATTATCAATGATTCAGGCTTCATTATTTTCAATAATGAACCCATACCTTTCAGGTGCATGTCGCACTCTATCAGACTTACGGATAGGAGTGGTGTGTTCAGGTTCTATACTAACTGTGTTATGATTTTGTTGAGATGTATCTACTTGTTGAACTTCTTCAAGTTCAATATTTCTCCCACTGCCCTTTTGTAGGATGAATTCTTTTTCCATAAAAATGGCATGCCTACTGACTAAAACCTTTTGTTCAGTAGGGTGGTAGAATAGATATCCTATACTATCTTTGGGATATCCAACAAATAGATATTTTTCTGCTCTAGCATCAAGCTTTTGTCCAAAATTTCTTTTGACATAAGCTGGACATCCCCATATCTTAAGGTGCTTAAGATTGGGTTTCTTTCCTCTCCATAACTCATATGGAATACCAGATGCAGATTTAGATGGTACTCTATTCAAAATATTAGTCGTTGTTTCCAAGGCATATCCCCAGAAAGAAACAGGTAAGTCTGTGAAGCACATCATGGACCGTACCATATCTAATAAAGTATGATTTCTCCTTTCAGCAACACCATTTAATTGTGGTGTGTAAGGAGGAGTCCATTCAGAGATGATTCCCTTTTGTTTAAGGTGATCAAGAAACTCGGTGGATAAGTATTCACCTCCTCTATCTGATCGAAGGATCTTAATACTTTTCTCCGTTTGTTTCTCTACCATACTTTGATACTCTAAAAATTTTCAAAAGCTTCGGACTTATGTTTCATTAGATACACAAATCCGTACCTTGAAAAATCATCAGTGAATGTGATGAAATATGAGTATCCACCCTTGGCCTGAGTTGTCATAGGTCCACATACATCAGTGTGTATGAGTCCTAATAACTCTGTTGTCCTTTCATTATGTCCACTAAATGGAGTCTTGGTCATTTTACCCATGAGACATGATTCACAAGTTCCTAATGATTCATAGTCATAAGGATTAAGGAATTTTTCCTTGTATAACTTGTTAATCCTCTGCTCACTAATATGTCCAAGACGACAGTGCCAAAGTAAAGTATTGTTTACTTCATCTTTTTTGTTTATTACTAACATGTAGTATATTGTCATCAGAAGATAAAGTTAAGAGACCATTGCAAAATATGACATTAAATATTATTTCATTAGAAAAACTGATTGAGCAGCCACTGCTCATTACATTCATAATATATTCTTGTTTAAGTAACAAGGGTACAGATATGATGTTTCTAATGATTCTAGGCATAAAATAATAATTCTTTAACTCTAAAATCTTCCCAGAAGGCAGCCTCAACATATAAGTCCCTACAGCTTCTGCTTGGATGGAATCTCCTCCAGCACCGTAGAGCTCGAAGTCGCCTTCCTTCAAAACTCTAATGTTCTGTAGTCCCTGCAATGATTTGCAGATATGATGACCACAAGCAGTATCCAATACCCAAGAGTTTGAATTAGAAGTGTCTAATGACAAATTGCATGTATCTCATACATACCTTTTGGTGCATTACTAGCACCAGGCTTCAGACTTGCAAGGTAAACCTTGCAGTTTCTTTTCCAGTGACTCGGCTTGCCACAATGAAAGCAGGTCATTTATCCACAGGATAAAAAGATAGAGATGATTCAAATTCAAATATAAGATAGGATAAGATAAGCCTATCCATATCTCAATCCTAACCAACCAAATCCTAATTTAAATTTAAAACAAAAGATAAATCCTAAATAAATATTATTCAAATTTAAATTTATTTGCTGCTCCGGGATCAAGGCTGCTCTGGGATCAGTGCTCTGCTCCAAGATCCCATCAGATTTTATGGGCTAACCAAAAACCTAGTTGGTTTTATAACTTAGGCTCACCAACAACCTCCTTGGTTTTCACAAAGCTAACCAAAATCTCTTTAATTTTCTCAAGGCTCACCAAAAATCTTTGTTGATTTTAATACACATGCTCACCAACCAACCTCAATAAAAGACAAGTAAGAATGTAAGAAATACAAGAAAGCTTTCAAATAAAAGTTGTTATCTCTTTGAAGCTCTTTGAAATTGCTTGTCTTCAAGTTATTGAAGTCTCAATCAATGCTCAAATGGTTGGACTTGAATGTTCTTGAGTGCTTTAAATGCTTGAAGGCTTATTTTCACTTAAAAGTAGTTGCTCTCAATGAATATTTTGGAGTGAATGCTCTTCTTTTTCCTTTTCTTTTTCATTAGTTTCTTGCCACTTGAGATTAATCTACTTTAAATACCATCCCAAGACTCAAATGGCAGTTTATGACCATTAGAGAGGTGAAACTAGCCATCGGGGGTGAAAAGGGCAAGTTCTGGATTTCAAAAAATTAGCCATTACTGTTCACCAGAACTTCAAGTGTCGACACTTTAGGTCATGAATCAATACTTGAGGTCGATTCTTGGTTTTCATGAGTCAACACTTAGTTCAAAAATATTCCTTGGAGCTCTTTGAAAATCTCAGGTGAGTCGATAATTCATCTAGTGAGTCGACATTTTGCTTCCATGAGTTAATACTTGAGGGAAGTCATGAAATTCAGCATGTTCTGTGAAAAATTTGTCTCAGGCTTTGAGTCGATACATGAGTTGACACTTGAGCTGCATGAGTTGACACTTCAACCATGCCATTTGAAACTTTTTCTATGTATCAGCTTAAGCTTCTATGTGTCGACATCTTGAGTTGACACTTACATAGTGAGTTGACACTTTGAGTCGATATTTGCCAAAATTTTTTGAAGTTGAACTGAAACTCTACTGAATCTTCCTCAAACTTAAAATAAATCATTTCAAGCCATTCCTATGCACTCAAGTCCATTTATCTTTAATATTTCATCCATAAAGAGAACTTCTTTAATTATTTGACAAGCAATCCATTCAGCTGACATAATGAGTATTTCTATCTAACAAAACATACTTTAATAAACTGTTAGTACTCAAATATACTTATGTATTTTGTTAATCATCAAAATCAATATAGGAGTAAACAACCAAAACATGGATTCATGTGCATAAGATACTATAGTAGTCACAGGTCTAAGGATCACATGCACAACTCCCACTAAGTAAACATTCTTTTGATAAGTAAGTAAGACTTCTATTTGATGTTCTCTTGTTAGATCAGTTCATTGAACTCATAGCCTAATGAGCACCCGCATCCTTGTATTAGTGTCCCTACACAAGTGGCTGTGAGTCCAACTACCCTCTCCTTTGAGCATATATAGGATGTGCTAGTCTTTCCAAAAATATCGATCCCCGAATGATGATCCAACAACTAGGAACATTTTAGATTATGGTTTATAGGAACTTTGGTTTCATCATTATGATCTCTATCATAACTCTAATTTTATTGCCCTAACCTATGGGGTTCATTATAATCTTGATAAAATGCAACAGTATGATGAATCAAATATCTTTTATTAACAAATAATATCATGCATGAGCTAGAAGATCATAAAAATGCCCATACAAAGATTGGCTTTTAGAACACAATTCTTTCAGTAGATTAGGAATAGTCTTATGTAATTTGTAAGATAGAGTTTAAAAAACCTATGGCTATGGTAATATGAAGAATGGAAAAGGATTTCCAATAGGATTCACATCTTGAACTTGAGTTGAATAGATTTTACATATGACAAACGATGGAGTTTGACATCCATAACCTCCATCTTTTCGAGACTCATGATAGAAGAACTGAATCATACATTAACTATACCTATGAATTCATTCCTTTATTCTGCTGGGTTGCCATTACATACTATTAGGTGTCACTGGTGGATTGTAAGATCTAAAAGATTTATTTTGATGGTTAATAATTTTCATTAGGTGAGTTGGAATTATTTTAATCCATTAAAAAGGATTTCAATAATATTAAGGATAGAGATCCTAATATATCTCACTATTAGATAGAATAGAATCTATAAGATCACATACAATAGAGATTTTGACTGATCAGATGGTTGAAGTATTATTTTTGAATCACCTTAGGATCCATTTATTAATATGATTGATAGATGGAGTGATTTATAATTATTTCAAATCAGTGATCTTAAAATATAGTAAGAGTTTATGTGCAAACATTGCAAGAGAAAAGACTTACTAAGAGTTAGTAAGCTTAAGAAGAGGAATTAATTATAATTTATTGCTGATTTGATCATTAATTAAGTGATTTTATCATTTAATTATGATTGGGCTTGATACAAATTAAATTAGATTTAATCTAGTTAAGTTTGGCTCTAGTCCCAGTCAAATTAGGTTTTGACTATACCTAATTTCAAGTGTTGGAAGCCAATTTTGATTTAGTCAAATTGGATTTCTAATCTTAGTTGAATTAAATTAGATTTAATTCAATTGGATTTGGTTTAGGCCTAATCTAATTGGCTTTACTAGTCCTAATATGATTGGGATTTAATTCCTAATGGGTTTGAACCAAACCTAATTCTATTTGGATTAGAAATAGGTTTAGATTTGAACTAGGACTTCATTCCCTATTAGACTGGGATAATCTCTCCTATTTCCCCCACATGAGGAGCTCTTTTCATGTTCCACGCCCCAATATTCCTCACACCAAATATGTTTTGCATGAAGGATTTATTCTGCAAAATTGTTAGGAAAGAAAGGGAGTGTGCCTAGAGTTGGTGTTCCCTGAGTCTCTCTCTCCTCATCTTATCCTTATCTTTTGAATACAATTCAAATTGAAGGTGATTTAGGCATGAAAATAAAGGGAGGTCTTGGCATGGAATTAGATGAAGGGAATTCCCATGAAAATCAGAAGGTTTTGCATGTGCAAGAAAAAAGAGAGGCATTGAGATTCTCTCTCCATGCCATCTCTCTTTCTATCTCATGCACAAACAAAACAAGGAAGGGTGAGGCTCTAATAGTTGGGGTTTGTTCTTCTCTTCCTGTTTTTTATGTGAAAGGACGAAGCCTCAAGAGTTGGGTGGCTTTCAAAAGTTGGAAGCATCATCTTCTTCCACTCTTTTTCCCTTCTTGCATAAAAGGGTTCATGCATAGATCTACAGCGAGGAGTTGTTGCTCTTCTTTTCTTGAGAAGAAAAGAGACTTCTTCCATCAAAGGTGATCTCTACGAAGGGAGCTAGCACCCCGGTGAGATCAGGACCTTAATCAGATCAAGGACTTCGTGTGGATACCTGTAGAGACCGGATGCTTGTATGGCTCTATAAAAGGAACTCTAAAGACATCCATGGATCTTCAGTAGGTTCGTGATAAAGATCAACAGCCTTAAAGAGGTTAGTTTTATTTTATAATTTTTAGATCTAACTTTTTTCTCATATGAAGATCCTGCTTCATGTTTTTATAGATATGACTTAACATGCTTATGGATTAAAATTGTTTTAATCTTGTTGTTTAATTTTTGTTGCATACTTTGATATTTAAAAAAGAAAAATCTACATGCATGAACACAGTTGTCATTACGAATCCAATAATGAAATTTGTTGGTGTTGAACCTCCAATGGACGGGCCAAGTCACTGAACCGCCAGTCTGCCTCTCTTGGCACCTGCAAAATAGGTTCCTTGACCGGATTTTTTTCGGTGGGGGACACTCCGATACCTAAGTCAGAAGAGGTTCTAAAAACATAATGGAAAGTTCTCTGAGAAGGCAGGAAGATAGCAAAAGTATCATCATGTCCAACTCACCTTGAGTGTCCCCTCTTACCAGTATTTATAATAGTTGGGCACTAGCCTCTGGTTTACATGCGATTGGTTAACTTTGCCCCATGTATAATGAGGGACAGTTGCCGTTTATCCAGGGATGGTTGTCACTCCATTATGGCCAGTCCGAAATTATTGGAGAGTGGGGCTACTGAATGCGTGGCCAGCCCAAAATGACTAGAGTTGGGGGTGGTGGTTATGCTTTAGGTCGCGATAGCCATCCCCCCATTCGAGGGTTTGTGGTAGATTGGAGATTTGTCTTGGACCTTCTTCTTCTTTGGACTTCTTGGGGTCATGTCTTCGATCTTCATCGGTGGAGTTACCTTTGGACTTCTTCGGCTGAGGTGATTGGTTGGGTGGCAGATGTCGTAGATCCGGAGGGGTAGTCTTCGGACCTTTGTCTTCGGTCTATCCGAAGACTGGTCTGAAGGAGGTGTTACAACACTCCCGGGCAGTCGTTCGATCTCTTGGTATGGGCGGCCAGTCCAGGAGAGAACCCGATCAGTCTCCTGAGCTAGAGATATATTCAGTTGAGCTGGCATACCCTAACAGTTGCCCCCCACTCTTATTTTTCAAAGCATTGATTTGCCTTGAAAAGTAAGAGTATTGATGAGCTTGTCATTTTTTGTTCAGAAAAAGTGCCGTTAATGATGCTAAATTCTTGATCCAGTTGTTCACTGCAACCAACCTCTGATTTTGGGATCAAACCAGAGATAGGTGTTGCCTCTACATTGGAGCATGAAGAAGAGGGGAGATCAATCAACGGGTCATGGGCTTTCTTTCCGTTGACCTTCTAACAGGGACATGGGTGGAGGACATGCCCTGATCTTATCCTTGGGAGGAAAGGTGCCAATCTCATCCCAATCATTAAATGGGATGGCACAGATTAGGACCCTCGGCTCGTAGAGTCAAATCGGTGCCTTCTGGGGCTTCGTATTGGCCTTTGGTGCCCGTACGTGTGACGTGACTAGGGGGAGAGGTGTCTTGTTCCTCGAGGTAGTGCACGGAGCCGCCTCCTACCCCCCAATAGAAAGGGAGGAGATTGATCGAGGAGGCTTCTTTGTTTTCGTCTACCATTACTTTAGCCCGGTCTTTCCTGCTTCTATCTTTTTGTTCTTTTCATAGGTAGAGTTTCTTCAATTTTCCTCTGTCCTTCCTTTATCACCATGGTTAGGTCTTTAAGGGCTCATGCAATTGGCCAGGCTTCTTCTGTTGCTGCAGTTAGACCGGGGCTAGTTCCTAGTCTATCTCTTTTAAGAAAATACCCCATCTTCGGGAGCACTATCGCATTTCCAGTGATTTCCTTGTAGTGTTTCCGAAGCCTGAAGAGTGGGTAGACAGACCTTCGGCCGAATGTATTGCTGTCTATGAGGTCCATCTGAAGGCTGGTCTTTATTTTTCATTGCATCCATTCTTCCTTAGGTTTATTAACTTGTATCATATCATTCTTGCATAACTGACTCTGAATAGTATTCGGAATACTGTGGGTTTTTGGTTCGATGCCAAATAGCCAACGTAAGACCCCAGACCAGTTTATTCACCTCCCTCTTCATTTTGAAGAGGGACTTTCATGGCCATGGGTGGTGGGTCATCGGCCCTCGCCGTGGTTGTAAGATAATGAAGGGCATGCCCAGCACCATCCATTGGTGGAAGCCCAATTTTATTTTGTTACCTCTACTGAGCCGTGGGGTTTTGATTGCAAGTGGAGAGAGCCTCGTTTGGATGCTAACCTCGACAAGGAGGTCATGGCGGCCGACGAACCCGACTATGCCTTGTTGTATGGTTCAGAGATCATTTCCATTCGAGAACTTTCGGATGAGAGGAAACTTTATCTTGTTGGGATCAGCAGGTCCTCCACGTTAGGTAGAAGACTTCGACCTCTTCCTACTCTATGGCTTCCCTGTTTAGTCATAGAGTAGAAGACTTTGATGTCTATTCTTGTTTATAGGTAGTGGGATGAGGCCTGACTTGAGCCAGCTCTGTGAATCCGTTAAGAGACCGATGGTCTTGCCCCTTCTTCGGGGTCGGAGGCCTATAAGAGGGCTCGAGGAGAGGGCACCAGTAGGAGCACTATGTCTTCAAGGGGGACCTCCGAAGGGGATGAAGTTCTATCGAGGGAGCTTCCAATGGCACCCCCACCATCGAGGCCCTCGTCGAGGGTCGACTCTTGCCCGGATGATGGGGGGCTCGAGTCCAGCTCTGACAACCGATGTACCATTACCTTGCTCCCCTGTGATGGATAAGAGCGAAGTGCCATGAGTTCAAGGGTGGTCAATCGAGGGTCCCTCCTTGGATAAGGACTGTGGGATAGACCTCTCGATGTTCTCTAGAGCGAGAGGTTTATCTTCCCCTGATGTGGCCAAGCAAATGTTGAAAGGTATTCTACTATCTCATGACTGGGTAGTCTCCCGGAATCGGTGTCTCACCGAAGTATCGATTCAGCATTTTCCTTCGTGCTGAAAGTAAGATCTCCATTGCCTTTTTAGTTTCCTCTTGGTTGTTCCTTTCATGATAGGTCCCTTGTTTCGTCGGTGCAGTTAGTTCGTGACATAACCTTTTTGGATGAGGGCATGGAGAATATCGATAACTTTCTCCACAGCATGAAGGAGGAGCTCCAGATGGCCAAGGCTAAAAAGGAGGTAGCCGAAGAGCTGCAATTGTCCATCGATGAGAAGCTCATTCATAAAGATGCTGAGGTTCAGGATTTGAGGGATGAACTGAAGAAGGCTCAGCTAAAAATCTCTAAACATGTGGCAAAGCTAAGGAGGAAGAGGAAACCAATGCGCTCCTTGGAATAATTTGCCAAGGAGAATGAGGAAAAGGCTAAGAACCTGGATAAGATGACCAATGAGGTGGTCAGAAAGGCGGAAGAGTCTTCTTCGAGGGCTGAAGCTGCCGCCAAGGAGTCTGAGGTCCACAAGGAGCAGGCAGTCAAGGTGATGCGGGACTAAATATGCATGCAAAGTATTTTTTCATGATTAATCATGAAGCTAAGATTTTAGATCCCAAATTTCAAGCCAATATTCAAAGTATATAATTCTATGAAAATTTTGAACGTCATGCATGCAGAAATAAATCCTAAAGTAATAAATAAGCAGGATCGCCAAGGTTGAGAAACCCTGGTCAGGCTAGCTTTCCTATAATACCACTACTAATGAATCAAGGGGGTGTACCTGGCAACGGTAGAAGCACCTGTTGAAGATCGTTCCATGAAGAGATCGCTCATGCTCCCGGATGCGGCCTGGAAGAACAAGCTTCTGACCCTACGGATTTGCAGATTTTTGCTTGGTGATCCGATGGCTGATCAGAAGGTATCCTTGGACTCTTGGAAACTGAGGGACCTACAAATCACCATCTAGAGTAAGAAGACAAAGAGTGTGAAGACTGAATAATTGAAAGAAGGGAAAAGAAAGGCTTTTGGATGATGGCGGCCAAGGGTTGGAAGGAAGGGGCGGCTAGGGTTTCGATGTTGTAAATGGAGGCAGGGCATAGGAATAAGAAGAACTCGCACACAGCATACACATAACAAGGGCACACAGCAAAGAGAGAAAACTCAAATTAAATTCATCAATATTCTGAAATTACATGAGGGGAGACCTTTAAATAGGCTTACAAACTTGGGGCTCAAGTAAGGGTATTCATGAAAAATTACATTAGTCCTAAACCCATACAAAGACATAGACTAGGGCTCTCAACTTTTGACTGAGTTTCTCTCTCTCCCTCTCCTTCTCTTGGTCGGCCAAAGAGGGGGACTCTAAGGGAGGCCGACCAAGGAGGGTGACCCAAGGGTTGGCACCCTCTTGATGCTCCTCATGGGCCTTAAGCGGCCCAGCATGCTCCAGGTTGCGATCCAGGGTTCCAGGCCTTCAAATCTCTTGTTGGATCTTTCATGGTCTTTAAATATGGCTGTATGACTTTAAGCTGGCTGGATCTTCGATTATCTTGAGTCTACTTGTAAAATTTGACTGGACTCACTATAAAATTTACAGGACTCAGAAAATGACTTGCTCACATGAGCGACTTGATTGATAAACTTCAAATCGTACAGGACTCAAAACTTGACTGACTCAACTAACTTGGCATTTTAAATACAGGACTCACGTGTGGACAGGACTCCAATAGACTTATTCACAAAACTTAAATGAACTTACTCAAATTGACTAAATCCTAATTACAAATTGAACAAAAATTGGACTCACATCCTAAACTCTAATTAAACCATAGAGAGTTGAAATGCCTTTTCCAAAGTCTGGGGCCTCTGATGTCTCCATCACAAGGCAGTTGAGGACTTCAAGAAGTCTTCATAATTCAAGAAAGGTGTAACTGATGCAAGCTTATTCAGCTATAAATTGGCTTCAATGATGGGCTTGAAGGGGTCCATAAAGCTTTTCCCGATCTTGACCTCTCGGCATCCTGGCATTTGAGATCGAAGAGGAGGGGAGGGGGGAAAGCGTCCCTACTGAGTCTGGAGAGGCTCTGGTCATGGTAGAAGGATCGGCCATGGTGGGTCTGATAGCCTTGACTCAAGTTGAAGCGGCCCGAGCAGAAGAAGTCTAGGCCGAAGAGGACCAGGTTCCAATTCAAACTAAAGAAATCCTCCTTCCCATCGATCCGAAGTCCCCGCCCTGAGTAAAACTTGATAGGCTTTGGACCTTGTATCTTTTGCTCTTTCTTTTGCCAAATAAATGAGGTGTGATCACCATCTTATCTTAAATGAATCTCGAAACTTCCTTCTAGTCAAACAAGAATTTGAGTTGGTATGTCCCATGGGGGATTTCTTTGGAGAACTTGGAAAATAGGGTGGTACTTTCTTGGGACTAGCATTCCCTAAACCAGTCCTCTTCATGCGGCCCTCGTTGAATCGATGCTAAGAGGACTAGCCAATCATCAGTTGTAGTTGGTCGAAGTCGAGTCTTTGGGGTCGCTTTTGGTATGGGCCGAGGATTGTCCCAATAGAAGCATCGCGGTGCCTTGGATGTTTTTGTTTTTTTTTTTTATACGAGTGGTCGACTCGAGGGAGGTTTGACTAGGCCTTCAACCAAGCCACTCATCATGATGACTTCTAGGATCCAGTAACTACGTGGGTGACAAGCGTCGCCTTGCTATGGTACTGAGAGGGGGAGGAGTGTTGAGTCGATATGCGTGCTGTAATAATGTTAAGTGTGTCGATGTTTGAGGGTTCACGTCTCCTATGCCACTTGGGCACTGTCGAACGTGCTCTACCGGAGTCGGCCATCGAGGCTACAAGAACATCACACCGCTTCTGGAGTGTCGTCTTGGTACATGGCTTCGTTCGGTTGGTCTGGTTTGAGATGAGGTCCATGTTCTTTGTAAGTGCATGCCATTTTCGAGTGCATGTTTTTAGAGGAGCATGCAAAACATCGAGCTTATGGGCCATTAAATAGGACTCCTTCTCACAGTCTATAGGGGATTCTGAAGTCATGGAAGAGTGGGCATCTTACTTTAGTGTCATTCTTGTTCTTCTTGCATCTTTTGTCTTCCTTCATTATGATGTTCTCCCTTCAGGATCTGCCTGAGATGTCCCGTACGAGGGGGGCCACTATGAAACACGAAGAGGGACCTAGCATTAAGGTCCATAGGAAAGACGACGACTCCTTCTGGGCCCAGGAGGTGGCCTGCCTAGAGGAGGAGGTGCAGACCCTTCTGGGCCCAGGAGGTGGCCTGCCTAGAGGAGGAGGTGCAGACCCTTCATTCTCAACCAGAAGAGGCAAAGGCCAAGGCAATCATAGTGTCTATGGTGGCGGAGGAGGTGAAGAGACGAACACGGAGGCTGTGACCAGGTTTCTGGGGTCGCAAGCCTTCCATGATGAAGTCTCCAAAGCTGTCCTGGACTCCTACCATCAGGGGTTCCGAGAGCATAGAGACAAGGCCTTCCACTATTATAATTTGAAGGGGCTAGAAAACATTCGGCCCTCAATCCCATATCCCGGGCATGAGGATGATTCTGACTTCGAAAGAGAATCGAAGTCTAAGGAGGAGGTGGCTGAAGACAACGCCTCTCCGGATGTCCGGGGGGGGTCTACCACCACCCATCCATTGGGGAAGGGGCCTGCAAGTGCCCCTTAAATTTCTCTCCTCCCTCTCCCCTTTTTTTTTTTTTCCAAGATGTAATCTCCTTCCTATTGAGTGAAATGCTTTTGAATGATGGGACTTGTCTTTGAAATGATATCAGGCACGGGTTCTCAAGCATAGTTACGATATGTCTTCGGGTCTTTTGTAGGATAGATCGTGTAGACATTCCTGTCATCTTTAGTTGACCATAAGGAGACCTTCCTGGATCTTTCTTTTAGGCTCATCGATCGTATCAGTGGGGTGGCTGGATCAGTCATGCCCCAACATTTTTTTTTTTGATATTAAGGTAGGTTGGTTAGGCCTGCCTCAACGTGTCTTCAGACTTCGTCGATAGGTTACGTAAACCATTCCCTGCACCTTTGAGTGATCATAAGATGGCCTGGTTGGGTCTTCTTCTTGTGCTCGTCTGACATACCGATAAGGTAAGTGGATCAAACCCACTTTTACACTAAATATCAAGGCAGGCTACTTAGGTCTGCCTCGGCATGTCTTCAGATTTTCTGTAGGGTAGGTTACGTAAACCATTTGCTGCACCTTTGGGTGATCATAAGATGGCCTAGTTGGGCCTTCTTCTTGCGCTCATCGAACATACCGATAAGACAAGTACATCGGACCCACCTTTGCGCTCAATATCAAGGCAGGCTGCTTAGGTCTGCCTCGACGTGTCTTTGAATTTTCTGTAGGGTAGGTTACGTGAACCATTCCCTGCACCTTTGGGTGATTGTAAGATGGCCTGCTTGGGCCTTCTTTTCACACTCGTCGGACATACCGATGTGGTAGGTGGATTAGACCCACCTCTACGCTCCTCTCCCCTTCTTGTTATGGGTTCAAGTTACCGAGGCCATCTTGTATCGTGAATCGAGAAGACAGGTTAACCTGAGCCATTGTGGGTGGATTTTCGGTGAAGCCTCCCCTGGTGGGGTTTTATTAATAATATTTATAGAGATTCTCTACATTCCAAGGCCACGGCAGCATGACCCTCTCTAAAGTTTTGAGTCGATACACCCTCGGATGTATGGTTTTTTTAACCCGATAGGGGCCTTCCCAATTAGAAGAGAGTTTGCCTTGGTCCGTCGGCCTGGATACTTCGGCTCTTCGAAATACCAAATCTTCATGATGGAAGGTCCGTTCTTTTACCTTGGAATTGTAGTACTCGATGATCCTCTGTTGGGATGCCACCATCCTTATTTAAGCTTAGAGCCTGGTGCCTTGCAGTAGATCCAAGTCTATTCTTCGGCGTTCTGAGTTTTCAGGTTCTTGGTACCCATCGGTCCTCAAAGATTGCAACGTGACTTCTATTGGAAGGACCACCTCGGTGCCATATGCCAAGTTAAATGGAGATTCACCAATAGCCGTTCTAGGGATCGTTCGATATCCCCAAAGGATGGATTTTAGCTCCTCGACCCAGAGTCCCTTGGCATCATTCAATCAAGTCTTCAAACCATGGAGGATAGTCTGATTGGTCACTTCGACCTCCTCGTTGGATTGTGGATGATCGATAGAGGTCAACTTATAGAGTATATGATACTGGGCACAGAAGTCTCTAAATCTCGGATTATCAAATTGCCTTCCATTGTCAGTGACTATGGCATAGGGGATCCCAAAGCGGAATACGATAAAATTCCTTACGAACCCTTCGGCCTTTGCCTCGAAGATGTATGACAGGGGTTCAGCCTGACCCACTTGGTGAAGTAGCCGATGGCAACGAGGAGGAATTTCTGCTGGTCGGATGTCGATGGGAACGGGCTAAGGATGTCCATGCCCCATTGAGCAAAGGTCCAGGGTGCAACTAGGTGGGTCAATTAACTTGCGGGGTGCCTCTGGACATTGGCATATCTTTGGCACTGCTCACACCTTCGAACGAAGTCCACGGAGTCCTTCTAGATGGTTGGCCAGTAATATCCTTGATGTATATTTATACTCTAGAGATCTACCCCTCAAATGGTCTTCGTAGATGCCTTCATGTACTTCTCTCAAGGCATAGTCGGCATCCGATGGACCCAGGCATTTCAATAGGCGTTGGGTGAAGAACCTTTTATATAGGATTCTATCCATGATAACGTACTGAGATGCCATCCATCGGGCCTTTTAGGCCTCCCCTTGTCTTCTGGCAATGTACCATTATCCAAAAATTAGAGGATGGGGTTCATCTAACTGGGCACATTTTCAATCTGGTGAACTCCTGATGATCCTTCGGCTATACTTGGAACTTCAAGATTTTCTATGAAGGGAGTTTGGGTTGGTAGTAGCGAGCCTGGAGAGAGCATCGACCGGGAGTTTTTGGACCTTGGCATATGGGGGATGTCGAAAGATCCCAATTAGGAGGACAGGATCCGCACTTTTTCCAAGTATTAGACCATTGTTGGGTCTCGGTTCTTGAAATGCCTTTAACTTGGTTCACCACCAACTGGGAGTCCAAGATGACTTGGACCTTTCGAATCCCCAAGCTTTCAGTGATTCGGAGCCCCGTAAGGAGGGTTTCATATTCGGCTTGGTTGTTTGAAGCGTGGAGGGAGAAGTGGAGTGCGTAGTCCACCGTATGGCCATCTGGCTCGGCTAATATGAGTCCCACACCACATCTGGCAGAGTTGGAGGCTTCGTCCACGTGGAGTAGCTAGACCGACTCTGTGTCTTTCGAGGTAGCCCCTTCCTCTTCGATGAATTACAAATTGTCTTCGAGCTTCCAGGTGCATTCGGCTATGAAGTCCGATAGTACTTGGTCTGTTAGAACTGTGATGGTGTAGGCTTGGAAATAGGGTTGCAGTCACTTTGCCACAATTATAAGTGAGTAGATAAGTTTTTGCAACTTCGGGTATCTCATCTCAGCATCGTGCAAGACTTAGCTGATGTAGTAGACCGACTTTTAGAGATTGTCTTTCTTATTTCAAATAAGAACTGAGCTGATGGCCTCATCCAAAGCAGAGAGGTATAGACAGAGAGTCTCGCCTTCTCGGGGTTTAGAGAGCAGTGGTGGGGTCTCCAAGTACCTCTTTAACTCTTCAAGAGCGAGATGATAGTCTTCGGTCCATTCGAAGTCCCGGGATTGTCAGAGCAATTTGAAGAAAGGGAGGCATTTCTCAGCGGACCAGGAAATGAATCGACTTAGGGTGGCGACCTTCCCGATTAGCTGTTGTACCTTCTTCTTGCAAGAAGGATGCCTCATGTTTTGGATGGCTTGAATTTTCTCTGGGTTGGGTCAATTCCTCGCTTGATGACAAGGTACCCTAAGAATTTGCCCGATGTCACTCTGAAAGCACACTTTGTCTGATTCAACTTCATCCGATGATGACGTAGGGCATCGAATGATCTTGTAGGTCTTCAATATGGTCCACCTTAAGGAGGCTCTTCACAATCATGTCATTGACTTATGCCTCCATATTCCTTCCCAGCTGTTCTTTGAACACCTTGCAGATAAGTCTTTGAAATGTTGCCCCGACATTCTTTAGTCCGAATGTCATCGTTCTGTAGTCGTAAAGGCCCTTTTCAATAATCAAGGCCATCTTTTCTTCATCTTGAGGGTCCATTCTTATTTGGTTGTATCCGGAGAAGACATCCATAAAACTTAACAGTTGGTGACCTGCAGTGGCATCGACCAATTGGTTAATCTTCAATATGGGAAAGCTATCTTTGGGCATACTTTGTTGAGGTCTATATAATCATACAGATCCTCCATTTTTCACTAGCTTTCTTACCATCACCACATTTGCCAGCCATTCAGAGTAATGTGTCTCCCGGATAAACCCAGCTTTAAGGAGTTTGTTCACCTCTTCGTATATTGCCTTCTGCCTCTCAGGGGTAAAGCTCCTCTTCTTCTATCAAATGGGCCTGTAACTGGGGATGACCTCCAGCTGATGGGTGATTACTTTGATAAGAATCCCTGGCATGTCTGAGGCTAACCAGGTGAAGACATCAACATTATTTTTAAGGAAATGGATTAACTCCGCCCTTGTCGCCTCATCAAGTAGACTCCCAATCTACACAACTTTGGTAGGGTCTTCCTCGGTTAACTGTACCAACACGGTTTTCTCCATCGGCTCCCACAGTCTTTGGATGGATCCCTCGGGTCGAGTGATCGAGGATTGGGGAGTCAACCAATTATCTATCCTGGATCACCAGGCACTGCCATGTGGCCCTTTGGTCACCTTTCACTTCCCTTACTCTCCCTGGTGGGGAAACAGACTAGGAGTTAGTAGGTCGACACTATGGCCGAGATTTTTTAAGGCGGGCCTCCCCAAAATCATATTGTATGCTGAAGGAGTTCGAACCACGCAAAATTGATGGGGAGCATTTTTTGCCAGGGTTAGGTGCCAATGGTTATGGGTAGCATTATTTCACCCTCAACCTCAACCTAGTTCCCGCCGAACCCTATCAGTGGTAGAAGAGACCTCTGTAATTTATTTTAGGTAAGCACATCTTATAGAGTGCATCGTAGAGTGAGATGTCTGTAGAGCTTCCATTATCGATCAGGATATGCCTTACATCATAGTTGGCCACAACGGTCGATATTACAACTAGATCATCATGTGGGTGCCGAACTCCCACAAGGTCATCATCGAAGAAGAATATAGAGTTGTTGTCCTTGAGCCGCTTCGGGGCATCATCTTCGGTTCTCCCCCAGCTGGTCGGTCGATGTAGCATTTTCACCCTTCCATCAGTGGATCATTGGTTGGGTAGTTTGGCTTCTTCAGGGGCCCTCTAGGGAGTCATGGCCCTAGGTCTAGGTTCTGGGCGACCGATGTACTGCCCTAAGTAGCCTCTTTAGATCAGATCTTCGATAGCATCCTTGATTTGGATGCAATCTTCGATTTTGTGGCCGTGGTCCTGGTGGAATCCACAGTATTTGTTCTTGTCCTCGTGGAAGAGGACACCTTCATGGGATGCGGCCGTTGGAGATAACTTTCTTTTCTATCTCCATCAGGATCCTCTCTCTGGGAGATTAAGGGGGGTGTAGGAGTTGAATTTCGTGCCCGGTGCTCTGGGCTTGGGACTTCACCTCCATGCGAAGTCATTGTTGTTATTGAGGATGGGGGGTCCTGCCCCTATTGCTTTTCTTCCTCTGGATAGATTTCCCTTCGACCAGCCTCCGATTCATCACCTGTTCCTTGGCATCTCAACAAAAGCTCAGAATAGCTTGTGGGGAATCTCTTGTCCAGGGAGAAAGTGAGCCTGGACGATCGAAGCCCCTTCTTCAGGGCGGACATGGCTACATATTTGTTGAGATCCGAGATCTTGATGGTAGCCAAGTTGAACCTAGAGATGTAGTCTCAGAGGCTCTCTCCTTCCTTCTGATGGAGGAGGAATAAGGCATCCGTATTTTGGGAGGTCTTCCGGCAGGTCCTAAAATACGAGACGAACAATTTTTCTAATTCAGGAAAGGAGTCGATGGTACCTGGGCATATGCTCGAATACCATATTTAAGCCACCTTTTTTAGCGTGGCGGGGAAGGCAAGGCAGTGCAATACATCAGAGGCCCCTTGAATCATCATATGGGCCTTGAAGCTGCCCAGGTGGTCAAGTGGATCGGTGGTGCTGTCATAGGTTCCATTTAAGGGACCCTAACGTGCCGAGTTATGGCTTCGGCCATGATGTGAGGAGTGAATGGGGGACAGGGATCGTACGCGGTGATCTCATCATCCCTCTTCTTGTCACAAAGCTTTGCAACCTATGACTTGAGGACCTTGAACTTTTGCTTGTAGCTGGGGTGAGCTTCCTTTGGTGCCTCCCTGTCGAGAGTGGAATCCTAGGAGGAAACGGAAATGGATCATCTAGGTCTTTTCTCCCTCCATGATACGACGGTCAGCTTCGGAAGTCGAGAGCTTCGGCCCTCCAGGGAATGCTGCTCTTCTGGGGAAGGTTGGACAGACCAATGATGCTGGTCTCCCTTCCCCCAGGGTCGGTGACTATGTCTAGAAGTGGCTGGTAGATGCCCTATCTGAAGGGCTACATCTTGAAAACTCTAAACCATA
This sequence comes from Areca catechu, assembly GCA_021397845.1. Classification (NCBI taxonomy): domain Eukaryota; kingdom Viridiplantae; phylum Streptophyta; class Magnoliopsida; order Arecales; family Arecaceae; genus Areca; species Areca catechu. Next base: position 140,862,003 of record CM038051.1, on the reverse strand, counting down.
GTTGTTAGAGTATCGACTCGATTTAGAAGGGCTTTGAATTGTTACTGTCCGACCACCAACATGGGGGTCAGGACTTTATCTTCCACCGGGGGGTTGTTTCTCAGAGAGAGAGCATGACTCCTACTTATTGAGACATTCTGTGTTCTTCCTTTTGCCATTATGGCTTCTTCTCACTTTCCTTTCTCGAAGAGGGGGCTTCTAGTGGGTAGTCGACTTGGGTCAGCGTAGACTACCAAGTTTAGCCCTTGTCTCCCCTTCCCCCTTCTTGGCACACCAATATGTTGGCATAGAACCTTCGCTGGACGGGCCATGTCACTGAACCACTGGTTTGCCTCTCTTGGCACCTGCAAAATAGGTCCCTTGATCGGATTTTCTCCAGTGGGCGACACTCCGATGCCTAAGTCAGGGAGAGGTTCTGAGAACAGAATAGAAAGTTCTCTGAGAAGGTAGGAAGATAGCAAATGTATCGTCGTGTCCAACTCACCTTGAGTGTCTCCTCTTACCAGTATTTATAATAGTTGGGCACTGGCCTCTGGTTAACATGCGGTTGCTTAACTTTGCCCATGTATAATGAGGGACTATTGCTGTTTGTCCAGGGACGGTTGTCACTCCATTATGACCAGCCCAGAATTATTAGGGAGGGGATGCTGAATGCGTGGCCAGCCTGAAATGGCTAGAGTTGGGGATGGTGGTTATGCTTTAGGACGTGATAGCCATCTCCCCATTCTGGGATTTGTGGCAGATTGGAGATTTATCTTGGGCCTTCTTCTTCTTTAGAATTCTTCGGGTCACTCGTCTTCGGTCTTCGTCGATGGAGTTACCTTCGGACTTCTTTGGCTGCGGCGATCGGTTGGGTGGTGGATGTCGAAGGTCTGAAGGGGTAGTCTTCAGACCTTTGTCTTTGGCCTATCCAAAGACTAGTTTGAAGGAGGCGTTATGGCACTCCCAGGCCGTTGTTGGTTCTCTTGGTACGGGCGGCCGACCTGGGGGAGAACCCGATCGGTCTCCTGAGCCAGAGATATATTCAGTTGAGCCAACATCCCCCAACAGTATCAAGGCCAGATTCATATGCATGAGAAGATGTTTAGATCTAAAATCTAGATTTACTGATCTTAGACCTAAAATTTCTAACTAGTTTATCATCGTTTTGATATAAGGTTGCCTTGGCATAACGAGTCAGATCGTTATATTGAATGGTTATCCTAGAATGGTGCAGAATTTTTCTATTAATCAGAATTTTCTAGATCAAATTTTATTTTTCAAATATGAAATGTTGATGGGTTGTTTTCATATCTGAAATTTTATGTAGATTGGATCTGAATTTTAGATCTGAAAATTCTATTGTTGGATCTAAAATTCAGTTCATATGATTTGATTTACATGATTTCAAGATCTAAAAATTTGTTTTCAAGTATGAAATTTAGAACATTTAATATTCAAGTGATCAATCTGAAGATCTAAAAATCTATTTTCTGATCTGAAATTTTGAACGTTTAATATTCTTGTAATTGATTTCAAAATCTGAAAATCTGTTTTCAGATCAGAAATTCAAATTATTTAATCTTCATGTGATTGATTTTCAGATCTGAAAATTTGTTTTCAGATCTGAAAATTTGTTTTCAGATCTGAAAATTTGTTTTCAGATCTGAAAATTTGTTTTCAGATCTGAAACTTGGATGTTTAATGTTCTTAAGTTAGATTTCTAAATCTGAAAATATGTTTTCAGATTAAGGTTTCTGGATATGAAACTTTGGATCCGAGTTTGTCTTTGATTTATGTTTATGCATGAGATGTGTTTTCATGTTCATTTAATTGAATGTTTTAGATCTGAATTTTAAAGTGCATATATGTAATATCTATAGTTGTAATTTAGATCTAGATTTATGTTCGTGTACGTGATACATGTTAAGTTAATTTAGTTCTGAATTTTCATGCTAAAACAATCATAAGTTTAGATCTGAAAATTAGATTTAGGATATGAACTTTTGTGTTTAAGCATGAAAAAATGGTTATGGGTAAATCGAATTAGGTTTGTAACGAGATTATAAAAGGGGTTAATCAATTAACATATGGACTAAATCAATTAGTGTGGTTGATCGAACTAAATCAATAGTTGATTAGGATTCAGTCAAGAGTGCTTTAGGTCAAAACAACAGTTGTGATTGATCGAGTTGATTCATGTCCATATGTTTGAGGTTGATTGATCCAAATGGACCTAATTCTTGCTTAGTGGTTGAGCTTGAATCAATCAAACTGATCCATTGAAAACTAATGATTAATTGGTGTCTAAGACAAATCTTGATTGGTGGCTTTTAATTGGGACCCTGCTTACCTAGTCAATCCAATGATGTCTAAGGCAAGTATCAGGTTGCCTCCCATCGATCTTACTTACCTGGCCAACTTGGTCGATTAAGCCTTGAATAAGGTTGCTTAGTGATTCGAGTTTATCCATGCTGTTTGGGTTTGTCAGAGATGAGATTATGCTTACCTAAACCAAGTTAGTCAGGCATAAGATTATGCTAATTAATTAAGATAAGACCTAAACCCAAACCTCCTTGCATATATTAAGTCTAGCAGTCTTTCTCTATTGTAGATATGCGGGTGACCTACTAATGTTGATTGATCTTTGCTAGATACAATGATTCAGTTACATTACAAAGATGCAACCACCCTATTAGCAAAAGATTGCTATAAGATGTAGATGGGGATGAGCCCAATATCTATCATGTGAGAGACCCAATGATGGATACACACTTGCATTTGAACAGTGGGTCTGATTTAACTAAGGAGTGTGGTCAATATCCATCAGGTAAGTTAACATGACTTAGAGATCAAATTGTTGCAACCTGCTTGAGAGGCATCGGACAAGAGTTATCTACTCATCGATATAGTGTGTCACCAATATCTGTCAGGTGAGACATACGCATATTGGTGGGATCATGGTATCCACTAGAAATCCTAATCATGTATGAGTTTCCACATCTTCGTTGAGAAGTATAAGAGATCCGAGAAAATAGTGGAAGTATATTCATATATTTTTAAAAATTGATCCCAAAACAAAATGTTCAACACAAATACAAAAGTCTAACTAGAATCTTTACTCTGCAAAATAAAAATGTAGCTTCTAACCCTCTTGAAAATAACTAGAACCAATTTTAAATACTAGCTTAGAAACTTAAAAGGGGTTTTAAATTCTAAGAAGTTAAGATATATTGTTGACCAGATTTTCCCGACATTACCAAACTATTCAATAGTTAACCTAAGTGTAGTTGGTCCTTGCTCATTATTTGACAATGGTCAAAGTCTTTGAAAAGCTTGAGAAGCTAGACATGATAATGGATAACTGCACAAGGATCAAATTATTGAATATGTTGGTAACTCTTGAAGGGGACCTTAAAGAGTTCCAGGGGCATATTTTTGGTTATTGAAAAGGCACAAAAGGAAGTTCCTATGAAGAAGGCCAATGATAAGGAAAAGTGTTTTCACTATAATGGCCATTGATAGAGATTGTCCTTATACTTGGAAAGCTTGAAGAATAAGGACATACCTTTGGAAGGTATGTTAGATCTCTTAAGGCTAGTTTGTAGTTGTATATGGATGCATCTGTGGATGCCATTGAGTAAATAGTGAATGCTATAAGATCTAAGAGATCTAAGAATGAGATAAGTCTAAAGTATATGTGGCACTTCTGGCTTGGTCATATAAAGAGGAAAGGGTTAATAAATTGGAGAAAGATGGGCCTTCGGGGTTAGTGACTATTAAGTCATATCCAATTTGTTAATCCTATCTTTAAGGAAAGATGACCCAACCACCCTTTGCAGTACTCAGGGATATGACCATTGAGATACTGGCAACTCATTAGATGGGTGCTTGTCTTTACTTCATTACATTTACTATCGTTATTCATGGTATGGATATAAGTGTGAGACACATATCTAGAATATTTGAAAGGTTCAAATGATTCAGATATGAAGTAAAATGTTAAGTAGAAAACTTTGAAGGGTTCTCCAATGAGATCGAGGAGGTCAAAAATTTAATGGGAGTTTATGAATTATCTCAAGATAAATGGCATAGTCATATAATAGACTCTTTCTAAACACATAGATAAGATGTCGGAGCAAAGAAATTGAATCCTATGGGATATGGTTTGATCCATTATAAGGTTCACTTAACTATACTTCTTTCCTTAAGGCATGCTTACTTTGAATTATAGATTGAATATGGTTCCCTCTAAATCCATTCTTACCATGGCCAATGAGATGGGGCATGATAAGAAGTCGAATCTTGGTCAACTCAAGATATAGGGATGTCTGGCCTATGTCAAGTGACTAAGGTGGACAAATTAGAGGCTAGGTCTATGATGACTCTTGGATATCCTAAAGAGTTTTTGGGATGCTACTTTTACTTTCTAGATTTACTATTTTCTAGGTTAAACTGTTTAGCCCAGATAGAGTTAGTGGGTCGTGAATAAAACTCAAAGGGTTTGTCTCTGAAGAGAAACAAGTCATAGAACCTACAGAACCTATTCATCATGAGCCAATACATGTAGTGCCTCCTTCATTTTATAAATTGAGTAGGATATCCCATCCTCCAGTAAGATACTTAGGTATTCTTAAGAAGGACTAAGAGAAATATTCTCCTTTTAGGATATTAGAAACATGGAGATGATCCTAAAATTGCCATGAAGCGATGTTAGACATTGATAAATGGCAATCAGATGATAAGGTAGATACCTTTAAAAAATAGCTCATAGTGAAAGGTGGAGACTTTTCGCTTAAAGCTATGTCGAAGTCATCCGAATATTGCTTGCAGTAGTAGAATATTATGATGATGATATTTAGTAGATGGATGTGTGTAACTACTTTCATCTTTATGGAGTAGTCTTTAAATCTCACTTCCAGTGATGGAGATCACAAGGTCTGCTATCTAAATAGGTCTTGAGGACCATAGCAAACATTAACTCATGTTAAAATGCGATCAAATTATTTGATTTCATCAAGTAGTGGAGGAACCATGTGTTTATAATAAGGTTAGTGGGAGTGATGAGAATTCTCCCAGGGTGCCGGGGATCATGCAGCATGCATAATTGACTTTCAAAATAAAATTTCATAGCATGGTACCCTAACATGTATAACATGTATAGAAAACCCTAATTCCCAGGAACCCCTTGGGCAATTATAACTAATGAATCATCAAATAAAGTCAAGAAAAATACCTGGATCGTTGAAATCCAACTTTTTCCACAAGGCTCACAAGTGCAAACCCTCCAATAGTGATCCACACGAAACTTGGACCAAGGAAGAACTCCTTCTGCAAGATGCTTGGAGAAGTGGAACTCTTTCAGCAGACTTTAGTCTATTGACCACTTTAGGACACCCTGTCCTACTGAAGGGCACTCAAGAAACTATCCTAAACCACTGTAAGATCTAGGTCTACCCTCCTCTAGGACCCTACAGGCTTATGTCCTAAAACCAAGCCTTGTCCTAGTGTAGAAGAACTTGTCTTAACAAGACAAGTCTTGTCCTAACAAGACAAGTCTTGTCCTAACAAGACAAGTCTTGTCCTAACAAGACAAGTCTTGTCCTAACAAGACAAGTCTTGTCCTAACAAGACAAGTCTTGTCCTAAATCAAGGAGGGAGGGAGAAAGTGGAAGAACACTCTGACACTTAGGAAAAAAAAATACTCAGACTTTCAGAAGACCGAAGTCCATATTTCTCATTTCACTGTACCCCTATTTATAATCCTAGATGGGGCGTGAAATGCATCCCGACAACACTTATCATATTTGAAACATCATATATGATAAGACTTTTCAGGAATGGAGAGTCATATCTGTGTTCTTTTACTTACCGGATCAATCCCCATCGCACCATGTATCAAATACCAGTTTCTGAGATAGGGAGATGCCTCTTCTAATCTATAGTAACGTGAGGCTTGAAGAGTTTCAGAGGCAGAAAGACTCTGCCCTCTGTTGTGCGTGCGCATATGAAGAGGCGCGACTCTTCATGTGCACGCCACCTTTCACACCTCTTCAAGCCATCCCTTTAAACTTTAAACCAGCGATTAGACTTCTTAAGACCATGGGGATAAAATGAAAAGGTGCCTTCCTGATGAAACTCTTAGAGTCTCATCTGCAGAAGGACTCTTAGTCCTTCTGTGTGCCACTTATTCTCCCGAGTGCGCCAAAGGGTGCGAATAGTCTTTCCCTTTCATTTAGTCCTCCCAAATCATCAAATTGACTTGGTCAAACATATACAATATGGGTGTCATTAGAAAGGGCATCAAATAAGATTTCTAACCACATCTTTTATTTTCAGATTAGAGGTCCATAGGCCCTTCTGTGCCCTTTTGAAGTTAAGGTATCATTTAGGTACCAAGAGTCCCATGCCATTGGGACTCTTCATATATGGCACCTAAAATGCCCTTAAGTCCAAATTAAAATCAGATTAAGCTCTGATTTGGCTTTCCCCACTTATGACTCAACCTAATTTAGGTTTTCCATAATTAGGTTTGCCCAATTAGCAAGCAACCGAATCCAATCCAATTGGGTTAGGAATTAGGTTAGCCTACATATTCTAGTATGTAATCTGGCTAACCAATTAAAATCCTATGACCCTAATTAAATCATGAATGACTTCCTTGGCCAAGACTCTATTATGTGTGACCCATTGGGCTCCACATCTTGCTAGCAGTAGGTTTAGGTTTGAGCCGATTCGATACGATCGAACTCAATTGACCTAATTAGGTCAATTGGCTCACCTAAATGTTCAATTCGAATCACACATCGAATTGACTAATGAAACCAAACCAATTGGTTCATGAAAACCTACAAGACAAGATTAACATCTAGCAGGGTGTCATGCCTATCCAAAATATGAGAAATTTAGTAGAAAATACCAAAATATCCTTAGTAGTAAGTTACCGTGCAATTCAATCTTTCGATCTCCCATTATCCCGATTAAGTGATAGGTATGGATAGATTTCAAACCCTAACACTTCATCATATCGAATCTCAGCTCAATCATAAGAACTCAATTGATGACTGATTAGATTCCACTAATCTCATCCTGCTTTGATCAATGGCTCCTTGAGTCATTCATCGAAGAGATTGCATTGGATAACAATTCCTCTCACTAGGAATGATCGATTCCTTGTTGGTCCACTCACATCCTTCGCACACCTTCCACCATACCCAGAACACCCCATACATGTCACAATGGCATGAATGAGTATGAACCAAAGTATGGCTTAGTGTGCACAAGGAACCATGGTGACCTTAGGTCTAGAGATCACATGCACAACTTCTGCTCTAGGATCTATCTATTGACAAGTTGTAAGACTTCCATAAGATAATCCCGGTGTGGATCAGTCCAGTGTACTCATACCTTGATGAGCACCCTAATCCTAGTATTAGTGTCTCTACACCAATGGTTATGAGTTCAGCCACTCTCATCAACTGAGCGTACATAGGATAAGCTAGTCTTTCCGAATTCATCGATCCCCGAATTGATGGTCCAACGACTAGGAACATTCTAGATTAGGGTTTATAGAAAATTAGGTCTCACTATTATGAACTCCATCATAACCCTAATTCCATTGCCCTACTCTATGGGATTCATCATAATCAATAAAAACATGACACAGCAGTATTTGATGAATCAAATGCCTTTATTAATATGAAAATATGTCATACATGAGCTGTAAGTTTACAAAAAGGCCCTCATAATGATTGGCTCTTAGGACACTTTTCTATCAAACTCCCACTTGCACTAAAGTCAATCGCCCTTGTATTTTATGCCTATACAATCTAAGTGATGATCTAACTACCGCTTGGCTAAAGCTTTAGTGAATGGGTCTGCTATATTGTTCTTTGTGTCAACTCGTTCAATGATGACATCTTGTCTTTCAATAATCTCTCGAACGAGGTGGAACCGTCTTAGAATATGCTTGGACTTGTGATGAGACCTAGGTTCCTTAGCTAATGCATCAGCCCCAGTGTTATCACAATATAATGGCATTGGCTGTTGTACATCTGGAACCATGCTCAATTCCATGATGAATTTCTTCATCCAGACAACTTTCTTCGTGGCTTCACTAGAAACTATGTACTCTACCTCAGTGATTGAGTCAGCTACTGTTGGCTGCTTTGTACACTTCTAACTCACTGCACCATCATTCAGGGTGAAGACATACCCCGATATGGATTTGCTGTCATCTGGATCTAATTGAAAACTATAATCTGTATATCCTTCTAGTTTCAACTTAGATCCTCCATATACAAGAAAAATATTTTTAGTCCTTCTCAAGTACTTAAGAATATTTTTCATAGCTCTCCAATGATCCTATCTTGGATCTGCTTGAAACCTGCTCACTATGCCCAAGGCATATGCAACATCAGGTCTGGTACATAACATGGCATACATTATCGATCCTACAGCCGAAGCATAAGCAATCATAGCCATCCTCTCTCTTTCTTCTGATGTCTTAGGAGACATTTTCATAGAGAGATGTATGCCTTGACTTATTGGTAAGTAACCTTTCTTACTTCCATCCATGTTGAATCTCTTCAATACTAAGTCAATGTACCTGGATTGAGATAAGCCTAGCATCCTTTTGGATCTATCTCTATAGATCCTTATACCCAGTATATAGGATGCTTCTCCCAAATCCTTCATGAAAAATTTTGATGATAGCCAAGTTTTAATTGATTGTAACATTAGGATATCATTCCCAACGATCAGTATGTCATCCACATATAAAACCAAGAAAATAAGTGCACTCCCACTTGTCTTCTTGTACACATATGGTTTGTTTATATTTTGATAAAACCAAATCCTTTGATTGTTTCATCAAAATGGATGTTCCAACTCCTCGATGCTTGCTTAAGTCCATAAATGGACTTCTTTAATTTGCATACCTGGTTTGGTCTTCCACTTGAAACAAAACCTTCTGGCTATGACATGTAGACTTCTTCCTCAAGGTTTCTATTGAAGAAAGCAGTCTTTACATCCATTTACCAGATCTCATAGTCATGGTATGCTGCTATTGCAAGCAATATCTGAATGGACTTGAACATAGCTACTGGAGAAAAAGTTTCGTCATAGTCTATATCATGTTTTTGTTTGAGACTTTTTGCTACCAGTCTAGCCTTGTAGGTCTCAACTTGACCATCTGCTCCAATCTTCTTCTTGAAGATACATTTACACCCAATTGGGTTAATTCCTTCATGTGGATCTACCAGAGTCCAAACCTGATTAGAATACATTGAGTCCATTTCAAATTTCATGGCATCAAGCCATTTGTCTGAGTCTTTACTCATGATAGCTTTCGAATAGGTCACAGGATCATCATCCTGTATGATACTAGCTTCGTTGTCATCCTCAATGACAAAGCCATATCTGAGAGGTGCTCCCCACACCCTCTCTGACCTTCGGAGACAAGGTGTGTATTGTGGTTGTTCTTGATCTATAAGAACCTCTGGTTGAGGAACTTCACTTGAAGGCTCATTGGTTTGTTGGTTCTATTCTTCATATAACTCAAGTGAAGAATCACTACATTCTTCTTGGATAAACTCTTGTTCCAAGAATATAGCATGCCTACTGACAATTATCTTTTGTTCAGTAGAATTATAAAAGAGGTATGCCATACCTACTTTTGGGTAACCAACAAATCTACACTTGTCAGCTCTAGCACTTAACTTATGTCCAAAGTTATTCTTGACATAAGCATGACAACCCCAAATCTTCAAATACTTAAGACTTGGTCTTTTGCCATTCCATAACTCATATGGAGTGCTACTTACTGACTTAGATGGAACCCTGTTTAATATATGTGCTGCAGTCTTCAGGGCATGTCCCCAAAAGAAAATGGGAAGATATGTGAAGCTCATCATGGACCTCACCATATCCAATAAGGTGTGATTTCTCCTTTCTACCACTCCATTTAACTGGGATGTATAAGGAGAGGTCCATTCAGAAATAATACCTTTATCTTTTAGATGGTTTAGGAACTCACTAGATAAGTATTCTCCTCCTCGATCAGACCAAAGAGCTTTAATACTAAGTCCAGTTTGTTTTTCAACCATACTCTATTATTCTTTAAACTTATCAAAGGCTTTAGACTTGTGTTTCAAAAGATACACATGACCGTACCTTGATAAATCATCAATAAAAGTGATGATATAAGAATATCCTCCTCTGGCCTGAGTTGACATAGGTCGACATACATCAGTATGCACGAGACCTAATAATTCAGTTGCCCTTTCTTCATGTCCAGTGAATGGAGACTTGGTCATTTTTTCTTTGAAACAAGATTCACAAGTTTCTAATGATTGGAAATCATTAGAGTCAAAGTAATTATCTTTGACCAACTTGTTTATTCTTGACTCACTGATATGACCCAATCGGTAGTGCTAGAGATATATGACATTGTCATTATCTCATTTCCTCTTCTTATTATCAATAAGAAAAATATTATCGTTGAGTTGTAAAAGTTGATTTGTAAAGTTAGAAGACCATTTACAAAAGATCCATGTCCAAATATTTTATTATTATGAAGAATAGAGCAGCCACTACTCTTTACACTTATTTTATATCCCTGTTATAATAAAATGGTATAGAAATAATGTTTCTAATAATATCTAGTACATAGAAACATTCTTCTAACTTTATTACATCACCCGAAGGTAATAAAAGAAGATAGGTACCCACAACTTCAGCATGTATGGCTTCACCACTTGCCTCATGCAGCTTAAAGTCACCCTTCTTCAATCCTCTAATTCTGTAGAATCCCTGTAATGAACTGCATATATGAGATCCACGTGCGGTATCCAACACCCATGAATTAGAAGTGGAAGAACTCAATGATAAATTAGTTTGTATCATGTACAAACCTTTAGATGCTCCACTTGCATCTTGCTTCACACTTGCAAGGTAAACCTTACAGTTCTTCTTCCAATGCCCAGTCATACCACAATGGAAACAGGCTCCATCAGCCTTCTTAGCTTTCTTGTTCTTCTTCTGGATGCCTTTCCTAGGGTTGAACTTTCTCTTCATACCCTTCTTCATTGTCTGCTTCTTTCTATCAACAAGAAGCACGTGAGCTTTATCTCCTTTAGAGTGGCTCTCAACTGTCTTAAGCATGTTAAGCAGCTCTGGCAATGAAATGTTCAGTTTGTTCATATGGAAGTTGAGAACAAACTGAGAGAAGGAATCTGGGAGTGATTGCAGGATCAAGTCCTGATTGAGTTCACCATCCATGACAAACCCTAATTTACCCAATCGAGTGATCAAGTCAATCATTTTTAGGACATAGGTTTGCATAGTTGAACCCTCACTCATCCGAGAATGGAACAATTGCTTTGATATCTCGTATCGAGCAGCCCTACTTTGCTCTCCATATAGCTCTTTTAAATTGAGCAATATGGACTGAGGTTCCATCCCTTCTTGTTGCCTCTAGAGCGCGTTACTCATTGAAACCAACATGATGCATCTGACAGTTGTACTGTCATTTTGCCACATCCTGTATATGGCAATATCCTCCTCTGATGCATCCTCTCTGATCAACACTGGATCTGGAGAATCAAGTATATATGAAAGCTTCTCTTGAGTTAATACAATTCTCAGGTTCCTCAACCAGTCCACATAATTTGGATCGGTTAACTTGTTGGCATCCAAGATGCCTCTCAGTGATAAGTTTGAAGCCATTATTTAAATGTCCTATATTTAATTAAAGAACAATATTAGTAGACCACTCAATTATGACATTCATAATTAGATAAGGACTTTATATCTAATTATGTCTCCCACTATTTTCTTCAAATACCATAACCCTCAACTATGGTAAGTGAGAAACCTTCCTAGTTTCCTTAGTGGGGTTGAGATCCTTATTCCTCATGAGTGCTTTGTGTGTACACAACAAACACACATGAGTTCAAAGGTAGGACAACCTTTCCAATTGCAATCCATGCAATTCTCAACAATTATCTTTGCCTCTATGACACTTATGGCCTTGTGTGTACACAACAAACCATAATGTCTTAGTTTAGTCGAACTCTTCATTTCCATATAGCCATGATTAAATAATGTTGCCCTTGTGTGTACACAACAAAGCAACATATCCAAACATGCTATAAAGCACTAAGTGCACCAAGATAAATCTTATATCAATTCCTAGAGTAGGCCTTATGTGTACACAACAAACTTACTATAGTTTTGACATAAATTTGGCTTAGCATGAAGGAAGGCAAATTATAGTATACTTAACTAATTAGCATTACCAAATTAAGATTTAGATACCAAATTGGCCAGGTAAGTGGGAGGGGTGAGGGGGTCCCCCCATTGCTTTCCATAGACATCAATTAAATTGACCAGGTCAGACAACGGAACCAATTATAAACCTCATTCCCTTTACCTTCCCAGAACCACTTGCCTAGACACCAATTAGCTGATCAATCCTTAACCAGTTTTGCATCTTGACTAAGTTTTATACTATGACTAAATATGCTTTTTGATGAGGGCTTTGATGGTCTCAAAACACATTCTAAAACTATCATGATAATAGTGTTTATTACTTCAAGTATAAACATAAATATGATAACCAAGTTTATAACAAATATAAACACAATGCATATCAATATGCATTAAATTTCATGTCATCAAGCGTATTACCCTAATATGCAAATCAAGGCATGATAAATAAAAAATACCTTTCCCCTCACTTATTCATGGGATATGGCCACAGCGGCACGCCTACACGCCATAGGAGACCCATTGAATGGGAAGGAGGGCCTTTAAACCCTACTTGGCTCCTATGATCGGACGGCCATGGTGACTAACCCAATCCAAAGTAGTTACTTGGTTCATGCATAATTTCATATTGACATAATATCATACATATGAACATGGTTAAGTTGACTCGATAAGGTTCGGGTTGGCTCGGTAGTGAAATTTAATCAAACTACAAAATGATTCATAATTGGAATGCCACAAGGATGGCTTTGATACTACTGATGGGAATTCTCCCAGGGTGCCGGGGATCATGCAACATGCACAATGGACTTTCAAAATAAAATTTCATAGCATGATACCTTAACATGTATAACACGTATAGAAAATCCTAATTCCCAGAAACCCCTTGGGTAATTACAACTAATGAATCATCAAATAAAGTCAAGAAAAATACTTGGATTGTTGAAATCCAACGTTTTCACAAGGCTCACAAGTGCAAGCCCTCCAACGATGATTTACACAAAACTCAGACCAAGGAAGAACTCCTTCAAGTTGCTTGGAGAAGTGGAACTCTTTCAGCAGCCTTTGGTCTATTGACCACTGTAGGACACCCTGTCTGACTGAAGGGCACTCAAGACAATATCCTAAACCACTGTAGGATCTAGGACTACCCTTTTCTAAGACCCTACAGGCTTATGTGCTAAAACCAAGCCTTGTCCTAGTGTAGAAGAACTTGTCTTAACAAGACAAGTCTTGTCCTAAAACAAGGAGGGAGGGAGAAAGTGGAAGAACACTCTGACCCTCGGGAAATAAAACACTCTGACTTTCAGAAGACCAAAGTTCATATTTCTCATTTCACCGTACCTCTATTTATAATCCTAGATGGGGCGTGAAATGCATCCCAACAATAATTATCAGATATGAAACATCATATCTGATAAGACTCTTCAGGAATGGAGAGTCATATCTGTGTTCTTTCACTTACCAGATCAATCCCCATCAAGCCATGTGTCAAATACTGGTTTCTGAGATTGGGAGATGCCTCTTCTAATCTGAAGTAATGCGAGACTTGAAGAGTTTCAGAGGCAGAAGGACTCTGCCCTCTGTTGTGCGCGTGTATATGAAGAGGCACGACTCTTCATGTGCACGCCACCTTTCACACCTCTTCAAGCCATCCCTTTAAACATTAAACTGGCTATTAGACTTCTTAAGACCGTGGGGTTAAAATGAAGAGGCATCTTCCTGGTGAAACTCTTAGAGTCTCATCTGTAAAAGGACTCTTAGTCCTTCTGCACGCCACTTATTCTCCCGGGTGCACCAGAGGGCGCCAATAGTCTTTCTTTTCATTTAGTCCACCCAAAGCATCAAATTGACTTGGTCAAATATATGCAATATGGGTGTCATTAGAAAGGGCATCAAATATGCTTTCTAACCATATCTTTTATTTTTAGATCAGAGGTATGTAGGCCCTTCCGTGCCCTTTTGAAGTTAAGGTATCATTTAGATACCAAGAGTCCTATGCCATTGGGACACTTCATATATGGCACCTAAAATGCCCTTAAGTCCAAATTAAAATCAGATTAAGATATGATTTGGCTAGCCCCACTTAGGACTAAACCTAATTTAGGTTTTTCATAATTAGGTTTGCCCAATTAGCAAGCAACCAAATCCAATCAAATTAGGTTAGGAATTAGGTTAGCCTACATATGCTAGCATGTAATCCGGCTAACTAATTAGGATCCTATGACCCTAATTAAATCATGAATGACTTCCTTGGACAAGTCTCTATTGTGTGTGACCCATTAGGTTCCACATCTAGTCAGCGGTAGGTTTAGGTTTGAGCCGATTCGATCTGATTGAACTTGATTAACCTAATTAGGTCAAATTGGCTCACCTAATTGTCCAATTCGAATCACACATCGAATTGACTCATAAAACTAAACCAATTGGTTCATGAAAACCTACATGACAAGATTGACATCTAGCAACGTATCATGCCTACCCAAAGATAAGAAATTTGATGGAAAATATCAAAATATCCTTCATTAGTAAGTTACCATACAATTCAATCTTTCGATCTCCCATTATCCCAATTAAGTGATAGGTATGGATAGATGTCAAACCCTAACACTTCATCATATCGAATCTTAGCTCGATCATGAGAACTCAGCTGATGACTGATTAGATTCCACTAATCTCATCCTGCTTTGATCAAAGGCTCCTTGAGTCACTCATCGAAGAGATTGCATGGGATAATAATTCCTCTTACTAGGAATGATTGATTTCTTGTTAGTCCACTCACATCCTTCGTACACCTTCCACCATACCCAGAACACCCCTACATGTTATAATGGCATGAATGAGTATGAACCAAGGTATGGCTTAGTATGCACAAGGAACCATGATGACCTCAGGTCTAAAGATCACATGCACAACTTCTACTCTGGGATCTATTTTTTGACAAGTAGTAAGACTTCCATAAGATAATCTCAGTGTGGATCAGTCCAATGTACTCATACCTTGATGAGCACCCTTATCCTATTATTAGTATCTCTACATAAGTGGTTGTGAGATCAACCACCCTCATCAACTGAGCATACATAGGATAAGCTAGTCTTTCCAGATTCATCGATCCCCAAATCAATGGTCCAATCACTAGGAACATTCTAGATTAGGGTTTATAGGAAATTAGGTCTCATTGTTATGAACTCCATCATAACCCTAATTCCATTGCCCTACTCTATGGGGTTCATCATAATCAATAATAACATGACACAGCAGTATATGATGAATCAAATGCCTTTATTAATATGAAAGTATATCATATATGAGCTGAAAGTTTACAAAAAGGCCCTCATAATGATTGGCTCTTAGGGCACTTTTCTATCAGGGAGTGGTATCTTGTTCCTCGTATTGTATGTGGATGACATTCTTCATATTGAAAACAAGTTTTCCGTGCATATTTAGCTTTGTTAATAGAATTCTTTTTAAAAGACCTTATAAAGCATCTTGGAATAAAGGTCTAATGATAGATATTAAAGGATGCCAAGTATGACTGGAATTGTCCTTGCTATGAGTTTCACAAGCAACATAAATCAAATCCATGCACTTAGCACTAGATAGCTATGTGGAATAATCCTAGATACTTGAGAAGCACTAAGGATATGTCCTTGGTCTTTAGATAAGGAGAGTTAATGGTATAAGGATACACAAATGATGATAGAGAGTCTACATCAAGGTGTGTATTATTATGCAGTGGAGAATTGGTGGATTGGAAGGAGTCTATTGAAGTTGAAGTATCACTACTTTTATGTTACTAGTAAGGTTATCTAGTTCTAATAAGTTGTTGCAGAACTAAGTATGAAGTCATGACATGCCATTATTACTTTATTGTGATATTTGTGGTGCCATAGCCTTAGCTAAGGAGCCTAGGTCTCACAAGAAGTCCAAGCATATAGAGCGATGATTTTATCATTTACGTGATAAGAAAAGAGTAGTCTCCACATATGATGTGGTGAACCTATTGATTAAATTGATGAGCCTGATTTAACCAAAGTTTATATTAAGAGGATGGGATTCAGGTCTATGGTCAATTAACTTTAGTGCAAGTGGAAGATTATTAGATATATGCCCTAGAAACCAATCTGGCTGACATATAGTTCCTTTCTAGGACATAATTTTGTATTTGACTAATAGGGTTATTAAATCCATTCATGTAATGTACGTATTCATGAATCATCCAAGAGATTAATGGATGATGATACATTTATCAAGAGTGGAGGATTTGAGATATTTGTCATTTGTGATAATTCCTAAATTCGTCCCAATCGAAGGATCATCATAAGAATGGTGATTGATCCAGTTAGATTGGTGCATGGTTGCTTCCCTCTAGGTTAGACGAGTCTCAAGTTTACAGTGTAAGGACACTAGATGAGATGTTGGTGGTTGTTATGGAATAACGGTATCAAGCATGACCAACATGAGAAATCAGTTGGATGTCTACTCACTTGTCAATAATTTTTTAATGCTATAGTTGTATAAGTAGTTCTTTGACCTACGGTGCCTCAGCTGCTCAAATGAGGTTGCTGTAGTTTGACTGCACATAAACTTAGTCTCTTAACTATTTGGATCCTCATAGTATATATTGGCTACAGTAGGTCCATCATAGGACTATGGTGCACATCTAAAGGGATCTATCAATCTTAATAGATGAAGAGTAGTCTTATGTGATTTGTAAGATCGAGTTTAGAAAATCCATGACCATGGTAGTGTGAAGAATAGAAAAGGGTTTCCATTAGAATTCATATCATGAACTTGATAATGGAAACTGTAAGCGATTTCATGCATGCATTTCAAAACATTTTAAATTTTAATGCAATGAAAAATATTTAGATTCATCTTATTAATCTATTATGCATTAGAGCTAATCTAAAAATAGTCCTATAAAAGGACCTATGATATGATATAATGCATATACAAAATCCTAAAACAAGAATCAACAAGCATAGATTATATCTATGAAATAAAACTAATACTGTTGATCATATCTACCACATGTATGAGTTCAAAACTCAATACTTGAGCACAAGTTGAACATCACCATAGCTAATTTCCATGGATTTGGGATTCTTCAAGCCACATAAGTAAGGCCTCTACAAGACATCCATACGAAGCCCTAACCTAATCGATCTCCGAAGAGTGCTAGCTCCTTGTAGAGAGCACTTGATGGCTGATTAAAACTCTTTTAGATCACCAGGACTCTCCAGGAAATGAAAAAGGATTGCTAAAAGGATATGAGATGGAGAAAAAAGGAGAAGAGAAAAGACACTACTCACTTTTCTCTCTTCCAAAACCCTAAATGAACCCTAGTAAACCCATGCCCAGGAGCTACAATGCCACTCTTATTTTTTAATTCTTTCACCGAGAAACCCATGATCCCACCTGATTTTTCTTGATGAGAAGTCTCTCCTATCTCATGCATGCTGACTTTCAATCTTATTAAGAAGTGGCATAGAAGGGGTTAGGAAAGGATAAACAAAGTTGGTTTTGATTCAAAATCAAAACAACTCCAACATGAATACAAAATTCAAGTTGAATTCAAATTCAAATTTTATCCCAACCATCCTGATGATAAGGAGGGGTGAGAAACTTCTTCGTCCATGGAAAAACTTCATGCAAATTCTAAATTTGCATGAAGAATGGCATGGTGAATGGGGCTTTGGTGCTAGGGAGAGATTCACAACCCAATTGGACTCTTATTTGATGAAATTTGAACTCAAACCAAATCCCATTTGATTAGATCCAAAGAGATGAGTGAACCTAATCAAATTAGAAACCTAATCTTATTTCCTAAATCCTAATCTAATTAAAAATTAATTGAGCCTAGGTCCTGATCAAATCCGGAATCAAACTCACTTAATAATTAGGTTATCTTATTACCTAATTTGGTCAAACCTAATTGAATCCAATTTTATTAGATTTGATCCAAACCTCAATGCTCAATCAAATTGAGATAATTATCAATCTAATTGCTAATTAATCCTCCTATAATTCACTAATTGTTAGTGAATTATTTTATCACGACTTTTGCATAAGGTTAATCGTCAATCATATTGATGATTATACCCTTGAACAATTCATAATCATTGATCAGCCATTAGATCAGGCAAGAACTTCTATTGTGTGTAACCCCATAGGTTCGAATACTAAACCAGTAGTATAGGAATAAATCTTTATACTAATCGAAGTAACCATCTAGTAATGATACCCGATATCCGGAGAGGTTTCAAAACCTTTGGCATATGGTTACCATGTAATTTATCCATTTGACCCTAATTTCTCAGGATGATTTCAGAGTTAAACTATCAACCCTTAATTAGTACATCCATATCATGTCTCAACCTTATAAATCCTATGACTTCTTACAAGGATTATCCTGGCTAAGATTTTGTTAAATTAAAACATAGTGAAGCATTGTCTCTAATAACTTAGAGTAGTCAATCCCATCTTGACTCATACACAAACTTTGCAAGTACATAACTATACCTAGAAAACTTCTTTCACTGTATTAGAAATATAAGTAGTCTGGCACCAAAGCATAATGAACTGCTTGTATGTTACCATAGTAATCTCAAGTTTGAGGGATACTTATATCTATATCCTTTGCAAGCAACCCTTAATAGCAGAGTGCTTAGTAGTTGGGTCATGTTTAGTAAAATGTACTACATTTCACTTGTATGCCATACTAGTGTCTCCACACTCCTTGGTCATAAGAACAACCAACCCATATGGTACACAATAACCTATACTCGATAAACATCGACATCCTTTGTAACGTATCATTTGGTCATGAACAAGTTTAAGAATTACTTGATAAATCCTCCTTTATTGATTGGAAGTAGTTCTAAGGACTTCATCATAAAAGAGTTCATAAAAAAAAGATGCATAGATTATGATAAACTACCAAATAACTTTTGTTAATTAATAATTCATATATAAATTATATAAAGCACAATCATCTATAGCTTAGATGATTAGTTTTAGGATACAATTTCGAATACTTGAGCCGAAAAGATCTTATATGTAATAGACAAAGGGATTTGACAAATTATCAATAACCTCAATCTTATTGAGACTCATGATAGAAAAACTAATGCTATAAAAAACTCAAGTATTAGTGACAGCTATTAAGCCATCGCTAATATCCATTTTATCAACCATAAAATCAATCAAAAAAAATTCATCACTAATAATATTAGCAAAAGAAAGTTGAATATTATCGACTATAAAGCCATCACTAAAACTTTTGAAATTCTAAATTTATTGAAATTCATTTGTAGTGACAAAATTTAATTATTAGTAATGGTGACATCCATCACTAAAAAATTTTATGTATTTCTGATGGAATTAGTGATGGCATTTTGATGTTGCTAATAGTGGCACTAAAAAATTTAATTTATCGACCACTATTAATGATGACATATGTTGCCATTGCTAATTGTGATCCCATATGACCCTTTTAGAGCCTGAGAGCTAGAAAAAATTTATGCAAAAAAAATTCTCCCTCCTACCTCCCCCTCGATCTCCTCTTCATCAGCTCCCCCGTTCCCTCGCTATCTCCCCCTCCCTCGCCAAAGCCCACTCTCGCTAGCATTCTTCTTATGCTGTGCTGCCCTTATGCCTTCGGCTCCCCCTTCATCGACCCAACAAAAAAAAATTTCCCTCTCAACCCCGCGGTCTCCCCTTCCTAGGTTCCCAAGCTCCTCCACCGGCTCCCCCTCCTACGCCGATGCCTCCTCCCCACAAGCGTCCTATTCTATGCTGCCCCTATCTTATTAGCTCCCCATCCCTCGATCCAACAAAAAAAATTTACTCCCCTAGTGGTCTCCCTTTCCACAGCCACCTGGTCCCCCGACTGCCCTCCACCACCAGAGCCCCCTCTTTGGCCATTCCCCTCTCCTATTGGCTCTCCTTCCCCTGTTGGTGCCCCCTCTCTTATTGACTCCCCCTCCCCACTATTTCAATGGCCTTTCTATCTCCTATGGCCATTCACCCTCCCCCAGCTCGGATCTAGCCTCCTTGTGACCGTTCTTCCTCTATATGGACCTGCACCGATGCTCCCATGGTTGTTCTTCCTCCTAGTGGCTTTGCACCATTGTTATTATGGTTGTTCTTCCTCTCAACAGCCTTGCACCATTGTTTCCATAGCCATTCTTCCTCCCATGGCCATTCACATTCCCCATGGCCCTAGGTCACCATTCCCAGGGATGTTCATGCTCCCTGTGGACCTACACTGCTATTCCTATGGTTGTTCATCCTCCTCATGGCCCTGGATTACTGTTCCCATGACTATTTGCCCTCCTCCTGGCCCTTCACTATCATCCTTATGGTCTTGCCATTCTCGTGAACCTATTGCTGCCATCCTATTCCCATACCATAGTCCATTCCCATGCCTCATCACCTCAGTCCATGTGCATTGGATCTACTTGGATCTACTAGTTAGATCTGCCATCCGTGAGGTTCACTAGTGTTTGTTTTGGTAAGTATACTTTTGGTGAGTATTAGCGATGGTGGTGATGACAACAATAGAGCCATTACTAAAAGTCATTTATTTATTTAAATATATTAACTAAATATAATTAGATATTAATTAATTAATTATAATTAGATATTATTGTTAATTAGTTATTTATTTAATTAATTTATTAGTTGGTTATTAATAATTGCTTATTTAATTTATTACTTATTTATTAATTAGTTTATTCTTTATTAATTAGTAATTTATTTAATAAAATAATTAGTTTTTATTTAATTAATTAGTTATTTTAAATTAGTTATTTAGTTAATTAATTAATTAATTAGGTGTGTATGGATACGTGTCTTGCATGCACAAAACTCGGATCTTGACAGCAGGGTATAAGCTGGAGCCCTAAGCTACTTTGGTTCCAAGGTATGATGATAGATGCTAATCTTGGAATGGGGGGTATTAGGAATGGTCAGTGTGATAGCTGCATTATGCTATTATCATCGATCGAATGATGGATTTTACATGCCTCATCACCTTCTCCTCAAAGCAGGATTCGACCTTTGGTGAAAAGGCCCAAGTGGCATCACTATAATAGTAGGTAGTGCCACTCCCATATCTTAGGGTATCCAAGAAGCCTCTTGAATCGTATGAGGGGTCCTATAATTACTGATGAGGTGTAGACTTTTAGATTTATTTTCATGACATCTTAGAAAAATTATTTAGTCACAATCTTTCAATATTATATATTTAATATATATGAATGGTTGTTATTGATGAATTTATGTTTATAATATTATAATATTTAATGTATATGAAATGCTATTATTGATGAACTCATATTTTATGATATTATTATGGTTTAATATATATGAACTATTGTTATTGATGAATTTATATTTTATAATATTATTATAATTTAATGATATGAATATTATTATGATGAATTTATATTTTAAGTATAAATAAATAATTAATTAATTAGATATTTATTTTTATAAAATTTGTATTGCATAGAATCATACACCCATCTTTTGATTAATATACATATTCTATGACATCCGTACATTATATATTTTTATACAGGTTGGAGAATTATGTATATTGATCAATTTATTATCCACTTGGATAGTTTAGAAATTGTAATAATTTTATAAATAATTATAGTAATAAATAGTATATTGAGGGTTTGATAGAAATTTTAGATAGTATTTTTTGTAGTTCTGTCACACATCTTTAGCCATGTATAGAGAACTAAGGTGAAATGCTACCAAAATCTTTTTGGTCATTATTACATATTGTTTGATTACTGTAATTGATCTATAAAATTAATGTAATTCCTAAATAGGATAGGACCTAACTTTGCTTATTAGTTGATGATAGGTTGAAATAAAATGACACAAGAAGGTCATGATGATTCTAGATTCGTATCCCATCACTAAAGGCAAAAATTAAGAGAATGAGAGCATTCGGAGGAAACATTCTGAATATGAGATATAATAGCTTGGATTCCTAGGTGGAGGCCATCACCAGGAGGTGCTCAAACTTGGTGAAGTCTAAGAAATAAGAGGTAGGGCTTCAAAGAAGAGTACAAGAGCAAAATCTTTACAAGAAGAGGCACAGGAGTGCTTCATTGGATGTGAAGCATAGGGAGTTAAAAGTCCAAAAGTTTTACATGAGTGAGAAGCACTAATCATCAGCCTCTTCAGATATTTGGTACCTTATATATTCTTAGTCTTATTCTTCTTCCATTTGTTCATCCTCTTCCTCTTCTTACTCTTCATCCCTTTCTTGGATATAAAAAATCTATCCAAGAAGGGAAAGAAGAGGAGGAAGAGAAAGAAAATGAAGAGAGGATGAAGAATTAGATGAAAAATCTGAAGTATACCAAATATTAGAAGTGGCTGATGAGAAATGCTCTTCACTTACGATGAACTTTTAGATCTTTGACTCTCTATGCTCCATCTCCAGTGAAACACTTTTATGCCTCTCCATCATGAAGAACAACTCTTACTCGAGTACTCTTCTTCAAAGCCCCACCTCTTCCTTCTTAGACTTCACTTCCAAGGCCTAGCATCTCTTAGTGATGACCTTTACCTAGGCATCTAAGCTCTTTTATCTTGCATCCAGAATGTTACCTCTGATTGCTCTCATTCTCCCAAGTTTTGCCTTTAGTGATGGGATGCAAACTCAGAATCCCCATGACCTTCTTGAATCATTTTACTTCTTGCATTGCTTTGAATCATTTTAAATGCTTATCTTGTCATGTTAAATGATTAAATAATTGGTATGTGTTTTGCTTTGTATTTGTATTTTAATGATAATGTGCCATGGACTATAGTTGGATGGACAATCGAGTAGTCAATGGGATGATTTATACTAAATATAAGGAGGGTGTTAAGTACTTCTGTGATTATACTTTTGAAAATTAAATACACTTAGTTGAAGGATGAGCTCATTATCCTTGTAATAGATGTGTTAATAGAGAAATACTTGATGGGGATACAATAACTACTTATTTATTTAGGAGTGAATTTATACCAAACTATAAGAATTGGTATTGGCATAGAAAGATGTGGGAGACAATTGCAAGGGTTAGAAGTCAATAGGACAAGAACATAGATAGAATGGTAGACATGGTTATGGATACAACTGGTCCTAAATTTGACTGGGATATGGAGGATGATCCAGAAGCTAGAAGTAAAGATTTCTATCGTTTACTAAAAGATGCTAATGAACCGCTATGACTAGGATATGAAACACATACAATACTATCAGCTATTTTAGAGTTATTAAACTTGAAGGCCTAGTTTAATATGATGATCAATTGTTATGATAGGATGGTAGCAATAATAAAGAAGATGCTATTGAACGATGAGAAGCTTGTTGGGAGTTTCCATGCTTCAAAAAAAATGTTAAAAGTGTTAGGCATGGGATACAAGAAAATAGATGCATTTCACAATGATTGCATGCTTTCCTACAAGAAGGACCAACTGAAGAGCTTATATGACATATGCAGTTAAAGCTGATTGAAACCAAGGCAAGAGGATAGAAATCAGAAGGACATGCTATGCAAGGTTCTTCAATACCTATTCTTTAATTACTCTTAGACTTCAAAGTCTCTACTTATCCAAGGGTACTGCTAGGCAAGTGATATGGCACAAAGAAGGGATTCCAAAGCACACTGATATAATGTGTCATCCATTGGATAGTGAGGCATAAAAGAAATTAATACTTGCCACCCTTTATTTGCTTAGTAATCATGCAATGTCGACTAGGTCTATCTATAGATGTGTTTACACTCTTTAGTCATGCAATAGCCCCTTATTCATGTTGGCTAGTTTTTTACTCTACACAATCTGCCGCCTAGGATGTACATGAAAGAACATAAAATCTTTTTTATATTAGTCATTCTTAGACCATGATATCCTAGTAGAAACATTGATGTATATCTAAGGTCTCTTGTTGATAAGCTAAAATTCTTATGGTCTGATGGTACACGTACTTTTGATATATAGAAGAAGCAAAATTTTATAATGAAGGCTACACTAATATGGACCATTCATGATTTTCTTGCTTATAGGATGTTGTCAAGATGAAGCACTCATGAAAAGATAACATGTTCATATTGCATGGAGAATACAAAATTATTTTAGTTCGAGCATGGTCGTAAGCCCTACTGATTTGATTGTCATCGTCAATTCTTTCCAAGGATCATTCATTTGAAAGTAGCAAAATAATTTCATGAGGAATAAGATAGAGAATGACCATGAATCTCCAGATCTTAGTGGTATGTGAAAGAATGGTGCCATAAAAGCTAATCATATTTTTTATGAAATAGGGGCTCATCTCTAAAATTCTCCCGACTTATGTATGATATTAATAAAAGGTATTTTGTTTTATCATATACTGTCTTATACTTTGTTGTTTTAATATTATGATGAATCTCATAAATTAGGGCAATGGTTTTAGCATTCCCAATTTGGGGAGAGCTTCCCTTGCTCGATTGGTCTTGAGATTTCTGTCTTCCGCAAAACCAAGTCTCCGACCCGGAAGGCTCGAGCCTTGACTCGAGAGTTGTAGTACTTGGCCATCTTCTGACAATACATCGCCATCTTCAAACTCGCTTGGAGTCTGGTCTCTTCAAGCAAGTCTAGGTCAGCCCTTCTTTGTTCTGAGTTGGCCGACTCGGCGAAATGATCGATCCGAAGAGATTGTAGAGAGATTTCCATGGGTATGACCACTTCGCTCCCATAGGTCAGATTAAAAGGAGTCTCCCCAGTCACCATTCGGGAGGTCATCCGATGGGCCCAAAGCACTGAGTGAAGCTCTTCTGCCCAAAGTCCCTTGGCGTCGTTCAGTCGGGTCTTCAATCCATGCAGGATCATCCGATTGGTGATTTTGGCTTCTCCGTTGGATTGAGGATGACCGACTGAAGTTAGCTGATGGGAAATGTGATACTGCTAGTAGAATTCCCGAAACTTGGGATTGTCGAACTGCCTTTTGTTGTCCGTGATAATCGCCTGTGGTATGCTGAACTGAAAGATGATGCAATTTCGGACAAAATTCTCCACTTTGGTTTCTATGATCTATGCCAACGGCTCAGCTTCCACCCATTTGGTGAAGTAATCGATGGCCACAATCAGAAACTTACGCTGGCCGGATGCCGGGGGGAATGGTCTTAAGATGTCCATCCCCCATTGCACGGAAGGGCCAAGGGACGGTGAGTGGGATCAGCTGACTAGCCAGCCTCCTTTGAATGTTGGAGTATCTTTGACATGCATCACACTTTCTGATGAAGTCCGACGCGTCCCTCTGGATGGTCGGCCAGTAATATCCCTGTCGGATGATTTTGTAAGCCAGGGATCTTCCTCCCAAGTGATCGCCATAGATGCCTTCGTGCACTTCTCTGAGTACGTAGTCGGTGTCAGTCAGCCCCAAGCACTTTAGCAATGGGTACGAGAATGACCATTTATAAAGAGTACCATCGAGGACAACATACTTTGAGGCCGTCCAGCATACATGCTCGACTTCGGTCATATCTTCCGGTAGGACCCCTTGACAAGGAACGCAAGAATAGGATCCATCCAAGAGGCTTCTTGCTCCACCTGGTGGACTTCTATCATCCCTTCAGCACTGCTTGGGCACTGCAGATACTCCATGAAGGTCTAGTCGGAGGTGTTGGTAACGATTGTAGCCAACCGTGATGAAGCATCTACCCGAAAGTTTTGCAATCGAGGTACATTGAGAATTTTGAAAAACTTAAGTCGAGTCACGAGGCTTTGTACCTTGCTCAAATACTTGGCTAGGGTTGGATCTCTCGTCTCGAATTCGCCCTTCACCTGGTTCACCACCAGTTGGGAGTCGTAGAAGGCCCTGATCTGGCTGATGCTTAGCTCATTGGCTATTCTCAGTCTCGCAAGGAGGGCTTCATATTTTGCTTAGTTATTTGATACCTGAAATGCAAAGTGTAAAGCATACCCAAGCTCTGTCCGTCGGGGTCAACTAGGATTAGGCCGGCCCTGTAGCCTGCAAGGTTGGATGCTCCATCCACATGGAGGGTCCAAGTGGGTTCTGCTTCTTCAATATTGTCATCCCCAGGTTCTTCGGCTGTTTGTGAGGGTGCCTCCTATCTCCAGGTACACTCTACTTTAAAGTTAGCGATTACCTGAGCTTTTATGGCCGACCGAGGTTAGAAAGAGATGTTGAATTCACCAAACTTGATGGCCCACTTGGCAAGCCGATCGAATGTGTCTGGGCTCCTGAGGATCGTATTGAGAAGTTGATCAGACAGGATGATAATCGGATGCACTTGGAAGTAGGGTTACAATCACTTGGCAGCTATGACCAAGGAATAAACAAGTTTCTACATCTTGGGGTATCTTGTTTTAGTGTCATGGAGAACTTTACTAATATAGTAGACAGGCCTTTGCTGATTGCTTTCTCTGACCTGGATGAGGATGGAGCTTACCGCCTCATCCGACGCCGATAAGTATAAGTACAAGGGCTCTCCCTCCATCGGCTTAGCCAACAAAGGGGGGTTCTTGAGATAAGCCTTCAGTGCTTCAAAGGCTGACCGAGACTCGTCGATCCACTGAAAGCGGTCCGACCATCATAGAGTCTTGAAGAAAGGGAGGCACTTTTCAGCCGATCGAGAAATGAAGCAGCTAAGAGAGGCTTTTCGGCCTGTAAGTTCTTGCACTTGCTTCTTGTTGGTCGGATGCCCCATGTCGATGATAGCTTTGATCTTATCTGGGTTGACTTCGATCCCTCTCTATGTAACCAGAAAGCCAAGAAATTTTCTGGAGGTTACTCCAAAAGTGCACTTGGTCAGATTCAGTTTCATCCGATGATGCCTCAAGGAATCAAAGGATTCCTGTAAGTCTCTGATGTGGTCGGCTCTGTGGAGGCTTTTGACTATCATATCATCAACATACGCCTCCATATTTCTTCTAAGTTATCCCTCGAAGATCCGGTTAATTAATCTCTGAAAAGTAGCACCGGCGTTCTTTAGGCTGAAGGGCATATCTTATAACAGTACAGTCCCTTATCGATGATGAAGGCTGTATTCTCTTCATCGTCTGAATACATCTTGATTTGGTTGTAGCCGGAGAAGGCATCCATGAAGCTCAAAAGCTGATGATCAGCCATGGCGTCCACCAGTTGGTCAATCTTCGATAAGGGAAAGCAATCCTTCGGACAAGCCTTGTTGAGGTCAGTGTAATCCACGCATATCCTCCATTTTCCATTAACTTTTCTCACCATTACTACATTCGCCAGCCAGTTGGGATAATGGACCTCTCTGATGAACCTAGCATCGGAGAGCTTCTTAACCTTCTCATCAATTGCCTTCTGTCTCTCAGGAGACCCACTTCAGATAAGCGTCTCTGACCGCACTCCATGCATTAGCGGGAGGGATTTCAGGTGCCGGATCCATTATCACATAGAGGATCCGTTCATGCTCCAGAACGATTCTCAATCTTCGATACCAACTATCGAAGTTGTGACCCTTTAACTTCTCGTTATCGAGAAGTGACCGGAGCGATAAATTAGAAGACATCTGAAAAGAAAATAAGATCAAATTAGTGTATGAATTAATAATTTAACCAAAAGACTTGGACTTTAGTCTAAAGGTTTCTCCCACTAATTTTTCAGATTGGTAGCCTCTGACTCCAATCTTTGAAACCACTTTTTCAAGTGGGTACTGAAATCCAATAGGCCACGCATGAGCCCAACTTTGGCCAGCTCACCCATACGAGCCTAAAGGTAGGTTCGTAAACCAATTATTTTCCTAAACAATTTTCAGTATTTTATTTTGTCCCAGAGAACATCCCAATCGGCCTTGGGGCCTCCTATTGCGGGTCTCTGGTTAGGTCCAACCATTAAAATGACAAATAAAATGCTTCCAGCTAACTAAAGACCAAGCCCGACTTTGGCCGGCCCACCTGGTCCCGTTAAGGAGGTTGCACTAAACCATCATCGATCAGATAGAAATTCCAGTCGCCGGATGTACACCCATTCTATGGAACTACCGATGCACACCAAGCTAGTGGACACATTTCTAACTGACTTAATGGAAGGCTAAGACACTGTCAACTCCTTGACTTAGTCCTTTTAGGGACCTAATAATTTTAGAGGATTTTTAGTTGTGACAGAAGATAAGACAAGGACATGGATCATCCTCCCACTGAATCAATCAGATTTCATGAGGGTTCAAATAAATCAACAAATTGATCCATAGGCACCTATAGATCAGTCAAACCAATCAACCTGGGTGACATGGGTTAACTCGAGTCATTGAGCTTTTCTAATCAGTTCTGGTCAACTCGACTAGCCAGGTAGGTGAGATCATGGGTGAGTATCCGCCATTAACCATCTTCCTAGACACCAACCAAGTTGGCCAGGAAAAAGGTAGCCTCATATAACCATGATCACAATGCCAAACCTACCTCGACACCAATCGGTTCACCAGACTCGATCAGACTATCCTAAAGACTCGGGCATCCACTGAGCCACTAATTGGATCCATTTTAGATGAACGGATCAACTAATCTAACTATTAGATAGTTCTAAAGAAGGGCCTTAAACAACTTTTGTTTAATCTTCTTGTAATCCAGTTCAACTAAACTTAGGTCTAACCTAGTTATGGACCCAACTAGTCAGCTAACCCAATTAACCCAAAATGGCTTATGCAAATTTGATTAGATTTCATAAACCTAAAAAAATTTTAATAAGCCAAATACTTAATTAAAATAATTTTTAATTAAGTCACTATGTAAACAATTTTTACATACCAAATCATGCATCAAGATATTTTACAAATATTTTATATCCAATATAAAACATGACTAATACATGTATCACCAAATTAAAACAATTTTTAATATTCTTTAAGGATCCTTCTGAAGAGGCCAACACAGACGATCCGCATCGTGTCAAAGACACACGATCATGGTGAATGTCTCAACTAGGTTCCAAAAAGAAATTTGGATACATATTAAGATTAAACTATTTTAATCTATTAAACATGCAAACTAGATTAGATTACACATGCAACCTGGCTCTGATACCACTGTAAGAGAACGGTACAGGTGGTTTGACATGATCCTACACTAGGCATGCAAACAACTGTGGGAGCAGATTGGATTTAAAAAATATTTTTAAAAATCCGTGCAGCAGAAATCTGCTCCGCCCAGAAACTAATCTAATTCCAGTTGCAAATAGGCATGTAGGATAATATAAAATATTTGCAAAATATTTGAATTAAAAATTTTATTCATGCATGATTAAAAAACAATTTTTTTCATACCTTATTCTGGCTGGAATAACTGTGGGATAAACCTGGAATAGGCTGGAATAGCTGAAATAAATCTATTCCAGCCTTCTTCCTCCTTGGACCGTGGGATACTCTGTTTTGAGCCTGAAAAAGAGCGTCCAAAAGTAGGCTTCCGGACCTCCGTTTGCTCCCAAATTCCAGCAGCGACAAGGTGGAGAAGTCTTCTTCGATTTGCCACCAAAATCTGCAACCAAAACACAATGTACACGATGTACAAAATGCCCAAAAACCTGCTGCCAGAAATTCTAGTTGCAGAAAACCAGCAGCGATCTTCTTGGCATTTGGAGCTGCAACGGCGATCCTGGCTCACGAGGCTTGCTCCCAGGAGTGGAAGAGTACTCCCTCTAGAGGGGAGACACACCGGGGTCCCTCCGATCCACCTTCACGCGCGGTGCTAGCCGCTGGAAGGAGACACAGTCACAGTGGATGGCAGCAACCAGGCTTTGCTGTAGTCCTGGGTTTGAACACTCTAATGGACAAGGAAAAGGGCCTTATAACTCTTCCTCACACACTCCAAATCCCAGCACCCAATGGAAAATAGGACCCAGCTCTCAAAACCTCTCATAGGGAAGAACACACTTGCTGTTTTCTTCTTCACACGGTGTAACCTATCTTGCTGAAACAGGGGGACTTGCAATGGTTTATATAGGACAGCAGGGAGAGGGAGGTGGAGAGATGGTGAGGCCAAGAGGTAGCAGCTGCCATTCCATTTAACCAGCAAATAAACGGGAGTGTAAATCAACCGGTGGAGGAGAGGAAGAGACATCACCCAGGAAAAGAACTTCGGTCGTTTGGCCTCCTCCGGCACAAGGAATTACCATATAAAACGGTCAAGAGGAGAGAAAAAAAACACCAGTCCAATTAAAACCATTTAAACCAATTTGGTTCAAACCCATTGGTTCAATTAACCAATGGTGGTTCAATTCAATTGAACCGGTCCGAGCCCAATAAAATTGGCTCAATTGGTTCACAACCAATTGGAGGCCAAAACGAACTCCGAATCAGTTCAAACTGATTCAGAAAAATCCTGGCGCAGTCCAGGTCAGCTCGAAACAATTTCCGGTTGACACAGACAAGGGCAAGACGGGGAAAAGAGTGCTCAAAAATACTGTGACCATAAAACCGAGATGATTTCCAATCGTAATCGGTATCCAGATCAGAGAGTTATCCTCTGTGGCATGTGACCTCATAGGTTCGAACCTAAACGGTAGCACTAGAACAATTCTAGTACCAGCACAGGAAACCATCTAGCAATGGG
Organism: Areca catechu; assembly: GCA_021397845.1. Lineage (NCBI taxonomy): Eukaryota > Viridiplantae > Streptophyta > Magnoliopsida > Arecales > Arecaceae > Areca > Areca catechu. Next base: position 140,831,157 of record CM038051.1, on the reverse strand, counting down.
TCCCGGCGTCTGGATAGGTCGAAGATGCGGGAGCAAACTATCGAACCTCTGGCATATGGTTACCGTATAATTCATCCCTTAAACCTCTAATGCTCAGGACGACTGAGATTGGGCTGCCAACCCAGACTGAGTCAGTCGACTACATGTCTCAACCTTGCAAGCCCAGTGACTCTTCACTAGGACTACCCCGGCCGAGGATATGCTAAATTGAGATACTGCGAGACATTCAATCCAAACTGTTTGGATAGGTCAATTCCATCTTGGTCAATCACTGCTCCACAAGTACTTGCCTGTACCTAGAAATCTTTCGTCACCGGATTAAAAATCCGGGTAGTCCGGCACCAAAGCACAGGGAGTTGCTTGTAAGCTACCATGATGACCTCAGGTCAGAGGGACATATATACCCATATCCAATCGTGAGTATCCCTTTGGCAGAAAGGGGCTGCACGGAGTCACGTTCAATGAGATATCACATATCCCACTTGTAGATCACATCAGTATCACCACACTCATTTGGTCAAGAGGACAACCAAACGATGTGAACTACAACAACCTATACTTGATATATTGCTGTCCAGTACAATATCCTTTGGTTGTGAACAGAGTTTAAGGACCACTCGATACATCCTCTCTGTATCGAAGTCAGTGGAGTCCTAAGGACTTCATCACATGAAAAGAGTTCATTTCAGGGAAATACAATATATGATGAGCTACCAAAAATAATATTTTATTAATTCAAAGAATGAGTACAATACTTAGCTCAACCGCCTACAACCCAGGCGATTGGCTTTGGGACACAATTCCCAACACCTGCGGTCCCCTCATTACTCCGACCCCATTCCGAGTCAGGAATTTTTCCAATAAGTGGTAGGTAGAGACGATGGCTCGAAACTTGTTGAGGGTCGGTCGGCCCAATATGGCATTGTAAGCCGAGGTCGTACGTACGACCACAAAGTTGATAGGGAGAGTCTTTTGATAAGGCTCCATCCTGATTATCACGAGCAGGGTTATCTCTCCTTCTACTCCGATGGAGTTTCCCCCGAAACCTGTCAACGGCATGGGGAATTCTTGTAACCTTGCTCTGGATAGGTTCATTCTGATAAAAGCATCATACAATAACACTTCTGTGGAGCTTCCATTATCAATAAGGATTCTCTTTACATCATAATTGGCAATCACTACTGACACAACTACAGAATTATTCCTAGAGATATGGGATTCTAGGAGGTCTTCGTCGGAGAAACTGATTATATTAGAACCCCTATACCTCTTTACATGTCTCGGTCTTCCTCGTACCTCCAGTCGGACCGACAATGGAGCATGCCAACATTCCCGTCGGTCGGATGCTGGTTGGGCAGCTCCACCTCCTCCGTGGGGGTCTCTGGCAGTCGAAGTTTCAGCCCGATTCCTCTGGAGTCGGATGTACTTGTACAGGTACCCCCTTCTGATGAGGTCTTCAATTATGTCTTTCAGCTAGAGGCGGTCTTCAGTGTTGTATCCGTGGTCCCGGTGGAACAGGCAATACTTGTCTCTACTCTTGGATGCGAAGAGTGAAAGAAAACGGTACAGGTGGTTTGACATGATCCTACACTAGGCATGCAAACAGCTGCGGGAGCAGAATGGATTTTAAAACTTTTTTAAAAATTCGCGCAACGGAAAACTACTCCGCCCAGAACCTAATCTATTCATGTTGCATGTAGGCATGTATCATGATATAAAAATATTTGCAAAAATTAAACAAATAAATATATTTATGCATGATTAAAAAAATAATTTTTTGTACCTTTATTCTGCCTGGAATAACTCTAGAATAAACCTGGAATAGGCTGGAATAGCTGGAATAAAACTATTCCAGCCTTCTTCTTCCTTGGAACCGTAGGGTGTCATGTTTTGAGGTTTGAAAACATCGTCCAAACGCCACCTTCGGACCTCCGTTTGCTCCCAAACTTCAGCAGCGGCAAGGTGGACGAATCTACTTCAATTTGCCATCGATATCTGCAATCGAAATAATCTAAAACAGGTGTATAAAATCTCCAAAAGTCTGCTGCCAGAAAACTGCAGCAGAACAGGACAGCAGGTTGATCTTCGCATTTGGAGCTGCAGCGGCGAACCCAGCTCGCGTAGCTTGCTCCTAGGAGTAGAAGAATACTCCCTCTAGAGGGGAGACATGTCGGGGGCCCTCCGATCCACCTTCACGCGCGGTGCTAGCCGCTGGAAAGAGACACACGGTCACTGGTTAATGGCAGCAGCACCTTTGCTCCAGTCCGAGTTTGAGCACAAGAAATAATAGGAAAAGGGCTTTGTTTCTCTCCCTCACACTCTACAAAAAACTAGCCTAGGAGTATGCAATGGATGAAAGGAATGATCTCTCAGACACTCAATGGAGACTGCTGTTTTTCAGCTCTTCACAAGGTGTCACAACAATGAAACAGAGCTGTTGTTGCACGGTGTATATATAGGCAGCAATGGAGAGGGAGACGGAGAGACTGGGAGGCCAAGAGGCAACGGTTGCTAATCACCCATTTAACCAGCAATAACAAGAGGTTAAAGCATTCGGTGGAGGGAGAAGAAAGGATGCCTGCCCAGCGTCGATTGGCCTCTTCAGTTGTTTGGCCTTCTAGCAGCAACGAAACATGGAAACCGGTCCAAAGAAAATACCGGTTCAAATAAAACAGGTCCAATCCCATTGGTTTAAATAATCGGTCCAATTAAAAAGGGGTTCAATTCAATTGAATTGGTTCAAGCCCAATTAAATTGGTTCATGGGATTAAAATTGGTTCACAACCAATTGAAGGCCAAAACGAACTCCGAATCAGTTCAAAACTGATTCAAAAAAAACCTGGTGCAGTCCTGGTCAACCCGGAATAATTTTTGGTTGATACAAACAAGGGTAAGACGGGGAAAAGAGTGCTCAAAAAAAAAAACTATGACCATAAAATCGAGATGATTCCCAATCGTAATCGGTATCCGGATCAGAGAGTAATCCTCTGTGGCATGTGACCTCATAGGTTCGAACCTAAACGGTAGCACTAGAACAATTCTAGTACCAGCACAGGAAACCATCTAGCAATGGGTCCCGGTGGCCGGATAGGTCGAAGATGCGGGAGCAAACTATCGAACCTCTGACATATGGTTACCGTATAATTCATCCCTTTAACCTCTAATGCTCAGGACGACTGAGATTGGGCTGCCAACCCAGACTGAGTCAGTTGACTACGTGTCTCAACCTTGCAAGCCCAGTGACTCTTCACTAGGGCTACCCCGGACGAGGATTTGCTAAATTGAGATACTACGAGACATTCAATCCAAACTGTTTGGACAGGTCAATTCCATCTTGGTCCACCATTGCTCCACAAGTACTTGCCTGTACCTAGAAACCTTCCATCATCAAATTAAAAATCCGGGTAGTCCGGCACCAAAGCACAGGGAGTTGCTTGCAAGCTACCGTGATGACCTCAGGTCGGAGGGACACATGTACCCATATCCAATCGTGAGTATCCCTTTGGCAGAAAGAGGCTGCACGGAGTCACGTTCAATAAGATATCACATATCCCACTTGTAGATCACATCAAAGTCACCACACTCATTTGGTCAAGAGGATAACCAAACGATGTGAACTACAACAACCTATACTTGATATATTGCCGTCCAGTAAAATATATCCTTTGGTTGTGAACAAGGTTTAAGGACCACTCGATACATCCTCTCTGTATCGAAGTCAGTGTAGTCCTAAGGACTTCATCACATGGAAAGAGTTCATTTCAGGGAAATACAATATGTGATGAGCTGCCAAAAATAATATTTATTAATTCAAAGAAAGAGTACAATACTTAGCTCAACCGCCTACAACCCAGGCGATTGGCTTTGGGACACAATTCCCAACAAAGAGGCCCCTCATCGGATGAGGCCTTTGCAGGAAGGTCTCGTTCTCAATTTTCATGAAGATTTTCTCCCTCGGAAGGGAGAGGGGCGCATAAGATTTGAACCTCCTGCGAAAGTCCTTCGGCTTTGGGCTATGGCATCAGGCCGAATTGTTGCCATGCTGAGAGGTCACACTTTGGGAGCCTTGTCACTCCGCTTCTTGGGAGCCGACCTCCCTTCAGCCTGGCGTCAGCTCACCGCTTGCTATTTTGCCAGGGCGTACTTCTGCGCTCGGGCCAATAGCTCGGAGTAGCTTATTGGGAACTTCTTGTCCAAGGAGAATGTGAGCCTGGACGAGCGCAGCCTTCTCTTGAAGGCTGACATAGCCACGTCTTCATTGAGATCCGGGATCTCCATGGCCGCTGAGTTGAATTGGGCCATGTAGTCCCGGAGGGTATCTCCTTCCTTTTGCAGTACAAGGAAGAGGTAGTCGGTGTTCCTCAGCGTCCGACTGCAAGTCCTGAAATGGGAGAGAAAGAGTTTTTCAAGCTGGGAGAAGGAATGAATCGTACCTGGTCGAATAGCGGAGAACCACATCCGAGCCGCCTTCTTGAGCGTTGCAGGGAAGGCAATGTAGTGGAGGGCGTCGAAGGTACCTTACACCATCATGTGGGCCTTGTAGGTGCCCAAATGGTCTAGTGGGTCGGTGGTGCCGTCGTAGACATCCACCTGAGGAATTTTGAAGATGCAGGGGATAGGCTCCCCCATGATTTTGGCAGAAAAAGACGGGTTGGAGTCATACGCCTGCACCCTGTTGGACTTTTGTCGATCAACCAGCACGAAGATTTGCTCCTCCATGCGCTGTAGTTTACTGGTGTAATCTCTCGAGACCTCGCCACAGTACTGGTCACCGTCGGGGACTGAGTCGGCGGAGGAGGGTGAGGCAGACCTCACTCTCTTCCCATCAACACGAGCCCTCTGGGACCTTCGCGGCTCCGAAGTAACTTAGGAACGGGGCTGAGGGACTTCATGCTGTCGGCTTCCTTCAACAACAGGTCGATGACTAGTTTAAGATACAGCCTGCGGCAGCAATCTAGCATTAGCAGCATCGTGGAGGTTCTGGATCGCGGCAGCGAAGGTGTCGATGCGGTTCAGAAGGATCTGGAATCGCTGTTGTCCCAGAGTAATGGTGGGCTCGGCAACATCATTCTCCCTAAGAGGTCCTTTCGACCTGGACGGGGAGTGACCTCTCCTAGTGAAGGTGTTTGGGCTCTTCCCTTTGCCATTGCTCTATCTAGTGGATGGGTTCCTCCTTTTAGAGAAGGAAAAAGTGCCCTTCCTCTAGTGCCAATCTATTGCTACAACTTCTTCCGGACCGGGTTTGGTCGACTTGGCTGGAGCACTCCTCTCCCAGGTCCTGCAAAAAAGTCTCCAAGGTTCGATCGTGTTCTGGTGGGGAACACTCTGATGCTTAAGTTAGCAGGAGCTTGAGGACAACAGAAGGAGGAATCAATGGAGATGAGCTTGTGAAGCAGGAAGAGAGTTCTTACCACCTAGAGTCCCCCATTTTACCTTATGTAGGTGCAGAACGTTACCAGAATCTATTAGGGGCTAGGCACGGAATGATCGATCTACCCCTAGGAGAATCTGGGAGTGGCCACGTGGCGCTGGGATGAGACAGCATCGTGGAGCTAGTGGAGTAGTGGCGCTGATGTGTCAAAATTCTGTTGCAACAGATTCTGGTATCAGCGGGAAAAGGCTTCTGGAGTTCTCCAGGGCTATCTTTGGTTCAATACAAGCCCTTCTAAAGTGGATCTGTTGGACCTCAGCAGGAGTGAGCTGATTGGACCTTAACAGGGATGGGTCGGTCGGACCTCAACTGGATTGGGTCGATTGGACCTCAACAGGAATGGGTCGCTCGAACCTCAGCAAAAATTGGTCAATTAGACCTCAGCTAGAATGGGTCAATCGAACCTCAACTGGAATGGACCGGTCGGACCTCAGCGGGAGTGGGCCGGCTGGACCTCAACCAGAGTGGTTCGAACGAACCTCAGCTAGAGAGGAGGGTCTTTGGACCTCCACTTAAGAAGAGGGTCTTCGGATCTCCACTTAAGAAGAGGGTCTTCGGACCTCTGATGAAAAAGAGGGTCTTCGGACCTCCACTGAAGAAGAGGGTCTTCGGACCTGTGATGAAGAGGATCGATCCTATGATGAAGAGGATCGATTGAACCTCTGATGAAGAGGATCGATTTGACCTCTGAAGAAGAGGAGGGTCTATGGACCTCCACTAAATAAGAAGGTCAATCGGACCTCTAAAGTGGGTCTTCGGACCTCTGCTGGAATGGGTCGGTCGGACCTCAGCAGGAGTGGATCTCTCGGACCTCAGCAGGAGTGGGTCGATCGGACCTCAGCTGGAGTGGGTCGATCGGACCTCAGCTGGAATGGACCGATCGAATCTCAGCGAGAGTGGGCCGGCCGGACCTTAACCGAAGTGGGTCGATCGAACCTCAATTGGAGAGGAGGGTCTTCGGACCTCTGCCGAAGATGAGGGTCTTCGGACCTCTGAAGAAAATAAGGGTCTTCGGACCTCTGATGAAGAGGAGGATCTTCAGACCTCTAATGAAGAGGAGGGTCTTCGGGCCTTTGATGAAGAGGATCGATTGAACCTCTAATGAAGAGAGTCGATTGAATCTCTGAAGAAGAGGAGGGTCTTCGAACCTCCGCTGAAGAAGAGGGTCGATCGGACCTCTGAAGTGGATCTTCGGACCTCTGCTGGAATGGGTCGATCGAACCTCTGCTCTGTCTCAGCCGAAAAAAACCATCGACTCCGGTCCGATTTGGAGAAAAGTTGATTGGGTAAAACAAACATATACATATTATATTGCTGATACATATGTTATGTTTTATTAATACACATCTCAAATTGAGATAATTAAATAATTATTTTCTAATACATAATACATATTAATAAATACATATCTATTATTTTGTTGATACGTTACACTTTATCAATACATACATCAAATTAAGGTAATATGAAGTCAATAACATTATTTTGTTAACCATAGCAAAGTCCAAACAAGACATCAAAGCCTCTTCCCCATCTCATCCACGCTACTTTGATTTAGCATTCTTTCTCATGGTCTCCAACAACAAGTTCAATCTATTGCTCATGGTATCATTCTCAACGGATGAGGATAATGCAAAGGAAACCAATGGTGAAACAAGGACCTAAGTTGAGAAAATTTAAAATTTTGAATTTTGATAGGAAAAGAAGAGTGACGAAGAAGAGAAACACCAAGGAGGAGTTCGAATAACTAGTCATGACAAGTTGCTTTGGTTCTCAATGTCATCAAAGCTATACTGGTACATCGAATAGGAGAAAAATTAGAGAGAGAGAGAGGAACTAATATATTCATTTCTCTATATTTTCTATTTAAGTAGATTTCTTAGATTAAAGAGATGGTGTTTTAAAAGTCCCAAGATGGGCACGCAGCACACTCAGATCATGTTTAGGATTGTTGCTGGTAATTTAAGTTTTACCAATAGAGCTCTTCGAAACAAAATTTTGTTAGTAGAGCATTTTAACAATAAGCTATTTGTTATTTGACAATTATATTTATAAAATACTATCGGACATCATTATTTGTTGGTAGCCAAATTAAAAATATATTTTAGTATGAAAAAAATGATAATAAAATATTTTAATTTCTTAACACTATGTATAATCAAGAACGGTTACTATAAATTACTTTTAATTTACAAATTATATATTTTCAATGATATAATGTTGTAATATAATAGTATATTATTATATAAATATAATAATGTTACAGAATTAAAATATGATTATTATGATATAATAATGGTAATATAGTATATTAAATATAATTATTGGTAGCAATTATAGCAGGTACATATAGGATAGATCAAAAATCTATTTACATGAACCTAACCAATTTATTTAATAGACCAAAATTTCATACATGAACCAAATCATTTTATTAAACAGATAATTCAACCTAACCTATATATGGATTGAATCAACTTAAATAGATTAAAAAGGTTAAGCACAGCCACCCCAAAATATAATACAATATATTATAATATAATATTATTATATTATTTTACTATATAATATAATATAATATAATGTATATATTATTAGCTAATAATTGGAATACAAAATTTTAATATAAAGTATTACAATTATTATTGTTGCGTCCAAACAAATTACAACAAGCTTGAAGTAAAAGAGAAGTAGGATGAGCTGATTTGATCTAGATCTCCATCATCTTCTTGGAAGATCTGGATGTTGTGGTAGCTTCTAAGCTTGTTAAAGGCATCTGGACTAGAACAGATATGATATGAAGGAAGGCTAAGCGAAGAATGGCAAAAAAGATCCCCCCTCATCATAATCAAGGGTATTTATAGGCGACGAACCCAACCGCTTACAGCTGGCGTCTAGCTATTAAGCGGTTAATCTAAGATAGATGCACGTGCAGCAAAAGGTCATCCATAATTGGTCAGTCATTTTACATATGTTAAATAATCTCGCATCACTTGAATATTAATCAGCTTCGCTTCTCCCATGCATTAGTCGACTCTAGGCTTTTTGGATATTAATCAGCTTCATGCCTCTTGGGCATTGATCAGCTTCTTGCCACTTTGGTATTGATCAGCTTCTTGCCACTTGATCAGCTTCATGCTTCTTGGGCATTGATCAGCTTCATGCTTCTTGGGCATTGATCATCTTCATGCCCCTTGGGCATTGATCAGCTTCATGCCCCTTGGGCAATTGATCAGCTTCTTTTTGATTTCTTTCTTTTTTTCTTATCAAGACCAAATAAGAATGATACAACACTTGGCCAACCTTTTGATCAGTTATTCTGATCGTTGAACATCGATGAGTCAGTAGATCAAACCAACTCAATTTGTCGGATTAAGGTCAGCTTATCAAGCCAACCTTTCAATTGATCAGTAAATTATCCTGACCATTAAATACCGATGAGTTAGTGGATTAGACCAACTCGATTTGTCGGATTATGGTCAGCTTATCAGGCCAACCTTTTGATCAATTATTCTGATCGTTGAATAACGATGAATCAGTGGATCAGACCAACTCGATTTGTCGGGTTAGCACTTTTTGGGCATTGATCGACTTCGCGCCTTTTGGGCATTGAACGGCCTCACGCCTCTTGAGCATTTGATCGGGCCTGTGCCTCTTGGACGTTGAACGATCTTGGCACTTAGATGGGCCTTGCACTTTTTGGGCATTGATCGGCATAGCGCGTAGGTGGGCTTTCATTAACCTTGGGCCTTTATGGGCCTTGGGCATTGATCAGCTTCTTGCCCCTTGGGCATTGATCAGCTTCTTGCCCCTTGGGCATTGATCAGCTTACAGTGTCCTGAAAACCAACGGGCAGTAATCCTTCCATCTGAAATCACAAGATTGGTGTGGAGGTGTATGCTTTGATCCTTGAGGAGGAACCTTTATCCATACTTTTGCTTTTGGGTCAGGTTGATGCTTTCAGATCAAGTGATGCCATACCTTGTTTTCCTATAGCATGCCTGATCCCAAGCTGGAGATTGAATATGAGCTCATAATTCTTGTGCCCCATGGAGAAGGTCTCCCCTTATGCCCTCGAGACCTGCTGTGTACTTCAAACAAATTTCTTCTGATATGGATCAAGATGTATTCTCTGACGATTGTCTTGAATCATATTAATAAGAGCCCTTCCTGCTGCAAGAATCCTTTGGACACGAGCTCTTTTTTCCTTGGTGCTGCCATCACTTCCAAGTGCATGCTTCCTTGAAAAATCCAAAATGAGATGTGCTGGCACTAGGGGTAAAAATCCCCTCAACTCAAAATCTTCCCATAATACAAGCCTGTTACTAGTTTCATCATCATACTTGCTCATATCAGAAAAGCAATTCTCATCTTCATCACCATCAATTGACACAAGTCCAGTCAGAATAAGTTTGTTCATGAAAGATACACATTGACTCTAGAAGAATGATCTTGCACTAGCTTGTTTTTCCTCCACATCAAAACCTGCTACAATATCCGGATGGCATGCCGACCACTCGATGAAAAACCAAAATGGCTGGCAACAGATAGCTTGATGGAGCATCATGTAGCTGTGTGCATCTTTTCACTATATACCCAACAAACTCAAAGACAGCTGTAAAAGCATTTTGCAGCAGCACAGTACACTGCAAGATTTCTAAATATGATTGGCCTTCCAAGTCCCTATTCACATTATGAACCATGAATATAAGAATAGCAATAAGCCTCCCAATGATCAATGCATTTGCAGCAGCATCCAGACCAAAACTAAGCTCTTCTTCAGGACTAGAAGAAAGGAGATCATGCAGATTACAAATCACTGAAGAGAATATTTCCCAAACAATTTCCAAGCTTGTCCGTGTGAAAAGGATCCCATTAAGTTGAACAAATCATGTCGAAAAGGCTCTAAATATTTCCGACGTACTGAACTCTCATTCTTTGGTAGGAGTAGATTTTTGGTGTCTTTCGCTGGAAGACTTGTATCGGTTCTTCCTCTACCTCTGCTCAACTACTTTGGCAATCTGCAACTCCAACTTTTTGAATTTCTTATCAAAATCACTTGTTCTTGCAAGGTTTTGGACTTGAGTACTATCGTGAGTGGATTCTGTAGATGATGCTCAACTACTTTGGCAATCTGCAACTCCAACTTTTTGAATTTCTTATCAAAATCACTTGTTCTTGCAAGGTTTTGGACTTGAGTACTATCGTGAGTGGATTCTGTAGATGACGTGGAACGAGATCGTGGATATTTCCCCTTGTTCCATTTCTTGGTATGATGATGAGATCGGTGATGTCGTTTCGAAGAAAATGGTTGGCCTGAAGAACATTGATAAGATAAATGTTTTCTTGGACTGAGATGTCTACTTACCTGAAAGGAAGGTTGCCGGGTAGTTCTTGATGCAACAGGTCGCAACGATTCCCTCACGGCAATTTCTTGGAGGTTCAGGAGGAGGTTCCACCCTTCCGTCAAGAGCATGATCGTTCTTCTTTGAGAGATGGGGAATGTCCTCCACAGGTAGATCTCTTTTCCTGATCTTCACCATGCTTCCTTCCAGATTATTGAAACTCTTTTACTGATTTCCCCTACCTGGCACGCCAATCTGTTGCGTCCAAACAAATTACAACAAGCTTGAAGTAAAAGAGAAGTAGGATGAGCTTATTTGATCTAGCTCTCCATCATCTTCTTGGAGGATCTGGATGTTGTGGCAGCTTCTAAGCTTATTAATGGCATCTAGACTAGAACAGATATGATCTAAAGGAAGGCTAAACGAAGAATAGCAAAAAAAATCCTCCCACATCATAATCAAGGGTATTTATAGGCCACGACCCCAACCGCTTATGACTGGCGCCCAGCTGTTAAGCGATTAATCTAAGATAGATGCATGTGCAGCAAAAGAACATCCACAATTGGTCAGCCATTTTGCATATGTTGAATAATCTCGTATCACTTGAATATTAATCAGCTTCGCTTCTCTTATGTATTAGTTGACTCTAGGCCTTTTGGACGTTGATCAGCTTCAAGCCACTTGGACATTGATCAGCTTCATGCCCCTTGAACATTGATCAACTTCATACCTCTTGGACATTGATCGGCTTCTTGCCCCTTGAACATTAATCAGCTTCTTGCCCCTTGAGCATTGATATGAGCCTCATGACTTCTTGGTCAGCCTTGAAAATTTCTTATCGACTCAGCACAAATAGATCAAATTTATCATATCGCAACAATTATTATTATATTAATATACTATTACATAACATATATTATTATAATATAACTATGATATTATTATTTTATAATAATATTACATTTATATTATATATATTATTTTTATATTAATATAATATCATGTAAAATATTGTGAGACTATAATTCATATAATTTATTTTAATCTAAGAATTATAATAAACGTAATAACTATATAATTTGAGGGTATTCTAATCACATCATCTCCATATACTTTAGAAGGTGCTTTTAAGGAAAAGCTCTAAATCGAAACTTTTGCCTGAGTAAAGTTTTTCAACTTCTGGAAGGATCAGAAAGTGTTTCAGATTTTTTTTTACCGTATATATCATTAATGGCCCCCAAAAATGCTTTTGACTCTTCCAAAAAGAATCCCAAACAAGACCGAAGAGGCTCTTCCAAATGATTACTTTGGCCACCTCACTGAAGTGCTTTTGCTCCAAGTTCAAGAGTTCTCCCAGGGAATGATAATATCAAAATACTACATATCAGGCACTGAATCCATTACTATCATCAATCCAAGCTATGGTCCAAAGAGGCATAAGTTAATTAATAAATCATAGGTACAATAATTACCAACTAGTTAAACCAAAGCACAAAGCCGTCAGGGAGACCATAAGAGCAGTCACTTCAAACTCCTTGACGTAGTACAGCGGTAAACCTAACATAAAATTTCTCACATGGCAATTATAACTTAAGATTATAATGCCTAATGAAAGAATTATCCGATACCAAATGGTTTCCATATATGTACCTGGATCTCTTTGGATGTGTTAAAAACTGCAAAGAGCAAGGCAACACCACTTCACCAATGCAAGCACAACTTCTCTATTTTTGCTCATAATTGGGGATTCAGTGTGCCAACAGCCATCCAACAACATATTAAAATAACCAGGCATAACTTAAAGCTCAACAAGAACAAATAGATACCATTGGTAGTACAACACTAATAATGCTGTAACAGATTGAAGTCTCCCTACCTTATTGCAGGCAGCAATCAGCATTGGCATCTTCATACCTGTCACCTGAAGTCATGGAGATGTAGAGAAGCACCAGGACCACAACCTCGCCAGAAAAGAACAGAGGTTTATATACAGAGAAAGTTTGATACAGAACTAGAACATCCTTGGACCAGCTACTACTGTTAATTTGTAATCAACCGACAATGGTTTCTCATGTCTGCACCTCAATTCTCGTTGGAGCTGGATCTGTAGGATTCAAACAGCGTTTTATTTCAGACTTTGGCATATCTCTGATGGCTTTCTTAGCACTGGCAGACTGGTTAGCAGCAATTTTGATGGCAGGGTGCTTTCCTGCGGATACACCTGCTTGTTATTGATAACATAGCTGCCATCAACTTTTACAGCGGTGGAAAAAAGTTTTTGTATATGCAAAAAGTTGCAACCATGTATCAAAATGTTCAAAGCAAATGCAACGGGCAAGGATGACCAAGTAATGATTAACAATGCCGAATTAGGAAGTCTTACGAGCATGCAAGCTTGAACTTGAGTTTCATGCTTGCAGGTTGCCACCATGCTCATGACATATTACATGTTTATTAGGAAAAACACTACAAATATGAAAATATCACATGTACACAAGAAAACAAAGACTATAGGTATTTAAATATCTAGACTTACTATAGTTATTTAAATATCTAGACTTACATGCATGCGCGGTCAACAGACTGTAGCTATGTCTACTAATTATCAAGTCCATACAAATATTCCTGTTATGTAATATGATTTGCCGCAGCAAGAGTAGAACCAGATCCTTAAGCCTATAGACCAAGCCAAAATGCATCTGTTACAAGATGATATACTAATTCCATTAGATCATATCTTACAAATCAAGGGAAGATGTACCATCCAAAACTGCTTGATTCAGGGCATACTAAGCTGTACGGGGGCGGACCAACATGACTCCGCCCCTCGATTTGACAGATCTAATAAAATAGGAGAGAGAGAGGGTTTTATGCAGCTGAAAGAGAGGAGGCTCGAAAGCCCTCTCTCTCTCTCCTCTCTTTTGTGTGGCTGGAAGAGGGGGTTCGAAAGCCTTCTCTTTCTCTCCCTCTCTCAGCCTCCCCCCCCCTCTCTCTCTTCCTCTCCTTTTTCCTCTCCCACCCCCTCGTTAGCTTTGGCTGCATCAGTACAAGCCCAAAACAGAATAGCATGGTACCATACCGGAAACCAGGTCCTAAAACCGGCACAATATATCTTGCTGCAAATAGTTTCGCAACATAAAATGCCATAGCTTTAAGAAGATAAAAAGCCATATTCTGAGAGTATAAAGCAGACTCACCACTGCTTGGAAGGGAAAGCCGCTTCTTAGCTTGAGCATCCATCAGTGATGGCCTCTCCTTTGGATTGCTATATGACCGAGTACCAAGTCCAGAAGGTCGGGAGATGGCTTCTCTAAAAGCCTCCTCAGATGATGGCTTTGATTTTCCCTTAACTGATAGCATAGCAGAAGAGGTTGGCTGGCTCACAGATCGATTTGATGAAGAGCCACTTCCCTCAGAATGGGATGGGCCAATTTTCTGGTTTACAACATTGGAATGAAGATTTGAAATAGGCTTCTTCCCAGGAGGCTTGTTCTGAGCCCTACTTCCATACTTTCCCTCAGGTGGTCCATTTTCATGAACCATCACCCCATCCTTGAGATTAATGTCAAGGAACCGGTTCTCCCATGGACGAACAGCCATCCATCGCTCCAACCAGTTCCACCCCCAGTTGTTTTTATCTGGCTCAAATCCTGAAGGAGCTACAGTCTGCCTGGAACCTGCCTGCCACTGCAATATAACCAAATTTGATAGATATGCTTTGATTAATAGACTGCATGAGAAATGAAGTGTCATACAATCAATTATACAGAAACAAATAACATCCGCCCATAAGTTACTTGATTCAATTAACAAATACTTCAGAAAGACCTGTTACTGCACAAAAAGAAAAGGAAAGAAAAAAAAGTAGGCCTTAAAGCCCAAAAACCTTACTAGCCTCAAGGGCTGACATAATTATGCAACTCTAGATGTTGCTTTTCATCTACTATTAGATTGCACTCTTATGTCATATGCCAAATAAATTACCAGAGGAGAGAATAAAGCAGTCTAAGCCAAAAAGATAAAGTGTATACTCAGTACCTGTCTGGTCGTGCCCGATTTCCCTCTATTGAGGACGATGGGAAAGAAATATATGTTTAAGATATATTAGAGAAGATTACGTTGTGCAGGTTGAAAAAATAGTACAAAACAAGTCCTATTTCTAATGCCAAATATCTAGTTGACTGCTAATGACTCAGCATTTTCAAACAACATGTTAGAGTGCCTCCTGAAACATGCCTGTTTTCAGGTGGATAAGGGACAAACTGACAGAGTTATACAATTTTTGGCAAATATTACACATTGATATAATCTAACAGAAAAAGTCATATCCCCCATTTTCTAATCCATGAGATAGAATAAACATAGTACACTTGTTTTCAGAGAATTAGTAGAAGGCAGTAAAAGAATTTTTCACTTGCACTGTAATGATACTAAAATATCAGAAAAGTATAAAGATAATAAATATCAGTTGCTACTTCCTCCAAAAGGAAGAAAATAATGCATCAGGTCCATACCACAACAAAAGATAAAATTAAATTGTTTTAACCAGTCCACAAAACAAAGGCTTAACAGGTAAGCTGTGCACTTGTTCTTTTTCCTTTTAAAATTAAAAACCTAATGCAGATTACATCTTGAAAGGTGTGGCAGCTCAAAAGTATAAGCACCAATATTCTTGAAAGTGAGATTAGGGTGAAGCAAACAGATGTATGAGTCATAAAGTTCATTGATAAAATAGATCAAATTCATTGATTATGGAATGCTAAAAGCTGATACTCAATGAAATGCAAAATCGATTTCTTCTTCAGATATTTTCACAGGATTATAGCGCTCAAACAAACTTTGAGCATCTGTGCTTCTCTCTTCTATTTACTACTTTCACAGGTAATACAAAACCCAAACTCCTACCAAGTATCTGAATTTAACAGTGATAACAACTACTCAGACAAACATTCAGTATTTCAATTAGGCCCAGACCTTTTTTTTGAGAGAGAGTTAAACAGAGGGTGTGTGACCAATGAGGCAAGCCACACTTAAGAAAGAAGGCCAGACTTTAAATGCTATACTTCACAAATATATGACAGTGTATATTTACCAAAAAGAGTTATGGTTGAATCCTCTGAGCAACCTTGAATCAAAGGGTTTGAAAGCACAAATTTAAGTCCCTGTGGGGTGGTGGGGCTCCCACCATCCCAAGTGTCTGGACAAGACTGGGAAAGGACAGGACATCCACCACTCGAGTGTCAGGATGCAGTTCCAGAGAAAAAACCATGACAGCCCCGTAGTGCTGGATTTAAATCCTTATTTGAAAGATAACCACACATTCTTTGACCTATATGTTTCACTCAGCTCCAACTGAATTTTCAAAACCAGATATATTCTCTGGGAACAAGTCTGCAGGTGAAAATTACCTGGTCCATGAAACTAATCTCCATTAAGAGGAAAATACCCAAAAGATAGGACAAAGCAGGGTGCAGTATTCTCCATGTTGAAAGACAACTCTACTTAAAGGAAATCATATATAACATAAATCCACTTCGGTCCCAAGCCCATATAGAAAAAGAACATAGATGATACCAAGTTGGCAGCCTGTAGTGTTTAACAAATGGAACGTGGCTAGACAGAAACAAACAGAAAAAAAGGATCCATACAGAACATGAAATTGATGGATGAGTGTTTTTGGCTATGAATGTGGAAGAAAAACTAGAGCGCTGTTACATTTATAAGGTCTCTTTGTTCAATTGGCATATACTATAGTTGCCTCAATATTCTTTTTCTTTTCAACAGGAAGAGTGAGTTGCAATTCAGCATTATCAAATAATCAAAGCATATAACACAAAGAAACCATCAGACTATGAAGTTCCATGTCAACCAAACTCTTAACAGCTATCTTGTCATAAGGATTCTCATGCTCCACTGCAACATGGCTCTACATCATGTCAAGCATTTGAAATTCATTATCTTACAAATTAGATGCATTACATGGTGTTATGTTTTTATTAAGGGTCACCTGATGAGTGAGAGCATATGCCATGGCTCTCTCACGCTTGGCTGCTGCTTCTTGCCTCTTTAACAACTTGGCCTGAATTTCTTCCACGGAGCCAACACTGTCACACCAGCCTTCCTGTGTTCAAATCATATGACTGAGAATTTCTTTTTATCATTTTCAGTCAATGGTATATCAAAAAAGACCAATGGGATTTGTCTACGTTAAGTAATACATCTGATCTCTTGAAAACTGATACAAAAGGTAGTGAGAATTTTTGTTTTATGCACGTACAAGTAGTCCACTAAATGGTGGGAGAACAAGTGATAGCAAACAACGGATTGACAACACCAAGGAGCAAGCATTGGAAAAGGCCTATAGACAGACACAAGAAAAAGAGTGAAATAAAGAACAACCATTTTGTTTCAACAATGATATTCCACGGCTCAGCCAGTAGCAATAATCTATTTGTTAAAGGTCAATATTTTGTTGATGCGTATCTACATAGAACCATAATGTGACCTGCTGATAGACATAGAAGGAAATAAACATAAATGAGGAATGTGGAAAAAAAAAAAAATCTTCAACCTTTCAGGCACTATTTAGTAAGAAATAATCCATTATTTTAAAGCTCAGGCTCATATGCTCAAATTCAAGGCTGTTACCAAATAATTGTTAATTTCAAAGCGAGCATAAAAATAGGTTCCATCATGGATATTCCCACAAACTCAAATACTTCCTTGTCTGCAAGCACACAGTTGCATTTGAAATGACTCCCCATAATTATAAGTTCTCCATTAGAGTGAGAGCTGATGTGGCAAGACCGCTGACGTGGAGTCCTCCTCGAACCCAAGAGGAAGTCGCGCGGGCAAGGATCGCCACGGCAGCTTTGCTCCTCGAGCCGCGAGCCCTTCCGCCGGGGTGGCTCCCTCAGGGATGAGCCCCCGGCCAAGGTCGAGCTCCCACTCCTTGAGCCCTTCCATTGGAGTGGCTCCCTCAAGGTTGAGCCCCCGGCCAAAAGGTCGAGCACCCACTCCTCGAGCCCTTCCATCGAAGTGGCTCCCTCAAGGTTGAGCCCCCGGCCAAAAGGTCGAGCACCCACTCCTCGAGCCCTTCCATCGGAGTGGCTCCCTCAAGGTTGAGCCCCGGCCAAAAGGTCGAGCACCCACTCCTCGAGCCCTTCCATCGGAGTGGCACCCACTCCTCGAGCCTTGAGCCCTTCCGCCAGGTGGCTCCCTCAGGATCGAGCCCCCGGCTGAAGTCGAGCTCCCACTCCTCGAGCCTTGAGCCCTTCCGTCGGGGTAGCTCCCTCAGGGTCGAGCCCCCGGCCGAAGTCGAGCTCCCACTCCTCGAGCTTCGAGCCCTTCCATCGGTGTGGCTCCCTCAGGGTCGAGCCCCCGACCAAAGTCGAGCTCCCGCTCCTCGAGCTTCGAGCCCTTCCGCCAGGATGGCTCCCTCAGGATCGAGCCCCGACCGAAGTCAAGCTCCCGCTCCTCAAGCCTTGAACCCTTCCACCGGGGTGGCTCCCTCAGGGTCGAGCCATCGGCCGAAGTCGAGCTCCCACTCCTCGAGCCTTGAGCCCTTTCACCAGGATGGCTCCCTCAGGGTCGAGCCCCCTATCGAAGTCAAGCTCCCACTCCTCCAGCCTTGAGCCCTTCCGTCGAGGTGGCTCCCTTAGGGTTGAGCCCCCGGCCGAAGTCGAGCTCCCGCTTCGCTCCTCGAGCCTCGAGCCCTTCCGCCGGGGTGGCTCCCTCAAGGTCGAGACTCCGATCAAAGTCAAGCTCCCGCTCCTCAGGCCTCGAGCCCTTTCGCTAGGGTGACTCCCGCAAGGTCGAGTCCCCGACCGAAGTCAAGCTCCCTCGAGATGCATGCCCTTTGGCTGAGAAGGGGCGCCCTGCTCGAGGTTGACTCATGGTCAAGGTCGGCCATGAAGCCGGTATGCCAGGCAGGAAGCGGCACGCCGCCCGAAGCCTATGAAGGGAGAGTGCGCCGACCGTTTACACCACCTAGGTCCCATCAGGCCGCCGTTTACACCAGTTGGGGAAGGATGCCACTCGAGACACCGCGCCCCTCCACCGACCGTCTACACCACCTCGAAGAAGGTTGCACCAGAGGGCTCGAGTCCTAAAGTGTCTACCCCCGAATCGAGGCTCTGCCAAGTTTTCCCAAACAGGGCATCCTACCAGGGTGTCAGGGATCGCAGTATAACTTCCGACCGTAAAGAAAGAAGGGGCTCGGGCGCGATCCCCAAAGGCTGCCCATCGTTGTTGACCTCACAACGTCCCCGAGAGAGGGGAGGGAGAGGGCGGACCTGAGACTGATAACGAGCAGTACCTTCTATCTATAAGAAAGAGAGAGGGTCTTCGAAGGAGGTAAGCAAAAAAAACAGATAGAAGTAGCAAGAAAGCGCGCTGAGGTTACCAAAGAACTCGTCGAAAGAGTCTCAACGGACATAGCCACCATTGCTCGAGCTCTCTTCCTCCACCAAAATTCTCACTCCGTTCTTTCCTTTCTAAACCTCTAAGAGTGGAGACCAGCTCGGGATCCACCTCGGAGGATCTATTCTCCTAGATCGTCCCACTGACTTGACCGTCGAAGAGCCCTCGCTGGGATCCCCAGCCCGAGTCTCCTTTCTTTTGCAAGGACCGGGTACACGCATCGGATACCAGGCGAAGGAGGCACAACCCGGTGCCACGTAGGAGCTGCGAGCCACGACGATCCAAACAACAACAGATTGGCGCACCAGGTAGGGGAGACCGATCCCTCAAAGCAACTCCACCCGCAACATGGTGGTGACATGCGTGCGGGAAACCTCCAGCCGTGTGGGGGACCCTTTTTTTCACGGGACCCCACACAGCACAGAGAGGGAACTCCCGGCTCCACCGCAACCGCCTTCGGCGGACTCCCAGCTAGCCGTGCTCGCCCAGCAGATCCAGACTTTGACCGCGGCAGTACGGCAGCTACAATACCAGCATCGATCCCTGACCACCCAGCAACAGCCGGGAACACCCGTAGCCCTAGCCGCTGGGCCCCGTGATAGCTTCGCTCCTTCCAAGGGAGGTCGTCGCACCCACGAACCATTACTGATCCCAGGGAAGCCACCGAACCTCGACGAAGAGGGAGAGGAACAGGTTGGCTGACGGGAGAGCCGGTCCCCGGTCTTCGACCACGATGATGCTAAGCATCGCAAGTGCCATCAAGGCAAGGCCTTCCGTCGCGATCCCCCTCAGCTGACATCCCCATCTCCTCCGACAGCCTCGACAGAAGGTTCTACCGATGAGGCTATCAGGCGCTTGGCTGAAAAGCGCCTGGAGAAACAAGAGCATAAGCTGGCGGAACTTTCCCGCCAGTTTGCCAACATGCAGAGCTTCCCCCATGAGCTAGGACGCCCGACCCCCTTCTCCCGAGAGATCCAAGAGGAACCGATTCGCAGCCGGTTCCGTATGCCTCAAGTGGACCCCTATGACGGGACCACTGATCCCCTGGACCACCTGGAGAGCTATAAGGCTCTCATGAGAATCCAAGAGGTGACAGACGCTCTCTTCTGCATCGCCTTCCCAGCCATGCTTCAGAAGGCAGCTCAAGTATGGTTTACCCACCTCGAGACCGAAAGTATCAGGTCCTTTGCACAGTTAGAAAAAAAGTTCATGGCACACTTCAACACCTGCTTGAAGATGCCGCGAGTCCATTCGGCAACAAGACCATGTGCCCTTGTGGGACTACATGGCTCGTTTCAAGATTGCCGCCCTAGAAATCTACAATTTAGACGAGCCCGTCACCATGCTGGCATTGAAGAGGGGGCTCAGAACGTCCCGCCTGACCTACTCCCTGGACAAAAAGCCGCCGAAGACTTACTCCAACCTCCTCCAGGTCCACAAGTACATTCGCGCGGAGGAGGCGAACTGCACCAGGAGAGAGCTGGATGGAAAGCTGTCAAAGAAGCAGCCTCTAGGAGAGACCTCCGGGGTACGGAGGCCCGGGCCAATCCCGAACCTCCGAACTGATCCGAAGTCGAAGAGCGACCCCATTCCGGAGGAAAGATACACTCCTCTCCTCACCCGAGATCAAAGATCCTGATGGAGATCGAGGGCGAGCGCTACTTACGCCACCCTCCCCAGCTGAGACCATCCAACGGTCGCGACAAGTTAAAGTACGGTCAGTTTCACCGCGACCATAGTCACGACATCGAGGAATGCTGCCACCTCAAGAGAGAAATTGAAGATCTAATAAGGAGAGACTACCTCGGAAAGTTCGTGGAAGGCAAGGTCCCTGCAGAACCTCAGGCGCTCACAGCTCTTCCTCCTGTCCCTCCGGTCGACAATCGACCCACCGAGAAGCCTGTGGATATGATATCTGGGAAATAGAGCGCGCCTCTAAGAGAACCCAAGTGAGGGAGGGGTCGGAAAATGTACTCCCCTCTACGAGGGAGAAGGGAACGATGCCGTTGTTGTCGAAATGACAATAGCAAGACATCCTATAAAACGGATTATGGTCGACCGTGGGAGTTCGACTAATATCCTTTTTTACGATACTTTCTCTAAGAAAAATGTCTTCTGCCCAACTGAAGTCGGTGCACACTCTCCTTGTCGGTTTTACCGGAGACTTAGTGGGGGTTGAAGGAGAGATTACTCTTCCTGTCACGACCGGATCACCACCTCGACAGAGTATGGTCATGATGACCTTTACGGTTGTCAGGCTCCCTTCGGCCTACAACGTAATTCTTAGCCGCCCCGGGCTCAACCTGCTCGACGCGGTCATATCTACAAAGCGGCTATTGGTACAATTCCCGACCCCCTATGGTGTAGAGAAGATAAGGGGGGCACCGCAGCTGATTCAACATTGCTTGCAAGCCATCCCCGGAACCAAAGAGTGCCGAGGACCCCGATGTCGGCGACCTCGACCAAAGAATGTAGGATCCCAAGGGCAGCCTAATCGAGCACCTGTTATCATGCCCTATCGGTGCGGATCCGTCGAAGACGGTACAGATCGGGACCCATCTGCAAGAAGAAGAGCGGGCTTGTCTGTTGAATTTTCTCTGGGCGAACGCGGACGTATTCGCCTGGATCGCGGCAGATATACTAGGTATCCCCTCTGACATCATTACTCAGAAATTAAACATCGATCCGAAATGCCACCTAGTTCGGCAGAAGAAGAGAAGTTTCGCTCCGGAGAGGCAGAGGGCAGTCAACGAGAAAGTGGAGAGCCGGCTTTATTCACGAAGTGCAGTACCCTAGCTGGCTGGCAAACGTAGTCATAATCAAGAAAGCTAACGGGAAGTGGAGAATCTGTGGACTACACCAACCTCAACAGAGCTTGCCCAAATGACAGCTTCCCACTTTCGAAGATCAACCAGCTAATGGACGCCACCTCGGGGCACCGTTTACTCTCCTTCATGGATGCGTTCTCCGAGTATAATCAAATCCGGATGCACCCAGAAGATGAAAGCACACTGCCTTCATCACAGACCGTGGAACGTATTGCTACAAGATGATGCCGTTTGGTTTGAAGAATGCCGGAGCTACATATTAGCGGCTGGTCAACAAGGTCTTTCAAGACCAAATCGGTCGCAACATGCAAATATACGTGGACGACATGCTCGTCATAAGTAAGCCGGAGTCGGACCACGTTGCGGACCTGGCAGAGGCTTTCCATAACCTCCGCCTTCACTAGATGAAGCTGAACCTGACCAAGTACGCCTTCGATGTGGCGGTTGGGAAGTTCTTGGATTTCATGGTCACTCAGAGAGAGATCGAAGCCAACCCCAAGAAGGTCCAAGTGATCATCGACATGGAGCATCCCACCTCAAAGAAGCAGGTCCCACGTCTCAACGGCCCGATTGCGGCCTTTAGTTAGTTCATCTCGCGCTCCGCTGATCGCTACCTACCATTCTTCAAGGCGCTGTGCAAGGTGCACAACTTCGCCTGGACGGAGGAATGCTGAGAAGCCTTCGAGGAACTGAAAAAGTTCCTGGCATCACCGCCCCTGCTCTCTAGGCCCGAAGATGGAGAGGAACTCCTGTACCTGGCGGTCACCCAAGGGACCGTTAGCTTGGTCCTTGTCCGCACAGATGGAGACGAAGTTCAGAGGCCAGTATACTATGCTAGCAAGCTCCTCCGAGATGTTGAGGTCAGGTATGCTCGCTCCAAAAAACTGATTTTTGCACTCATTATGTCTACTTAACGCCTCAGGCTGTACTTCCAAGCTGACCCGATCGGGGTCTCGACCGCTGAGAGCCATACTCAGCCGTCCGGATACGTCCAGGCATCTGGCCAAGTGGGCACTGAAACTCAGTGACTTCGACATCACCTACTGACCGAGGCCATCTCAGAAGGCACAAGTGCTGGCCGATTTCCTAGTCGAGTGTACCGGCATGGGTGAAGAAACGGAGACACCCCTGCTAGAGAATCAGGCGGAGCCCCCGGCCGAGGATGTATGGGTCCTCCACGTGGACGGTGCATCCAATGCAGGAGGGAGTGGAGCAGGCCTCATCTTCGCCAATCGCGATGGGTCGTAGCCGAGTGCACACTGTTTCCAGTTCAAGGCCACCAATAACCAGGCAGAGTATGAGGCACTTCTCGTGGAACTGAGAGTCTCCCACGTGCTGGGTGTGCCCAACTTAAGGGTCTTCACCGACTCTCAGTTGGTGGCTGGGCAGGTCTTAGGAGAATTCGAGGCCCAAGACCCTCAAATGTCAAAGAACTTGGAGCAGGTACGCTCGAACGCAGCAAATTTTCGACACTTCAACATCTCCCACATCCCCCATGGGGAGAACGCACACGTGGATGCCCTTTCTAGGCTCACGACTCTACTAGACTCGTTGCTTGGGTGCGCCTACATCGAGTACCTCCAGGCTCCCAGTTATGAGACCCCTGGGGAGGTCTAGCAAGTCATCCCGGAGCCTAGCTGGATGGACCGGTACATCAAATATATCACCGACGGAACTCTGCCTAAGGATCGCCTCGAAGCCAACCTCATCAAGAAAGCTGTGCGTTTTGTGTTAATGGACAGACAGCTCTACCGCAAGTCCCATCATATCCATTTCTGAAATGTTTAAGACCCTCGGAGGCAACCTTCATGCTCCAGGAGATACATGAAAGCCTCTGCGAGAACCATGTGGGGAGCAGGACGTTAGCATACAAAACCCACCGCCAAGGATACTATTAGGAGACTATGAGGGAAGACGCAGCCGACCTTGTAAAGAAATGTGATCGCTGCCAACAGCACGCCTACATCCAACGTCAGCCAGCCGCGCCACTTTCCCAGCTCTCCACCCCTGCCCTTCGCTCAGTAGGGAATGGACATCTTAGATCCCTTCCCCCCGCGTTCGGGCAACGCAGATTTTTAATAGTAGCCATCAACTACTTCACCAAGTGCATCAAGGCTGAACCACTAACACGGATTACCGAAGCCAAGGTCAGGTCTTTCTTCTAGAAATAAATCTGCTGGTTCGAGCTCCCACACACTATAATCATTGACAACGGACGGTAGTTCGACAATCGAATGTTTGAAGAGTTCTGCATCGACCTTAATATCCATCATCGCTTCACCTCGGTAGCCCACCCCCAGACCAATGGGGAGGCTGAGGTGACCAACCGAACTATCCTCCAGGGGCTCCAAACTAGGCTAGACCAGGCTAAAGGCAGGTGGGCTGAAGAACTCCCCAGCATCCTCTAGGATACCACACCACATCCCGGACGGCTACCAACGAGACGCTCTTCAACCTCGTCTTCGACACTGAAGCCGTAATCCTAGTAGAACTGGGCTTGCCCACGTTGCGGATAGAGCAGTATGATGAGGCTGAGAACTCAGCCCATCTCCTGCTCAATCTAGACCTCCTTGAAGAGACAAGGAATAAGACTCATCTTCGTATGGCAGCTTACCGGCAGCGGGTGGCCCGGTACTACAATTCTCGAGTAAAATCAAAGACCTTCCGCCCGGGAGATCTAGTACTGCAGCGGACTGAAATCTCCCAGCCGAGGAAATGCGGTAAGCTCTCCCCAAACTGGGAGGGCCCTTACAGGATGATCAAGGCCCTTCCCATGGGGTCTATTACCTTAACGAACTTGGTGGCGCCCGATTCCCGCGAACTTAAAACGCCAACAATCTAAGGATGTACTATCAATGATGTAAGCTCTTTTCCTATCAATGAAAAATTCCTTTTGGCATGACATTGTCTTTGTTAGTGCAGGAACGCTACCACCCAACCCTGAGTGCCGCACCACCCAGTTCGGCGACGGCAAGCCGGGAAACTCCAGAAACCCCGCACTCTATCCGCCGGACTCCAAGTCCAGCGACGGCAAGCTGGGAAACTCCAGAAGCCCCGCACTCTATCCACCAGACTCCAAGTCCTGCGACGGCAAGCTGGGAAACTCCAGAAGCCCCGCACTCTATCCGCTGGACCCCCAGTTCGGTGAAGACAAGCCGAAAAATTCCAGAAGCCTCGAACTTTACCAGCCGGACCCCGGACCGGCGATGGAAATTCTAAGACTTCTCAGGCCAAATCTGCCAACTCGATGGTATCCCGGACCGGCGGGGACGATCTCCCAGGCCTCTTAGGCCCCCTCTACTTATCCATCAACTTGCGACATGGTCGGGAAGTCCCTAAGATGGGCACCCAACCCTGGCAAATGACTGGGGCCCTCCGACAAGGATCCCAGCACAGTGAAGGTAACCCACAGAACTTCTAAGTTCTTTCTGAAATATTTGCTACTTTGAAGGCCCCCCAGAGAAGCGTCGGAGCTTGGGGACCCCCGGACTAGTGGCCGTAGCAAAGTTTGGTCCTCAGGCGAGGTGGTGCAAAAAGAGGAAAATTTCCAAGTATATGCAACACAGAAATTCAATGGAAAGAAAGCAACTTCATTGAAATAGAGCGGTGAAGTTACATCATTAAAGGACCCTTGACAGGCCAAGTGGTGCCGAAAGAAAAAAAAAGTTACTAAGTACAAGGGACCAAGAAAAATATATATATACTAAGAAAAAGTCCTTAAGTTACTGCTTTGTCGGCTCCTTCCCGGGACGACGAGCGTGCATGCCGGCATCCTCCTGGACCTCTGCCTGCACCTCTATGGGCGGAGCTGTCTGCTTGGCAGTTGCAGGCTCCGCCTCGGCCACCTCTGCTGGAGTCCTTGCCTCCCTCGAGCTCCCGCCTGAAGCTCCGGGGATGACGATCTTATCCAGCTTCAACTCCGGAAAGGCCTGCACCACCTGAGATTCGCAGACCTCGAGCCCCTTGATGAAGAAGTCCATGGCAGCCTCCTGGACCTTATCGGCGAACTCTGCTGAGGCCCTGAACTTCGGCACTGGTTCGGCAACCTCCTTGGAGGCCTCCATCACCACCACCGCCCCGACCACTTTCTCCTTTATCGCTGATGCCCGAGACAGCACCACGTCCAGGTGGTATTAGAGGGTTTGAGACCAGCCCTCCAATCGAGCCACCTCTGCAGCGAACTCCTTCGCTCAATGAATGGATCAATCTTTCTCTGCGGCCAGGGACACCTCGAAGCCCCTGGCCCGCTTCTCTGCCCTAAGCACCTCCGTTTGGAGGGCCTTGTTCTTCTCTTTCGCTGACCGAGCCCTCTCGGTCTGCACCTTGGCCTCGGCCCCCAGGGATTGGATCTGCTGCTCTTGCTGGGCCTCCCTCTTCGCCCACTGAGCGCAATAATCCCGGATCAGAAGAATGTCGATCCCGACCTGTATCAACGAGGGTGTCAACCATGGCATTCCAACTGAAGACAAATAATGAGAACTTACCGTGAAGAGATGGGGAAAGACGCCGAGAATGGCCTCCACCAGCTGCCTGCCTCCCCTCCCACGGCGATCGCGCGACTGGACAGCGAAGTCCATCATTCGCTCCGCCAACGCGCGGTCCTGGATGACCGACGCATTCAGCGGCACCTAGATCGGCACCCGTGGGGTGCCAGATCTCGACGATGCCGGAGCTGTTAAAGTGCCCGGAGGCAACGTCACCGAGGGCACCTCGACCATCGATGGGGGGCTCGCCGCCGTGGCCGACGTCGGTGGTGGAGACCGCTCCCTCCCCGTTTCCCTCTCTGTGTCCACCTCAATGACATCTGGGATACTGACTTCGGCGGAGGCAGCAGACAGGGTCCGCGCGGTCCCACCAGGTCTCTGGGCTGGAAGATGGACCTGCTATCGGAGAGACTCGGAGGCTGATCCGGCCACTCTTCCCTCTGACCCAGAAGACACGGCGAACCCAGACCCCTGGCCGGGCTCCACCCTGGCCCTCTTCGGATGGGCCTCCCTAGGCCCGGACGATACACTCCTCTTCTGAGTGGACTGCAGGAGCTGGTCTACGGAGAACTTCATGCCTGCGAAAAGGAAAAGAATATGGGTCAGCCTCGAATCTGAAAGGACTCATGGGAGAAGAAAAGGTGCAACTCAAGAGGCTCACCTAACTCCCGGATATGGCTGACCCCGGCATCGAATAGGTTCCGCACCGATAACAGAACCTCGAGGGAAGGAATCTTGTCGGAGACAAGCTGGTCGTACACTTCCCTATCGGAGGCCTCCACCTGGGAGTTCGGTTTGGGACCTGGTCCGGATCACTCCAGACCCAATCTACTCCTATCGAAGCGAAAAAATATCTGCTCTTCCATCCTTTTGATGGAAGAGAGGACAAATTTTATGCCCTTTGGGCGGGGAGAAAGAAACCACCAATCTTCATCGGTTGGATGGCGTTTCAGGATGAAAAAGCCCTGAACAAAGAAAAACGGGCGACAATCCCGTGGAAGTGACAAAAAACTATGAAGCTAACAATAACCCTAACGGCGTTCGAAGCTAATTGGGTAGGGACGAGACGGTAGTTGTTGAGGAATGAAAGAAAGAAAGGGTGTAGGGGTAGACGAAGCGTCCCAAGGAGGAACTTTTCATAGAGAGCGATTCGGCCCGGGCCACTGGAAGTGACCCATTCCCCTGACCCCGGGACCGAGAGCCGGATGGAGGCCGGAATCCTGTAAGTATCCCAAATCAAGGAAAGGTTCTCCCTGGTCATCGTCGAGGCAATGCCGAAGGGACCAGTCGAACCAAAGGGTACGGAAGGTGCGAGGGCAAGAGGAGCACCCGCAGGAGCAAACGAAACAAAAGGGGGTACCCTGGGTCCTCCTATAACTATTCCAGTTTGGCGGGGACCCCTACGAATTTGGAGAGGAGCTTCATCCTCTTCATCAGAAGATGGAGACGAAGTCCTCAACCAAGAGGGCCCTTCCTCATCAAGGTTGCTAGAAAAACGATGGGTCCAACCCTACGAAGCCATCTAAGATAGAAAAGAAGGGAGAAAATGAAAGCTAAAGGGCTGAAGGACCTAAGAAAGGACTTGACCCAGCCGGAGAAGAAGATGAGAAGGGAAGACTAACCTAGTTGCCTTGCAGGGAAAGGACAACCTGAGAAAAGAACTTTAGTTGTCTACGAGTGCGGAGAAATCGAAAGAGAGTTTGAGGAAAGTCTCTTCCTTTTTCAAAACGGCAAGGAAACAACCGTACGACTTTTCAGAACTTCCACCGTCGGATGGGCGCCATGTATGACGGATAGCCGAAGAACGACGCCTCGATGCACTGGAAACCGCCTCGGGCCCAACACCAGCCATCATGCTTCCTTGGACTTGCTGAGGTGGCACCCCCGTATTGGCTTCAAGAAGTGATTCACGAAGCGGCGACGATCGTGACATTTAATAACACCAGATTTCCACCCTTCCACGTCAGCTCCGTAATAACTTCCTTCGACCCGAGCGCCACATTCCATCGGGACTTGGGAGTGGGAGGCAAATGATGTGACAAGATCGCTGACATGGAGTCCTCGAACCCAGGACGAAGTCGTGCTGGCAAGGATCGCCAGGCCAGCTTTGCTACTCGAGCAGCGAGCCCTTCCGCCGGGGTGGCTCCCCATGGGTTGAGCCCCCGGCCAAGGTCCAGCTCCCACTCCTCGAGCCCTTTCGCCGAGG
The DNA here is from genome assembly GCA_021397845.1 of Areca catechu. NCBI lineage: Eukaryota > Viridiplantae > Streptophyta > Magnoliopsida > Arecales > Arecaceae > Areca > Areca catechu. The sequence continues at coordinate 140,802,442 of CM038051.1, read as the reverse complement.
TGGCTCCCTCAGGGTTGAGCCCCCAGCCGAGGTCGACTCCCACTCCTCGAGCCTTGAGCCCTTTCGCCAGGGTCACTCCCTCAGAGCTGACCCCCTGACCGAAGTCGAGCTCCCGCTCGAAGCTTCGAGCCCTTCTGCCATGATGGCTCCCTTAAGGTCGAGCCACCGGCCGAAGTCGAGCTCCGGCTCCTCGAGCTCGAGTCCTTTTGCCGGGATGGCTCCCTTAAGGTCGAGCCACCGATCGAAGTCGAGCTCCCGCTCCTCGAGCTTCGAGCCCTTCTGCCGGGATGGCTCTCTCAGGATCGAGCCCTTCTGCCGGGATGGCTCCCTCAGGATCGAGCCACCGGTCGAAGTCGAGCTCTTGCTCCTCGAGCCTTGAGCCCTTTCGCCGGGATCGCTCCCTCAAGGTCAAGCCCCCAGCCAAAGTCGAGCTCCTACTCCAACCTTGAGCGATTTCGCCGGGGTGGCTCCCTCAGGGTAAAGACCCCGACCGAAGTCGAGCTCCGGCTTTCCTCCTCGAGCCCTTTTGCTAGGATGACTCCCGTAGGGTCGAGTTCCCGACCGAAGTCAAGCTCCCTCGAGCCTCGTGCCCTTTGGCAAAGAACGGGTGCCCGGCTCGAGGTCGACCCATGTCAAGGTCGGCCATGAAGCTGGTACACCAGGCAGGAAGCGGCATGCCACCCGAAGCCTATGAAGGGAGAGCGTGCCGACCTACGAGGAGTCGTCTCGCTGGAGCACCTAGGTCCCTTCAGGCCGTCGTTTGCACCAGTTTGAGAAGGATGCGCCACTCGAGACACCGCGCCCCTCCACCAACCGTCTACACCACCTCGAAGAAGGTTGCACCAGGGGGCTCAAGTCCTAGAGCGTCTACCCCCGGATCGAGGCTCTGCCAAGTTTTACTAAACAGGACATCCTACCAGGGCATCAGGGATCGCAGTATAACTTCCGGTCGTGAAGGGGCTCGGGCGCGATCCCCAAAGGCCACCCATTATTGACCTCACAGCATCCCCGAGGGGAGGAGGGAGAGGGTGAACCTGAGACTGGTAACGGGCAGTACCTTTTATCTATAAGAAAGAGAGAGCGCCTTCGAAGGAGGTAAGCAAAAAAATAGGTAGAGGAAGAAGAAGGAAAGAGTGCTCTAAGGCTACCAGAGAACTCGTCGGAAGAGTCTCAACGGACACAGCCGCCATTGCTCAAGCTCTCTTCCTCCACCAAAATTCTCACTTTGTTCTTTCCTTTCTAAATCTCTAAGAGTGAAGACCATCTCGGGATCCACCTCAGAAGATCTGTTCTCCTAGATCGTCCCACTGACTTGACCGTCGGAATGCCCTCGCCAGGATCCCTTGCCCGGATCCCCTTTTGCAGGACCGGGCGCACACGTCAGATACCAGGCGAAGGATGCACAACCCAGCGCCATATAGGAGCTACGGACCATGACGATCCAAGCGGCAACAAGAGCCATCACGAAGATAGCTATCTCCTAGCACATTATATATCAGAAGGTCAAAGATCCAAATCATTTCTCAATTTTAAAGAAAGGAAACCTCACCTCTTTTGACCAGTCAAGCACATTGAAGAAAAAAATCAAGGTCCGCTGAACCGGTACCGAGATCCGTACTAGTCAGCAGGCGGTACGGTACGGTCCGTACCGTACCATATCGTATGGTATACCGGCATGCCAAATTAAATAAAAAAATAATCTTTCTTCCCCCTTTTCCTGAATCAATCCTAAACCGACCCGAACCGGGCCGAACCGGGCCGAACTGACCCGAACCGGGCGGTTTCATACCGTACCGATACCATACTGTACCGTTTCGGTATGAAATTTTTTTTTTTAATTTTGTCAACGGTCCGGTGTCCGGACCGTTTTTAGGTGGCGAACCGTACCGGCTCTTGGCCGGTACAGTACGGGACGGTTCCGGGAACCCTGAAAAAAATTATACTCAAATCACATTCTCGGAACTACAGTTCTCCAGCATTCACTTCCCAAACAAACCAAATGCCTCAAGTCTCACTACAGAAAATGTGACTTTTCAGAACTCACTTCTCTGGAAGTGGCCACTTCCCACTTTGGCCACTTCAGTGCAACCAAACAAGCCCTAAACACTTGCATGTGTCCTGTATTAAAACTATATTAGGCAAATAAATTATTGTTTAACATTTTGCCAATGGTACCAAAGACAATTCCTAATCCATATGAGAATTATAGAGGTTTGACACTACAGCAATCATTTTTTGAAAGGGATGAGTAAAATAGCTATCAAAAGCAAGATTTAAGATCTACCATCATCTGAATTTTTAACAAGCAAGTTGGGGGTTTTTGTAGCCATTAAAGAGCTTAAACCAGGTGCTTCTGTGACTTTGTGGGAAAAGATTTTACCCGATTTTGTAGCAATATATTATATGGCTCATAATAAAAGGACATCAAGTATGAGTCAAGCAATAAAAAAGAAAGCTCAAATCAGGTTTCTCCTAGTGTTTGCATAAACCATGCAAGAGAGAAAATGAAACCAAAAAAGAAAGAGCTTTGTAATGTCATGGTATGTTAGAAGATGAAAAGGTAGTCAATATCCAACAAAAGGTTATATGTTAGTCGATAACAAACAGATTGTGATGGTAGCAAATCAGTCAGCAGGTATTAGGTAGCATTACCTCTGTTTCTCGAACATGAGCCTCATGTGCTTGTTGTTGCTGAACCTTTTGCTGCCCTAACTGATTCTCTAATGCCATGCGAACTCGCCTGGCTCTAACACGAGCCTGAACTCTTACCAAAGCTTGCATGCAGCGCAGAGTTATTGCAGCTTGTTTTCTCACAGCATGACCCCTAACAAGGGCCTGAAGTCTAACCAGTCCTTTAGAGCCCGTAATGCCCGTCTGGCCTGAAACAATGATATAAAGCATCCAATCAAAAAAAAAAAAAAAAAACAAAGAATAGAAAAACAAAACAAAACAAAATGCAGCAACCACATACATATTATATTCAAACAAATTGCATGAGGTTAAAGTTCTTAAGTGGTGGTTTTGCTAGTCTGATCAGAATGTTTTTGACTGGAAGCACCAACTACAAAAGCTGACACGAGAAGGGCACCAATGATGTTTGTTATTCTCAGTGCTAATACTCCATTTTAAAAATCATAATACAGAAAAGGAGCTCATGCTAGTTCCTTTTCTTAGAAATACTTGTGACAACTGTACTGGAAATGCCATATTCTACAGCATGAATGACTATATATTGACCACGCATGTTAGATTAGTTAAAAGTTGGTTGGCATCCAGTCAAAATGTAAATATTTCACAATCTAATTGCTAGAACAAACTTTAATTGAATTGAAATAAATTTAATAGGACTTCCTAGAAATAGATATTAAAGTGCTGATCAGCATGCATGATACACCCAGATACACATCATGTCAGTGCCTTAACTAGCATGCAGCTCTGACGTGACAGCAACTTTGTGCCAGCATTTCATACACAGCACATGATAATGTCAAGTTGGCATGTCACCAGCATCTCATACATCAATCCACATCTCATAGTAGACAACCTTCTCCAGTTAACAATTTAAAAGCATAATGTTGTCGCTATGCTAATAAAATGTAGAAAGAATCGTAACAGAGGATCAGTGTTACCCACTCACAGAAAATTTCAGATTTTCTGCTGTGTACACACCCAGACATAACATGACCACGAGGATACGAAACTGGAACATGGCCTTGCATTCATTTTTAGAATCCCACAACTAAAATTTTCTGATAACAATGTGTCTATAATATAAATGCAGGTGCAAAAAAAACATAAAGAGTTTAAGAGAGTATTCATGGTAGTATGACAACAGATGCTGTGGTACCCACAGAGACTTGAGAGATCAAATGTCTGGAAACTCATAACTTCACATCCTCACCACTGATATTCATCAGGGAAAACAAAATGATGGAGACTGGAGACTGGAGGCAAATTGGGGTTATACATATCAGTCTATGCATACCCTCCTAACTATAAAACCCTCATTTACGGGTATAAGTATGAAAACAGGAGTTCTAAGGCTTGGCACAACCTAAGATTGCTCCATTGTGACATGGGTGTTGTTGTATCCCTCTCATCCGGTCTTGATAAGGTAACAATCAAAAGGCCCAAGGCCCACTAAGGCCCATGACCAACCACCTAACCACCATCAGTTATTCGGTTATTCGGTTACAACCACTTCGGTTATTATAACCGTATTCAATTACATCTACACCTATAAATAAGGATAAGAGGGGACTCCAAAGATAAGCAAAAAGTCTAAGGCCAAAAAGCCCATGCTAGGCTATCTCACTCTCTCCATTTATACTTTACTTTGAATTCTCCATTCTGTTGCCTAGACCACCCCACTGACTTGAGCGTCGGAGTGTCCCCCGCCAGAAATCCGGTCCGGGGTTTTTTGCAGGTGTCCATCCGCGCTCGGGGTAGGATCAAAAGAGTGAGCAGGATGCCCGACGCTGCCAGAGATTCAGCCATGGATAATTTAGTGTCAACAGATTGGCGCGCCAAGAAAGGAATCGTTATTGCCCTCTTGGAAAGAAGAATTTCAAGAAATACAAGATGGAGAAGGTGACAGGGAAGACGATACCAATGGCTCCATCAAGCTTTTTCTCCCCCGGATCCAAGCCCACGAGGCCGAGAAACAAGAAAAAAAAAAGCAAGACAGAAGAGGAAGGAGCAAACCTGGACTGCTCTGGTGGTGAGGACGCCAGTAGCCGCTGCCAGCGATGCAGCCGATGGGATCCTCCGGCGGAATTCGACCCGAGCAGTGACGCCTCCTCCAACAGCCGGAAGAGGAAGTCCCGTTGAGCGAACCCTTTGCCCGACAAAGCCGATGGCCAGACACCGGCTGCTGCCTCCAAGAGGTCGCCGGTCTTCGAGAACGGCCTGGCCACCATGACCCACCATGAAACCGACAAGGATGGGTCCAGCGAGGAGGAGATCAACAGTCGCCGCCGTCGCAGCCGCTGAGACCTTCCAGCGAAATCTGGCAACAGCGCAGGCGATTGGTGTACTAGCGGCCAGAAGCGAAAGACCCAATGAGCCGATGAGGAGCCCAAGCTAGTCATCCAGCTCCCTGACTACGCCGTCATCGCCGCCTCCGATCTCTGCATCATCACCACCGGCGCCCGCCAGATCGCCGGTGGATCCCGTTTTGATCTTCTTCACAGAATCCTCACCCTTTTTCGGCATATCGTGCCGCCTCTCGCCCAGAACTCGCCGACCGTGCTCCACGTCATGTCCAGCTCGGTCGACATCTGACCCACATTGTCTGGAAGCTTTCCAGATTTTTGCCCAAACAGGCCATCGGATCGGGGACCAATCTGAACTTGTCCCGGTTCCGCTTTCTTCTAGCCGATCATGACCACGATCAGCACTCAGGGAAGGAACCGACTCTGACGTCCGCCACGATCAACATCCACGGGCCTCAGCACTCACCTCCCTGGCCGGCACTATGCCAAGGTCATCATCAAGGAGGATGGCATGGGGCACCTTCTTCGCCTCGTCAAAGAGGGCCGAGTCGACGGCCAGGAAAACGCCGCCCATGCCATCGGCCATCTCGATCGCGATGGGGTGGGCTCCGGCGAGAAGCCGCCGAGCTGGTTCGCAGGCGCGGAAGCAGAGTCATCAACCTCTGAGATCGCAGCATTGCCAGGGAGTACCGGAGCATCCAGATCGCTGAGCTTCGACAGGATCGGGTTCTGGAGACGATCCTGCACCGCGTTGAGGGACGATGAACCCTGGCCATCGGCTAGGATGTTGGAGCATGGGCTCGCCGGTGATGATCGCTGCCTGCCGAGCACATCCTCAAGCTTGGGTGCCTGGAGAAAGAACTAGAAGTGCCCGATCTGATTATAGCTACAAGGGTGCAGGAGCATTCCCACTGGAAGAATTAAAGAAGAATGCTCTGCAAAAAGACTTGATCAGGATCTTGATGGAGGCGTAGCCTTTCTTCCTCTCATCCACTACGGCGACGGCGACCACCACGTCACGGCTTCTCGGCCCCTCCTATCACCAATATGTTCTCGCCCTTCGACAAGGGACCCATTGCAAAGAGCTAAAGAGAGATGAGGGTAGAAGGGATAGAGTTTCTTGCAGATCTTCCCAAGCCCATTCAACTTTGCCAAGAAGTGTTTCGGGAAATATTGCGGCCAAGCAGATGCCCCCTTTGCCGATGCGATGCATGGTAAGCCCAAAAGAAGAGGACCATGAAAGATTGTCGTCTAGAGTAAGTCTAAAGGCTCGGCTTCAGAGGATGAAAAAATCAAGAGAATAGAGGTCTCCGAGGAGCTCTGTCCTCCACCATGCCTTGAAGAGCTTGAATCTATGGTTACGTCGGCCGTAAGTTTCCCAGTTGGATGATGACACCCTCCTCATCATCGCTCCATAACCTGCAAAGGTTGGTTATGAAGAACGGTGCTTTATCCTAGCAACTTCCACCCTTGGAAATGCTGCCACAACTTGATTATCTCTGGATTGAAGGTGCTCCTGCAGTCACGAGTATTGAGCAAGAATTCTGAATTCTTGCTGCTGAGCTCTTGCTTCTCCTCCTACTTCCCCAACCTAGAAACACTTGGATTTGAAGACATGCCTAATTGGAAAGATGGGTGGTAGCAGTGGGAGGAGGATAACCAGATAGCATCGTTCCTACCTTCTCTTAAGAACTTGTCCATTCAAAGATGTCCGAAGTTGAGGTCGCTTCCAGAGAGCTTCCTCTGTCATGCCACCGCCCTAAAGAAGTTATATATTATCAAACACCTAGTCGTTGACAATTATGAGGAGTTGAAGGCTGTGAAGTGTTTGGATGCCGTGGAACACATATAGCTCCCTGATCGAGAAGTAGAAAAATCTCTTCCCAAGTGATTAGTGGGTGCCAGTGAAGAATAGCCGCGCTTCCCTTCGCTCCACAAGTTGGCTTTCAAAAACCAAACCTGTCGCCGAGGGCTGCCCGACTGCCCTTTCATCTGATGACACAATACCCATCAAATGTTGAAGCAATCAGCAAGGATGGGCTAATTACAATGACAGGAACAAGGCGAAGAAAAACAACTCTGGCAAGTCAGGTTCAAAGTTCTAGCTCAAGTGATTCATATTAATTTGAGGATAACTACTAATGAAAAGGCTCACTGAAGCCTATCTTATTAGGGCCCACTGAAGCCCATGGAAAGGCTTACTGAAGCCTATCTTATTAAGGCCCTCTAAAGCCCATCTTATCATGACCCATTGAAGTCCATGAAAAGGCTCACTGAAGCCTATCTTATCAAGGCCCATAAAGGCCTACGAAGGCTAAGGCCCATGAAGGCCCACGAAGGCCTAAGGCCCATGAAAGCCCACAAAAGCCCATTGAAACCCACTTGGTCCATTGAATCCGACAAAAAACACAAAGGCGGGCATGATCAGCTCATCTTATCGGTATGTCCGATGAGTGCAAAGGTGGCTCTAACCAGCCTACCTTATGATCAACAATAAAAAGCATTGGGTTGGCCTGATAAGCTGATCTCAATCCGATAAATCGAGTTGGTCTAACCCACCATCTCATCGGTATTCATGATTCGATATAACCGAAAGGTTGGCTTGATAAGCTGACCACAATCCAACGAATCGAGTTGGTCGACCCACCATCTCATCGGTATTCATAAATCAATATTTCCAACAATCAAAAAGGTTGGCCTAATACGCTGACCATAATCCGACAGAATGCAAGGATTACTACTTATGCCAATATCAAGACCGAAGAAAAGAAATTACTCCCTTTGCTGAAAAAAGGAATCAAAGCAGTTCGCTATCAACATTTTTTCAGCTCAAGAGCGGGGGGGCTATGTTGTATCCCTCTCATCCGATCTTGATAAGGTAACAATCAAAAGGCCCAAGGCCCACTAAGGCCCATAAGGCCAAGGCCCACTAAAACCCATGACCAACCACCTAACCACCATCAGTTATTCGGTTATTCAGTTACAACCACTTTGGTTATTCGGTTATAACCACTTCAATTATTATAACCATATTCGGTTACATCTACACCTATAAATAAGGATAAGAGGGGACTCCAAGAGTAAGCAAGGTCTAAGGCCAACAAGCCTATGCTAGGCTACCTCGCTCTTTCCTCCTCCATTTATGCTTTACTTTGAATTCTCCATTCTATTGCCTAGACCACCCCACTGACTTGAGCGTCGGAGTGTCCCCCGCCGAAATCCGGTCCAGAGTCTTTTGCAGGTGTCCATCCACGCCCGGGAGCAGGATCAGAAGAGTGAGCAGGATGCCCGACGCCGCCGGAGATTCAGCCATGGGTGATTTAGCATCAACATGTGTCATAGGTTCGAAATACAGAAACAGCCTCTCCACCCGTAGGGTTAGGACTGCACATATCTTACCCTCCCCAGACCTAGTGGTAAGAACCTCATGCACTACAGCTGCCTTTTTTAAGAAGTCTTCAAATAAATGGTTCATGTGGAAATCCCCTACCTACCACAATCTAAGAAGTATTGATGGACACCAAAGTATGACTATGTCCTATGCAATGGTAAGCATTCCTTCTGTTAGATTACTAAGATATTTCATGCAAATAGATTTTTAACTTTTACATCATAATTTTGAAGCAAAATAAAATTAGATTAAAAATCATTTTTAATCTAAAGATGCATAAGCCCTCATCTTCAAAATACTTAAAACAGAATCTTACATATGAGAGATTAAGATCTAATGCAAATCAGCAAATTATAAACAACATTCTAGGATAACCATTCAGCATAACGAATCCATCATTGTGCCAGGAGGTTGTTCAGTTGTTCCTAATCTAATTTAGATAAAATCAAAATTTCAGATCTACGAGAGAAATGAAAGATCTCATCCTTCACCTTTGGGCAAGTAGATCTTCGCCACGATCTGATAATCCATGATCTATTAAGGTTCTTCCACAAGCTGCATAAGCATCCGGCCTCTACAGGTATCCACACGGGGGGATCTTAATCAGGAGACTTGAATCGACCAAGGTGCTAGCTCCCTTTGCAGAATTCTCTCCTTTAGATCTCCTTTTTACAAGAGTTTAATGAAGATCCAGTAGCACGAAAGGCGTGTGAACTCCTTAATGCAAGAGGAAGGAGGAAGAGAAGAAAACTCTCTTCCTGTTGGCGTTGGCATCCAAAGAGGAACAAGAGGGGCACCTAAGACTCTTTTCTTCCTCTCTCCCTAGTTGGAGTGGAGGAACAAGAGGGGCACCTAAGACTCTCTTTTCTTCCCTCTCTCTAGTTGGAGTGGAGAATAAAGTGGGCCATAAAAACTTATAAGGAGGTGCTAATCTAATTTCTCTGGTGAAAATATGCTATGAAATTCAAATGAGGCACCTCCTTTAATCTTAATGCCACTCTCCTTAACCAACACTTACGATAGACCTCATCCCACTTCAAATCAAATTTGAAATCAAGTTTGAATCAAATTCAAACTTGCGATGAGATGGAATAAGATAAGACTTAACCAACAAGGACTCTCTTGGAGAAGGGGGGGGCCACATCTTTGATGTGAAAATTTTCATGCAAAACTAAGATTGCCGCCCCTCTATGATATATGCCAACACTTGGCACAATTCCATGTTGGCGTGAGTCAAGGCGAGAGAGTCCTAGTCAATTGGGACTCTATAATTTCTGTCCCGATTTGAATTGGGTTTAGTCCAAACTAATTAAGGATTAAGTCCTACTCTAATTAGAACTAGAAAATCTAATTAGATTCGAATTAAACCAAAACCAATCAAATTAAATCTAATTTAATTCGACTAGGATTAGAATCTAATTGATCAAATTAAATTAACTTGCAACACTTACAATTAAATCCTCCTTTAGCTAACTCTTAGAAAATTGCTTTTTCTAGTAATTTTACAAATTGTTCTAATTATCAATCACATTGATAATTAGATCCTATTGTGATTCATAAATGAATCTGTTGCCGCCAAGATCATCGCCGCCTGCAGCTCGGTCGCGTCGGGGGATCCTCCCGTCACCGTCGGGCACCGCGATGGCCCGGGGACCCATTCGCTCCGTCCCGCTCCGTGGCTGCCCGCTCCCGGCCACGCCGGCCCTCTTCCTTCCTTCCTGCAAGACAGGGGAGACCCGGCCAGGAATTCCGACAAAGACACTCCGACGATCAAGTCAGCGGGACAATCGAGGAAAACAGACAAAACCTCCGCAGCGTAGGGCTTGGGGGACCCATCCGCCGGGAGGGTGTGACTCGAGAGCAGGAATGTAAAGGAATGGAAAAGAGGGATCGAGAGCGGGGAGCGGGGAGGCTTCTCGGGCCGGTGGTTCGCTTGGCGGAGCTTGGTCGCCTGCCTACTTACCTCTCCCTCGCTTTTCCTCGCGTGCTAACCTTCCTTACCTTCCTCTGGAGGCCGGGTCGAACCCCTGTGGCCTTGGGGAGCCGGAGAGAGAGCGTCCTCCCTTTCTTGGGCCTTCAGGTGGCGCTCCGAGCCAAGAAAGTCTCTCTCGCCTTCTTGGCTTCGATGCCCCTTATAGAAGGGGCGCTTCTATTTCAGGAGAAACCGCCCAGGGCTGCAAGTCCTGAAGCCTTGGTCGGATTCTTCACTTGGGGAAGCTTTGAGTGTTGCGCCACGATCGTCGTCGGTTATTGGTGGTGCAACTATGGACGTGGCAGTACGTCGCTAGGCGTGGAGTCTTGGGGCGCCCACGTCGTACCTCTGGCACCGCCTGCAGAAGGCTGCGGGCGGCCAGGCTTTGCTTCACCATAATTCAAATATCTGTTCCTCTGGCGGGAACTCCATATCGGGGGCTCCACTCCGGGATACGGACACGTCCCCAGCAGGGAGCAGGCCTTAGACAGGAGGCTCGCCCAATGAGCCCGGTCTCGGTTGAGAGCTGACCTTGGCAAGGAGTCGGCCTCAGATGGGGGGTTCGTCCAATAAGCCCGGCCTCGGCTGGGAGCTGACCTCGGCAAGGAGCCGGTCTTAGACAGGGGGCTCGCCTAATGAGCCCGGCCTCAGTTGGGAACTGACCTCAGCAGGGAGCAGACCTCAGATGAGGGGCTCGCCCAATGAGCCCAGCCTCGGCTAGGAGCTGATCTCGGCAAGGAGTCAGCCTCAGACAGGGGGGGCTCGCCCAATAAGTCCGGCCTCGACTAGGAGCTGACCTTGACAAGGAGCTGGCCTCAGACGGGGGCTCGCCCAATAAGCCCGCCTCGGCTGGGAGCTGACCTCGGCAAGGAGCTGGCCTCAGACAGGAGGCTCGCCCAATGAGCCCGACCTCGACTGAGAGTTGACCTTGGCAGAGAGCCAGCCTCAGACGGGGGGCTCGTCCAATGAGCCCGACCTCGGCTAGGAACTAAGGTGCCATGCCCAGGTGGCAAGTCTTCTATTGCCGTAGCCGCCCGTGTGCTCCACGTCAGCGGATGTTGCCACATTAGAATCAATCATTTGATCGAGCCAGATCCCTATTATATGTGACCTCGTAAGTTCATTCTATCTGGTAGTAAGATAAATTATGATCTCCATCAAAGAATCATCGAAACTTCTTTTAATGGGTTGGAACAATTCTAACTCCACTTAACTAAGATCACCAATTATCAAAACAATCTCGTGAGTCTTACTATTCATCAATGACACAGCAATATTTAGCGGCAACCTAGCATAATAGAAGAATAAATCTTTAGGTGTAGCAATTGTGTAATTCGATTCTATCGTGAGTCCCAACAAGACGAAAGTTATGAAAAATTCGTCAAATCCCATCGTCTATCGTATACAAGATTTAATTCGCTCGAATCCAAGTTATGAGATCTTATGAAAACTCTTTTCTATTCATTACATTGTCGTGGCCACGATTTTAAGGACTCGACTTCATAAATCACATAGGACTACTCTTCATCTACTAAGATCGATGGATCCCATCTAAATGTATACCATACTCCTATAGCTAAACTACTATAGTCAACATACACTGTAAGGACCCAAATGATTAGGAGACTAAGTGATTATACAGTCAACTACAGCAAGCTTATTATGAATAGCCGATGCATCGCAGGTTAAAGAATTACTCATACTACTAAAGCATCGAAAAAGTCACTGACAAGTGAGTAGACATCTAAGTGACTTCTCATACTGGTTACACTCAGTATCGTTATTCTCTAACAATCACTTGCACTCTTACTCCAATGTTTGATAGTTACATTGTATATATAAAAACATTAATTTAAGAATTAAGTTATCTACATTTATTTAAAAATTCATACTATTATATATCTTTTGCAGGTGAAAGGATCACCAATGCAAACAGCTCGATTTATAGGTTCAAATAAAAGAAATTTGAAGCAAATCGAACTTAAAATGAGTCCGGAATTAAAGTTTAAAGATTATTAAAAAATTTACATGAATTTTAAAGCAACTGGTCTGGACCGGTCGCTTGGTTCATAGCCCAGCCCATGGTCCACGAGCATCCATTACCCATAGTCTACGGCTGAGCCTCGTGGACCACGAGCGATTTTGGCTTATTGCTGGCCAAGATGGTGGCCAGCGACCATCCCACGGGTTCCGGCGAGGTCCATGTAGCGGGTGGTGATGTCGATGAAGGGAGATGGTGGCAACGATGGACCAACAATGATCGGATCGAGGTGAAGAAGAAAGCCATAGCTCTGGCAATGATAAATGATGATCAACGAGTTCGACAAAGGGACAAACAACAACGGCAGCGATTGCGGTAGCTTTGAACAGTCCGACAAGCAACAGTGATGGAACATATGGCAGTAGATAGCACCCAAATGGAGATTTCGGCAAACCCCAACGGCAAGAGTTCCGGTAAGACCTTCGATGGTGACCACCCCATGGCTCTAACAAGGTCCATGGCATGGGTGGCGATGCACGGTCAGGCGATGGTGGCATCCTGCAGGAGAACCGATAGCCATGGGGAGCATCGGTTACTAAAGAAGATGGGCTATGGTCCGTCGATCAAAAACCCAACAGCTGCGATGCTTCACATAATCACACCTCGATATGAACAGGATTTTGAAGATAAATTCTATTGGAATTTGATCTCTATCACAAGCAAGAGTCTCTCTTTGTATCTATTTCCTTTTACACCAATCTATCCATTGATTTTTTTGTAAAAATAGATCTAAGCCACTAATGTATTCTCTTCTTTAGTCCTACATCGAAAAATTAAGAAAACCTAATCCCTGCTTAAGCCTATAAAAAGGGCTCAGCACCACCACCATGGGCAACCAAGCTTTACTCCATGGAATTCCTCTAGAATCTTTGCACAAAGAAAAGGAAGAGATCAACCCATGAGCAACTAGTGCAAAAATCTTAAAAGGGAAGACGAGATCTTGTAACAAAACAAAGCGGTTCTTTTGTTCTACACCTTTATCATATTTCTTTTTTGTTTATATGCAATAAAAGATTATGCCTTTAGATATGAATTCTTTATTTGCTTTCTTTTATTTGCTTTATATTATACTCCAATGTTAAATTAAGTTTAGAGACAACTCTTGCTTCCCGAAGACGCGCCGTGATCTGCGGATATGGAGCATGCTGAGGGAAGAAAGTTGAATATCTAGTACTTTCCAGAGATGTGCCATGATCTACAGGTATGGAAATGTCGAGAAAAAGCAGGTATTTTTCTAAGCTTGATTATAATTATTTTGTAAAAACATATACTTTGTACTTGTCGGAAATGTGCCATGATCTAGTACGGTTAAAGAGCATGCCGAGAAAAAACAAGTATTCTCTAAAATATAATTATAAAATAAATACAATTCTGCCTAGTTCAAGATTAACTTATAATCTTCGAGACATTTTTTATAGGAATCAACTGTTAGAATAATTTATTTTATGTTGATTTTTCTTTTTATATAATAACAAATATGTTCTTTTCTTTGAAAATTATAACTTAGCTATAAGATCACTGAGAATCCGATTCCGACTCATCCTAATTAATAAATTTAAGTTGGTGAATTATTTTTGATCACCCACGACAGTGATCAAATTTTGACACCGTTGTCAAAAATAATAGGCACGGTTGTGATTTAAAAATAAAAAAAATCCACAAAAAAGTTAAATTAATTATTGCTTTCTAATTTTTGTCTTAGTTAATATTTATTTTCTTTTTGATTTACTACATATTATAATTAATTTACTGCTTCTAATTTTTTTTTACTTTTTATATAAGTTGATCCTTATATTCCTAATTTAATTTAGTTTTCTTTCATACCCAATTAACTAAATTTAAAACTTATCTAAAAACAATATAACATAAAAAGAACACAAGGACACCACATAACACTTAATTCAAATTAGAAAACATAATTAAGCCTTAAAAACTTATCACTTGTATTGAACTTCTACATTGCATATTTTATAAAATATATTAAGGACACAATCCTAAATAACATAAGATAGGGATTTCATCACCCTTCCTTGGCCTACAAACCACCATCCCGTATATTGCATCAACCTAAGCCTTTAATCAAAAATTAATTAGTCGTTGGCCCTTAAGAATTTTTAAACTCACTAAAATAAAGGATCCTAAGAGTAGGACCGGTCAGGATTAACTGATTAACTTGTATATAAAAAAGGAGTTCAAGGATGATGTAGCCCCGAAGGAAGGTGATTCTTTAATTGATTTTGTTATCTGACTTGGCTAATTTATTTGGTATCTAAGGAAAGCAACGGGGATCCCATCGACATTATCCTTACCTGGCTGGTTGGCTAGTTAGTTTTTGACTTGGAGGGCTCGAAGATGACCTTGGAACAGTTAGAAGCTATCTAGAATCAGAAAATCCTAGAATAGAGTCCATTGTATGCTAACTTGATTGCAATTAATATAGAACTTTAACTAATAATTCTTCTCTATCTCTCTTAGCTCTAGGATTCGTTAGACCCTCCTCTTTAGAATTCTTCTCTTTCTTCTTTCTTCTTTTTCTCTCTTCTCTTTACAATAATAATTATAAAAAAAATTAGAAGATTGTTCTGATTTAAGATCTTTGACTAAATATCCAAAACCATCAGAACAATCCGATGAATTAGAGTCGTGCTAGGAACATGGATCTCAATAGCAAAGTAGATAAGTTATTCCATGCATTAGACAGTAGACTGGATGCCTTGTCTCATAAATTAGATCTACTAGCTATCAATACTCTTCCACTCCTTCCTTTTTTCCTACACAACAGGCATGCTTTATATATTTGAGCCCAACTTACTTTGTGAATGAAAGCCCAGCCATGTACCAATTTCCTGAATCTAGGTATGACCAAGTTTATCAAGATCAAACTCACATTGCTTACAGACCAGAAGAGAACCTATACTTTAACGCTTACAACCGAAGTTGGGGAGCTCAACCAGATTTTTTCATGGCAACCACATCCAGTGGTTATCCCAGTAATATAAAGAACTTCATTCGTAGATGCATCTTATTATGATCAGCCATATCCATATTATCAACCTTCTATTCCTTGTAGCCTATTATTTGAAGAGAAAGTTCAGCAAGCAATAGACCGAATAAAATGAATTAATCATGACCCACCTTCCCAACAGACCAACCCAGATATCGATAGATTTGCTCAATTTCAACAACTAATCATGCCTCAACAGCAATCTATTGATAAGCTAATGAATCAAACTGATCGATTATTAATTGAACTTAATAAGAAAGAGGAAGGAGAGCTACCTAATCACTCCGAGAGTAATTTAGAGAGGCACTACCAAGTTGAAAGTTTTAATGACCTTTAAGTTTTTCTGAACAATCGATATAATTCTTGGAAATAAATTGGTCATAGAGCAACCATGCACCATCATAAAGACCAATATAGGTAATTCAATTAAGACAAAATATATAGAGAAATCAAATTGGTGGGACAAACGGCTTCCATCATTATCCTACTCACCTATGGCCTCTTTTCTAAGTGCCCTAGAATCATCCACTCCTTTTTACGAGAAAGGAGAACAAATAGATAACATGATGGAAATAATTGAGGCTTCCCAAGAACCACAACAAAATAACATAATAGGGGAAGCTATACCTCCAATTCGTCCCTAGAAGTTGTTAGATCCTTGTCTCGCTCATTTCAGGATGGATAACTTTAATGTAGACAGACATATCATAGGGATGAATAATCTACTAGATATATATTATTTTAAAACAACTCCACTTTGGATTGAACAATATAAGTCAGTACCTCGCCTCCCAATAGCTTTCTTGTTAGACTCATCATCTAATCTAGAATTGAAGCCACTTCCTATCACAACGACTGATACCTACCGGTGATCCCTAACCAGGAAGATCAAATTGTCGGTATTTTAAAGATGCATAAAAAAGCTATTAGATGGGATATTTCTAAAATGAAGGATAATGATCTTAAAAAAATTTTAACTGATTTCTCCATATTTGGCACTACTTTCGAGGATTACCTCTAAAATCTATCTACCATTCTAAAACGATGTATAAAGACAGACTTAAGGTTAACTTGGATAAACTACCATCGAGAAGGGAAGATGTCAAGACACATCATACTCGAGAAAAAGGATTAGGGTAGATCTAGATAGAGTTAGAAAAATTTTCAAGTTACCACCCCCATTCTCGGTACATCACACAATCCCTTCCTGATATTCATCCAAACTATAATAATATTTTTGAATCTTGGTCAAGCATGCTTGCCCTATGCACTCTATTGATCCGGGTTAATTGTCATAGAACACTCTATATGAACGTTTTTCTGCCATGATGACAAGGCCTCCTAATTGGTCCTACCCTTGAAAAATCTTGAAGGGCGTATCCAAGTTAAGTATCAATAACACTCCCTCATAGTGTTCAACTGAAGATGTTAAACTTAGCGCTTGTTGGGAGGCAACCCAACAATTTCATTTTCTCTTAACTTTATTTTAATGCAGTTGTAGGAACCTAGGAGAAAGGAATAAGAACCGACGAATCCATGAAACCCTCTTCAACTCCGGAAGCACACTTTCCCAGGTGCATGCACTCCTTTTCTTTCAGTTGCTTATTTTATTTCCCTACTCCATTGAGGACAATATCGATTAAGTTGGGGAAAAGAAAAATTACTTAAGTCCTCGTATGGTTAGAAATAATTATGTTTTGTGTACCTGACTGTTGTTCGATTTGGAGTTACATAGGCATCCTAATCAATAATTGATTAACAGTCTAAATAATTCTAGAGATACTGAGGGACATTATTAACGAAACTCAATAAACGATAGAATTTAGACTACAAATAATTTCGTGGAACAATTCCAGAATCTTCTAATCATTTGATCTCAATAAAGAATCTATTTTATGGAAATATAAATGAAAAGATCAATATGTAGAAGTTTCCCTTAAAAAGAAAGACAAAAAAAGGTGTTGGATTCTCACTAAGTAACCAGGCCCTTTCGTTCAAGCATTGTGGTTCGCGTCAAAAAGTAGGAATACTAAAAGACCTATTAGAAAGTCGGTCTCGCCTCATAACTTTTCTTGAACTCTGAGTAACCGGGCCCCTTTGCCTAAGTAAGCATTGTAGTTTGCGTTAAAAGGTGAGAAGGCCAAGAAATATGTTAAGGAATGATATCTCACTGAGTAACCAAGTCTCTTCATCTAAATAAGCATTATGGTTCATGTCAAAAGGTGGAAATGCTAACACTTAAAAGACTAAGACATTACACTGAACTCTTTAAAAAAAAAGGGAACCAACTTACAAAAGATACTTCACCAAATCCTTGACAAGTTAGGGACTCAAAGAGTGAGGTGAAAAGTTAGCAAAAGAACTCTAGAGATTTTTATAGACTTTACTTGACGACGAATTGGATTGAATTAATAATCCAATGAAATACCTCATTAATAGTCTGGCCAGTTATCAACTGCCCTTAGGAATGTCTAAATTAACTTTCAATTCAAGGACGAATTTGAACACATGATTAATTTATTTGCTTTACTCAACGACGAGCAAAGTTCAAATTAGGGGGTGTGATAGTTACATTATATATATAAACATTAATTTAAAAATTAAATTATCTGTATTTATTTAAAAATTGATAATTTTATATATCTTTTGCAAGTTAAAGGATCGCCAATGCAAAAAGCTCGATTTATAAATTCAAATGAAAGAAATTTGAAGCAAATCGGACTTAAAATAAATCTAGAATTGAAGTTTAAGATTATTAAAGAGTTTGCATGAATTTTAAAGCAACCGGTTCAAGATGGACCTAGTTTATGATCCACAAGCATCCATTGCCCGTGGTCCATGGCTAAGAGTCATGGACCACTAGCGATTTTGGCTGATTGCCAAACAAGATGGTAGCCGGCGACCATCCCATGGGTTCTAGCAAGTTCCATGACGTGGGTGGCGATGTCGATGAAGGGAGATGGCAACGGCAATGGATCGGCAATAATTGGATCGGGATGAAGAAGAAAGCCATAGCTCCGATAGTGACGAATGGTGATTGACGAGTTCGACATAGAGAAAAACGACAACAACAATCCCGGTTGCTTTGGACGGTCCAGCGAGCAACAATGATGGATTCGGTATAACGGTAAATAGCACCCAAAATGGAGATTTCAGCAAACCCTAATGGCAAGAGTTCCAACAAGACCTTCGACCACCCCATGCACTCTAGCGAGGTCCACGACTCGGGTGGCAGTGCACGGTCAGGCGAGGTGGCATCCTGCAGGAGAACCGACAGCCATGGGGAGTGTCTGTTGCTAAAGAAAAAAGATGGGCTATGGTCCTTCAATCAAAAATCCAATAGCTGCGATGTTTCACATAATCACACCTCGATTTGGACAGAATTTTAAAGACATTCTACCAGGATGTGATCTCTATCACGAGCAGGAGTCTTTCTTTATATCTATTTCCTATTTACACCCATTTGTCCATTGATTTTTTATAAAAATAGATCTAAGCCACTCATGTATTATTTTCTTTAGTCCCATATCGAAAAATCAAGAAAACCCACTCCCTGCTTGTACCTATAAAAAGGGCTCAATACCACCACCATGGGCAACCGAGCTTCACTCCCTGGAATCCCTCTGGAGCCTTTACATAAGGAGAGAGAAAAAGAACAACCCATGAGCAACTAGTACAAAAATCTTGGAAGGGAAGAGGAGATCTTATAATAAAGCAAAGCGATTCTTTTATTCTACAACTTTCTTGTATTTCTTTTATTTTTATATGCAATAAAAGATTATGCCTTTAGTTATGAATTCTTTATTTGCTTTCTTTTATTTGCTTTCTATCATGCTCCAATGTTAAATTAAGTTTAAGGACAACTCTTACTTCCTGGAGACACGCCGTGATCTACGAATACGGGGTGCACCGAGGAAAAAAGAGCTGAGTACCTAGTACTTTCCGGAGACGTGCCATGATCTATAGGTATGGAGCGTGCCGAAAAGGATAAGTATTTTTCTAAGCTTAATTATAATTATTTTATAAAAAAAATATACTTTGTACTTTTGGAGATGCACCATGATCTAGTACAGGTACGGAGCATGCCAAGGAAAAACAATTATTCTCTTAAATATAATTATAAAAAAAATACAATTCTGCCTAGTTCAAGATTAACTTATAATCTCCGAAATCCTTTTTATGGGAATCAACTATTAAAATATTTTTTTTCTGTCGATTTTTCTTTTTATGCAATAACAAATATCTCTTTTCTTTGAAAATCATAACTTAGCTCTAAGGTCTCTGAGATACAATCCTGACTCATCCTAAATATAGAGTTTGAGTTGGTGAATTATTTTTGACCATCCACAATAGCGATCAGTATTTCCATACTGTAAACTCAAGACTTGTCTATCTTAAGAGAAGTGATTCGTGCAATGATCTTGATAGATCAATCATTGTTTCCATAATAATCCAACAATCGAGAGCAATTTAGGAATTCATCTATAATGATGCATGCCTCAAATTCTCAACTCTTGAGAATACGAGTCCTTGTCTATTAATTTTTTGGACGATTGAAGGACACATCACACAAGAATAGAAAATAAAAAATCCATTTTATTCATAAATGAATTGATTAAGTACAAAAGTTATATCCTAGAGAATTACAATGTATCAACTAGATTGGCTTCTAGGACATATATCTAATACCTTTATCAACTCATGTATATAGGAACTAAGTTCCACGTGGGTGCCCTTTATAACACCATCACTTTTTATCAACTCATTTAACAAACAAGCTAAAAAAGGCAAACAAAAACTGAATTCTACAACAACTAAAGGTCAGTTAAAATATTGTTTGCAATTCATAATCTTGTTCATGTTTAATATTTCTACTAGTGTAGTTATATGTTATAATATTGTTCACTAGATTACTTAATACAAATATAAAACTACCACCTGGTATTTTGTAATTTGTTAATAATGTAGTGACGTTTATCAACAACACAAAATATAGGCACTGACATGCAGATAATGAAAGAGACAAGATCAAGTACCAGGAAGGCTCGAAAAGCAGTTTGAATGACTGTGGCAGCCCAATCCCCTCTTGAATCCACTTCTGCTTGACCAGATGCCAGTACGTGAAGTGAGGTGTTGGCTGGAGAAGATGTGGAATGTGAGCTTGATTGGATATTGACATCTGCTGTCAATGGAGCAGTTCCAACAGGAAATTCATTATCCACAATAGCACCATCTAGATCAATAGAATGTTTCCTCCAGTGCCAAAACCTATTAGCAGTGACCCTCTTCTGCAATGCTCATGAGTTATCAAGCAGGTAACAATGAGAACAAATCCACCCCAATTCATGGAATGAAGCTTGTTCTATATACTTCTAAATCTCATATTATAAGTGGAGCACGTGGATTTTCTAAGTATCCAGAAAAAATGTAGAAGCATGCTGTTGTCATAATGGAATTCGAATAGGAACATACATAATGTTAGCTCATAAATCACTTATATATTATTAAAATTGGGACACATTCCTAAAATTATCAGTCATTTTTCGTCTCCTTCCCATTCTTCAGGTTTTTTGTTATAATTGCCATTCCCAATAAGTGGTTTTTCATTTAAGTTGTTGTCCACCAAAAAAACAGCTTTTAGGATTTGGCAAAATCTTCAGACATGCATCTAGGTAAGCTTCAAAACTTCACTAGGTGTTCAATCAGATTGCATAAGACCTAGAAGTTTGAAGCTTTAAGGAAACTTATATGAAGTCTTGGACTGATCATAAGCTGATAAAGAGTGCTATAAGGATTAATGAGAACTTTATTTTCATAATGTGTTGGTGTCTCATGATAATGGGCCACTGTGTAATGACAGAGGTAGATGGACTTACGAATTCATATAAGCTGCTAAAGAGTGCTATAAGGATTAATGAGAACTTTATTTTCATAATGTGTTGGTGTCTCATGATAATGGGCCATCGTGTAATGACAGAGGTAGATGGACTTACAAATTCATATACTGCTATTCCAGTATTGGCTATTGCTGGAGTTCTAAAAGCAACCAAATATCAGATGGAAAAAAGACCACCAAATTGAAAAGGGACTAAAAGAGAGCATCAGATGTAAAGAAACTTAGTTTGAGGAGCCCAGGCTCTTCTTTCAATAGAATTTCAAGTAGAGGATTCCACTTTAGAAGTTGGCCTTTAATTGGAATTATTGTCCATGAAGAATACCCAAGGAAGAGAATGGGAGCTTTACGCATTAACCTCCTTTCGAATATTTTAATATTTTGTCAGAATTGCAAATGAAATGGTGGACATATGTAAATATATCATAGATGGTTATACTTTTAAAAGATATGTTTACAGACAAAGACTAATGTTAATTTTCACAGGCTTGTGGTAGATCCTTTTGTTGTTGGTGACCACAACTGATTTTATATGAGTCATCAGCTAGCTGCTTAAAAGTATGTTACATATTAAAAATAAGTCAATTCAATGGCAAGCTTCATATTTTTGTGGGCAAAAAACAATTGGCATTTCCTTTTTAAATCAAAGATTTGATAAGTTCTGAAACAACTCCAAAAAGGATCAGAGTTCTCCAAATTAAGCAAATTGGCTGAATTGGTATCCCAGTGCCAATGCTTATTCAGAGAATTGATTAAGCCGTATTACATTGCAATATCATTCAATGCCAATCAAGATGTGCATATAAAATCCATTTAGATTCAATACCAAAACAAGCCAGGAAAAGACAGTCTAACATTTTCATCCTTATCTGAATGTTGTGACTTCTCTGGATGTCTTAGTCCAACCCACAATTTAAGCCACTTTGCAGAAATACCCATTATTCTGACACTTCAGTTCTCAGATAACTAGGACCTGTTAATGCAAATATAACAATGATCAATATTGACTTTCAGTAGTCATTTCCTCTCTTCCTCTATTCTAAGGAAGACAAAACATATAGAAACATGGATGACTAAATATAGTCATATATGTAATAATAGCATTGACATCTGTAAGAAGGCTGGAATCTGAGTTACTTGAGGATACATGAAAATGTCTGGACAAAATTGAAAAGCAAGGGCACATTACAATCCAAGCCTTCCAAGGTAAAATAAATATTTTTTAAAAAAAAAAACAAGGATGATTAAACTTTTGGAAAATTTTAACTTATTGATTGCAGACAATCCACAGGAATGATTTGAAACTTTTTAAGCAAACTGGCATTGATTCTTGTATTATGCTTGATAAATAAGAAATTGATCTTCAAAGAATGGTTTGTGACATGCTGCCTCAAGACAAAGTTCGAAGTTCACACCAAATAATTCTACAATTATAGCCTTAAAGCATTTCCAAGACTAAAAGCTTGCTACTCAATATATAGCATTGATATATCCATAAATCATTAATTTTTGCCAACCATTTAGGCAAAATGTGATTAGTTTCTCAGCCATCAAGTGCACTCTTCAGCCATACTACTATGCACATTCACACATGCACACTGAAATGCATGCACATATAGACACATGCAAACAAAAATGCAACATAATGAGGACCACTAATATGATATGCTGCCAATGGTAGTGCCATCAACTAGGTGACGAAATTCAAGATTTTGATTTAGAACTAATATAATTTGTGAAATTTCTCTCATATTGACACTGAATTTTCAAGCAACAGAAGGGTAAGTAGAAAAGAGAGTAAGGGAAAAATAAAAAGAAACTATATCTGCTCAATTAATTTATCGAAGTTCTCCAAAAAAATATTACAGCATATGGGCTTATTTATAAATTGTTGGCCTTTCCTTTAGGAAATAGGGTTTTATTAAAAATCTCCTAGAAATCCCCATATTAGCTAATAACAATGAGGTGGGGCACATTATTTATTGCTTAAAGAAAATAATCTTAAATGGGGCTAAGTTGCCAGTTGATCAACTACATCACGTTTTCCTGCCGCTTCTCTTTCTCTGCACAATTTTCCCTTCCATTTCGGCATTTACTTGTATCTTCCTTCCTTTATCCTCCCCTTCTCTAATTTTCCTTCATTTTTTCCTAGTTTTCCTCCTCTCTCCTTTTTTTTTTCCCTCAACCTCCTTGTCAGTTCCTATCTTACCCATACTTATATCCCATGCCCCCAAAATGGCTGCTGTATCTTTTCCTCGACAAAACTTGCTGCACCCCGACTTTTCTCACTTCTTATATTTCCTCTTGGGTGAGAGAGCCCACAAATATAACCAGCCAATCAATCACATGGTTAAACTTATTATAGTAAACTGCCTAGCCTCTGCAGAGTTTTAAATTAAAAAAGTTAAAAATTTAAAAAAGTTAAAAAGAACCAAAATCCTCTAAGCACAACAGTACATTATCCTGAGACCAATCCAATCGTATTTCAGATCATACCAGCAAAGAGAAGCTTTTAGATATAGTCCTTTTCTAGGATTGCCATAGAACCATGCACAAGTAGAAAACTCCGAGGTTGCAATGCAAATGATATGGTAACTAATAATTATAACACTATCAGACTAGATGTTGAAATCTCTTGTCTGTCCAAGCCTCCTCTAGGAAATCTTTCACTGAAGCTTTTTCTAAAGGTCAGGACCATAGCAATTATGGAAATAATTTATGGGAGATCTCAGGAAGGATTACTAACTTAAAGTAGTCATGGTGTAGGCTTATACTCACTCTTGACCTGCATAGCACATTCATCCTCCCTCCCTACCCCCAACCTAGAAAGTCAAATTCAGTTCCAAGATTATGTTTTATGTGAGAAGAGGGGCAGGCTGTCATGTACCTCTTCTGGGTTAAGTAGACTCATAGGACAATGATACCCTTACTCAGATGCCAGAATCAAGGAGCAAGCATGGATTAAGGTGCAGGGAAGCAGATATTTTGGGGAAAAAAAAAAAGCCTAGGAAGTGGGAGTGGATTCAAGATTCTAGGGAGATTTTGAAGCACATCACCCAAATTTAGAAAATTCCAACTATCAGGGTCTAAAGCCCGAAGGCTTTCTCATGACTCTTCTCTTCAAAGAAGAGGCCTCCCATGGAAACCTGGTCTAGAGATGGGGAACATGCTGCTCATATAAGGTGGCCTCCATCTTCATTGTTTAACCTGGTCTAATGCCCAAAGGCTTTCTCAGTTTCCTTAATTTTTCTCAATTCCTAGCTATTGCATCTGTTGTATTGTCTTTCTACTTGATGTCTTTCCTTTTATCTTATTATTAGTAAATATACACTTGCTACCCAGACTTTTTGGACTCATGCAACTGAAACTTTAAGTACTTATGGACATGTTCTCAACAGAAAATCTAGCACAGATAGATGTAAGGAACCTTTTGTAAGCTATCTTTATATAATAAGTAGCATTCATATTTTATTGCACGAGAGACTATTGCCCATTGAAATTGTAAATATAGCAATGGTAGCCTGATCATGTCACTCATTGCTTTTCTTTTTCCATTCACCATGTTCCTCAAGTTTCAAGTTGCATTGCACTTTTTTTAATAGGATGAAGTTAAGATTGCTTAAATCTGTAACCAATTGTTGTACTCATGATGCTTGCATATTATGACCAAACTAATGTACTGCATGAGAGGATATGCCCATTAAAAATGATACTAAGGTGTTTTTGCCTAAAATTCATTTCTAATTCTTGCCATGTTTCTAAGGTTTTCAACTCATGAGAGTTTTAATATTCATGAAAACTGTTTGAAGTTATCTGAATTCATCAATTATAGTCAATTTATTGCATTTATGGTACTGAATCGTGTTGATAACTACCCATATTATGTCAACAGATAACACAATCATATTTCTAAATAACATTATAGGTACATGCATTGTACTCATATATTTATCTACTGGTGCAAATTACAGACCAACATAACTGTTCATAAGGCTTTGCTCTTATTAATAGTAATTCTAGCATAATTGCAGATCTGACCTTATTTCCAAACTTATAATATGCATGACCTCAATAAGAAATAGACTGAACATTTGATGCCGTCCTTATTTTGTCTACATTGCACCTATCAAACCTGTAGATCATTTCTAGATGATAATTGTTGGCGTGGAGTCTCTGGATCGGCCGGTCGGAGCCGCTGCGTCGCAGGACCGCTCCCTGGTTCACCTGCAAAACAGGTCCCTTGCCGGAGTTGTTCCGGCGGAGGACACTCCGATGCCTAAGTCAGTGGCGGATTCCAGCCACAGAATGAAAAAGATGTCGAGAGTGGAAGAGAAAAAGAGTTCTTGGAGATTGAGAATGTGTATATGCGAGATTATTCACGCGTACCTCTCGAGCCATCCTTCTTATCCATATTTAAAAGATGGCCTCCGGTCTGTGGCCCGCTCTTTTCCCGGAGATCATGGGGAGCCATTCACTCCCATGATTAGCGATCGTGGGTTGTCAATGAGCGGTTCCGGCCAGATCGGAGGCGTGGCTGCAGGAATTGCGCGCCATGATCATGGCGTGATGAGTGTCGATTGTAACCGTTGGTTACAGTTTCCTTTTTGGAACAGATTGTGGTTCAAGCTTCGGGTTTCCCCTTGCGTGGGCCGAAGGCTTGATATTTTCCCAAGGCCGGAGATCATGTCTACGACGGGGACCGAAGTTCATGTCTTCGGAAGTCGATGAGTAGTTCAGACTTCGGCCGGGGCCGAAGGTGCTACCCGAAGGACTGGCCTTCGGATGCTGTAGTTCGGTGTGAAGCCTTGAGTTGCTTGCAGTTGGCCTTCGCTTAGTCCGAAGTCCGTAGTCCGGAGAACCGGGACTTCGATAAGTCGAACCGGAGCCTGATTCATAGCTGAACCAGGATATCCCAACAGTTGCCCCCCTACTCTCAGTTGTCGAAGCGAAGATCTGCCTCGAGAAGTGAGAGTATTATGGCCTTGTCGCTTTCTTCCTGAGAGACGGCGTAGTAAATGATTACGGGACCTCTATTGGGCTGCCCATCGCAATCTGAGAATCAGATGATGGACAGGTGCCATTCCCGGATTGGGGAAAAGTAGGTGGCCCTGAGGCTATCTCTCCTCATCCCGTTGCGCAGTGGTTGAGGCAATCTTTTGGTTGGGATTTGGATAGTTGTGGTGGCTGTTCTCCACTGGTTGGATGAAGGATAGATCTTATCCTGGCGGTCAGTCATAAGTGGATCACCTCCCGGGATAACCTTGAGTCAAATTAACCCTCTGTGGGGGTCCAGAGACCCTTACTTTTCTTTGGGGAAGGGTGACGGTCTGGGCAAGGAAGCTTCTTCAACTTCGTCTCATTCTCCGCCCAAACCATTCTGGAGTACCAGTCTATTCTTCAGGTAGAATCCTCTTTTCCCCCCTCTGCTTCATTCCTTTGTCATATGACAAAGACCGTAGAGAGTCAGGAGAAGCAGGTTGGGCCCTCGGGGGCCGGAGATACAGTAGGTCCGGAGTTGGTCCCCAGCTCGGTTTCTCAGAGCAAGGCAACCTTTTTTGGGAACGCTACAGCATTCATGAGGAATTTCCCTTTGTCCTCCCCGCGCCCGAGGAGCGGGCGAACAAAGCTCCCCCTGGGTGCCTAGCTGTATACGAAGATCACCTGAAGGCTGGTCTTCGGTTTCCCCTGCATCCCTTCTTTGTTAAGATTTTTCGCTTGTACCAAGTGGTGCCAGCGCAGTTGATCCCAAACAGCATCAGGAACATCTGCGGATTCCTGGTCATGTGCAGCATCACCAACGTATAGCCTAGGACCAACTTGTTCTCGGCCCTTTTCGTCCTCAAGAGGAACTTCCACAGCAATGGATGGTGGGTGATCGGTCCCAGATCGGGCCGCAGGGTGATTAAGGATATGCCCAGCGCCATCCACGGATGGAAACCTGTCTTTGTATTTCTATTGTCCTTCGACCCATGGGGTTTCGACACTAAGTGGAAGAAGCCTCGCTTGACCGCCAATGACGGAAAGAAAGTCTTGGCGGCCGATCAGTTGGATTATGATCTTCTGACCAACTCAGAAGTTGTTCCTATCCGGAAGTTGTTGGAGGAGAGGAACCTCCATCGAGCGGGAATCAATAAATTCCTCTCACTAGGTATAGCAGTGGAAATTTCTGCTCTTCTTCTTTAGGTTTCGTTGTAGATCATTTAACTGAGGTGATCCCCTTTGCCTGCAGGTGGTGAAATGAAGCGCAATTTGAGCTAGCTTCGCCAGACTTCGGAAAGGAGGGTGGCACAGGCCCCTTCCACCAGGTCTGCAGCTCGGAGAGATGGTCCCAAAGGGGACCAAAGCACTTCGTCTTCCCGGGACGCCTCGGGAGAAAATGCAGCAGCCGCGAAAGGAGTTCCAACGAGACCCTGTCCAGTCGATACTCCAGCGGCGGTCGCCTCCCCGGTCGACACAACAAGGGGCCCGCCTCAAGGAGTGGATGTGCCGCCGGTTTGCCCCTCTGCTGCCGATAGGGGCAAAGCGCGGCAAGTCGAAGGAGAGTCCGTTTACGGAGCTTCTTCAGCCGGAGGTCGCTCGACGAACCCTTCGGAGCTCCCGCCTATGGGAGAGCTGCTGGTTCCGGAGGAAGCCAGACAGGCATTGAAGGGTACGATACAGCCCTGCAACCTGGCAATTCTCCGGAACCGAAGCTTTCTCAAAGTGTCTGATTCCAGCTTCGCCGCCCTGCAACATGTATGACTATCACCGCCTCCTTTGCCTTGAGAGTTATTTGACCGTCGATTCTTCTTTTTTGATGTAGTTGGTCTATGACTTCACCTTCATGGAGGAAGGCCTGGGGAACGTGGACAGCCTCATCTACGACCTCAAGAAGGAGCTTCAGTCTGCTAGAGCTGCCAGGGAAGTAGCCGAGGAGCTGAAGCAATCCATGGAGGACCGCCTTGTCCAGGTAACCGATGAAGTTCGAGACCTGAAGGGCGAACTGAAGAGCGCCCACTCGAGGATAACGGGACAAGAGGCAGGGTGGAACAAGAGCAGGAAACAAGTTGAATCCCTGGAGCAGACTGCCAGGGAGAACCAGGAGAGGATGGAGAGCCTGTCCAAGGTGGCAGAGGAGACTTCTAGGAGGGCCGAAGAGGCGATCCTGGAATTCGAAGCTGCCAAGAGGGAGGCCGAAGTTGCCAAGAGGGAGTCCGAAGCTTTGAGGAAACAAATTGACAATGCCGTGGCTGACTTCAAGATGTCTTCGCAATTTCAGACTGAGATTGATGAAGCATCATTGTATGCTTACCAGCACGGCTTCAATGACGGGCTTTCCAAGGTAAAGGAGACCCTCCCTCACCTCGACCTTTCGAAGATCCCCTCCTACAACATAATTGGAGAGGAAGGAGAAGAAGCGGAGGAGGCCGAAGCCGCAGGGGAGGTCGAGGAGTCGCCATGTCCGGCGGAGGAGGCTGCCACCCCAGTCGAAAATCTGGAGGTGACCCCAGCTTTGATCTCGGCCCAGGAGGCGGCTCAGGCTGGAGAAGTCCAGGATGAAGGTTCTTCCGTCCCGGCCCAGATTGATGAGATCCTCTCCGAACAAGTTGATAGGTTGCTCCAGTCCTGTGGTGTGAAGCCCTCTCCTGTTGATGTTGAGTGACCTGGATCACTCTGAATGTATTTTCTTCCTTTCTTACTTGTATTGCCAATGAACTTTGTATCGCAATTGATTTTGGAATGAATTCTCGTTTCTTTGCATATGCATTGTTGTGCCTCATGTGTAGCCTGAAATGGTTCTATCGTTTCTCCTTTTGCCTAGTCGAACGATAGCCTCCGAAGGTCGTCCAGTTGATAAGAGCCAGTTTTACCATTCCCTTTTCTGCTTAGTTGAATAGTCGTGGCCGAAAACCGTTCAGTCGGTAAGGACGAACCCTTAAACGGACCAGAACTCCGTTGCATTGCCTTCCTTCGGATGATTAGCTTGTCCGTTGGGACGGACAGGAGTCATCTCCCCGCCAATCAATAATTAGGGGGATTTGATTAGGATCACCGTTGTCCACGTAGCATGTCAAAATTTGTACAGTCGTGATCTCTTGCACCTTATGAGCCGCTGGGCCTCTTTTTCCCAAAAAGAGACCATTAATGATGCCGTCGCATGATGCGGATTTCTCCGGATTCGAAGCGATGGCGATTACGGTCCTGGGGATGGCTTCCGAGAGACTTTCTGGTTCTCGAAGCGTCACCCGGACACGTGGCACCTTCTCATACGGCCGGGAAGGACGTGGGACGCGCCTCCCCGCAGTCGATCGTGGGTGCAGGGTTTTTATAAATTGGACCCTGCCCCCTGCTGTCGAAGGCCATCATTTCTGTTGGTGTCTTCCTTCCATTAGTCATGAGGTTCAGCACTTCCGAGCTCCGTCATGCAGCGAAGAGGACTATTGACCCCAAGAGGAAGCGAAGTCTGGAGCCATCCGGGCTTGTAGGCGAAGAGGAGGAGCCTCTGGTGGACCGTCTCGAAAAGAAGGTCCGCCTTCTGGAGGCTCAGTTGAGGGAGGCCCGGGCCCAAGTCACGGTGGCGACCACGACGGCGGAGGAGGCGAAGAAGGAGGCGGCAGAGGCCGTCGCAAACTTCAGAACTTCTGCCTCATTCAAGGATGAGCTCGCCGGGGTGGTCCTGGACTCCTTCCACCAGGGGTTTTGGGAGTGCCGAAGGAAAGCCTCCAAGTTTTATGACTTGAAGGGCTTGGATAATATCAAACCCTTCGTTCCCTTCCCGGCCACGAATTCGATTCTGACTCCGATGAGGGGTCGGACTCGAGTTCGGACGGGAACCCCGGGGGCCCTTCGTCATCCCATCTGGTCTCTCCCCGACGGTACGGGAAAAATCCGTCGGGGAGTTAATGCAAATTTCCCAACCTTGCTGTTGCTGCTACTGCTTTTTTTTTTTTTTTTTGTATCTCTCTTTAGGAGAGTTTCTTTTTTTTCTTGCTCTCTTTTTAGGAGAGTTTCTTTCTTTCTTTTCTCTTTCTTTTCTTTTCTTTTTGTAAGAAAAATTGAAAGAAATGAAAGATCTTTTCCTTTACCTCTTCCTGTGTATTTTCTGCAATGTGTTGCATCACGATTTGTCCATAATGTAGACTCCATAAACCGCTTGTGGTTTGTAAGGAAGTAGGGTCCGTTGGACCGTTCTGAGAGTGTTTGTTGTTAACAGAGAGGACAACAGTGGTCCTGTTAGGCACGTGTTCGGATTTTCCGTATGGTAGGGTGTTTACACCATCCCTGTGCACTTTCTATCGTGATTAAGGTAGGCTGTTCAGGCCCGCCTCGGCGCGTGTTCGGATTCACCATAGGGTAGGTTACGAAAACCATCCATGTGCCTTTGATCTTTTTGGTGGCCTGGTTAGGCCATCCATTGTGCTCGTCGGGCATACCGATAAGGTGAGTGGATCAGACTCCCCTTTGCACAGTTGACCGATTTTTCAGATCGGGTCATTTGGGCTGTTGTCGTTCAGTCGATGCAACTAGCCATTCTGAGTTGAGTAGAGTTGAGGAGCTTTGCACAGGAGTTTTTTGGAACTTTTTCATTGATAGTATTTGCGAAAGTTTTGTATATTCCATGGCCGGGACAGGGTCTTCCCCTCCAGGGTCTTGAGTCGATATGTCCCTGGTCGAATGACTTCTTCGACTTTATATGGGCCTTCCCAATTGGAGGAGAGTTTACCATGTTCCGTTGGCCTGGACACCTCTGATCTTCGCAATACCATGTCCCCCGTGCAGAAAGTTTGCTCCTTCACCCTTGCATTGTAGTACTTGGCGACCTTTTGCTGGTATGCCGCCATTCTTATCTGGGCCTGTAGCCTGGTGCTTGATAGCAAATCCAGATCAATCCTTCTGCGATCGGAATTCTCAGGCTTTCATAGTTGTCAATTCTCAGGGACTGTAGGGAGACTTCGATAGGTAGCACAGCTTCGGTACCGTAGGCTAGGTTGAACGGAGATTCGCCGGTGGCTGTTCTTGGGATAGTTCGGTACGCCCAAAGAGCAGAGGTCAGTTCTTCGGCCCAAAGCCCTTTGGCGACGTTCAACCTTGTCTTTAGACCATGGAGGATGGTCCGGTTGGTGACTTCGGCTTCTCCGTTGGACTGTGGATGAGCAACGGATGTTAGCCGATGCTGGACATGGTACCGAGCACAGAAGTCCTTGAACTTCGGATTGTCGAATTATCTCCCGTTGTCCGTGATGATGACGTGTGGGATACCGAACCTGAAGATGATGGAGTTTTTCACAAAATTTTCCACCCTGCCCTCTGTGATTTGAGCCAATGGTTCGGCTTCCATCCATTTTGTGAAATACTCGATGGCTACTAGGAGAAACTTCCTTTGCCCTGATGCTGGTGGAAACGGGCCAGGAATGTCCATCCCCCACTGGGCAAAGGGCTATGGGGCTGCCAACTAAGTCAGGTGACTCGCAGGTTGTCTCTACACATTGGCATACCTCTGGCATCGGTCGCACTTCTGCACGAAATCAGTCGAGTCCTTTTGGATGGAGGGACAGTAATATCCTTGTCGAATAATCTTGTATACTAGAGATCTGCCTCCCAAGTGATCCCCGCATATGCCCTCGTAAACCTCTCTCAATGCATAATCTGCATCGGTGGGTCCGAGGCATTTCAACAGTGGTTAGGAGAACGATCTCTTGTAGAGGGTTCCGTCAAAGATGACGTAATGAGATGCCATCCAGCGGATCTTCTTGGCCTCTGACTTATCTTCGGGCAGTTCTCCTTCATTCAGGAATCTGATGATGGGATCCATCCAGCTTGGCTCAGCATCAATCTGGCGCACCTCTCCAGCCTCTTCGACAATGCTTGGAGTTTCAAGATTTTCAACAAAGGTGCGCCCGAAAGACTCCGGTGCTGTAGTTGCCAGTTGAGACAGTGCATCTACTCGGGAGTTCTCTGATCGGGAAACATGAATAATTTCAAAATGTTCCAGTTGGGAGGATAGAACCTGAACCTGCTCCAGGTATTGCACCATGGTTTGATCTTTGGCTGCGTACTCTCCATTAACTTGATTCACAACCAGTTGAGAATCGGAGAAGGTTCGGAGTTGCCGGACTCCCAGATCTTTGGCGATCCGAAGCCCGGCGAGTAGGGCCTCATATTCGGCCTGATTGTTGGAGGCGTGGAAGGAGAAACGGAGTGCATACTCTATAATCTAGCCGTCAGGTTCGGCCAACATGAGTCCAGCTCCGCACCCGGTAGCATTGGAAGCTCCGTCCACATGAAGCATCCAAACGGACTTCATCTCCTTCGGGGTTTCTTCATCCGAAGAGGCTTCATCTTCGGACTTCCAGGTGCACTCGGCCAGAAAATCAGAGAGCACCTGGGCCTTCATAGCCGCTCGGGATTAGAAGCTAATGTCAAATTCGCTTAGTTTTACAGCCCACTTGGCTATCCTTCCAGAAGTGTCCGGAGATTGGAGAACGGTCTTGAGAGGTTGATCAGTCAGCACCACGATAGCGTGGGCCAGGAAATATGACCGTAATCGCTTTGCCGCAAATACTAAAGAGTAGATCAGCTTCTGCATCCTTGCATATCGCGTTTCTGCGTCATGCAGGATCTTGCTAATGTAGTAGATCGGCTTGTGGGACCCGTCTTCTTCCTTCCAGACAAGAACCAAACTCACTGCTTCGTCTGAAGCAGAGAGGTACAGGTAGAGGACCTTGCCTTCTTTTGGCTTGGAGAGTAAGGGCGGGGTCTCCAAGGACTTCTTCAATTCCTCAAAGGCAACGCGACAGTCTTCGGACCATTCGAAGCCCTTTGATTTCCGAAGTACCGTGAAGAACGGAAAACATTTTTCAGCGGACCGAGAGATAAATCTGCTTAGGGAGGCAATCCTCCTTGTCAACTGTTGGACTTCCTTTTTACAGGAGGGATGTCGCATATCCTTCAAGGCCTGGATCTTCTCGGGGTTGGCTTCAATCCCTCGTTTGGTGACAAGGAAGCCCAGGAATTTACCCGACGTGATCCCGAAGGCGCACTTCGTCGGGTTTAACTTCATTTGGTAGCGCCGGAGAGCGCTGAATGACTCCTCCAAGTCGCGGATGTAGTCTCTCTGGTGGAGACTCTTGACGATCATGTCGTCAACATAAGCCTCCATATTTCTTCCAAGTTGCTTTTCAAACCCTTACTGATGAATCTTTGAAATGTTGCTCCAGCGTTCTTGAGGCCGAATGGCATCATCTTGTAGCAGTAGAGACCTTTGTCAGTGATGAATGCTGTCTTCTCCTTATCTTGTGGATCCATTCTGATCTGATTGTAGCCGGAGAAGGCGTCCATAAAGCTCAGCAACTGGTGGCCAGCGGTAGCGTCGACCAGTTGATCAATCTTTGGGAGAGGGAAGCTATCTTTTGGGCAAGCCTTGTTGAGGTCTGTATAGGCGATGCAGATCCTCCACTTGCCGCTAGCTTTCTTCACCATTACCACATTGGCCAGCCACTCGAGGTAGCGGGCCTCTCTGATGAACTCTGCCTTGAGGAGCTTGCCAACCTCTTCATCAACAGTTTGCTGTCTTTTAGGGACGAAGCTCCTCTTCTTCTGTCGTACCGGCTTGTACCCGGGGGTTACTTCCAGCCGATAAGTAATCACTTCGGCGGGAACCCCGGACATGTCCAAAGCCGATCAGGCGAAGACATCGGCGTTGTCCCTGAGAAAACGGATCAACTTCGTTCTGGTTTCCTCGTCAAGGACGCTCCCGATTTGCACAACTCTGGAGGGATCTTCCTCTTTCAAAGGTATCGGGATGGTCCTCTTCATGGGTTCACCAATGTTTGTGGTTGAATCCCTTGGATTTAGCTGATCCGGAGTAGTCGAATCTTTGAAATGCCTGTCTTCAATCATTAGACATTGCCGTGCCGTCCTCTGGTTCCCTCTAACTTCTCCAACACCATTCCTGGTGGGGAAGCGTACTAAGAGGTAGTGAGAGGAGATCACGGTCCGGAACCTGTTCAAGACGGGCCTCCCCAGAATAATGTTGTATACAGAGGGGATCTAGACCACCGTGAAGTTGATCGGCAATGTCTTTTGTCGAGGCTCGGAGCCGAGGGTTACAGGCAACACTATCTCCCCTTCGGCATAAACTTGGTTGCCCCCAAAACCGGAGAGTGGTATAGGGGATCTTTGTAGTTGATGTCTAGACAAACACATTTTGGAGAATGCATCGTACATCAAGACATCAGTCGAACTTCCATTATCAATAAGAACTCTCTGTACATCATAATTGGCCACTACGGCCGAAATTACAAGAGGGTCGTCGTGCAGGAGCCGGACTCCCGCAAGGTCGTCGTCAGAGAAGAGGATGGAGTTGTTATCTTTCAGTCGCTTTGAAGCTTCATCTTCATCCCTTCTCCAGTTGGCGGACCGGTGTATCATCCCTACACTTCCGTTGGTGGGCCTTTGATTTGACAATTCGGCCTCTTCGGGAGGTGGCTGGGAAACAGTTGCTTCCGACCGGGATCCCTGACGATCGATGTACCATCCCAGGTATCCTCTCTTGATGAGATCCTCGATCGCATCCCTCAGCTGGATGCATTCTTATGTGTTGTGGCCGTAGTCCCGGTGGAATCAGCAGAATTTGTTCCTGTTCCTTGCGGAAGAGGAGGCCTTCATGGGACGGGCCGTTGGAGATAGTTTTCTTTTTCTATCTCTATGAGGATCTTCTCTCGAGGGAGGTTGAGGGGGTGTATGAGTCGAATCTTCCTCCCAATGCTCTGGGCTTGGGAGGGCTTCTCCGGCAGTCTGCATATCTGCCGCCGTTGTTATTGGAAGTTTGGGGGCCTTGCCTCCTGTTATTCTTCTTCTTTGAAGGAGATTTTCCTTCAATCAAACGTCGATTCGCCGCCTACTCTTCAGCATCGGCATATTTCTGAGCCCTTGATAGGAGCTCAGCGTAGCTTTTAGGAAACTTCTTGTCCATGAAAAAAGTAAGCTTGGAGGTTCGAAGCCCCTTCTTCAGTTCTGACATGGCCACGTGCTCGTTGAGATCGGGGATCTCAAGCGTGGCCACATTGAACCTGGAGATGTAATCTCTCAGGCTCTTTTTTTCATTCTGGTGAAGGAGGAAGAGCATGTCCATATTCTGAGGAGTCTTGCGGCAGGTCCTGAAATGCAAGACAAACAATTTTTCTAACTCGGAAAAGGAATCGATGGTACCTGGACGCAGGCTCGAGTACCACATCCGAGCGGACTTCTTCAAGGTAGCCGGGAACGCCAAACAGTACATTGCGTCCGAAGCTCCTTGAATTATCATATAGGCTTTGAAGCTGCCCAAATGGTCGAAAGGGTAGGAGATGCCGTCGTAGGGTTCCATCTGGGGAATCCTGAAGTGCCGAGAAATGTCCTCAGCCATGATGAGGTCGGTGTAGGATGGGCATAGATCACCCACAATCAGGTCCTCGGGATCTCTCTGATCCCGCATTCTCTGTTCTCGCGCCCTTGCCATCTTTGATTCAATGGCTCTGAACCCCCCGTCATAATCGGGAGTCTGCTTAGTCGCTCTCTCCACCGGAGTGGAGTCTTCGGAGGAGGAGGAAGTTTGCCTAGGCCTTTTCCCTTTTTGTGGAGAATCGGCAGACCTAGGCAGTCTCGAAGTTCGGCCTTTGGGAGAGGGCCGAGAATGGGAGGAGGGATGCGCTGAATCCTCCGGTGGTGCTCTCCTTCTTCGGGATCGAGAGTTATGTCTGGAAACAGCCGGTGGATTTGCCACCGGGAAGGCTCTGTCTTGAAACTCTTGAACCATGGCCGTCAGGTTGGCGACCTGGTTCATAAGAGCTTCGAACTGCTGTGCTCCCATAACAACCGTGGGAGGTGGAACATCGTTCTCCTCCGAGGGTGCACCCCCCTGAGACGGAGCACGACTCCGGCTTGTAGAAGCATTTTGAGCTTTTCCTCTTGCCATCAAGAAATTCTTTATTTCTTTCCCTTGTCTGGGAGGGAGCTTAACAAATGTTAGTAATACGCTCCCCTTCCTAGCGCGCCAATCTGTTGGCGTGGAGTCCCTGGATCGACCGGTCGGAGCCGCTGCGTCGCAGGACCGCTCCCTGGTTCACCTGCAAAATAGGTTCCTTGCCGGAGTTGTTCCGGCGAAGAACACTCCGATACCTAAGTCAGTGGCGGATTCCAACCACAGAATAGGGAAGATATCGAGAGTGGAAGAGAAAAACAGTTCTTGGAGATTGAAAATATGTATGTGTGAGATTATTCACGCATACCTCTCGAGCCATCCTTCTTACCCATATTTAAAAAATGGCCTCCGGTCTGTGGCCCGCTCTTTTCCCGGAGATCATGAGGAGCTATTCACTCCCATGATTGGCGATCGTGGGTTGTCAATGAGCGGTTCCGACCAGATCGGAGGCGTGGCTGCAGGAATTGCGCGCCATGATCATGGCGTGATGAGTGTCGATTGTAACTGTTGGTTACAGTTTCCTTTTTGGAACAGATTGTGGTTCAAGCTTCGGGTTTCCCCTTGCGTGGGCCGAAGGCTTGATATTTCCCTGAGACCGGAGATCATGTCTATGGCGGGGACCGAAGTTCGTATCTTCGGAAGTCAATGAGTAGTTCAGACTTCGGCCGGGGCCAAAGGTGCTACCCGAAGGACTAGCCTTCGGATGCTGTAGTTCGGTGTGAAGCCTTAAGTTGCTTGCAGTTGGCCTTCGCTTAGTCCGAAGTCCATAATCCGGATAACCGGGACTTCGATAAGTCGAACCGGAGCCTGATTCGTAGCTGAACCAGGATATCCCAACAATAATATATAATGAGCCTTGTACCAAAAGGTCTAATCTTTACATGCTTCATCTTGTAAGATTTCGGCACTACACCTTTCACCCATATGGTAGGATTGACTGTCATCATTCTATCACCATGGCCAAAATGGTGTGTCTGACAGGGATCCATACATGTAACAAGCTGAAATCCCCTCTCCTGCAAGTTTTGGGACATCTATCTCTTGGAGCAAAAGTTACTAGTTCTACTGCTCCTGAGCTATCATCAAAACGTGGAAAATATTATATCATGAGATTGCTTTTGAATTGGTAAAGGGTTCTCCTCTCATCAAGAGAGACAAATTTATTGTGGTTAAGCTATAAAAGGATACCACAAATTGGAGGAAACTTGCACTAACAAATCTATTCCTTTTCTTATATTATCTCCAGCACTTTGTTTACAGAGTATTCTTTAACATGTTTTATCAGAAGCATTATAATTCTATTATCCTTTCATGTGACTGCTTTATTCTTGTTATGAAGTATTACTAACAACCAAAGTAGGTGTTATTCAGAGTAGGATGCTCAATCACACCAAATAATAAAGCAACAACTATGAACAAGACCGACTAATTCACAAATATGATCCTTCAAGTTTGTCTGAGAAAGCCAGGGATGAAATAATTACACAGGTTGCCCGGAAGCAACCTGAAATTACAAATGGACACCACAATGTTTAAGAAAGCTCCATTTTGCATGGTCCCTGCTAAGACTTCTCAGCAACAACAGGAAAACAACCAAGAAGTGATTAGACGGGAACAGGTGAGGCAGTTGGTCCATGGTCAAAACTGCCAAGTAATTATTAGATTCAAGTATTACGACTTGAGCAGATTGTACTGATAATGCATAAAGCAAATGGACAACAAATGCATCCAACTGCATTTTTAACACATACTATATATCATGTCCGCATAATTAAACATAAAATTAAAAATTAAAAAAAAAAAAGGATCAAAGTCCCATTGGTGCATATTTAGAGCCACATGCTGAAGCTCCCACACAAAACTCTACGGACTCAAAGAACAATTTGCAACTTGGCAAGCATAAAGCAGATACAATTGTTCCAAAAAGGCTTCTTACTCTAGATGAAGATGAGAAGAATGGCGCATGTCCCGTGACCAATTTTCGGCCCTAATCTTAAAAGATTCAATTTTGACCCCTAAACAGCAATCAGACCTCACCAAACTTGCATTTAAACGATGAGAACGATGAATCCAGGGCGAATCTAAGACCCAGCACGAACTGCATCGAGAAATCAAAACTCCGAACCTTATTACCCGGAAAACCCAGACCCAAATCCCAGGTAGACCTCATAGAAGACCAAAACAACAGACAAAAAAAAAGGTCACATTACAAAAGATCCCACACAACCCAAACAAATTCCACTGGCAATACGAAATCAACGTAAAGGAGAAATGGAGGACGCCAACAGGAAGGAAGGTGAAGAGAAGGCACGGATCTGAGCAAAATGGAGGTCAAATTACATCAAGAAAGAGATGGAGAATGGGAAAAACAAATCTGAATCCGGATTTACCTGAGAGAGCGGGTGATGTACCATTGCTCTATTTTCCTTTGACCGTTTTTCTCTTTTCCCTTGACTTGTTTCTCTTCCCCTTGTCTTTGGCTGGCAATAAGCCTCTCACCCTCTCTCTAAACACTTTCTCCCGCTGTCGGATTCCGAAAGAAAAGAAATCCTCTCTCGATCCTCTCTTTCTTCCGCTGTCGGGGACCGGAAAGGATCCCAGAAAGGAGCTCAACTTTTTTTTTTTTTTTTTTTCCTACGGCTCTGCTGCTGCTCCGCATCCTCGACTCATAGATCCTCTCTCACTTAGGCTTGGGGCTGTCAAAATGAGCTGTTGGTATCTTTCTTCTATCAGGTTC
Organism: Areca catechu; assembly: GCA_021397845.1. Taxonomy (NCBI): domain Eukaryota; kingdom Viridiplantae; phylum Streptophyta; class Magnoliopsida; order Arecales; family Arecaceae; genus Areca; species Areca catechu. The sequence goes on along the minus strand of CM038051.1, from coordinate 140,763,469 downwards.
AGTATTTTGGACTTCGTCATGCAGTAAAAAGAAGAGTTATTAACTCCGAGAGAAAATAAAGTCTAGGACCATCCAGACCCATCGGCGAAGAGAAGAAATCTCTGATTGACCGTCTCGAAAAGAAGATTCATTTTTTGGAGGCTCAATTGAGAGAGGCCCGTGTTCAAGTCATGACGGCGACCACGATAATAAAAAAGATGAAAAATAAGAAGGAGATGGAGAAGATCATCGTAAACTTCAGAACTTCTGCCTTATTCAAAGATGGGATGGCTCTGGACTCCTTCCACTAGGAGTTTCGGAAGTGCCAGAAGAAAGTCTCCAGGTTTTATGATCTGAAGGGCTTGGATAATATCAAACCCTCCGTTCCCTTCCCGGCCACGAATTCGATTCTGACTCCGATAAGGGATCGGACTCGAGTTCGAACGGAATCCCGAGAGCCCTTCGTCGTCTCATCTGGTCTCTTCCCGATGGTACGGAAAAAATCCGTCGGAAAGTTAATGCAAATTTCCCAACTTGTTGTTGTTGTTGCTGCTGCTCATTTTTTTTTTTTTATCTCTCTTTTAGAGAGTTTTTCTTTTCTTTTCTTTTTCTTACTCTCTTTATAGGAGAGTTTCTTTCTTTTTTCTTTTTTTTCTTTTCTTTATATAAGAAAATTGAAAGAAATGAAAGATCTTTTCTGTTACCTCTTCCCGTATATTTTCTGCGATATGTTACATCATGACTTGTCCATAATATAGACTCCATAAACTACTTGCGGTTTGTAGGGAATAAGTAGGGTCCGTTGGACCATTATGAGAGTGTTTGTTATTGACAGAGAGGACGACAATGGTCCTTTTAGGCACGTATTCGGATTTACCGTAGGGTAGGTTATGAAAACCATCCCTGTGCACTTTCTGTCGTGATTAAGGTAGGCTGTTCAGGCCCGCCTCGGTGCGTGTTCGGATTCACCGTAGGGTAGGTTACGAAAACCATCCCTGCACCTTTGATCTTTTTGATGGCCTGGTTAGGCCATCCATTGTGCTCGTCGGGCATACCGATAAGGTGAGTGGATCAGACTCTCCTTTGCGCAATTGATCGATTTTTCAGATCGGGTCATTTGGGCTGTTGTCATTCAGTCGATGCAACTAGTCGTTCTGAGTTGAGTAGGGTTGAGGAGCTTTGCACAGGAGTTTTTTGGAACTTTTTCATTGATAATATTTGCGAAGGTTTTGTACATTCCATGACCGAGATAGGATCTTCCCCTCCAGGGTCTTGAGTCGATATGTCCCTGGTCAAATGACTTCTTCGACTTGATATGGGCCTTCCCAGTTAGGAAAGAGTTTACCCTGTTCTGTTGGCCTGGACACTTCTGCTCTTCGCAATACCATACCCCCGTGCGGAAAGTTTTCTCCTTCACCCTTGCATTGTAGTACTTGGCGACCTTTTGCTGGTATGCTGCCATTCTTATCTGGGCCTGTAACCTGGTTCTTGATAGCATATCCATATCGATCCTTCTACGATCGGAATTCTCAGGCTCTTCATAGTTGTCAATTCTCAGGGACTGTAGGGAGACTTCGATAGGTAGCACGGCTTCGGTACCGTAGGCTAGGTTGAACGGAAATTCACCGGTGGCTATTCTTGGGGTAGTTCGATACGTCCAAAGAACAGAGATCAGTTCTTCGGTCCAAAGCCCTTTGGCGGTGTTCAACCTTGTCTTTAGACCATGGAGGATGGTCCGGTTGGTGACTTCGGCTTCTTCGCTAGACTGTGGATGTGCAACGGATGTCAACCGATGCTGGATATGGTACCGAGCACAGAAGTCCTTAAACTTCGGATTGTCGAATTGTCTCCCGTTATTCGTGATGATGACGTGTGGGATACCGAACCTGAAGATGATGGAGTTTTTTACAAAACTCTCCACCTTGCCCTCTGTGATTTGGGCCAATGGTTCAGCTTCCACCCATTTCGTGAAGTAGTCGATGGCCACTAGAAGAAACTTCCTTTGCCCTGATGCTGGTGGGAACAGGCCAAGAATGTCCATCCCCCACTGGGCAAAGGGCCATGGGGCTGCCAACTGAGTCAGGTGACTCGCAGGTTGTCTCTGCACATTGGCATACCTCTGGCATTGGTCGCACTTCTGCACGAAATCAGCTGAGTCCTTCTGGATGGAGGGCTAGTAATACCCTTGTCGAATAATCTTGTATGCTAGAGATCTACCTCCCAAGTGATCCCCGCATATGCCCTCGTGGACTTCTCTCAATGCATAATCTGTATCGGTGGGTCCGAGGCATTTCAGCAGTAGTTAGGAGAACGATCTCTTGTAGAGAGTTCCGTCTAAGATGATGTATTGAGATGCCATCCAACAGATCTTCTTGGTCTCTGCCTTATCTTCGGGCAATTCTACTTCATTCAGGAATCTGATGATGGGATCCATCCAGCTTGGCTCAGCATCAATCTAGCGCACCTCTACAGCATCTTTGGCAATGCTTGGAGTTTCAAGATGTTCAACAAAGGTGCGCCCGAGAGACTCCGGTGCTGTAGTTGCCAGTCGAGACAGTGCATCCGCCCGGGAGTTCTCTGATCGGGGAACATGAATAATTTCAAATTGTTCCAGTTGAGAGGATAAGGTCTAAACCTTCTCCAGGTATTGCACCATGGTTGGATCTTTGGCTGCGTACTCTCCATTAACTTGATTCACAACCAGTTGAGAGTCGGAGAAGGCTCGGAGTTGCTGGACTCCCAGATCTTTGGCGATCCGAAGTCCGGTGAGTAGGGCCTCATATTTGGCCTGATTATTGGAGGCGTGGAAGGAGAAACGGAGTGCATACTCTATAATCTGGTCATCAGGTTCGGCCAACATGAGTCCAACCCCGCACCCGGTAGCATTGGAAGCTCCGTCCACATGAAGCACCCAAACGGACTTCATCTCCTTCGGGGCTTCTTTTTCATCCGAAGAGGCTTCATCTTCGGACTTCCAGGTGCACTCGGCTAGAAAATCGGAGAGCACCTGGGCCTTCATAGCCGCTCGGGGCTGGAAGCTAATGTCAAATTTGCTTAGCTTCACAGCCCACTTGGCTATCCTTCTAGAAGTGTCTGGAGATTGGAGAACGACCTTGAGAGGTTGATCAATCAGCACCACGATAGCATGGGCCTGGAAATATGACCGTAGTCGCTTTGCCGCAATCACTAAAGAGTAGACATTGCCATCTTCAATCATTAGACATTGCCGTGCCGTCCTCTGGTTCCCTCTAACTTCTCCAACACCATCCCTGGTGGGGAAGCGTACTAAGAGGTAGTGAGAGGAGATCATGGTCCGGAACCTTTTACAAGGTGGGCCTCCCCAGAATAATATTGTATGCAGAGGGGATCTGGACCATCATGAAGTTGATCGGCAATGTCTTTTGTCGAGGCTCGGAGCTGAGGGTTACATGCAACACTCTCTCCCCTTCGGTATAAACTTGGTTACCCCCAAAATCGGAGAGTGGTATGGGGGATCTTTGTAGTTGATATCTAGACAAACACATTTTGGAGAATGCATCGTACATCAAGATATCAGTCGAACTTCCATTATCAATAAGAACTCTCTGTACATCATAATTGGCTACTATGGCCGAAATTACAAGAGGGTCGTCGTGCGGGAGCCGGACTCCTGCAAGGTCATCGTCGGAGAAGAGGATGGAGTTGTTATCTTTCAGTTGCTTTGAAGCTTCATCTTCATCCCTTCTCCAGTTGGCGGGCCAGTGTATTATCCCTACACCTTCGTTGGTGGGCCTTTGGTTTGGCAATTCGGCCTCTTCGGGAGGTGGCCGGGAAATAGTTGCTTTCGACCGGGGCCCCTAGCGACCGATGTACCACCCCAGGTACCCTCTTTTGATGAGATCCTTGATTGCATCCCTCAGCTGGATGCATTCTTCTATGTTGTGGCCATGGTCCAAGTGGAATCGGCATAATTTGTTCCTGTTCCTTGTGGAAGAGGAGGCCTTCATGGGACGGGGCCGTTGGAGATAGTTTTCTTTTTCTATCTCCATGAGGATCTTTTCTCGAGGGAGGTTGAGGGGGGTGTATGAGTTGAATCTTCCTCCCAATGCTCTGGGCTTGGGAGGGCTTCTCCGACGGTCTACATATCTGCCGCCGTTGTTATTGGAAGTTTGGGGACCTTGCCCCCTGTTATTCTTTTTCTTTGAAGGGGGTTTCCCTTCAATCAAATGTCAATTCGCCACCTGCTCTTCAGCATCGGCGTATTTCTGAGCCCTTGATAGGAGCTCAGTATAGCTTTTGGAGAACTTCTTGTCTAGGGAAAAAGTAAGCCTGGAGGTTCGAAGTCCCTTCTTCAGAGCTGACATGGCCACGTGCTCGTTGAGATCGGGGATTTCAAGCATGGCCGCATTGAACCTGGAGATGTAATCTCTTAGGCTCTCTCCTTCGCTCTTGTGAAGGAGGAAGAGTATGTCCGTATTCTGAGAAGTCTTGTGGCAGGTCCTGAAATGCAAGACAAACAATTTTTCTAACTCGGAAAAGGAATCGATGGTACCTGGGTGCAGGCTCGAGTACCACATCCGAGCGGACTTCTTCAAGGTAGTCGGGAACGCCAAACAGTACGTCATGTCCGAAGCTCTTTGAATCATCATATAGGCTTTGAAGCTGCCCAAATGGTCGATGGGGTCGGTGGTGCCGTCGTAGGGTTCCATCTGGGGAACCCTGAAGTGCCGAGGAATGTCCTCAGCCATGATGCGGTCGGTGTAGGGTGGGCGCATATCTCCCACAATCAGGTCCTCGGGATCTCTCTAATCCCGCATTCTCTGTTCTCGCGCCCTTGCCATCTCTGATTCGATGGCTATGAACCTCCCGTCATAATCGGGAGTCTGCTTGGACGCTCTCTCCACCGGAGTGGAGTCTTCAGAGAAGGAGGAGGAAGTTTGCCTAGGCCTTTTCCCTTTTGTGGGGAATCGGCATACCTAGGCAGTCTCGAAGTTCGGCCTTCGGGAGAGGGCCGAGAATGGGGGGAGGGATGCGCTGAATCCTCCCATGGTGCTCGCCTGATGTAGAACGAAAGCTCTGATACCAAAAATAATGCAGAACAAAGAACAAAGAAGCGTATGCGGAAGTAAATTAAGATTAACTAATTTTTTTGTTGTTTTTATATGTTTGTAGAAGTTGGCTTCAAATCAAAGAAAAGTTAACCTAACATTGAAAGATACTAATAGGATAATTGAAAGCACAATTTTAAGGAAACTAAATTATCAGAGTAGTTCAGAAGCAACGGATCGCTGGGGTTGAGAAACTCCCAGACCTAGGGTTTCGCTCCGAACTTTCAGCAGAACAGAAATAAAGAGAAGAGATTGTTTACCTAACCAGACAATGATCTTCACAGATTTTGGTGGAAGAACTCTCCCGAGCAGATTATTGGATCCTCGGATTCAGATTTCTTCGTAATGGATCCTCCAGTACTGGTCCTTTGGCGGGTTAGCTTCTCCTGAACTCAAGATCTGGAAGAGAAGAAAAACAATTGATGGAATCAGAGAGTCAAGGGAAAGATTTACCAGGTTGATGAACTTGAAGATTGAAATTGCTGAAAACTGGGTTCTCCTGGATGTTGATGTGATTTTCCTTGGAACTTGCTCTGGATCTGAAGTAGCCGAACTGGATCTGGATGAAGGTGGACGGCCTAGACTTGTAGAGAGAGAGAGGCCGTGGGAGATGGATGGATCTAGGGTTTGATGGATTGAAAATAATGAAGGGTGGCTAGGGTTTTGGGATTTCAAGTGGCTAACCTAGGGTTTTGGATAAAGATGGAGATCTCTCACCTCCTCAAGGCTCCAATGGAACCCGGATTACCCCCTCACGGAGCTCAACACTTAGAATAGTACGGAAGAAGAGAAACCTAGGTCACTCAACACAAGAGAGTAGCAAAAAAATAATTTTCTTCATTCTTTTTTCAAAGTTACAAAGAGAGGTCTATTATATAGACCTAAAATTTTCTCCTAGCTTGTACAAATTCCCATGTGGGACTAAACTCTTCCAACCTCTAGATTAGGTAGAAAACCCCCTCTCTTGGTCGACCAAGTCTTCAAAAAAAATTGGGACGGCCATAAAGGAATTTTTTTTGGAATTTTTATGGCGCCTCCTTTGGAGTTGGATTTGGATTTGGAGTCCTCCTCTTCTTATGGCATTTCTTCTTTTCTTCCACTCCAAGTTAAGCTCTTCGTTTTTGATTTGAACTTCAATTGGATGTCCTTCTTTGATTTCTTCTCCAAGAGAAGTTTTCTTCCTTCTTTGCTTAGGTAAAATAGGCAGGTATGGGCGCCTCCTTTAAATTAGCTTCCAATTTGATTTTTTCTTCTTTGGGTGTGGGGACCATGACACTGAGATGCCTCTGTGGCACCTCCTGGACTCTGGCGTGTGCTCGGAGTGTGGCTGGGCGTGTGGCTTGGAGTGTGGCCTCCACTTGCTTGAACCTTGATTTGATTGGAAGACAAATGTGGCACCATTTTGGACCAAATTGAAACCACATCGGGACTTGCACCGAGTCAACATGACTCAACAAAATTTAAATGGTGACTCAAGAAATAAATAAAAATAAATAAACTGGTTGACCAGGTCAACCTTTATTACAAACCCTAATTTCTCGGGCAATGTCAATCAGAGATCCAGATGGAGCTCTGAAGTCTTCTTCTGAGTCTGGTGCCCGCACCAATTCTCCCGGGGTGGGAGGAACTCGACCCTGTCGAGTAAGGCTCAAGTTGGCTCTGGTATCTCTCCAAGAGGTCTGGGTCCAATTCTTGTAATTCTTCTCGGGAGATCCAAGAGTCATCAGAATCTGGCCTTCCTTGCCAGCGGACCAGGTACCTTTGGTATCCTCGATTACGAGTAGAGATAACCTGATCATCCAGGATCTTTTCAATCTGCTCTTTCCTCACAGGCCAGTTTGTTGGTGGACACACAGGGTCGGGATCACTCTCAATGATAGGGTTAGGCTCAAAAGGCTCACTAGGAATCACAGCTGGCTCCCTGTACTCTACTAAGTCTGTAATGTTGAAAGTAGAGCTAATGCCTAGTTCTGGAGGTAACTCGAGCACATAGACATTGGATCCTACTCTCTTTACCACTCTAAATGGTCCAGCTCCCCTAGCATGTAACTTTCTAACGATTCCAGGAGGAAACCGTTCAGGCCTTAACCTAATCATCACATAGTCTCCCTCAACAAAAGATTTGACTCGCCTTTGTGTATCAGCCAACTTCTTATAAGTTTCATTACTTAAATTTATTTTGGCATGAATTTCTTTATGCAAGTCTTTTACATGCTATGCAAGTGCATCAAGAGACTTGTGTATGTGGACTAATAGTGAAATCAGATCAAGTGGTGTGTGAGGCTTGTATCCATGAACAATTTCAAAGGGACTCTAGCCTATAGACCTATTGATCGAAACATTATATGCAAATTTAGACTTGGGTAAATACAAATCCCAACTCCTGGTATTCTCACTTAACCAAAATCTGAGACAATGTCCTAAACTCGACTGACGATGCATTCCTAAAGAATGGACTTTACAAAGGAGCCCTAGGTCTAGACCTAACAAACTACGGCTCTCTAGGTTTGACCTTGGGTCGGAGGATGGCATGCAGAGCAAGAAAACTTATCATGGGTGCCTAGTAGGTGCCATAAGGTCTTCCAGAAGTAGGTGGCAAACCTAATAGGTTCTGACACGTGGTTCACTCTAAAGACTTCGACAAAGTATACTTGGATGGTGTAAGAAGCACTGGAAGTCCTAGAGAAAGGAAGGAAATATGAGGTGGAGTCACGAATTACCTGCTGACTAAAGGTGGTGACCTGAAGGTTTGAATGGTGATCTATGAGTGTCAACTGGTCATCCTTTTGAAAGGAAAAGTTTGCTACTCCCAGGAATGGATCAAGAGATGGTTCGGGAAGCAGCCTAGGACATGTGATTGCAATAGTTAAAGTTTGTTCTCTAAGCAAATAATGATCCATTTTCTTAAGAACTGGATTGAAGAATGATTCATGGAAGGGCCTATGGATGATGACCTCAAGACTTGAAATTTGACCTATGGGTGTCGAAAGGTATACTCTATAGAAGGGTAGGTCAGTCATGCGAAGGAAGGGGTCTGGGGTCATAAGGAGGACTTCTACAGGACTGGGAGAATCAATCCGCTCAAGACAAGGATGTTCAACTAAGATTACGGGAGAGACCTTAGTGGCTGGGCATGGGACAAGGTCCAATTGTAAGAGACTTGATTCAGTCATCCTAAGGAGAGGATCTACCATAGGGTGGGCAAACTTAAACAGTTCAGTGCAAAGATCTTCAATTGGTACTTGGGGAATGACTGTCATTAGAGGGTACGAACTGATAGCTCGGGCTAACACTATGAGTTCTTCCTGGGGGTATTTGACTAAAGGAACCTGATTCTCACAAATCTCTTGAATTTCTGAACTAGGTCCCACCACTTGGTTGCTCTCCAAGGTCTCCTCAGGTAAGGAACCAATAGTATCGATGTCATATTCTTCAAGTTCTTCCCCCTCATATTCATCAACTAGACTCAAGCCAGCATCATATACTTCCTCGATGCCATCTTCAATGGGTTTCGGGTCAGTGGTAATCGGGTCAACTGATTCTAGGCTTGTCATACCTAACCTTTCTTCCTCATTGGTAGGCTTGGGTTCTCCCTCATTAATGTCATCCTTAGGATTCTTACCACTTAGCTGTGCACAAGCCAGTCCTATGCATGGGCACTGACTAGATTTATGACCTCTTTCTCCACAAAACAAACATTCTTGCGATATAGGAACCTGGGTCACACTGGGTTTCAAGCTAGTAGAGACCTTACTTGGGCATGGGTGTGGATCTAAATGGTTTGATCTAGAAGACTTGGGTTGTTGAGTGACTGGTCTAGAATATTGTAAGGACCTCTCATAGACACGATCCACACTATAGATATCATGGTTAGGCTTCCTAAGGTTATGCTCGGGATCACGGTATAAGGTCCTCCTAGGCTCCTGATATGGATGAGGTTGGGGCCTATTAAATTTTGGATCAGGGATCCAATTTTGATGTCTACGTTTCTCAAGGACTTGGACTTGATCCCTAAGCTGGATAAAATTCTCATGGACTTGTTCTTTACACTGGGTAACAGTAGCAGTCAAATCCTGGCTTAACTTGTTCATGCTCTCAGTAAGAGCTCTAACCATGGCCTTTAAATCAGGTTGGGTTTGACCAGGTTGGTAGGGCACTCCATTCCGGGTAGACATGATGATTCAAGCAAGCACACAAAATGAGACTAGACTAAATCGACTACTGGATCACTAGACCTAGAGTCCAAACTAGATGCCCAATCAGAGTGGCAAGCTAGCCTGTAGTAACTCAGGACTCAGCCAAGCAGGTGTAAGGGGAGTGTTAGGTCCTTGATTGCCAATCCTAGACACCAATCAGTGATTGGCCAGGTAGGCGGACCAGCACACAAGCCCTTCGGGACGTAGTCCCTAAACCACCATTCTAGACACTGAGTGCTAAGCACATACAGAATAACTCGGCAAACTGACTCAACACTAGCCTAGACCCGACCAATTGGTGTCCCTAGCCCACTAGGGCAAATTAGGTCTAACTGATTTTAAATTAGGTCTAGGTTCGAATGATTGGATGGTGATTTTGGGCTAAGGAGAGGTAATCAACTCCTCCCCTTATCTTAGATGCTCAATTGCCCTTAAGTAAATTATGAGATGATCACTCCAAAAAGAATTAAATTGCAGAACACAAAAAATAGAGTTGCTGTATTTTAATTCTCAGAGTTTTTACCGAAACCAATAAATCACAGAAAAATTATGGAAAATAGGTTCAAATATACTGGTTTCAATGAAGCAAAAATCATGCAATTCGGAGTTTTATGCAGGGAGAAATAATTCAGACAACAGAGAAATTATGGGCTGCAACTAGATTGTCTTCCCCGTTTATAATCCCTGCTACGAAGTTATAACCCAGTGGATCCCCTACATGCCCTAGGAACACCCCATGGAATGGGAGGAGGAGGCTTGCGCCTTGCTTAGTTCCTAGGACCGGACGTCCTGGGGAGTCTACTTCGAGCAGACAAAATAAAAAGAGAACAATCAAAGCAAGCAAGCAAATCAGAAACCCTAGACTGGGCTCTGATACCAAAAATGATGTAGAACGAAAGCTCTGATACCAAAAATAATGCAGAACAAAGAACAAAGAAGCGTATGCGGAAGTAAATTAAGATTAACTAATTTTTTTGTTGTTTTATATGTTTGTAGAAGTTGGCTTCAAATCAAAGAAAAGTTAACCTAACATTGAAAGATACTAATAGGATAATTGAAAGCACAATTTTAAGGAAACTAAATTATCAGAGTAGTTCAGAAGCAACGGATCGCTGGGGGTTGAGAAACTCCCAGACCTAGGGTTTCGCTCCGAACTTTCAGCAGAACAGAAATAAAGAGAAGAGATGGTTTACCTAACCAGACAATGATCTTCACAGATTTTGGTGGAAGAACTCTCCCGAGCAGATTGTTGGATCCTCGGATTCAGATTTCTTCGCAATGGATCCTCCAGTACTGGTCCTTTGGCGGGTTGGCTTCTCCTGAACTCAAGATCTGGAAGAGAAGAAAAACAATTGATGGAATCAGAGAGTCAAGGGAAAGATTTACCAGGTTGATGAACTTGAAGATTGAAATTGCTGAAAACTGGGTTCTCCTGGATGTTGATGTGATTTTCCTTGGAACTTGCTCTGGATCTGAAGTAGCCGAACTGGATCTGGATGAAGGTGGACGGCCTGGACTTGTAGAGAGAGAGAGGCCGTGGGAGATGGATGGATCTAGGGTTTGATGGATTGAAAATAATGAAGGGTGGCTAGGGTTTTGGGATTTCAAGTGGCTAACCTAGGGTTTTGGATAAAGATGGAGATCTCTCACCTCCTCAAGGCTCCAATGGAACCCGGATTACCCCCTCACGGAGCTCAACACTTAGAATAGTGCGGAAGAAGAGAAACCTAGGTCACTCAACACAAGAGAGTAGCAAAAAAATAATTTTCTTCATTCTTTTTTCAAAGTTACAAAGAGAGGTCTATTATATAGACCTAAAATTTTCTCCTAGCTTGTACAAATTCCCATGTGGGACTAAACTCTTCCAACCTCTAGATTAGGTAGAAAACCCCTCTCTTGGTCAACCAAGACTTCAAAAAAATTGGGACGGCCATAAAGGAATTTTTTTTGGAATTTTTATGGTGCCTCCTTTGGAGTTGGATTTGGATTTGGAGTCCTCCTCTTCTTATGGCATTTCTTCTTTTCTTCCACTCCAAGTTAAGCTCTTTGTTTTTGATTTGAACTTCAATTGGATGTCCTTCTTTGATTTCTTCTCCAAGAGAAGTTTTCTTCCTTCTTTGCTTAGGTAAAATAGGCAGGTATGGGCGCCTCCTTTAAATTAGCTTCCAATTTGATTTTTTCTTCTTTGGGTGTGGGGACCATGACACTGGGATGCCTCTATGGCGCCTCCTGGACTCTGGCATGTGCTCGGAGTGTGGCTGGGCGTGTGGCTTGGAGTGTGGCCTCCACTTGCTTGAACCTTGATTTGATTGGAAGACAAATGTGGCACCATTTTGGACCAAATTGAAACCACATCGGGACTTGCACCGAGTCAACATGACTCAACAAAATTTAAATGGTGACTCAAGAAATAAATAAAAATAAATAAACTGGTTGACCAGGTCAACCTTTATTACAAACCCTAATTTCTCGGGCAATGTCAATCAGAGATCTAGATGGAGCTCTGAAGTCTTCTTCTGAGTCTGGTGCCCGCACCATCGCCTTCTTCGAGATCGAGAGCTATGTCTAGAAACAGCCGGTGGGTTTGCCACCGGGAAGGCTCTGTCTTGAAACTTTTGAACCATGGCTGTCAAGTTGGCAACCTGGTTCAAAAGTGCTTCGAACTGCTGTGCTCCCACAGTAACCGTGGGAGGTGGAACATCGTTCACCTCTGGGGGTGCACCCCCCTGAGACGGAGCACGACTCCGGCTTATAGAAGTATTTTGGGCTTTTCCTCTTGCCATCAAAGAATTCTTTGTTTCTTCCCCTTGTTTGGGAGGGAGCTTAACAAATGTTAGTAAAACTGCCCCCCTACCTGGTGCGCCAATCTGTTGGCGTGGAGTCCCTGTATCGGCCGGTTGGAGCCGCTTCGTCGCAGGACCGCTCCCTGGTTCACCTGCAAAACAGGTTCCTTGCCGGAGTTGTTCCGTCGGAGGACACTCCGATGCCTAAGTCAGTGGCGGATTCCAGCCACGGAATGGGGAAGATGTCGAGAGTGGAAGAGAAAAAGAGCTCTTGAAGATTGAAAATGTGTATGTGCGAGATTATTCATGCATACCTCTCGAGCCATCCTTCTTACCCATATTTAAAAGATGGCCTCCGATCTATGGCCCGCTCTTTTCCCGGAGATCATGGGGAGCCATTCACTTCCATGATAGTCGATTATGGGTTGTCAATGAGCGGTTCTGACCAGATCGGAGGTGTGGCTACAGGAATTGCGTGCCATGATCATGGCATGATGAGTGTCGATTGTAACCATTGGTTACAATTTCTTTTTTTGGAACAGATTGTGGTTCAAGCTTCGGGTTTCCCCTTGTGTGGGTCGAAGGCTTGATATTTCTCCGAGGCCAGAGATCATGTCTATGGCGGGGACCGAAGTTTGTGCCTTCAGAAGTCGATGAGTAGTTCAGACTTCGACCGAGGCCGAAGGTGCTACCCGAAGGACTGGCCTTCGGATGCTGTAGTTCGGTATGAAGCCTTGAGTTGCTTACAGTTGGCCTTCGCTTAGTCCGAAGTCCATAGTCCAGAGAACCGGGGCTTTGATAAGTCAAACCGGAGCCTGGTTCGTAGCTGAACCAGGATATCCCAACATGAGCCAAGCTCATAGAACAATTCATTTGGTCCTATAAATAAATTTATATAAATTAAAAAAAAATTACCTATTTATATATTTAAGTTTTTTGATTAAATTTCTGTAGTTTATGGATTTTATAAAATTAGGACCGGACCAGCCCTTAAGTAAAAAAAATATATTTTTACAACAAATAAATATTAAATTTTTTTTATACTATAATTATAATATTAATAATTATAAATTTAAAAATAGAGAACCCTCGGCTTTTTCTTTCTCCTCTCCTCCACTACCATCGTCCCCATCCCGACCTCTAGTCCGCTCCCCGCTATGGCTCCACATAGATCTCCCCGTTCGCCCTGCTCTACACCTGGTGTTGTATAGCCACTTCAGCTCAGGCAGCACGCCGCCTCCCTCCACCTTCTGCCACGCATCACTCCCGAGTCTCAGCATCGTACACCTTTACCTGCTCGATGCCCGTTCCTGTAGTCGATAACCATAAGCCTCAAGGAGACAGCCCCCGACGAGGCGACGACGATGCTTGCCCCCGTCCAGCCCTCCCACATCCCCTCGCTAAACCCCCGCTCGCAGTGATGCATAGAAGGGCCACCACAACCCCTTCGTCGCGTACATCGGGTGCCTCACCAGTCACCATCATCGCGTCATACCGCGCCATCATATACCGCATCCCTGCCACTAGCATCCATCGATTCACCGCTAGGTCATAGCACTCCACCGTCAAGATCCCTCCATCACCGCCCCCAACCACAAAGATATGGCCTCCGATCTCCCCGTCGCGAAGAAGGATCATATCATCGCGAGGTCGGCATTGATGCCACGGTGGACCATGAAATGGGCCAGCCAAGCCCTAACCCACGGCCCACATAGGACCGGGCCAGGCTAGGTTTTCATGACCCATTTGTACAAGTGGGCATAGCCCGGCCCAGCCCATATAATGTCAGCCTATGTGGGTTAGAGCCGGGCCAGCCCATATTGACAGGTCTAGTTAAACTCAAGCTGTACGCGTGGTGACATTCATTGGAGTTGAGGCCATGTAGCCGGTTTTTGGTATGGGTCGGTGATCACCAGCCACGTGTCCCCATTGGAGGTAGTTTAGTTTGCTTTCGATCTGGGGAGGTGACCTCATCTCTGACCGTTAGTTGAGTTGCTGGGAAGCATACATGGTCTGGTTAATCAAGCTTGGAAAGTTTGCGATTGGTGCACTGATCATAGCTATAATGTACCAGGTAAGATTACAAATGGATCAAGTTGATCATCGACTTGATCTGATCTAATTTATTTAGATCCGGTCTAATTTATTTTTAGGAATCCATGAATCTGGATCGAATCTTAAAATTAGACTCATTTTATTTTTTAAATCGAGTCTAAATTTACTAAATTTGGAACTGACCCGACCTGATCCGATTTGAACATACTAATACTGCTAGGATCATATCTGATATGGCAAGAACAATGATGTGGAGTGTGCATCGGACCCAACCGGTGGTCAAATGATGCCACGCGGTGTCTTCTTCCGAGCTCTCTACTAGGTGGCTTGACCAACGGTCATGCCCACCTTAAGCCGAGCTCGGAGCCTCTGCCCCTTCGCTAGGTATCGACCCAGGTGGGATCCACCTTGGTCAAAGTTGGCCTACCTCTGCTCCTTCGCTAGGTGGCATCCCCATATAGGTCCACCTCGGTCGGAGTCGAGCTTGGCATCTCTACTCCTTCCGCCGGGTAGTGCCCCCAGAAGGGTCCACCTCGGTCGAAGTCGAGCTTGTCTCTGCCCCTTAGCCAGGTGGGATCCACCTCGACCGAAGTGGGCCTGCCTCTACTCCTCCGCCAGGCGGCACCCCCAGATGGGTCCACCTCGGCCGGAGTCGAGCCTGGCATCTCTGCTCCTTCTGCTAGGTGGCGCCCCCATACAGGTCCATCTCACCCAAAGTCGAGCTTGCCTCTGCCCCTTCGCTAGGTGTCGACCCAGGCGGGGTCCACCTCGATCGAAGTGGGCCTGTCTCTGCTCCTCTGCCAAGTGGCACCCCTAGATAGGTCCACCTCGATCGAAGTTGAGCCTGGCATCTCTGCTCCTTCCAGTAGGTGGCACCCCCAGACGGGTCCACCTCGGTCGAAGTCGAGTTGCCTCTTCCCCTTCGCCAGGTGTCGACCTAGGCGGAGTCCACCTCGGCCAAAGTGGGCCTGCCTATGCTCCTCCGCCAGGTGGCATCCCCAGACGAGTCCATCTCGGCCGGAGTCGAGCCTGGCATCTTTGCTCCTTCCACTAGGTAGTGCCCCCAGATGGGTCCACCTCGATCGAAGTCAAGCTTGCCTCTATCCCTTCGCCAGGTATCAACCTAGGTGGGGTCCATCTCGGTCGAAGTGGGCTTGCCTCTGCTCCTTCGCCAGGTGGCACCCCGTGATGGGTCCACCTCGATCGAAGTCGAGCCTGGCACCTCTGCTCCTTCCGCCAAGTGGCACCCCCAGATGGGTCCATCTCGGCCGAAGTCGAGTTTGCCTCTGCCCCTTTGCCAAGGTCGACCCAAGTGGGGTCCACCTCAGCCGAAGTGGGCCTGCCTCTGCTCCTCCGCCAGGTGGCGCCCCCAGATGGGTCCACCTCGGTCGGAGTCGAGCCTGGCACCTCTGCCCCTTCCACCAGGTGGTGCCCCCAGATGGATCCACCTCGGCCAAAGTCGAGCCTTCTCCGTTGAGCGCCGGAAGGACCGAAGGTGCAAGACCAAAGGATGCTGCTGAGACCAACACCCATAGTGCGGCGCGCCCAGTACAGCGTTCCCAGATCTGTAGTAGTGCTCGAAACCTCGTTTACACTAGTTTAGGAAGGACACCTTGATCGAGGTACCATATTCGATGGCCGGTGACCTGGAACCCCCAAAAGGGAGAGCCACGGTCAACGCCTCGAGCCCAAAGGTGCCTTCTCATGGATTGAGGTCCCGCCAAGTTCCCCCTTTCGTGACAACATGGTGAATGAGACAAGCTCGCTACTTAATTCCCAACTATGAGGCGACCTCAAGGGAATGATGAATAAGCACCGCTGACCTCCAAAGCTTCCAAAGGGGGAGAATCGAGGCACCAAAGCACCCAACGACCTCAAAAGGACACCAACGGGCGAGGAGAAAGGTAAGCAACCAAGAGGGCAAACACATGGAAGGAGAAACAAGTGACTCTCAGATAGAGGCTTGGAGAACTCGCAATCTGGCAAGCCTAGTCGCAAAAGCTGGAGTGCAGACCCCTCTTGTTCTTGTCCACTTTCACTCATCTCCTCATAAAAGATTCCTCTAAGCACGGAGACCCAGTGGGGATCCGTCTTAGTGGATATGTTCCACTTTTGTTGGCTGGGCCAGTTCGCACCCTCTTGGTTTGTCTGGATGGGGGGTCTGGGCCCACAGGGATGTGGGTGCCACTGGTAAGGCAGGGCTGGTGCTAGGTCAACATTCCTTGGTTGGTGCTGCGGTGCTCATCTCTAGCGAGTCGACTCGAGGTTTAGTACCCTGGGTTGCTCTTGCATGGGTCGGCGGAGGGGTCGACTCGAGTGCCCTGGGGTTGCTGCGATGCCGGTTTAAGAGAGATAAACCTGCATCTTATAGTAGGGATGTTCTTTTTGTAAGAATGGTTAGGGGCATCAATCCGACAACTAGTATTAGAGCCGAGATCTCGGGTTCGAGTCTCCGCAGAGGAAAAAACTCGATCATTTCACTAGGAGGGGAATTGTTGGCTGGGCCAGCTCGTACCCTCTTAGTTCGTCCATATGGGGGGTCTGGGCCCACAGGGATATGGGTGCCACTGGTAAGGCAGGGCTGGTGCCAGGTTAATGTCCCTTGGTTGGTGCTGCGGTGCTCGTCTCCAGCGAGTCAACTCAAGGTTTAGTACCTTGGGTTGCTCTTGCGAGGGTCCGTGGAGGGATCGACTCGAGTGCCTCGGGGTTGCTGCGCTGCCGGTTTAAGAGAGATAAACCTGCCTCTTATAATAGAAATGTTCCTTTTGTAAGAATGGTTAGGGGCATCGATTCGATAACTGGTATCAAAGCCGAGGTCTAGGGTTCGAGTCTTCGTGGAGGGAAAAACTCGATCTAGAGTTCTAGCTTACTCTAGCATAGATAATTTGAGATGTGCTAGCATACTTAATGTTTAAAATTGATCATGAGTATAGATTGATTTTGATGATTTTTATAAACTCATGACTTTAATTCTTCTATTGATATTTATTTATTTTTATTGATACCATGTTTTACATTACTCTCTTGCATGTATGCTTAGAATGAATGTGAAAGAGAGAGGAGTGTATGTGTTAGATAAAAGAAAAATAAAGAATCATGATACCCCCAACAATTAGTATTTGTAACAATTGATATCATAAAGAAAGGCCAACAATTAGTATTTGTAACAATTGATATCATAAAGAAAGGGAGAGAAAAAGAGAAATTTTTGACAAAAATATGAAGAAAATAAAAAGAAGGTGAAATTATCTCAAAACATGCTAATATTCTTGTAGTATTATAAAATCATGGATTAGTATCCCTTTAAAGAATGGTCAAGAATACTTTTTGTTGATGTCAAAAAGGGGGAGAGATGTAAGGTGTCATAAAAAAGAACATTTGAAAAGAGAGAAGTTTCATTTTTGAAATATACTGATAAATTAAGGAGGAGCTTATTGCTTATATGAAACTTGTTAATTTACTTGAAATACAATCTTTTATAGAGTTAATTTTGTGCTAAAATTCTTTTTCATGTCCAATATTTTGTCATCATCAAAAAGGAGGAGATTGTTGATCCTATGATTGATTTTGATAATTATAAAATATTGATGCATGATTATGTTACTAATTATCCTTGTAAAGATTGTTTTTATAGATTCATAGGTTTAGAAGATGTTTGAAATGGTTTGGAAGAAGTTTGGAGTGGTTTGGAAGTATTTGAAGAAGTTCAGCTCGAGCCGACTCATGGATCAAGAGCCGACTCTTTCAGAATGGTAGAATTGTAATTATTCAATCAAAATGACTCTAGAATGGTAAAACTGTAATTATTCGAGCTGACTAAAGCTTGAAGAGCCGGCTCGTCCATAACTTTTATTTGGGTTGTCTGAGACTTCAAGCTGACTCCTGGACCTCAAGTTGACTCGAGTGATGGGTTCTGGCACTCCAACGGCTAGCTGCAAAAATTATTTTTCTTCATTCCAACGATTTCAAATGATCATATTTCAATTCCCAAGGCATTCCAACAATTAAAACAACATGGGAACACTTCCAAAACTTATATATGATGGATCAAAGTAAAGAAAAATAAGAGAGATTGAAGAGGGGAAGAGAAATTGAAGAAAAAGGGTGTTGCCGATCCCGCCGCCGCGCCTGTTGCTTCGGAACCGCCGATCCGACTAGACCGTCTCGCCCCTGGGGCCTCCTGACTGGACCGAACCTGCAAGGCAAGGTCAGAAAATGCTGGCCAGGGATTCCGGCGAGGGAGCTCCGACGGTCAAGTTAGTAGACGGCGAGAGGGAACAGATTCTCTGGGACGGGCCCCCGAAGGAGTCCCAGACTCAGAGAACGTGCTAGCAAGAAAGGTGCTAGAGAGACCAGAAACCCGGCTGGGTTCCTTTGCCGAGCTCACGCCAAGCGACCCCCTCTTGGGACCTTGGATCTCGCTCTTGAAGCGGAGTTTCCAGCCTTTGTTTCTTGCTTGCTTCACTTACCTTGTCGTCTATTCTCTCCTTCCTTTTATCTCCTCTCGTCGCCCCCTCGTTTTCCACTCCTGGGAGGCTCCATTGTCGCTTTCATCTCCTCCCCTCCGCCCCTTTCTCTTTCCCCTTCTGGTTCAGAGGGCCGGGCAGCTTTTCGGCCTCATTTGCCGAGCCCAGCGGGGAAAGAGTAGGGGAGGGGGGTGCTGGTCAGATTGCCGACCAGACCTCGGGCCGAGCGTGAGCGCTCTCCTTCCCAGGCATTGATGCTGTCTGTTATTGGGTCCTATTTTGTCAGGGCCTCGTCTCTCGACTGCGGAACATGTCGGGCCAGCGTAAGTGATGTTTCGCGTGTAGCCACCGTCTGTACTGGGCACCTTTCTCGGGGTGCGGCGCGCACGGCTCGAGGGGCAACCTCGGAGCCCACGCCTCCATTCTTCGGGACCTTCTCTGTACGAGCTGGACGTCGGCCGAGGTGGACCCCTCCCGGGTGGACACCTGGCCGGAGCAGCAGAAGGATGTTTGGCTTCGGTCTAGGTGGTCCCGTCTCCGGGCGCCACCTGGCGAAGGAGCGAAGGGGCCCGGCTCAACTTCGGCCGAGGTGGGATCGTCTCAGGGTGCCACCTGGCGAGGGAGCAGGGGAGCCGCCGACCTTGGCCGAGGTGGACCCCTCCTGGGTGGACACCTGGCGGAGTGGCAGAAGGATGCTCGGCTTCGGCTGAGGAGGTTGCGTCTCCGGGTGCCACCTGGCGAAGGAGCGAAGGGGCCCAGCTCGACCTCGGCCGAGGTGGGACCGTCTCAGGGTGCCACCTAGAGAGGGAGCAGGGGAGCCGCCTAACTCGGCCGAGGTGGACCCCTCCTGGGTGGACACCTGGCGAAGGAGCGAAGGGGCCCGGCTCGACCTCGGTCGAGGCGGTCCCGTCTCCGGGCGCCACCTGGCGAAGGAGCGAAGGGGCCCGGCTCGACCTCGGTCGAGGCGGGACCGTCTCTGGGTGCCACTTGGCGAGGGAGCGGGGGAGCCGCCGAACTCGGTCGAGGTGGACCCCTCCTGGGTGGATACCTGGCGGAGTGGCAGAAGGGTGCTTGGCTTCGACCGAGCTCGACCTCGGCCAGGATGGGCTGCATCTGACTTAGCCGAAAAAAGACTCCACGTGGCTCGAATCATGCCCAACAAAATCTGAGATATGCCACATCATCGTTACGGCCGTAACAGTTGCCCCCCAACCCACTGTTCCATTAGGGCATCGTGGAACGGGACGTTGGGATTAAATGCGGCGATGACATGGGGGTGGCGAAGATCTTGCATCATAATTGCCACGATCCTCGTCGCCGTTCCTCGGTGCGCCCAAAGCCCTATAGGAGGTCGCCACACGTCGCCTATTCGACTGTAATTAATGCATCGCTTCAAAGCAGAAGCAGTTTCCCTGCTAACGAGGCGTCGGTGTCGGGCGTGCTTCCACGCGGCGATCATCCGATGGCCCGGAGTGGAATGACGGGTACGGCTGCTGTCGATTGAGTTTAAAAAGGAGGGGACTTTCCGGAATGAGGCCCTTTCCCTTGCTCCGTGGGCGGTTCACTGCAGGCTATCTCTCTCTGCCCCGCGTTGCACAGTGCATTTCGGTGAGTGCCCCCATTCTCTTCTTCGCTCTTCTCCTTTCTTCTAGTGTGCTTTTTCCTCACCCTCTTCTCTGCCATGGCGCGCCGCCACCATGTTTCTTCTAACCCAGACAAGGCTGGTCCGTCCCGGTCGAGGACTCCATCGTCTTCCTCCTCGAAGGAGGAAGTGATCCCGGAGGAGACCCGCAGGCGACTGCAGCCTAGGGGTATCACCATAGGCATCCCTAGGGGTGTCAGGTCTCCTCCCGTCATGTCCGCACTTTCCATTTCTTCTATTCCTCCTCTGACCCTTCTTTCTGCCGGTCCCTCCGGCCATACTTCCACAATGACCGAAGGTAACCTTCTTTGCTCCGGGAGGTCTATGGCATCCCGGGGTCAATCCGTCTCTTTATTTCGCGGCCCGGGGATCGTGTCACCATGAGTGGCCCCGGCTGCATAGCTTTCTACGATGACTTCCTTCTCGGGGGTCTTCGGTTCCCTCTGCTCCCCTTCTTCCTTTCCTTCCTCAGCCATTTCCGCCTAGTCCCGGCCCAGTTGGCTCCCAATGCCATCCGGGTCATCTTTTCTTTCATTGTCTTCTGTCACTTTCACGGGTTTGTTGCCTGTTTCTCCCTCTTCAGGGCCCTGTTTATCCTGAAGCGGTACTCCACTGATGATGGCTGGTGGTACATCTCGCCCCGGCCCAGGTGTCTCCGGTTCAACCTCCCTTCTTCCATCAAGGGTTGGAAGAACCGGTTCTTTTTTGCCTCAGTTGAGGATGTCGACTGGGCCTGGAGTGAGCTGGATCGGTCCCCGAACTGGAACTCCCAAGTCGAGCTGGCGGACCAAGAGGCCTACTCCCAGCTTCTGAGCGACGTGGTCCCAGCGCTCGAGGTTCTGCTCTCGGAGCAGAACTTGTTCGAGGCGGGGATCAGCCCCATCCGCGAGCTGGGTGAGGCTCAGCCCTTCTCTTACTCTACCTTCCCATTCTTTTTCTTTTAGCCGAGCTGACCGACTCTTTTTCTATTGCAGGTATGAAGTTTTCATTAGAGAACCTTCTGGAGGGCGCAACCCAGAGGGACACCGCCGAGGTGGATGAGCCTGCGGCGAAGAGGGCTTGCACTGAGGTGAGCCAGGATGTCGCGCCGGCGCCCGTGCCTAGTCCAGTAGTCGCTGCCTCCCCGCCCAGGCCACCTCGGGCCGGGGCCACTGACGCTCCAGCCGTCAGACCTGGCGGTGCTGCCGACGAGGGAGGTCCACCGGTAGCAGTTCCGCCCCGCGTCGGCCCCATCATTACCGCAGAGCCGACGGCGCCGCCCGCGACTTCAGCCGCTCCGGCGATGGTGGTTCCTCTTGGGGGTCAGTCACCGTCGCAGCCGACCTGATGGCTCCACCGCTGGTGATCACCAACCGATGTTCTGTGATCCGCGACAAGGGGCTCACAGAGAAAGTGATGGAGTACGCCTCCACCTCCCGGGACCGTCGATCTCGAGGCGGCCGGGACTATGCCGACGCTTTGCTCGGGATCCTCCTGCAGCTTTTCACGATGAGTCCAAACTTAGAGCCCTCTCTTCTTTGCTACTTCAGTTGGCATTTCTACTAACCTGTTCTTCTTGCTATGAAGATTGGGACCGACGTACTCCTGCTGAGGAACTTCCTCGCAGGGTACGCGAAGAAGGATGCCGAGAGGGAGGAGAAGCTCGGTAAGCTCGCGACCGACATGAAAGACCTCATGGAGAAGGGGGTCGAGCTACGAGGGAGCAACCAGGCCCTTCAGGCGGACCTGGCACGTGCCGAGGAGCGCGTCAAGGACCTGGAGTCCTCTCTGTCCGAGGAGAGGATCTCCCACTAGCGGCGCGCGGAGGAGGATGCGGCTGAGAGGGCTCGTCTCCAAGCGCATTCTCAGTGGTTGGAGGATCAGCTGGAGGAGGCCCGGCGGGAGGCGAGCGCGGCCAAGGAGCGGAGCGCCTACGTCAATGGGCTCCTGGAGGCCGCGAAGCGGGAGGTGCAGGAAGCCATCCCGAGGTTCCGGGCCTCCGATGAGTACGTTTCGGAAGTCCGGGAGGCTGCCGTGGACTCCTTCCTGAAGGGGTTCCAAGTGTGCCGGGAGAAGGTGAGGTCCTTCTACCCCAAGCTCGACCTCATTGGGGTGGCGCTCGAGGGCAGACGACAAGGACCCGCCAGCGGGGCTTCTGGTGCGGCGGGCGACACAGCTGCGGCTCCAGCAGGTGACACGGCCGTAGCTCCGGAGCGGTCCTCCGAGCCAGCTGCCATCGACGGCGAGGACAGGGAGTGCGCGACCCAAACTGAGGACCCTGCCACCGTGCTGAACTGAGCTGCAGATGTATCCCTTTCTTTTCCCTTTGTTTTTTGGGGACTCCCGGCCTGTCGGGACTCCCTAGTTGTACTCCTTGCTTTTGAATTAATGAAGATATAATTTTGCCGAGTCTCGACCTCGCCTTCCTCTTTCACCTTTTCTTCTCTCCTTTTTTTTTTTGAGGTGTTGGTATGGAGTGCCGAGAAGAGGGTGGACCTGCTCTGGGCTGAGTCCGCGGGTGGACCTGGTCCCATCCAGCATTCAGATCAAAGTTCGGAGCATTTCGGACTGGGTGGCAGTAGAGTAGGCCTTGTGCGGGCCCTTCTTTGGGCTTGCCTTCGTGATCGCATGGGCGAACTGGGTTCTGCCCCGCCTTCCAGATCGAAGTCCGGGACTTCCGGACTGAATCCCGGGATCGCAGGCTTTGTTCAAGCCTTGTGCGGGTTGCCGAGCTGTTCTCCGTGATCGCGTGGGCGAGCTGGGCTCTGCCCCGCCTTCCAAACCGAAGTCCGGGACTTCCGGACTGAATCCCGGGGCCGCAGGCTTTGTTCAAGCCTTGCATGGCTTGCCGAGCTGTTCTCCATGATCGCGTAGGCGAGCTGGGCTCTGCCCCGCCTTCCAGACCGAAGTCCGGGACTTCCGGACTGAACCCCAGGGCCGTAGGCTTTGTTCAAGCCTTGTGCGGCTTGCTGAGCTGTTCTCCGTGATCGCGTGGGCGAGCTGGGTTCTGCCCCACCTTCCAGATCGAAGTCCGGGACTTCCGGACTGAACCCCGGGGCCGCAGGCTTTGTTCAAGTCTTGCGCGGCTTGCCGAGCTGTTCTCCGTGATCGCGTGGGCGAGCTGGGCTCTGCCCCGCCTTCCAGACCAAAGTCTGGGACTTTTCGCTTTCTCTGGCCTTCGGCCACAGTCGTGTCTGCCGAACTCAGAGCCATGCACCAGTTTTCCTACGAGGTGAGAAAGAGCGTTTGAAGCAAAAAAACTTTATTGCAGGGTTTGGGGGAACCTTACATTATTGATAATACATCCTCAGGTTCGAGGCGTTCCACGTTCGAGGGAACCTGGACTCTCCCAATTCTTCCAAGAAGTAGGCCCCGTGAGGGAGGGCTTCCGCTACCTTGTACGGGCCTTCCCAGTTCGGGGAGAGCTTCCCGCACTCTCGTGGCTGAGAAGCTTCAGCACGCCGGAGCACCAGATCTCCGGGACAAAAGGACTTCGGCCGTACCCGGGAGTTGTAATACCTGGCCACTCGCTGCCTGTATGCCACCATCCGGACTCGGGCCTTGTCCCTCATCTCTTCAAGAAGGTCCAGGTTGAGCATCATTCTGGCGGGGTTCTCCGCCTCGTCGTATTGTTCCACACGCAGTGTGGGTAGACTGAGCTCAATCGTGATAACCGCCTCGGCTCCGAAGACGAGGTTGAATGGGGTCTCATCGATCACCGTCCTCGGGGTGGTGTGGTACGCCCAGAGGATACTGGGGAGCTCCTCCGTCCACCTGCCCTTAGCCTGGTCCAGCCTCGTTCGGAGGCCCTGCAAAATAGTTCTGTTCATGACCTCGGCTTCTCCATTGGTCTGAGGGTGAGCCACGGAGGTGAAGCGATGGTGGATGCTGAGGTCGCTGCAGAACTCTTCAAACTCCCAGCAGTCGAACTGACGCCCGTTATCAATGATCACGGTGTGGGGGAGGCCGAAATGGTAGATGATCGACTTCTAGAAGAACTTGGCGACATTTGCTTCGGTGATCCGCGCCAAGGGTTTGGCCTCGACCCACTTCGTGAAGTAGTCGATGACCACAATCAGGAATTTCCATTGTCCAGACGCCGGTGGAAATGGTCCTAGAAGGTCCATTCCCCATTGGGCGAATGGCCACGGAGTTGAGAGCTGGGAGATTGGGGTGGAGGGCTGCCGTTGCACCATGGCATGCCGCTGGCACCGATCACACCTCTTCACGAAGTCGGCGGCGTCCTCCTTCATCATCTCCCAAAAATAGCCTTGACGGAGGGCCTTGTAGGCTAACGTTCTGCCCCCCACGTGGTTCCTACAGATGCCCTCATGAATCTCTTGGAGTACGAGCATGGCCTCCATGGGTCCCAGGCACTTAAGGAGGGGGTAGGAGTAGGACCTTCGATATAGTTTCCCATCCATCAGGACGAACTGCGCGGCCTTCTTTTTGATAAGGCGGGCCGCTGCACGGTCCTCTGGCAGGGTACCGCTGGTTATGTACTCGGCGTACTTGTCCATCCAGCTGGACTCTCGACTGACCTGATGGACCTCCATTGGGATCTCGTAGCTTGGGGCCTTGAGGCGCTCCACATAAGCGCGGCCCAACATCGAGTCCGGCAGGGTCGCCAGCCGGAAAAGAGTGTTCGAACGGGCATTTTCCCCGCAGGGGATGTGAAAGATGTTGAAGCGCCGAAATCCGACTGTGCCCATCTTAACAAGCTCCAAATACTTCGCCATTTGAGGGCCGTGCGCGGCATATTCCCCGGAGACCTGTCCCGCCACTACCTGGGAGTCAGTGAAGGCTTTAAGGTTAGCCACGCCCAGCTCGCGGGAGACCCTCAGCCCAACGAGGAGCGCCTCGTACTCCGCCTGATTGTTGGTTGTGACGAACTGGAAGTGGAGCACGCATTCAGCGACGATCCCACCATCGTTGGAGAGAATGAGTCCGGCTCCGCTCCCGCCGGAGTTCGAGGCTCCATCTACATGAAGGATCCACGCATCTTTCCCGGGCTCCTCGGGGCCCGGCTTCAGCTGCTGTTGCGAGGAGTCCTCGTCGGACTCCTTACCTAGGCCCGCGCACTCGACCAAAAAGTCGGCCAGCACTTGCGACTTCATGGCCGACCTCGGCCTGTAAGTGATGTCGAACTCGCTGAGCTTGAGCGCCCACTTCGCCAATTGCCCCGATGTGTCAGGTCGGCTGAGCACCGATTTCAGTGGCTGATCCATTAGGACGGCAATGGGATGCGCTTGGAAATAGGGCCTAAGATGCTGGGCAGACACTATTAACGCAAAAACAAGCTTTTCGGGCTGGGAATACCTGAGCTCCGCATTGCGGAGAAGTTTGCTGGTATAGTACACCGGCCACTGGACTCCCTGGTCGTCGGTCCAAACTAGGACCGAACTGACGGCCTCCGGGGTGACTGCCAGGTAGAGGATGAGCTCCTCTCCCTCCTCGGGCCTAGAAAGCAGTGGGGGCGATGCGAGCGTCTTCTTCAGCTCTTCAAAGGCCTCCTGGCACTCCTCGATCCAGGCGAAGTCGTTCATCTTCCTCAACACTTTAAAGAAGGATCGGTAGCGGTCGGCCGACCTGGAGATGAACTGGCTCAGGGCGGCTATCTGGCCGGTGAGCTGCTACACTTGCTTCTTGGAGGCGGGCTGCTCCATGTCTAGGATGGCCTGGACCTTCTCCGGGTTGGCTTCAATCCCTCTCTGGGTTACCATGAACCCCAGGAACTTCCCGGTGGAGATGCCGAAAGCGCACTTCGCCGGGTTCAGCTTCATCTGATGAAGTCGGAGGTTGCCGAAAGTCTCCGCCAGGTCGGCCATATGATCCGAGTAGGGCTTGCTCATCACCAGCATATCATCCATGTACAACTGCATGTTGCGGCCGATCTGATCTTTAAAGACTTTGTTGACCGAACGCTGGTACGTGGCCCCAGCATTATTGAGGCCAAACGGCATCATCCTGTAACAGAAATTTCTGCGGTCGGTGATGAAGGCAATGTGCTCTTCGTCCTCCAGGTTCATTCGGATATGGTTGTAGCCGGAGAAGGCGTCCATGAAGGATAGGAGGCGATGCCCCGAGGTGGTGTCGACCAACTGGTCAATCTTTGGAAGAGGGAAGCTGTCCTTTAGGCAAGCTCGGTTGAGGTCGGTGTAGTCTACACAGATCCTCCACTTATCACTGCTATTCCTCACCATGACCACATTCGCCAGCCAGCTGGGATACTGAACTTCCCGCATGAAGCCGGCGGCGAGGAGTTTCTCCACCTCTTCGTTGATGGCCCTCTGCCTCTCCGCAGCGAAGCTCCTCTTCTTCTGGCGGACCGGGTGGCAGCTCGGATCCACGTTGAGCCTGTGCATAATGACCTCGGCGGGAATGCCCGGCATGTCGGCCGCTGACCAGGCAAACACGTTTGCGTTCATGCGGAGGAACTCCAGCCGGCGATTTCGTTCCTCTTCTAGGAGCTGTGCTCCCACCTGCACCGTCTTCTGTGGGTCCGAACCGAGGGGATAAGTCAACAGGCGCTCTATGGGTCCTCCCCTGGGTTTCTTCTCCCTTAGGTCAAGGTCGTTGATGTCGGGGGCGAGCTCAGCACCCCGGGCGCCCGGGACCGTTTGGAGGCAATGCGGGACCGGCTGGGTCGTCCCCCTCATCACCCCGAGTCCGGAAGCCATGGGGAATTGCACTAACAACCGCTTCGTGGAGATCATGGCGTCCAGTTGGTTGAGCTCGGGAGGCCCGAGGATCGCATTATAAGGCGAAGGAAGCTTGACGATGGTAAACATCATCAAGACGGTCGTCTACCGAAGTGGGGATCCAGCGGTGACCGGGAGAGTAATCTCCCCTTGAACCCCACCGAGTCCCCAATAAAGCCTACCAGGGGGGTGTGCACCGGCCTCAGCTAATCATGGGACAAATTCATTTGGGAGAAAGCATCGTAAAAAAGCACGTCAGCCGAGCTCCCACTATCTACCATAATTCGGTGTACAGGATGCTTCGCGATGGTCATCTCGACCACCACGGCATCATTGTTTACATTCTCATTTTCATTCCCCTTCTCGGAAGGGGGTACATTCTCTAGGTCCCCGACCTCCCGGGCTCTCTTCGCCGCCCGCCCGATCCCATGTGAGATCATGCCCACTGGCTTCTCCGTTGGGCGGTTGTCGATTGCAGGTACCGGGGGTAAGGCCACGAGCGGCTGTCCCTCCGCCGGAACCTCATTCCTGACGAACTTCCTGAGGTAGCCTCTATTGATCAGCTCCTCGATCTCCCGCTTCAGGTTGCGGGAACTGGCAGTACTTTGACTTGTCCCGGGTACCTCTTGGGTTCTGAGGAGGAGGTCGGCGGAGGTAGTGCTCGCCCTCAATTTCCATGAGGATCTTTGTTTGGGGAGCGAAAAGGGGGGTGAACCTTCGCTCCGGAGTGGCCTCGCCCTTTGACCTCGGATTCGGGCGAGGGTCGGCAGATGGCCCGGGCCTCCGAGCTCCTGGAATGTCCCTCGGGGCCGGCTTCTTCAAAGTCTTCCCGTCAAGCTCTCGTCGGGTGCGGTCGGCCTCCTCCGCTCAGATGTACATGTGGGCGCGGAGGAGGAGCTCGGAGTACGTCCTGGGGTGTTTTTAGTCCAGGGAGTAGGTCAGAAGGGACGTCTTAAGCCCGCGCTTCAAAGCCAGATTGGCGACGGGCTCGTCTAGACTGTAGATCTCCAGGGCTGCTGTCTTGAACCGGGTGATGTAGTCCCGGAGCAGCTCCTGGTCCTGCTGGCGGATAGAGAAGAGGCTGTCCACCTCTCTCGGCATCTTTCGACAAGCGTCGAAGTGTGCCACAAACTTTCCTTCCAACTGATGGAAGGAGCAAATAGATCCGGGCTCGAGGCGGGTGAACCAGACCCGAGCGGCCTTCCGGAGGGTAGCGGGGAAGGCGATGCACAAAAGGGCGTCAGTGGCCCCCTGGACCCTCATGAGAGCCTTGTAGCTCTCCAGATGGTCCAGAGGGTTGGTGGTCCCATCGTAGGGATCCACCTACGGCATACGGAACCGGCTCGGAATCGGCTCCGCCTGGATTTCTTCAGAAAAAGGGGGACGGGAGTCGTAGCCCGCTGGGTCTGCCGATGAGTTCTGCAGGTCGGCAAATCTGCGGGCGAACTCTGCCAACTTGCGCTCGTGTTCCTCCAGGAGTCTCTTGACCTGGCGTCTGATGGCCTTGTCGGTAGAATCTTCCACCGAGGCCGCTGGTGAAGGGGGCGCCGATCGGTCTCGGCGCAGGGTCACGCCTCGGCGTCGCTTGCTGTGATGCGCCGTCTCGGCTTCATCGGTCGAGGATCAACTCTCGTGATCCGCCGAACCGGAGTAGTTTCTTTTCACGGGAGTTTGATGGCTCCCGCGGGGGTTGGAGACTACCCGCGGTTGGGATGGCCTGCCTTGAATGGAGCGCAGCCTCCCACGCGACCCCGCGGCCCGAGCTGCGGGGATCCCTGGCTGAGTCTACGTGGCCAGGGAGCGCTGCTGGGGTTGTAGCTGCCGTACCGCTGTGGTCAAGGTCTGCAGCTGCTGGATGACGGCCACGAGAGGTCCGTCCACCGAGGTCGGCTATGGTGGAAGAGGAGGGGGAGCTGGGGGCTCCCTCTCCGGGCTGTGGGCCCCCTGAGGGGAGGGGACCTCCCCTACACGGCTGGTGGATGCCTCGCATCCACGAGTGACCACCATTGTCAGAGAGCGCTTTGCTTGCAGAAAGCTTGCTCCCACTAGGGGTGTTGTCCTGCCCCCCTACCCAGCACGCCAATCTGTTGCCGATCCCGTCGCCGCGCCTGCTGCTTCGGAACCGCCGATCCGACTAGACCGTCTCACCCCTGGGGCCTCCTGGCTAGACCGAACCTGCAAGGCAAGGTCAAAAACCCTAGCCGGGGATTCCGGCGAGGGAGCTCCGACGGTCAAGTTAGTAGACGGCGAGAGGGAACAGATTCTCTGGGACGGGCCCCCGAAGGAGTCCCAGACTCAGAGAACGTGCTAGCAAGAAAGGTGCCAGAGAGACCAGAAACCTGGCTGTGTTCCTTTGCCGAGCTCACACCAAGCGACCCCCTCTTGGGACCTTGGATCTTGCTCTTGAAGTGGAGTTTTTAGCCTTTGTTTCTTGCTTGCTTCACTTACCTTGTCGTCTATTCTCTCCTTCCTTTTATCTCCTCTCGTCGCCCCCTCATTTTCCTCTCCTGGGAGGCTCCCTTGTCGCTTTCATCTCCTCCCCTCCGCCCCTTTCTCTTTTCCCTTCTGGTTCAGAGGGCCGAGCGGCTTTCCGGCCTCGTTTGCCGAGCCCAGCGGGGAAAGAGTAGGGGAGGGGGGTGCTGGTCAGACTGCTGACCAGATCTCGGGCCGAGCATGAGCGCTCTCCTTCCCAGGCACCGATGTTGTCTGTTATTGGGTCCTGTTTTGTCAGGGCCTCGTCTCTCAACTGTGGAACATGTCGGGCCGGTGTAAGTGATGTTTCGCATGTAGCCGCCGTCCGTACTGGGTGCCTTTCTCGGGGTGTGGCGCGCACGGCTCGAGGGGCAACCTCGGAGCCCGCGCCTCCATTCTTCGGGACCTTCTCTGTACGAGCTAGCCTACGTCGGCCGAGGTGGACCCCTCCTGGGTGGACACCTGGCGGGAGCAGCAGAAGGATGTTTGGCTTCGGCTGAGGTGGTCTCGTCTCCGGGCCCCACCTGGCGAAGGAGCTAAGGGGCCCGACTCAACTTCGGCCGAGGTGGGACCATCTCAGGGTGCCACCTGGCGAGGGAGAAGGGGAGCCACCGACCTTGGCCGAGGTGGACCCCTCCTGGGTGGACACCTGGCGGAGCGGCAGAAGGATGCTCGGCTTTAGCCGCGGTGGTCGCGTCTCCGGGTGCCACCTGGCGAAGGAGCGAAGGGGCCCGGCTCGACCTCGACCGAGGTGGGACCGTCTCAGGGTGCCACCTGGCGAGGGAGCAGGGGAGCCGCCGAACTCGGCCGAGGTGGACCCCTCCTGGGTGGACACCTGGCGGAGTGGCAGAAGGGCGCTCGGCTTCGGCCGAGGTGGTCCCGTCTCCGGGTGCCACCTGGCGAAGGAGCGAAGGGGCCCGGCTCGACCTCGGTCGAGGCGAGACCGTCTCTGGGTGCCACCTGGCGAGGGGGCGGGGGAGCCGCCGAACTTTGCCGAGGTGGACCCCTCCTGGGTGGACACCTGGCGGAGTGGCAGAAGGGTGCTTGGCTTCGGCCGAGCTCGACCTCGGCCGAGATGGGCTGCATCTGACTCAGCCGAAAAAGGACTCCACGTGGCTCGAATCATGCCCAACGAAATCTGGGACACGCCACGTCATCGTTACGGCCGTAACAAAGGATTTTTCAAGTTTATATTTCAGATTTTGGAGAGTGCTTCAATGTTCAAATTCAAGAGAGGGTTCTTCACTTCCTATCACAACTATTGAAGCTTTATTTGAAGAATGAGGAGAGCTTAGAAGAGCTACATTTAACGAGCTAAAGCGGCAACCATCTACTCGAGTGATGGGTTCTGGCACTCCAACGGCTAGGTGCAAAAATTATTTTTCTTCATTCCAACGATTTCAAATGGTCATATTTCGATTCCCAAGGCATTCCAACAGTTAAAACAACATGGGAACACTTCCAAAACTTATATATGATGGATCAAAGTAAAGAAAATAAGAGAGATTGAAGAGGGGAAGAGAAATTGAAGAAAAAGGGTTTTTCAAGTTTATATTTCAGATTTTGGAGAGAGCTTCAATGTTCAAATTCAAGAGAGGGTTCTTCACTTCCTATCACAACTCTTGAAGCTTTATTTGAAGAATGAAGAGAGCTTAGAAGAGCTACATTTAACGAGCTAAAGCGGCAACCATCTACTCTTTGGGAGTTTGTATTTTATGTTGCATTGTTTACTTGTTTTACTTTAGTTTGGGTTTTTGGTTAGCCCATTGCAAAACCAAGTTGGGTTCTTGGTGATCCCAAAATTAAACCAAGAGTGGGATTTTGGTGAGCCCGTGTAAAACCAAGTTTGGGTTCTTGATGATCCTGGTGTAAAACCAAAAGTGGGTTTCTTTGGTGAGCCCAGTATAAAAACCAAAGGGAGGTAGGTTTGGATTGTGAGCATGGTAAAACAATCCGACTGTATTCTAGGAAGAATATAGTGAAAATTCCAAGTGGTATCTTGGGAAGTGGACGTAGGAGCCGGTTGCTCCGAACCACTCTAAATCTCTTGGTGTTTGTGCTTGTGCTGTTATTGCTTTATTGTTTTTACTTATTTACTTCCGCATTGCATATTTCACCACAATACCAAAAGGATTTTAAATTGCACATACTTGCTAAAGTTTTTATTATACCAATTCACCCCCCTCTTGGGAAGCCACATGGACAACAACTTTGCCACTCACTAACTTGACTGTCAGAACCCCTGGCCCGGGTCTCTAACCTTGTTTTGCAGGTCCAGGATCATTAGGATTCCAAAGTAAAGGGGACCGAGATCCGGCACCATCTCACAGCTACAAACCACGATGATAAGGTCGGTAACAGATTGGTGTACCTGGTAGGGGGACAAGATGAAAGCTCCTGTATGGACAAGCTCCCCATAAGCTTAGGAACAACTCAACCCCAAACATGGTAGTGACTCGTGGATGTAAAGCTTCCACCAGCTGGGTGGGAGAGGTTTCCTTTCCTTTGGGCCCCCACAGCCTAGAAAGGGAACTTCTCGCTCCTACAGCTCCTCCTTTTCAACTGCCCTCGGTAGATGGTCAGTGCGTTGCACTTGTCTAGCAGTTGCAGACACTGACCACGATCGTGAAAGGGATATGCCCTACAAGCCAATCCATGTTGTATCTCCCAAACCATTGTAATTGACAATATTCTAATAAAGGCATTATTTTTCATCATACGCTGTGTTTATTATTATATGATGAACCCCATAGATTAGGGCTATGATTTTAGGATTATGATGAGATTATACCAGTGAGACCTAAAGTCTTAAAACCTTAATCTAAAATATTCCTAGTCAAAGGAACCTTGAGTAGGGGATCAGGGTTTTTTTCCGGTAAGACTAGCACATCCTATGTATACTGAATAGGGTGACTGCTCTCACAGTCACTTGTGTATGACACTAATACTAGGATGTGGGTACTCATTAGAGAATGAGTTCACTGATATGATCCAACTTGAGAACATCTAATGGAGTCTTAGCTACATGTCAATAGAAGGTTCTCATAGTGGGAGTGGTACAAGTAATCCTTTGACCTGAGACTGCCATAAGTACCTTATGTACATGAACCCATGCTTTGGTTCAATTCTAATCATGACACTGAGTCATGCACAGGATTGATACTGGGAATGGTGAATTGGATATGAAGGTAATGGGTAGGTCAACAAGGAATCGATCACTCTTAGTTAGAGGAGATTGCATCTAGCTAGTTATCAATCGGATGATAATTCAGGGAATCTTTGATCAAAGTAAAGATATTAGAGATGATTTCTAATATCAAGATAATTGAATCATCAATATAAGATTGAGCTAGAAACAAATATAATATTGGAGTTGACATATATCCATATCCATAATTATATTCTGGGTGTAGGCTGATCGAAGGATTTAATTGTATGTTAACTTTCTACTGAAGGGTATTTTTGGTATTTCACCAGAATTTCCATATCTTCCAGGTAGACATGATACTTTGCTAGACGTCAATCTTGTCTTGTGGGTTGATTAAATTGAATGATCACTTATTAGGAAGAGTCCTAATTGATCATAATCGGGTAAGCCCGGTTTGACCTAAATCGATTAAAAAGAGTTTTAATCAAATTAGGTCAACTTGTATTCAAACCCACTGCTGGCTAGATGTGGAATCCAATGGGTCACACACTTAAGAGAATTGATCAAGGGTTTAATTTTGTAATTAAATTATTTTGCATGATGACACTCTAGCAGGTGTTGCAAATCCTAGCTTCTATTCGAATTAGATTCGAAGTAGGGTTCCGGATTGGTTCAATTTGAGTTCTAATTGGATCTAATTAGACCTTAATTGAGGTTATAGGAATTATGGCTAACCCTATTGGCTAACCATGTATCTAGGCTAGCCCCCACCCGCCCCTTAGCATTTTCATGCCAAAATGCCAAGAGTCCATGCACTAATGGACTCTTGGCGCGCCATTTGGAAGAGTCCATGGTGCATGGACTCTTGGTGCGCCATTTGGAAGAGTCCATGGCGCATGGACTCTTGGTGCGCTCCATAAAAAACTCCGGTGTTTTTATATGGGCGACTTCTCTTATCTCCTTTAGTGCCTCAAATGTCCCCCTTGGATTGGAATCCAAGGGTTGATGTTTTTTTGAGAAAGGCAGGAAGCATTCGTTGCTTCCCGGTTGCGTGAAATAACATCTCCTCGGAGATTTAAAGTCGCGACTCCTTTCTTTTAAAAACATCATGACTTTTCATTTAAGAAAAGTCATGGAATTTATCCGGAAGGCCATGAGAAGGAATGATGGGGCGTGAGAAAATAAGAAAGGGCGTGAGAAATTTTTTATGAAGAGTTATGTGGGCGACTCTCTGAAATCTATTTAAGGGGTCAGGAAAAATCAGAACCGGGTAATCTGAAATTTTTTTTTCTTCTTCCTCTCCAAAAGACTCTTTCTCTCTTTTCTTATTCTTGCACTGTTTCCTTTACAGAGTACACCTCTGTCGAAACTCTGCAACTGAACAAGAACAAGAGTGAAAGTCTCTGACGGTAAAGGAAAGAAGGAGTTCTGATTTTTATTCTTTCTTTCTTACATTAAGACATTCTTGTCTTAGTTTCTCCTCCAATTTAAGACAAGCTTAAATCCCCTTAGGACAAGGTCTTATTTTCAAGACAAGAGTGTCTTAGAGGGTCAAGGTCTTAGTGGAAGGAGGAGAAGAGATAAAAGAAAGGAAGGCAACCTCTTGTGTGGAAGAATTCCAGCCATAATCCGAAGAATTGAGTTCTAGGAAGAAGAACTCAATTGGAAGAACCATTGGACAAGAAGATAGTATTCTTGATCATTGCTCTGTGTGGATCACCATCGGAGGGTGGACACCTGGACGCCTGGTGAACTCAAATAGTCCGTTCATCTTCAAGATTAAATCTTCATCAATTTGGAATTAGCGGTTACAGGTTAGTACTCTAATTCTAATTTGCATAAGAATGTTAGTCTTCATACATTTTAGTCTTATTAAGGAGTTCCTGTTTTAGGGTTTTGGTACATATTAATTTCAATTTTTGAAATTACCCTTCTGCTGCGTTGCACCGGAACCCTACAGTGGTATCAGAGCCACCTTAATTAGGACTATAATTTATGATAGTTTGTATGTCACATCTTAGGGTTTTAAATCCTAATATGTTACTACACTTAGCATATCTTTGTTTGTATATATGTTTTGATGTATGCTACTAGTTAGGGTCTTTCACTCAAACCCTAATTATTATAGAGATATGTATAGTTTTGAAGTCATCATACTGAAATAAGGTTGCCCTGGCATAATGGTGGATCCATTATATGGTAAATGGTTATCCTAGTATGATGACACACTTAGCACATATTTGTTTATTTATAAGAGTGATATGTTGATTGTGATACATTCTATAAGGATGTGCTGGCAATTTATAAATCCCTCCTCTTAAAAAATATATTAAGTATTAGTATATTTAACTAATAAGCATCACTAGTCATGATGTACAATTGATCATTCGGTGTCTAGAGAGGTGGTTCTGGGAAGGTAAAGAGAATTGTGGTTTTTAATTGGTTCCGTTGACTGACCTGGCTAATTTTATTGGTGTCTAGGAAAGCAATGGGGGGACTCCCACATCTCTTCCACTTGTCTGGCCGATTTGATTAAATTTAAATCTTGACTAAAATGCTTAAGTGTTAAAAATACTATATATTGGCCTTCCTTCATGCTGGATCATTATTGTGTTATGAACCACATTAGGTTTGTTGTGTTATCTGCAAGACCTAATATGGTGATTGACATAATACTAGTCTAGTGCATAGATATGCTTACAGTATATTCAGTATAATGCTTTGTTGTGTTATCTGCAAGGGCATTATATTTGAGTATTGACTGTATAGAAATGAAAGGGTTTTGACTTGGCCCCCACAAAGAGAAATCACACTAGGTCGGTGAACCACGAGAGTAGATCCCCGGCGGATGACAATGATGCTGCCAGGCACAGCAAGCGCCGCCGGGGCAAGGCCCCTCGTCGTGACTCATTGGCCCCTTCTTCTCCAACGGCCTCGGTGGAAGGTTCCATTGATGAGGCCATCAAGCATCTAGCTGAAAGGTGCCTGGAAGAGCAAGAGTGCAAACTGGTGGAGCTCTCACGCCAGTTTGCCAACATGCAGGGCTCCCCCAGCGAGCCAGTGGACTATAACGTCCGACCACCCTTCTCCCGGGAAATCCAAGAGGAACCGATTCCGAGTCGGTTCTGCATGCCTCAGGTGGATCCCTACGATGGGACCACCGACCTCCTGGACCACTTGGAGAGCTATAAATCTCTCATGAGACTCCAGGGGGTGATGGATGCCCTCTTATGCATCGCCTTCCCGGCCACCCTCTGGAAGGCCGCTCGAGTCTGGTTCACCCACCTTGAGCCCGAGAGCATCGACTCCTTCCAACAGCTGGAAAGGAGAATTGTGGTGCACTTCAACACCTATTGAAAGGTGCCAAGAGAGGTGGATAGCCTCTTCTCCATTCGATAGTAGGACCATGAGCTTTTGCGGGACTATGTCGCCCGCTTCAAGATCGCTGCCATGGAGATCTTTAGCCTGGACGACCCCGTCGCCATGCTGGTGTTAAGTGAGGGCTCAAGACCTCCCGTCTGATATATTCCTTGGACAAGAAGCCATCCAAGACGTACTCTGAACTCCTCCTCCGCGTCCACAAGTACATCCGCGCTGAGGAGGTTGATCATACCAGGAGAGAACTGGATAGGAAGCCTTCGAAGAAGCCTACTCCAAGGGATGTGCTTGGAACCCAGAGGCTTGGGGCACCCACAGACTTCAGGTCAGGACCAAAGCCAAAGAATGGTCCAGCTCCAGAGCAGACCTTCACTCCCCTCATAGCTCCAAGAACAAAGATCCTCATGGAGATTGAGGGCGAGCGTTACTTTCGCTGACCTCCCCTCAGAGGTCGAAAAGCAATCACGATAAAACAAAATACTGTTAATTCCATCATGACCACGAACACGACATGGAGGAGTGCCCTAATCTGAAGTGGGAGATCGAGGACCTGATCAGGAGGGGCTATCTCAAGAAGTTCATGGGAAGAGAGGCCCCGGCGGAGGACCAACCACTTGCGGCTAATGGGGACGGGATAGGGGTAGGATCTTCGATGACTTCTCAGTGAGCTGAGAAGTCACCGAAGATCCTATCCTGATCTCGTTCCCCATCAACGGCCCTTCCCCCCATTCTTGTAGTCGACAACCATCCTGTTGCCCAGAAATGAAGCCCAAGAGGGGGGGTGAATTGGGTCTTTTAGAAAATTTAATTCAATAATGAGAGGGACTAGTGGTGCTAGTGAAAAATGATAAATTCAATGCAAGAGATTTAAAGCAATAGCAATAATCAAAGAGCAAGAGAGGAAGAGAGCAATCACACACAAACACAAGGTTTATAGTGGTTCGGTGCAAACCTAGCACCTACATCCACTCCCCAAGCCACCCTTGGGAATTTCATTATAATCCAAACAAGATTACAGCTGACTTATTTTTCACAAGGCTCACAAGTCAAAACCTAAGTTGGTTTTATCACTTAGGCTTATCAACAAACCTTAACACTTGTTTTATATTCGGGCTCACAAGTTAACCCTAGTTGGTTTTATCCCTTTGGCTTACCAACAAACCATAATAACCTTCTTTCAAGACACCCTTGAAAGCAAGGTCAAATCACAATGTAAAAACAGATATACAATTTTAAAACTAAAACAAACTCTCTTCAAGAGTAGAATGGAATCTTTGAAGCTCAAGTTGATGCTTTGTCTTGACTCTTTCTTGGAATATCCTTCAAAGTGCCTCTTTTGGAATGAAGTAAGGATGAGCTTGTAGGCTTTTCAAGGAATTAAACTATAAAAGGCTTTTGATGTGAAGTATTTGAGAGAATATAGGCTTTTTGGCTTTTGAGTAGACTTGAATACACTTCAATGCACTTCTTTCTCTTTAGAATGAGGTTGGTGGAGGTTAAATACACCAAGAACCTTCCAAAAAATGGTTTGTGACTGTTGGAACCTCAGAAATAGCCGTTTGAAGCTTGAAAAGCAAGTTTTGTAAGTCAGAAAAATAGATCTGTTAGAGCTGTCAGGCTGCAAGTGTCGATACTTGGCTGTCAGGTATCGACACTTGATCTCTAGGTGTCGACACTTGAACTTTCAAGTATCGACACTTGATGCATAGGTGTCAACACTTGACACAAAAATCCTCAAATGACAAAGTTCTTTATTTTCAAAATTTCCAGGTCTTGAGTCGACACTTGGAAACCTAAGTGTCGACACTTGGTGTCGATACTTGGTTCTGGGTGTCGACACTTGGCGTGCCAAGGATTTTTGTGTGTGCCAAATGCTGAAGTGTCGACACTTGACTTTCCAGGTGTCGACACTTGAGACTGAAAAACTTAGATTCAAGTGTAAATAACCTCAAAAACATAAATATAAATCTTGAAACTTAAATGAATCATAAACACATAATATTTAATCATGTAGATGCCCTTTTTCCATGAAGAGGATGTCCAGATTTGTGAGAAATGCTCCGTGCCATGACGTGCCATGAAACATAAGTTTTTGAGATTTTGAGGTGCTTTCTTCCTGAGAACTCATAACTTGAAATACACATTAGTATACAATATGTACTCAATGTTTTGTTATTCATCAAAATCACTGGGTGGAGCCAACAATCTCCCCTTTTTGATGATGACAAAACCTTGAGTAAAATAGCATTACATTTCAAGCTTTAACTATTATAATTCATGAATATGAATTTAAGTCCATATGAGAGGCAAAAACTTTATAGTTAGGAAGAATCAATCTTCCCTTAATTAGATATTTCTCATTAAAGTAAATTTCAAAGATTCTCACAAGGTGAAACCACAAAAATTTATGCATCTATACAATCAATACTATTTCTCCCCCTTTTGTCAATCATTAGAAAGGGGAATAACCTCCCCCTCACAATGAGCATGGAGACAAAAAGATGGTAGAGAATCAAATAAGATAGGTATCAGAGCCAAAAAGATCAAAGAGAATCAGAGCTGAAGAAGCTAAATTTAACCACTCAAACACAAATAATAAGCACTAAACAGAAATATATAATAGATAAGAGAAGTTTTCAATACAAAAATTTGCTGAGTCATCAACAATAACTGAAACATACAGATTGCTTCAGAGTCATACAAATATCAGAAACATACAATAGACATCTGTGATACAAATATGAATTATAAAAGACATACAACAGACATCTGTAAGGCTAATCCTCATCGGATGGAATCTCAAGACTAAATGGGGCACTGATCCTAGATCTAGTGGCTAAGGCCCTAGGAGGTACTAAAGCTCGACGACTCCTAGTGCGGCCAGAAGGATCAAAGGCGGGTACAACCCTAGATGATCTAGTGGATGGGGGGGAGAGAAGATCAGCTGGTGTAACAAAGTTCGGTGTGGAATCAGCCAAGTTAGTAGGAGCAGCTGGGGTAGTGGGAGGATTGCGACTGACCACCTCAAAACCATCTGCACTGCCATCACTATCACTATCACTGCCCACAATCTATGTAGCTCTGTCCTCATCCATATCTGCCTGATCACCACTCTCAACTGTATCAGCATGGTCGCTCTGGTGATCAACACCATCATCATCATCATCATCATCATCATCATCATCATCATCATCATCATCATTATCCGAAGATACAACTGCAGGGGCTGCAGGAGGTATAAGGGATCTCAACAGATCCTCAATACGAGAGAATCCCTCCTCCATAGACCTACAGATCTCAACATGCTCGGAGGTAGTATGTGCTCGAAGAATCTCAACCTCGCTGCATAGCTGAGTCAACTCACCCCTGATCTCAGTGAACTGCTCTCTGGCATGCTCCTCAAAGGATAGTCAAGTAGAAAGTGGTGGACGAGCTGAAGTATCAGGAGTCGAATACTCTGCTTGTGTCGATGGTATATTAACGGGAGGAAAAATTGCTGGCTCAAATGGTCCTGCCTCTGCCTCTCGAAGCTCATCCTCCTCATCTGACTCTTGGCCAGACTCTCTATACACCCATCGACCTGCAACTAGTCTATATCCCATACGGTGCAAAGACCTCTCATCATATACATATGTATGTAGTATCTCCTTGGGGATCTCCCCCTCCAGCAATACAATACTCCACATGCTCTAAATAATCTGGTCAGTGCCATGCCGTAAGGTAAACAGTGACGGCACTGAGTCGCAGCATCATACATCTGAACCAGCATCAAGGATGGAAGGTCGATCTGCCTCCTCTCTATCAGACTCGTCATCACCATCAACTCTCTCTCAGTGATGAAGTCAAATCTCCTAGTCTTTGGTAGAAGTATACGTGCCGTGATGTGGTGCAATAGGCGCATCTCCAGAGATAACTGGTTCACGATAACTATGGATATACCACGAATATCCTCTCGCTTGAGGATACACCTAAAAGCAGCTCTCTGTCATCCACCAAAAAAACACAGATTCCCCTATGGGGGATCTCCCATACTCTGCTCAATAGCTCTGCCATAGGTGAAATATGAACACCTCTCACTGTCGTAGTCCAAAGAAGTCGTTGACAATCCAACGCACCTTAGAACTCTCTCACTAGATGAGGATAGTACCTCTCCTGCATAGTACAGAATGGTACTAATCCTGCATCAGTGAGCACCTGTCGTAAGCTGAAATGGTGCCTATCAAAACACTCCAGGTCGACTCTCCTCCCAGAGGCTACTAACTTCCCTGCCATCCTCTCTGCAGGGGGAAACTCAGTGTGGCAGAACTGCTAGCCTGTACAGGGTCAAATCTGGCATTCGATCTCCTCTTTACACCACGACTAGGTCTCTTCC
This sequence comes from Areca catechu, assembly GCA_021397845.1. NCBI lineage: Eukaryota > Viridiplantae > Streptophyta > Magnoliopsida > Arecales > Arecaceae > Areca > Areca catechu. Next base: position 140,723,211 of record CM038051.1, on the reverse strand, counting down.
TAACTGCAAGTCTCTTCCTAGGACCCATTATAGCAAGCTGAATAGGAAAGAAGGAAGATTAGTTCAATCAGACTTAGAACTATAGGACTGGCTACAGGCTGAGATAAGGAGAGTTTCAGACAGGTTTTGAAAACTAGAATTAAAACAATTTTGGGTTGTAAAATACCCCCAAAAAAAATTTAGAAAACTATCAATCAGTTTGTAGGTGAGATTCTTACAACCTATACTTTGATTAAATGACAATACCCCGTATAGATAATTATTGGAAAATATTTTTGGTTTTTAAAACACATTTGAACTTTTGTAAAATACTTTTTGTAAGGCCAAAATATCAAAACACATGGAATTTGGGTTTAAATCAATTAGGGTTTTAGCAAAGTGGTGAAAATGTCACAAAAACATCATGAAAAACTTTTCCAAAACAATGATAAAAATAAATGGATTTAGAATACTAGATTTTAAATAAAAAAATCTAATTTTTCTGCCCAAAATCAATCAAACAGTGTTTTTCTGAAAAATGGATGAGATAAGCATGAAAACGACCAAAAAAACCATGGAAAATCCAAGAAAAATGCCATTCAACTGCTATTCCCTTAAATGGAGCTTTAGAAATCCATTAAAACTTATGAAAATCTGGTTAGAATCTTAAAAAAATAGCTGGAAAAGCCCTATTCACGGTTCGACGGTAATAAACGGAAAATGGAAATTCAAGAAATAAAAAGAAAATAGAGTGAAATTAAAAGAGGGATTACCTGATTTGTGATGGGTTAAAAGGGAAATGGAAGGATTTGGATAGAGGGGGACCACTGTTGCGAGAAATCGATAGGTGAAAAATAAGGACAAAACCCTCAGTCGGCCCTTTTAAAAATAGGTTATGTTTTGTAAGTGTCGACACTTAGTATTTGTCAAGTGTCGACACTTGGTCAAGTGTCGACACTTGACAATTTCCAAGTTTCGACACTTGGCCAAAAAATTTAAGAAAATTCAAAAATTTTTAGAAAAATAGGAAACAATTTAATCAGATTTTTGGGGCTTAAAGCGAGTGGTTTTGAGCGAAAATATTTAGGTATAATTAAAACTATAAGAGTTCTAGGAGAATGGATCAATGACACCTAACTCTCTTCTAATCAGACATAACTTATCCTCACACAAAGGTTTGGTAAATACATCTGCTAACTGATCATTAGTACATACAAAATCAAGAATAACATTATAGTTTTATACATGATCTCTTATGAAATGATGTCTTATTTCAATGTGTTTACTTCTTGAATATTACACAGGATTTTTAGATAGATTGATTGCACTAGTATTGTCACATCTTATGGGTGTCTTAGTTAGTTTAATGTCAAAATCTTCGAGTTGTTGTTTGATCCAAAGGATTTGAGCACAACAGCTTCCAGTTGCTATATATTCGGCTTCCACCGTAGATAAAGCAACTAAGTTCTATTTTTTGCTACTCCAAGAGATCAAATTTACTCCAAGAAACTGACAGGTTCCATTAGTACTTTTACGATCAAGTTTACACCCAGCAAAGTCAGCATCAGAATAAGCAATCAATTCAAATGAAGAATCTCTAGAGTATCATAAACCAATTTCAATTGAACGAGATAGATATCTAAGTATGGTTTAACAGCCAAAAGATGAGACTCTTTAGGATTAGACTGATATCTAGCACACATACAGATGCTAAACATGATATCTGGCCTACTGGCTGTAAGATATAACAATGAACCGATCATGCCATGATATAATTTTTGGTCAATAGATTTACCTGATTCATCCTTGTCAAGTCTACAAGTAGAGCTCATAGGGGTACCTAAAGGCTTAGTGTTCTCCATCCCAAACTTCTTGAGTATTTTTTTGTGTATTTTGCTTGGTTGATGAAGATCCCTCTTTAGTTTGCTTTATTTGGAGTCCGAGGAAAAAATTCAGTTCTCCCATCATGCTCATCTCGAACTCACCCTGCATTAACTTTGCAAAATCTTGATAAAGAGATTCATTAGTAGTACCAAATATTATATCATCTACATAGATTTGTATTACTAAGAGATCATCATTCTTTTTCTTTAAAAACAAAGTTTTGTCTACATTACCTCTAGTAAAATCATTTTTGAGCAAGAAAGATCTTAAACGATCATACCAAGCTCTTGGAGCTTGTTTCAATCCATACAAAGCTTTATAAAGTTTGTAAACATGATTTGAAAATTCAGAATTTTCAAAACCAAAGGGTTGCTCAATGTAAACCTCTTCTTCAATTAGACCATTTAAAAAGGCACTTTTAACATCTATTTGATATAATTTAAAATTCATGAAGCAAGCAAAAGCCAACAATAGCCTAATTGCCTCAAGTCTAGCTACAGGAGCAAAGGTTTCATCAAAATCTATTCCTTCCTCCTGATTGTATCCTTTGGCAACTAGTCTAGCCTTATTTCTAGTAACTATTCCATTTTCATCAAGTTTATTTCGAAAAACCCACTTTGTACCAATAATTGAAGTGTTTGAAGGCCTATCTACTAATGTCCAAACATTGTTCTTTTTGAATTGGTTAAGTTCATCTTGCATAGCATTTATCCAATTACTATCACATTCAGCTTCCTCAATAGTTTTAGGTTCAATTTGAGAAACAAAAGCTAAGTAATCACATATATTTCTAAGGGATGATCGAGTACTTACACCTTTAGATGGATCACCAATAATTAGTTCTTTTGGGTGTCCATGAGCATACCTCCATTCTTTTGGTAATGGATCAACCGTTGACGTGTTTTCATCACCTTGTGCTTGATCTCCTTCAGTGTTTTGATCATCGTTCTGTTCCTTGGTAAGCCCTTCATTGTTGTTTATTCCTTTAATTTTCTTGCTACCTGTTTCATCAGAGAGTACATCTTCTTTTCTTGAAGATTTTTGGCTAGATTATCAAATACCACATGTATGGATTCTTCAACAATAAGTGTTCTTCTGTTGAAGACCCTGTATGCCTTACTAGATGTGGAGTAGCCTAGAAAGACTCCCTCATCTGATTTGGCATCAAATTTACTTAAATTATCATTACCATTATTTAAGATGAAACAACGGCATCCAAAAACATGAAAATAACGAATTGAGGGTTTTCTACCCTTCCAAAGCTCATAAGGTATTTTCTTTAGAATCGGTCGAATTAAAACTCAATTTAAAATATAGCAAGCAGTATTTATGGCTTCCGCCTAAAAATATCTAAGTAAGTCATTTTCACAAAGCATGGTGCATGCCATTTCTTCAAGAGTTCTATTTTTCTTTCTACTACCCATTTTGTTGAGGTGTCCTAGGTGCAGAAAAATTGTGTTGAATGCCATTTTCAATACAAAATTTATCAAAATCAGCATTTTCAAATTCGGTTCCATGATCACTTCTCAAAGATACGACTAAAACACCATTTTATTCAAAACTCTTTTATGAAATCTAATGAATTCAGAAAAAGTTTCATCTTTATGTGCTAAAAACATGATCCATGTAAATCGTGAGAAATCATCTACAATGACTAGACCGTACTTCTTACCTCCCAAACTAGATGTTCTGGTTGGCCCAAAGAGGTCCATGTGAAGCAACTCCAAAGGTCTAGATGTAGAGATTACTCCTTTTGATTTGAAAGAGGATTTGGTTTGTTTTCCAAGTTGACATGCACTGCAGATCTTGTCCTTTTCAAAATTGAGTTTAGGCAAATCCTTTACCAAGTTCTTTTTGCTAAGTTTTGAAATTAAATGCATGCTTGTATGTCCTAGTCTGTGATGCCAAAGCCAACTAGTTTCATCGATCTTGGCTTCCATTGCCACTATGCATTGACCATTTTGAATAGGGAGATCATCAAGATCAACCATATAAATATTGCCATGCCTATGACCAATGAACTTAATGTCATTGTCATCTAGACTAGAAACAATGTACAAAGAAGATTCAAAAATAATTTTAAAATTTTTGTCGCAAAACTGGCTAATGCTAAGCATGTTATGTTTCAAACCATCAACATATAAGACATTATCAATATAAGAAGAAGGGATGAAATGGACTTTACCAATACCGATAATTTTGCCCTTTCCATTATCACCAAAAGTTACATTGCCACCATTTTGATATTCGAGTGATGAGAACTGCTCCACATCTCCTATCATATGCCTTGAGCAACCGCTATCAAGGTACCATGTCCTTTTCTTATTGGTTGCAAGGCATACCTGCAATAAAGATCAAGTGGAGACTTTAGGTACCCAAGCCATCTTGGGTCCTTTTCGGTTAGTGACATTGGTTCCTTTCGGAACCCAAACTTTCTTAGTGTTACTTAATCTTCTTTTGTTGCACATATAAGATTTGTGTCCTTTAGTACCACAAGTATAGGAAGTAATAGATGAAGATGCAGGCACAAAGAAATTTTAAAAAGTTTTTGTTTCTTTTGAGTTCTGAATCCTAAACCTGCTTTATCAAATACTGCTCTTTGGTTATTCAAAAGCAAATTCAATTTTTCAGAACTATAAGTAAATCTTTCTACAAAAGATTTTAATTTTTCAATTTCTTCTTTATATCTTTTATTTTCATTTAAAATTTCTTTGATTGTTTTGACAAATTTTATTTGAAAGTGAGGAACTTTTATTTTTCAAGACTTCTTTTCTTTTTCAAGTGCTACAATCTTATCATTTAATTTTTATTTTGAAGAATAAGGCATTCATTTTCATTTGAAAGCTTGTCATTTATTTTGGCTAAATCCAAATTTTGCTTCTTTAAATCTTTATGTTTTGATTTTAGTTTTTAAAATTCTATGACTAATTCATCAAAAAACTTCATGAAGCTCATCAAAAGTAAATTCATTTTCTGTTTCGAAACATACCTCATCATGATCATCCATCAGACAGAAGTTTGCCACCTCCTGCTGTTCTTCCTTAGAACTGGAGTCCTCACTTTCACTCCAAGTTGCCATCATGGCTTTCTTTCTCAGCTTTCTTCTACTTTTCTTTAGCAAGGGGCAGTCTACCTTGAAATGGCCGGGTTTTTTGCATTCAAAACAAGTAGGCTGCTCCTTCTCCTTTTCTTTGTCCTTCTCTTTACTTGGCTCACCTTTCAGAGGTTTCTTTTTGAAGTTGAACCTTTTCTTCTTCATGAACCTTCTGATTTTTCTCGCCAATAAAGCCGTCTCATCTTCTTTATCATCTTCTTCGAAGTCTTCGCTTGATTCCTCTCTCGCAGTAGATTTGAACGCGATTACTTTCTTTTTTTGTCGACCTCTCCATTCTTTTGTTTGAGGGAGAGCTCATAGGTCATTAGTGAACCCAACAGTTGTTCAAGTGGAAGAGTGTTGACATCCTTGGCTTCTTCAATAGCTGTTACTTTTGCATCCCACGAAGCTGGTAGAGACCTGAGAAGTTTGTTCATAAGTTCACCGTTAGAATAATTTTTCCAAAGCTTTTCATGCCATTCACAATATTTGTGAACTTAGTATACATCTCACTAATAGACTCAGTAGGTTCCATTTTAAACATTTCATACGTATGAATAAGCATGTTGACCTTGGTAGTTTTCACTTGGTGTGTACCCTCATGGGTAACCTCAAGTGTATCCCAAATCTCCTTGGCGGAGAGACAATTAGATATTCTATTAAATTCACTTGAGTCAAGAGAGCAAAATAATAGATTCATAGCCTTAGCATTAAGCTCGATTTGCTTAATGTCATTCTCATCCCAATCATCTTCTATCTTTGGAGTGAGAATGCCATTAATCAACATCGTAGGCTGATGAGGACCTTTTATAATTATCCTCCACAAATTATAGTCAAGAGCTTGAATAAATATGCGCATGCGTGTCTTCCAGTATGTGTAATTTGTACCATTAAAAAGTGGGGGATGATTTGAAGCTTGACCTTCAACTATACCCATTCCTATTGGGGCTGCCATGATTTTTTACTCAAGATCCTTAGACCTACAAGAGAGTACCGGTGCTCTGATACCACTTGTTGCCCAGAAATGGAGCCCAAGAGGGGGGTGAATTGGGTCTTTTAGAAAATTTAATTCAATAATGAGAGGGACTAGTGGTGCTAGTGAAAAATGATAAATTCAATGCAAGAGATTTAAAGCAGTAGCAATAATCAAAGAGCAAGAGAGGAAGAGAGCAATCACACATAAACACAAGGTTTATAGTGGTTCGGTGCAAACCTAGCACCTACATCCACTTTCCAAGCCACCCTTGGGAATTTCACTATAATCCAAACAAGATTACAGCTGACTTGTTTTTCACAAGGCTCACAAGTCAAAACCTAAGTTGGTTTTATCACTTAGGCTTACCAACAAACCTTAACACTTGTTTTGTCTTTGGGCTCACAAGTTAACCTTAGTTGGTTTTATCCCTTTGGCTTACCAACAAACCATAATAACCTTCTTTCAAGACACCCTTGAAAGCAAGGTCAAATCACAATGTAAAAATAGATATACAATTTTAAAGCTAAAACAAACTCTCTTCAATAGTAGAATGGAATCTTTGAAGCTCAAGTTGATGCTTTGTCTTGACTCTTCCTTGGAATATCCTTCAAAGTGCCTCTTTTGGAATGAAGTAAGGATGAGCTTGTAGGCTTTTCAAGGAATCAAACTATAAAAGGCTTTTGATGTGAAGTATTTGAGAGAATATAGGCTTTTTGGCTTTTGAGTAGACTTGAATACACTTCAATGCACTTCTTTCTCTTTAGAATGAGGTTGGTGGAGGTTAAATACACCAAGAACCTTCCAAAAAATGGTTTGTGACTGTTGGAACCTCAGAAATAGCCGTTTGAAGCTTGAAAAGCAAGTTTTGTAAGTCAGAAAAATAGATCTGTTAGAGCTGTCAGGCTGCAAGTGTCGATACTTGGCTGTCAGGTATCGACACTTGATCTCTAGGTGTCGACACTTGAACTTTCAAGTATCGACACTTGATGCATAGGTGTCAACACTTGACACAAAAATCCTCAAATGACAAAGTTCTTTATTTTCAAAATTTCCAGGTCTTGAGTCGACACTTGGAAACCTAAGTGTCGACACTTGGTGTCGATACTTGGTTCTGGGTGTCGACACTTGGCGTGCCAAGGATTTTTGTGTGTGCCAAATGCTGAAGTGTCGACACTTGACTTTCCAGGTGTCGACACTTGAGACTGAAAAGCTCAAATTCAAGTATAAATAACCTCAAAAACATAAATATAAATCTTGAAACTTAAATGAATCATAAATATATAATATTTAATCATGTAGATGCCCTTTTCTATGAAGAGGATGTCCAGATTTATGAGAAATGCTCCGTGCCATGACGTGCCATGAAACATAAGTTTTTGAGATTTTGAGGTGCTTTCTTCCTAAGAACTCATAACTTGAAATACACATTAGTATACAATATGTACTCAATATTTTGTTTTCATCAAAATCACTGGGTGGAGCTAACACATCCTATGGAGAAGCCGGTGGGCATGATCTCTTGGGGGATAGGGCACGCGTCGAAGAGAGTCCAGGAGAGAGGAGATCTAGAAAATGTGTTCCCCTTTGAGAAGGGGAAGGGAGGTGAAGATGAATGTAAATAATGATATGGTGGTGGTCAAGATGATCATCGCTAAGTATCCTGTACATCGAATTATGGTTGATAGTGGGAGCTCCACTGACATACTTTTTTATGATGCTTTCTCCTAGATAAACTTATCTCATGATCGGCTAAGGCCAGTGCACACCCCTCTCGTGGGTTTCACCAGAGATTCTGTTGGAGTCGAGGAAGAGATCACTCTCCCTATTACCGCCAGGATTCCACCCTGACAGAGCACGGTCATGATGACCTTCACCGTCGTCCGACTCCCATCGCCGTACAATGCTATTTTGGGCCACCCAGGGCTCAACCAGCTTGACACAGTCATTTCCACCAAAAGATTGCTAGTGTAGTTCCCCATCACCTTTGGGTTGGAGAAATGAGGGGGGTAGTTCAGCCCGTTCCGCATTGCTTGCAAGCTATCCCAGGAGCCCAGAGTGCCGAGCTTGACGCCGACATCGATGACCTCGATCAGAGGGTGCAGGATCCCAGGGGTGGTCCTGTTGAGCACCTGCTGACATACCCCCTTGGCTCGGACCCACTGAACATGGTGCAAATAGGAGCCCAACTCCCAGAAGATGAGCGGGCTCGCTTGCTGAGTTTCCTCCGGGCAAACACAGACGTGTCCACCTGGTCTATGGTAGATATGCCAGGTATTCCCCTGGACGTCATTACCCATCAGTTGAAGATCGATCCGAAGTACCATCCAATTGCAGAAAGGTAGAAGGCCATCAACGATGAGATGGAGAAGCTCCTCACCGCTGGCTTCGTTCGTGAGGTGCATTACCCCAGCTGGTTGGTGAACATGGTGATGGTCAAGAAGAACAATGAGAAGTGGAGGATCTGTGTGGACTACACCGACCTCAATCGAGCTTGCCCAAAAGATAGCTTCCCCCTTCTGAAGATCGACCAGCTAATGGATGCCACTTCGGGACACCGCCTCCTTTCCTTCATGGATGCCTTCTCCACGTATAATCAAATATGGATGCATCCGGAGGACGAGGAGCATACCGCCTTCATCACGGATCATGGGACATACTGCTACAAGATGATGCTTTTCAATCTGAAGAACGCTGGCGCCACGTACCAGCAGTTGGTCAACAAGGTCTTCAAAGACTAAATTGGCTGCAACATGCAAGTGTACGTGGATGACATGCTCGTGATGAGCAAGCCAACTGCGGACCATATCAACGACCAGACAGGAGACCTTCCGTAACCTTCGCCTCCACCAAATGAAACTAAACCCGATGAAGTGCGCTTTTGGTGTGGCGGCGGGGAAGTTCCTTGGCTTCATGGTAACCCAAAGAGGGATAGAAGCCAACCTTGAGAAGGTTCGAGCAATTCTTGACAAGGAGCAGCCTACCTCCAAGAAACAAGTCCAGCAACTCACCAGCCGGATAGCAGCCCTAAGCCGGTTCATCTTGTGATAGGCCGATCACTGCCAGCCCTTCTTCAAGGTGCTGAGGAAGATGCACGACTTTGCCTGGACGAAGGAGTGCCCAGAGGCATTTGAGGAGCTAAAGAAGACCCTGGTGTCACCACCACTACTCTCCCGGCTAGAGGAGGGAGAAGAGCTCCTCCTGTATATGGCGGTCACTCTGGAGGCCGTCAACTCGATCCTGGTCCGGATGGATGACAAAGGAATCTAGAGACCTGTATACTACACAAGCAAGCTTCTCCACGATGCAGAGCTCAGGTACTCTCGATCCGAGAAGTTGATTTTTGCGCTAATTATGTCTGCCCAGTGCCTCAGGCCTTATTTCCAAGCGCACCCAATCGCGATCCTGACAAATCAACCACTGAAGGCTGTGCTCAGCTAACCCGACACGCCTGGATGCCTGGCGAAGTGGGTGCTGAAGCTCAACAATTTCAACATCGCCTATCGACTGAGGTCGGCCATGAAGGTGCAGGTATTGGCTGACTTTCTAGTTGAGTGTGCTGGCCTAAGCGAGGGGCTGGAAGAGAGCCCCCAGAATCAACAACTAGGACCTGAATCAGGGGAGGACATCTGGATCCTACATATGGATAGAGCCTCCAACTCTGATGGAAGCGAAGCTGGGCTCATCCTCGCCAACAGCGAGGTTGTCGTTGCCAAGTGCGCGCTCCGCCTCTAGTTCGCCACCACTAACAACCAAGTGGAGTGCGAAGCACTCCTCATGGGACTGAGAGTCTCCCACGAACTAGTCGTGACCAACTTAAGGGTCTTCACCGATTCGCAGCTAGTGGTTGGGCAGGTCTCAACCGAGTATGAGGTGCGGGACCCTCAAATGTCAAAGTACCTAAAGTTAGTGCATGCAAGTGCAGCAGGTTTCAAATGCTTCAGCATCTCTCACATCCCGCACGGTGAAAATGCTCGTGCTAATGCCCTCTCCCGGCTGGCAACATTGCCAGACTCGTCATGGGGCCGCACCTACATCGAGTATCTTCAGGCCCTGAGTTATGAGTTCCCTAGAGAAATCCAGTAGGTCACCCCGGAGCCCAGCTGGATGGATAAGTACATCAAATACATCACCGATGGAACCTTGCCCGAGGATTGGATAAAGGCCGGCCTCATCAAAAGAAAGGCCGTGCGCTTTGTGCTGATGGATGGATTGCTCTACCGGAGGTCCTACTCCTATCCACTTTTCAAATGTGTGAGGCCCACAAAGACCGCACTCATGCTCTAGGAGATTCACGAAGGCCTCTGCGGGAACCATGTGAGGGGCAGGACTCTGGCATACAAGGCCCTCCGTCAAGGATACTTCTGGGAAACAATGAGGGAGGACGTGGCCAACTTTGTCAAGAGGTGTGACCGCTGTCAACGTCATGCCGTTGTGCAATGCCAGCCGGCTGCATCACTCTCCCAGCTCTCCACCCCTTGGCCATTTGCCCAGTGGGGCATGGACCTCCTCAGTCTCTTTCCTCCTACGTTCGAGCAATGTAAGTTCCTGATTGTCACCATCGACTACTTCTTGAAGTGGGTTGAGGCAGAGCAAATTCCTCCGAAAGTCAATCATATGCCGCTTCGAGCTCCCCCACACCATCATCATTGACAACGGGTGCCAGTTCAACTACCGAGAGTTCGAGGAGTTCTACAATGACCTTGGCATTCGACATCGCTTCACCTCGGTGGCGCATCCTCAGACTAATAGGGAGGTCGAAGTAACCAACCAGACCATCCTTCAAGGGCTCCGAACTAGATTGGATCAAGTCAAGGAAAGATGGGCTGAAGAACTTTCTAGTGTCCTATGGGCGTACCATACAATCCCAAAGAATGGCCACGGATGAAACTCCATTCAACCTCATCTTTGGAGCAGAAGTAGTGATTCTGGTGGAGCTCAGTCTGCCAACATTACGTGTAGAGCAGTAGGATGAAGTCGAGAACCTAGCACGGCTACTACTCAATCTGGATCTTCTTGAAGAAACAAGGGACAAGGCCCGGGTTTGGATGGTAGCTTACCGGCAGTGGGTGCCCAGATACTATAACTCCCGGGTGAGACTGAAATCCTTCCGCTCGAGAGACCTGGTGTTGCATCGTGCTGATGCCTCCCAATCTTGGGATTGCAGCAAGCTCTCTCCAAACTGGGAAGGCCCTTATAGGGTGGTCGAAGCACTACCTCACGGTGCCTACTGTCCTGCCGAGCTCGATGGAACTCGATTCCCGCAGATGTGGAACGCTGCAAACTTGAGGATGTATTACCAATAATGTAAGACTTCCTAAACATTAATGATGAAAATCTTTTTAGTGCAATGCTATTTCTGTCTCATAGGACTATCGTCGCTCGGCCTTGGGTCTGGCGAACAAAGGCGAGGCAAAAGTCCCGCGAGCAGTTCCTGAAAAATGCGAAGCCCGAAGGTTGACTTGGAAGGTGGCATGGAACCTAGTTCCTCCACGAGATCCTGGACTTCGATCCGGAAGGTGGCACGGAACCCAGTTCCTCCACGAGATCATGGACTTCGATCCGGAAGGTGGCATGGAACCCAGTTCCTTCGTGAGATCCTAGACTTTGGTCCGGAAGGTGGCACAGAATCCAGTTCCTCCTCGAGATCCTGAACTTCGGTTCGGAAGGTGGCACAGAACTCAATTCCTCCACGAGATCCCAGACTTCGGTCTGGAAGGTGGCACAGAACCCAATTCCTCCACGAGATCCCAGACTTCAGTCCAGAAGGTGGCACAGAACCCAGTTCCTCCACGAGATCCCGGACTTTGGTCCGAAAGGTGGCACGGAATCCAGTTCCTCCATGAGATCCTAGACTTCGGTCTGGAAAGTGACAAAGAACCCAGTTCCTCCACGAGATCCCGGACTTCAGTCCGAAAGGTGGCACGGAACCCAGTTCCTCCATAAGATCCTGGACTTCATTTTGGAAGGTGGCACGGAACCCAGTTCCTCTACGAGACCCCGGACTTCGATCTAGAAGGTGGCACGAAATCCAGTTCCTCCATGAGATCCTGGACTTCGGTCCGGAAGGTGGCACAGAACCCAGTTCCTCTATGAGATCCCGAACTTCGGTCCGCAAGGTGGTGGCACGGAACCTAGTTCCTCCACGAGATCCTGGACTATAGTCCGGAAGGTGACTCGGAACATAGTTCTCCCATGGAACCCAGGAATTTAGTCCAGGAGATTGAGGCCCCAGAGATTCCCTTATGAAGCCTGGAGGCCTCCCAAATCTAGTTTCTAACTCAAAGTCCAAGTCGAACTACAAATTGAAGTTGCAGACTTGGCTCCCATGAAAAGGTAGGAACAAATAGCGACAAGGAGTTCAGATGCACCATCCACAAGCAGCAAGATAAAGGAGTCAAGACAAAAAGAATGAGGGAGGTAAAAGGAGGAGCTTCATTTCCAGCATAAGGATTTCTTACAAGCAAAAGGGACCTGACATACAGGGTGTTCTAAAAATAAAAAATAAGAAGTCCTATGCTAGAATATAGGCTCGGGGTCACTCCACCGGCTCCTCCCTAAGCTAGGAAGCCTCAGCATCGCCGATCGCCTCCCTAGAAGGATGCCTGGCAGTCCCCTCCTCGGTTGCTCCTTAGGCCGTAGCCTTGGTTGCTCCTTGTGCTGCAGCTTCGGCTACTCCTTGCACCGCAGCACCGGCTGCTCCTTGTGCCGCTACCCCCGTGGGGCTGCCCAAAATGACCCGGGCCAGATCGAGCTCAGGAAAGAAATAGGCCACCTTCTTCTGGTAGACCCTAAAGGCCTTCAAGAACGAGTCCACAACAGCCTCGTGGACCTCGTTCTTGAACTCCTGGGATACCCGGAACCTAGGCACAGCCTCCCGAGCCTCCTTTTATGCTACCTCTAACAGCACTAAGATGTAGGAGGTCTTCTCCTTGGCCGCTGTCAACTCAGCCAGGACCTCATCGACCTGGTTCTCCAACAATCGAGATTGACCCCTAAGACGGAAATCTCCACTGCTTCCTCATCGGCATGGTGCTGAGTTCGGATCCTCTCCTCAGACCGTGCAGACTCGAGCTCCCTAATACGCCCCTCGGATCATGCTAGATCCTTTCGGAGAGCTTGGTTGCTCCCCCTCAGCTCAGCACCCTTCTCCATGAGGTCCTCCACATCGATTGTGAGCTTGCTTAGTCTTCGCTGCTTTTCAGCTTCCTTCTTCATCGAAGATGAGAGGAAGTCCCATAGCAGGAGCACATCGGTCCCAATCTGCACCAAGAAAAAGTTAGGGCTTTTAAAAGATCCAACTGGAACATTATAAGGGAGAGCTCGATACTTACTGTGAAAAGCAAAGGAAGGATCCCGAGCAATGCAGCTGTATAGTCCCGGCCACCCCTCAGCTGGTGGTCTCGGGACTGGGCCACGTACTCCATCATCTTCTTCGCTAGACCCTGGTCGTGGATGACAGAGGCATTACCATGGAGCCCTACTACCAGTCCGGGGTGAGGCTCAGAGGAGGGATGAGAGGAGTCCCTCTAGCCTGAGAAGCTATAGTCAGCGAGGATGCCGCCATAGTCACGGCTACCATCAGAGCAATGGATGCCATGACCATCAAAGGAGGTACCAGTCGCTCCTCCTCCCTGCTCCCATCGAGATCAACGACCTCTGCGGTGGGAGTCTGCTGCTGGGGTGGCTCTAAGACTGTATCAGCCACCCTCTGCCCTGGGCCCCTGGTCCATCTTCGTGCAGGCCCTTTTCGGTGGAGTTTCCTGGGCCGTGCCTGAAGCACCTCTTTTCTGGGCCCCTCCATCAGGCTCTCCACGGAGAATTTCATCCCTAAAAAGAGAAGAGGTCAGAATATATATATATATATATATAAAGAAAAAAGAAAAAAGGAGAAGAAAGGAGGCTTGGGGTCTCACCAATCACCCGGATCGGGCTGATCCTTGCATCGAACAAAATCTGCTCTGAGAGCAGAACCTCGAGGGAAGGGACCACATCGCCTATCAGCTGAGAGTACACATCCTGGTCAGCCGGCTCAACCTGAGAGTTCCGGTTCGGGAACCGGTCCAGCTCATTCCAGACCCAATCAACGTCCCTAACCAAGACAAAGAAGAATCGGTTCTTCCATCCCTTGATTGACGTGGGGAGGTTGAACCGAAGACACCTAGGTTGGGGGAGAGGTACCACCAGCCATCATCGGTAGAACAACGCTTCAGGATGAAGAGAGCCCTGAATAGTGAGAAACGGTCGATAAACCCATGGAAGTGGCAAAAAACGATGAAGGCGAAGATGATCCTAACGGCATTAGGAGCCAATTGGGCCGGGACCAAGTAGAAGTTACTAAAGAATGAAAGAAAGAAAGGGTGAAGTGGAAAATGAAGATCCCCGACGAGGAAGTTCTCGTAGAAGGCAACCTGGCCAGGGTTGCTTGAGGTAACTCGCTCGCCCAACCTTGGGAGCAAGAGCCTGATGGAGTTCGGGACCCCATACATGTCCCGGATCCAGGAAAGATCATCTCCGGTCATCGTTGAAATGAAATCGGAGGGACCGGAAAGAGTCTCTACCACTGGAGGGGGAATGGAAGAGATAGGAAGGGTGGGGATGATAGGAGGAGCCCTAGGAGCCCTAGGGACTCCGATGGTTATACCGCCTAGTGGCAATCACCTCCAGACTTCGAAGGGAACGTCCTCCTCCGACGAGGAGGATGATGGAGTCCTGGCCGGGAGGGACTGGCCTCGTCTAGGTTAGAAGAGAAGCGACGACGACCTAAAAGAGCCATCGAGAGAGAAGAAGCAAGAGAAGAAATAAGGTTCACCAGACACTCACCAGGTTATTTTAGCGGAGAAAGGCAACCCGAGAGATGAAGAAGGACCGCTGCAAACCGCCGATAAGGTGTGGGAAAGCCAAGAGACCTTGTTTCCAAAAAGTCCCCTCTTTTTTTCAAAACCAATCGACAGCAACTATACAGCCTCATTTTGCCTAGGCCATCAGATGAGTGCCAGGTATGAAGATGCTCGATGATGATGCTTTGGTTTGCTGGAAACTGCCTCGAGTCTGGCATGGTGCAATGATGGTCCACTGAACTTACAGATGTGGCTCCTGCACATTGGGCCTCGGGCACGATGAGCGAAGCGGCGGCAATCGAGGTAATTATTATGCAAGATTTTTGCCCTCCCACGTCATCTCTGCATTAACTCTCCATATCCCCACCGCGGCGCTTCGATGGGACTTGGAAGTGGGGGGTAACTGATATGGCAAGAACGATGACATGGAGCATGCATCGGACCTAGCCGACGGTCAAACGGTGCCACGCAATATCTTCTTCCGAGCTCTCTGTTAGGTGGCTTGACCAGCGATCATGCCCACCTTGAGCCGAGCTCGGTGCCTCTATCCCTTCGCTAGGTGTCGACCCAGGTGGGGTCCATCTCGATCAAAGTGGGCCTGCCTCTGCTCCGCCAGGTGGCACCCCCAGATTGGTCCACCTCGATCGGAGTCGAGCCTGGCATCTCTGCTTCTTCTACCAAGTGGCATCCCCAGACAGGTCCACCTCAGCGAAAGTCGAGCTTGCCTCTGCCCCTTTGTCAGGTGTTGACCCAAGTGGGGTCCACCTCGATCGAAGTGGGCCTATCTCTGCTCCTCTACCAGGTGGCACCCCCAACTAGGTCCACCTTGGTCGGAGTCGAGCCTGGCATCTCTGCTCCTTCTGCTTGGTGGCACCTCCAGATGGGTCCACCTTGGTCGAAGTCAAGCTTGCCTTTGCCCCTTCGCCAGGTGTCGACCCAGGCGGGGTCCACTTCGACCGAAGTGGGCCTGCCTTTGCTCCACCGCTAGGTGGCACCCCTAGATGGGGCCATCTCGACCGGAGTCAAGCCTAGCATCTCTGCTCCTTCCACCAAGTGGTGCCCCTAGACGGGTCCACCTCGACCGAAGTCGATTTTGCTTCTGCCCCTTCGCCAGGTGTCGACCCAGGCAGGGTCCACCTCGGTCAAAGTGGGCCTGCCTATGCTCCTTTGCCAGGTGGCATCCCTAGATGGGTCCATCTTGGCCAGAGTTGAGCTTGGCATCTCTGCTCCTTCCGTCAGGTGGCACCCCCAGACGGTTCCACCTAAGCCAAAGTCGAGCTTGCCTCAACCCCATCGCTAGGTGTCGACCCAGGTGGGGTCCATCTCGATCGAAGTGGGCCTGCCTCTGCTCCTCCGCCAAGTGGCATCCCCAGATGGGTCCACCTCAACCGAAGTCAAGCCTGGCATCTCTACTCCTTCTGCTAGGTGGCACCCCCAGACGGGTCCACCTTGGTCGAAGTCGAGCTTGCCTCTGCCCCTTCGCCAGGTGTCAACCCAGGTGGGGTCTACCTCGGTCGAAGTGGGCTTGCCTCTGTTCCTTCGCCAGGTGGCACCCCGAGATGGGTCCACCTCGGTCGAAGTCGATCTTGGAACCTCTACTCCTTCCACCAAGTGGCGCCCCCGGATGGGTCCATCTCGGCCGAAGTCAAGTTTGTCTCTGTCCCTTTGCCAAGGTCGACCCAGGTGGGGTCCACCTCAGCCGAAGTGGGCCTGCCTCTGCTCCTCCGCCAGGTGGCGCCCCCAGATGGGTCCACCTCGGTCGGAGTCGAGCCTGGCACCTCTGCCCCTTCTATCAGGTAGCGCCCCCAGATGGGTCTACCTCGGCCAAAGTCGAGCCTTCTCTGTGGAGCGCCGGAAGGACCTAAGGCGCAAGACCCAAGGATGCTGCTGAGACTGACACCCACAGTGCGGCGCGCCCAGTACAGCATTCCCAGATCTGTATCAGTGCGCGGAACCTCATTTACACCAGTTTAGGAAGGACACCTTGATCGAGGTACCAGATCCGGTGGCCGGTGACCTGAACCCCCAAAAGGGAGAGCCACGATCAACGCCTCGAGCCCAAGGGCGCCTTCGCATGGATTGAGGTCCCGCCAAGTTTCCCCTTTCGTGACAACATGGTGAACGAGACAAACTCGCTACTTAATTCCCAACCATAAGGGGTGGCAACCTCAAGGGAATGATGAATGAGCATTGCTGACCTCCAAAGCTTCCAAAGGGGGAGAATCGAGGCACCAAAGCACCCAACGACCTCAAAAGGGCACCAACGGGCGAGGAGGAAGGTAAGCAACCAAGAGGGCAAACACACGGAAGAAGAAATAGGCAACTCTCAGACAGAGGCTTGGAGAACTTGCAATCTAGCAAGCCCAGTCGCAAGAGCTGGAGTACTAACCCTTCTTGTTCTTGTCCACTTTCACTCATCTCCTCATAAAAGATTCCTTTAAGCATGGAGACTTAGCGGGGATCTGTCTTAGTGGATCTATTCCACTTTGCCGCTCGCTAACTTGACCATCGGAGTGCCCCTACTAGAACCCTCGGCCCGGGTCTCTAACCTTATTTTGCAGGTCCGGGAGCGTTAGGATTCCGAACTAAAGGAGACCGAGATCTGGCACCATCTCACAGCTACAGGCCACAGCGATAAGGTCGGCAACAATTTCTTTTTGAACCTTAAATTATAATTTAAAACTTGTATAAAACTTACTTTTAACATAGAAATAGAGTTATAATTATTTTTATATTTAATTTATTTAAAATAATATTATTTGTTATCTATTTTATGGTTAATAATAGTTGGCTATGTAATAATTAAAATATGATTATCAATATTTTATCCGGATCATATCTAGATCCAAATTTTTTATATTAGAATTGGGTTATTTATGGATCTGATCTAACTTGAATGATCTATTGGATTGAAAATTATGATAGTGGATCTGACCTGATCCAAACTAATTTTTCAATGAATTAGGTCTAGATCTAATATTAAGATTTGAACAAAAAATCGGATCGAATTGGGATCATGATCTAGTCCAACACAACCATTTGTACCTTTGGCATCGAGAGTACATGGGCTTTGAGGAAAAAGGTGTGCGTTGGTGAATGGGCAATGACGAACCTCTGCAGCAAGGCATACTGCAAAATGTTGTGCATCATCATCAATTAAGATAAAACTCATCAAATAATTACATCCTGTATGATTTTCATAGACTATCCTATTTAATAGTCATCCTTTCTGTTTTTGATACAAGGTTTTTAATAATATTATTTATTAATAATATTATTTTATTAATATATTTATCGATTTAGATATGTTTTAATGCATGAAAACTATAGAGATAGGAAAAGGGGGCTTCAAAAATTACATGAATTTTTTTTTATTGAAATTGCATGTACAACCAATGATTTCCCATTTCAAGATTTAATAAAAAATAAAAATCTTAAAAATTTTTAAAAATTTTTAAAAATAAAAAATATAATAACATAATATTATAATATATTTTATATTATAATAAATATTTTTATTTTAAAATATAATAAAAATATTAAATTATATATATATATTATATAATATATTTATTAATGTGTATGTTTCGATCGTGGCGGTAGCGGCATTGCACCGAGTACCATTGACACAGCACGATGAGATCGGGTGCCTTTGGGTGGCGGAGCTGGAGGCAACGGGATGTGAGGGTGTTGGTTTGGTGCAAGCTCGGGTACCCAACTACCTGTGCCCCCAGAGATTGTTGCCTAGTAAGCAACCTAAGAGGGGAGGTGAATTGGGTTTCTAAAACTATTTACAAATATGTATGCCTATTCAATAATCAATTCAAGTGCTAGTGAGATAAAAGTATTGTATGCTCTTAAAGAGTATGTAGCGAAAATTTAAATACAATGAAAATAATAGCAAGTAAAGAGGAGACAATCAACCACAAATACAAGCAAATATAGTGGTTCGGTGCACTTCAAGGTACTTATATCCACTCCCCAAGTTCCACTCGGGAATTCACTATAATCACTCTTGATTATAGCCGATTAGTTTTCCGAGCTTACTAATCAAAACCCCTTTGGGTTTTCAATAGGCTCACCAAAAGAAATCTCTTGGTTTTCTAAGGCTAACAAAAATCTCCTTGGTTTTCAATTAGGCTAACCAAAAACCTCCTTGATTTTCAGTTGGGCTAACCAGAAACCTCCTTGGTTTTCAACTAGAATAACCAAAAACCTCCTTAGTTTTATTCTTAGGCTTACCAAAAACCTCTTTGGTTTTGTTCTTAGGCTCACCAAAAATCTTGATACAACAAAGTAATAATAAAAGTAAAGAATACAATCAAGCTTTCTAAATAAAAGCTGTTATCTCTTTGAGGCTTGTTGAAGATGCTTGTCTTCAATTCGATGAAGCCTCAATCAATGCTCAAAAGTGGTTGGACTTGAATGCTCTTGATTACTTTGAATGCTTGGAGGCTTCTTTTTACTTAGAAGTGGTTGCTCTCAATGAATTTGAGTGAATGCACTTGTTTTTCTTATTCTTTCTCTTCCTCTTTTTATTCTCTCTTGTTCCACTTGAATTTAATTCACTTAAATACCATCCAAGGCTTAAATGATAGTTTATGACCATTGGAGAGGTGGAACTAGTCGTTGTGGGCTAAAAGGGTTAAGTTCTATATTTGAAAAATTAGTCGTTACTGTTCCCAGAACTCCAAGTATCGATACTTCAGGTTATGAGTCGACACTTAGGATCGACACTTAAATTCCATGAGTCGAGACCTAGTTCAAAATTTTATTTTAAAGCTCTCTGGAAATCTCAAGTGAGTCAACACTTCATCTGGTGAGTCGACACTTGTGTGGATACTTGAGTTGCATGAGTCGACACCTAAGACAAGTCTTGAAATTCAGCATGTTCTATAAAAATCTGTCTCAAGCTTTGAGTCGATCCTTGAGTCGACACTTATGGTCGACACTTGTGTAGCATGAGTCGACACTTCAATCGTGCCATCTGAAACTCTTTTCTGCATATCAGCTTGAGTGGACACTTGCACTATCATGAGTCGACACTTGAATTGTGAGTCGATACTTTGAGTTGACACTTGCTAAAACTTTTCAAAACTCGACTGAACTCTGCTGAATCTTCTTTGAACTTGACTCTTAAATCCTTTCAAGCAATTCTCAAATACTCAAGTCTATCAATCTTTAATATTTCATTCATAGAAAGGACTTCTTCAAACATTTGACAAGCAATTCAATTCAGCCAACTTGATGAGTACCTTTTTCTAATAAAAACATACTTTAAAGAACTGTTAGTACTCAAATATACTTAAATATTTTGTTAATCATCAAAATCAATAACAGAGTCAATAATCTCCCCCTTTTTAATGATGATAAAATTTTTAAGTATACTTCATATAAAAAGTTTAAAAGATTTTCAATGAGTACACAGCTTTGTGCAATATGTATCAGAGTAAAGGAAAAGTAGAAGCTAAAGTTTGAAGTTAAGTTATTAAAAATTAGAACTCATTTGAGTTGAATTTTAAGCTATAAAAGAATATCAGAGCTAAAATTGCATGTACCATGATACTCTAAATGTGTATCAGAGTTAAAGCATATTTTGATGAACTTGAAGTTCTAGAGAACCACGGCCATAAGGGGTCCTTTAGCCTACCAAACTCCAATGCAAAGCTCCAAGTCAATCACCCACTCTTATAAGAAAATCCACCGAAGGACCAAAGCAAGAATCTATCGAGACTCATTCTGAAGGACTCTTTGCAACAGATAAACTATCACGTCCTAATATTTGAAACAAATCTTAGTCATTAAAGAGGCATGGTCTTTTTTAAGCTATATTTCCTATATCCATAAAGGCAGATAGTAGGAAGGTATGTATGACAAAACTTCTCATTAATGGGAGGACATTCTAAATAGAAAAGGACGATCTTTATCCAAAAATCTGGATGTCAGCTCCAAAAATCTATCAATTCCTATATGCCGACTACCATGCTGAATTATCTCCAAACTATCCTTGGGATTATCTATAAAAGGGGGGGCTCTAAATGAACCACTAGAGGTACCTACACACTCATGCTTCTGCTCCTTACCTATCCTCATGCACTTGCACTTATACCAATTCTTCCTGATAGGTCTAAAATACTGACTTGACCGTTGGGGGGCCTTTATCAAAACCCCCTTTTGTCAAGGCTTCTTTTATAGGCATAGCTACCTCATCTCCTCTCTAGCTCACTCTAGCAACCGAGCAGATTCCAACACCATCAGATAGAGGAAGGGCCTATCTTTCATCTATTATTCAAAAAGAAATTTATGTTGCATATCGCATGCCTTTAAAGGGTATGTCCACTCGGTGCTCAGGCATTGCCATTTTCCAATAGAATAGCCAAGATGAAAACTTAGTACTGGGGGTTTGGGTTAATCCTCTTCCATAGGAAAATCAACTTGATGCCTTAGAGAGGCTTATCCAGTAGGTGCATGGGTTAGCTGCTATCATCCAAGTGATGTAACATACTGCAGTACTTGCAATGCCAATAGCTGAACCACCACAACGAGCAGAACTAGTTCCTCTCGTAGCCCAGGAAGATCCTATACAAATAAGAAGGCATTCCTTTAACCTCAATCGGATGAAGGGTCTACCTTAGATCATCTACCACCTCAATTTCCCATAGCACACCTAGTAAGGGATGCTAAGGTGGATCATAAGTTTCTAGAGATAAACCAATACTTTGAAGTCCTATGGGGCTTATCACCTTCCAAAATGATGACCTTGGTTTTACTATTGAGCCATCTTTTAAAACTCGTATTTGGCAAGAGCCACTGCCAAAGCACTTTAAAATGCCATAGCTAGAAACATATGATGGCTTTGCTAATTCAATAGACCACCTCCAGGATTTTAAAACTATGATGCTCTTTCATGAAGCCATTGATGTAGTATTGTGTCGTGCTTTTCCTTCAACTCTCAAGAAATCGGTGTGATATTGGTATTCCAGCTTGAAACCATGCTCCGTTCATTCCTTTGACCAGCTAAGTTAGTCCTTCATTTCACATTTTACTAGTAGCCAAAAGCCGTGGTGAAATTCTGACTCCTTGATTCACGTCAATCATAGAGAAGGAGAACCCCATAGGTCCTACATGGGTCAATTTAATGAAGCGGCCCTTGAGGTGTACAATCTTGATCATGCAGTTGCTATGACCACCATGAAGTGCAATTTTTGCCAGAGTCCCTTTTTTTTTCTTTAGAAAAAAAATCATCAATGAATTTTTTTAAGATGCTTACCAGGGCTGAGAAGTATGCCCACGTGGAAGAGGCATATGGAGCTCATATTTCACCTACTACCCCACTTGAACCAGCTCCTGTTCTTGTCGTAGCTCCACTACTGACCACACCTAGAGAATTACCCCCAGCCCTGGATTCCCATCGAGAAAGGAAGATCGAGGAAAGAGACCAAAAAGCTAGTCACCTCCTCGACATATATAGGCGTTCCTCAAGATTCATCATCTTCGAAGCCCGGACAAGCCTAATGCCCTATAACCATAAAGGTTTGATCAATATACCACTTTAAACACTCCAAGCACCCAAGTTTTGATGCAAATTCAGGGACAACTACAGAAGCTAGGAAGATGCAATCAAAACCTAAACAAAGGAATCAAAACAAATTGATGCGGAACAATAATTAAAACTAAATTACTGTTAATAAGTCCTAATTATTAGTGAAAAATATAGATTAATTTTTTTATATTTTTTCAGATCTTTAAGAAGACTCAAAGATAACAATAAAGTAAACTAGTTCTAGTTAACTACCCGCAAGTAAACCTAACAAGTAAGCAAGAAAATCAGGACTTGGTAGCTAAGAAACTACCATAAACTAGGATCTACTTTCAACTATTCAGAGATCAAAGAGAAGGGAAGAGGTTTTAAGTGTTACCAACGAAGAATCGTCTCTCTGATGCAGATCTGACTAAACTCTCAAGATTCTACAGCAAGGCTTCAAGATCTTGATCCTCAGCTCCGATCTCCCA
Organism: Areca catechu; assembly: GCA_021397845.1. NCBI lineage: Eukaryota > Viridiplantae > Streptophyta > Magnoliopsida > Arecales > Arecaceae > Areca > Areca catechu. The sequence goes on along the minus strand of CM038051.1, from coordinate 140,700,428 downwards.
TGATGCTGGTTTCGAGGCAAGAACACCTGACTTTGATTCTAGATACCTGCAAACACTCAGCAAAGAAAGATCAAATTAGAAAGTAGTAAGGAAGGAAAGAATAATGGAAGAGAAGGGTTAGAAGTGGTGGCTAGGATTTCTTGATTGCTGGATAGGTAGGGCCTCACACCCTACGATGCTCCGTAGAACAAAGAAAAGGGCTTCACACCCCGTGATGCACACAGCAAAGGAATTGGATAGAATAATGTCTTTATTGATGAATGAATAATAATAATATAAGGAGGGTTGATGGGGTATTTATAGACCCTCAACTAGTGGTATAAGGGATACAAAGACTATACTTGTTTTTCCTTGGACTGCAACTCTTGGAATCCTTGCTCTGGGCATCCTGGACTCTTGTCTCTGGGCTGATTTAGACCTTTCTCCAAGGTGGGCAATAACAAGGGGCTCTCATCTCATTTGGGCACCAAGATGAGGATAAGGTGAGTTATAATGATGTAGGGTCAAGATGGCTCCATCACTTGGCCTTGATTACTGGACTCTGGAGTCTGGATGATATGGACTCTTGCAGGCAAGTGGACTCTCCAGTCTGGATAAAAGAAACTCAAGAATTTTGGTGAGATGCTTGAGTTCTGGAAACTTAAGCAACTTGGAACATGTTTGATCCAAACACTTGAAGCAAAACAACCTTCCAACCTTCTCCACTTTATTTGACTAGATAACATGAAACTCTTGGAAGTTGGTGTTAGAAAACATGTTGGTCGACTCCTTGGATTGGCGTGAATTAATTTGAGGTGAGAGGGCGCAAAGGATGAGACTCCTTATTTACTTATCTTAAAAGGAGGGTGCCAATTATTTCTCACATGTGGTGTTAATTCCTTTCATATGGGCCAACCAAAGTGTAAGACATGGAGTGTGTTGTCCCAAAATAAAATGGCATGATATGTCTAAACATGACATGTATTGATGTCCCCTGATGATGTGGCAGGTGATGTCCAAAAATCTTGAAAAGGTGACACAAATTAGGATGTCATGCGGTGCCAAGAAAAAGCTGACTTGGTTGGCACATGGGATCATATGGGCATTGACTTGAGTGCACATGGGATGTTGACTTGGGTCCTCTCTTGTATTACAGGACTCAACTAATCACATGACTTAACTAATTACATGGACTCAGTAACTAATCACATAGTTTAACCAACTAAATAACCAACCATACTTAATTAGGCTTGCAAATAAAAACCCAATTAAAGTTAGTAAAAAGGGCTAACCCTAACTAAGCCAAAATGATAGAATTTAAGATAGAATATTTACATGGTAAAAGGGGTTTGGGTTCAGGGCTTCATTCACAGGTGATCCAAGGGATGTGAGTTCAACCTGTCGATTTCTTCTGGCCCTGGTGCCCGCACCAATTCTCCCCAGGTAGAAGGAACTCGACCTTGTCGAGTATGGGTCAACTCTACTATTATAATGCTCTAGTAAGTCAGGGTCAACTCTCTGCAAGTCCTCTCTGGTGATCCAAGAATCATCAGTCTTGGGTCATCCTTGCTAACGAACCAGATATCGTTGATAATTTTTGCTCCGGTTAGCGATGATCTTGTCATCCAAGATCCGCTCAATCTTGTCTCTCCGAGCTGGTGGTATGGCAGGTAAACACACTTGGGCTGGTTCACTCTCAAGGATTGGATTAGGTCCAAATGGCTCACTAGGAATCAACGTTGGCTCCCTATACTCAATAAGGTCTGAAACATTGAAAGTAGGATTAATGCTAAGTTTAGGTGACAACTCAAGCACATAGGCATTAGATCTAATTTTTCTAATTACTTTATATGGTCCACTACTACGGGCATATAATTTCTTCATGGTTCCAAGTGGAAACTGTTTAGATCATAGTCTAACCTTGACAAAGTCTCCTTCATTATATTCTTTGAGTCTTTTTGTTGAATTAGCCATATGTTTATATGATTCTTATGCAATTCTTTAATATGTTCAACATATGACTCTGCAAATATCTAATAGACTCACTATGCATTACTAGTAAAAAAATTTATTTATTTATTTATTTATTTTTATTATTATCATTATTATTTTGATCTTTTAAAGTCCTTAATTTAATTCTGTGCTTGACCCTTGATCGGTGGGTGACATGCAGATGAAAATTTGACATGCACTCCTAATAGATACCATAAGGTTCTCCAAAATAAGTGGCAAATCTAACATGGTCAAAGGATTGACCTTAAGGTTTGAGGTATAGCTACAGGGTCTGCCCTATAGAAGAATGGGCCACTAATTTTAGGGAAGAGATCTCCAACGGGAACTACAGGGGTGAAGTCTTCCTGAGAGTACTAGACTAAATAAGCCAAGTCCTCACCAATTTCCTCTTGTTCTTTGATTTCAGGACTAGGCTCTATGAATTGAGTCTCTTCTAGTGTTTTCTCAGGTAAGGTCCTCATGGTAGGGTTAGGCTCCTCATGGGTCTCTTCTTCTAAGGGTCCTTTTAGTACAGCTTCAGTCTGGGTAGGGTCATGGTCAACTAACTCTGGGCTGGTTTCAGCCTGGGTGCCTACCGGATCAACTAATTCTAGGTCAGCCATATATTTCCTCTTCTCCCTCATACTCATCCACTAAGTTCACCTCAGCTTCATACACTTCTACGTCAATGTCATCTTGGTGAACCAATAAAAATAGTAGGAGTAGGTTGGTTAAGGAAAATTGGCTAAGATCTAGACTAGTAGGGGTAGGTTGGCTCGGATTAGGGGTGAGTCAGCTCTGGGTGAGAATTGGGTTGACTCTATTGGGGAATAGGTCGACTTGAGTGGATTTGAATAGATCCTAATTTTTGATAAGGAGCACTAATCCTAATGGGTTCTGGCCAACTAAGAGAAACCTGACTAGCACTAGATTGATACCTAGGGGTTATGGGTTCCTTAGATTCATAGGATATGGGCTCAGATCTATGGGTCATGGATCTAGGTTCATACAAGTTGGGTTCAAAGGATCTGGGTGCATAGAAACTAGGTTCATATGATCTAGGTAGGTACTTTTTCCTAAGTTTAAGTTTCATGTCACTCCAGGTAGTTATGGGTATGTCTCTTCTTCGTCTAATCATTCTTTCAACATCATCCTAGTAAATTCTAACTTGGCATACTAACTTAAGCCTAGCAAACTTAAACTTTCTTTCCTCAAACACTAGTTCCCTCTCAAAATATAGATCCATACCTTCTTCCCAATCAATATATCCTTAAGATCAAGATCACCACCAAATGTAGGTGCTTCTAGCCTAAAGTTCCTAGTGGCTCTCTCATCCTAGTCTATGGAATCATAACTGGGTCTCCTATGGTTAGTCTCCCAGATTGGGTCATAGTGTGGGGTCTCTTAGGGTTGGGAGGTGTGGGTAAGGGTGTCTCAAGTTTAGGTTCAGATGGGTCTTACAGGTTTTCTTTAGGTTACCTAATCGGTCATCTATTCGGTCAAACTTATTGTTCATCAGGACAAACTGATCATTCATGGTCCTAAGGAAGGTCTCAAAGTTGGACTCCATGGTCACACTAGGTTAGGGTAAGACTACTAGTATTGAGTTAGACTCCTAATTTAATGGTTATGCAATGCAAACACATAAAATCGAACTAGGGTCTCCTAGACCTAGAGCTCAAGTAGATTGGATCACCTCAATTTACAACCATTCATCAATTACCTTATCCACTGGCTAGGTAAGAGGTGGGGTCGTGGGAGGTTCCCCCTACTCTCGTAGGGTCCTAATTAAGAATCACGAGTCCGCTTAGGGCATTTGCCTCTGGACCTCTAGCCTTAGATACCAGATTTAAGTGATAATCAAAGAATTGGGTGCACTAGCTTTCACACAATACTTGGAACCCGACCTGTTGGTGTCCCTAGCTCACTAGAGCAAATCAAGTCTAATTGATTTTAATTAGGTTGGGCTCAAATGCAAAAAAAGTTGTTGTGGGCTCAGGACAGGTGATGAGATCCTGCCCTGATATGAGATGCTCAAGTGCCCTTAAGATTCAGTTACTCGATGATGCACACACAAGATGAAACCCTAATATGCAATGAAGCAATAAAATAATTAAAAATAGTAAAAAAATAAAAATTATTTTTTTTATATCAAAATTAAATCTCAGATCTAATCCGATCTCAGGATATCACATCCGACCGTAGCTCACTATCCCATGGGTCATGACAGTATACTTACGTATACCCGTTCAGGAGACATGATTTCCTTCCACTAGAAAATAGTAATAAAAATTTATTTTTATTTATTTTTTTGTGATTAGCACAGGATTAATAGAGGATTAACAAAAAAATTATTATAAATTTTTTTGAATTTTGTTAGATAGGTTTTATGTAGTTTTAATTTTAGCCTAGTTCTAGGTATGCAGAAATTTTAGAACTAGAAGTTAAACCCTAGTTTAACCTTCGCTCTGATATCTAAGATGATGCGAACAATAATTAAAACTAAATTACTGTTAATAAGTCCTAATTATCAAAAAAAAATAGAGATTAATTTTTTTATATTTTTAAGAAGACTCAAAGATAACAATAAAGTAAACTAGTTCTAGTTAACTACCCGCAAGTAAACTTAACAAGCAAGAAAATTAGGATTTGGTGGCTAAGAAACCATCGTAAACTAGGGTCTACTTTCAACTATTCAGAGATTAAAGAGAAGGGAAGAGGTTTTAAGTGTTACCAACGAAGAACCGTCTCTCTGATATAGATTTGACTGGACTCAAGATTCTGTGGTAAGGCTTCAAGATCTTGATCCTCATCTCCAATCTCTCGTGTTACTGGTTCTGAGGCAAGAACATTTGACTTTGATTCCAGATCACCTGCAAACACTCAGCAAAGAAAGATCAAACTAGAAAGTAATAAGGAAGGAAAGAATAACGAAAAAGAAGGGTTATAAGTAATGGCCAGGGTTTCTTGATTGCTGGATAGGTAGGGCCCCACACCCCGCGATGCACCGTAGAACAAAGGAAAGGGCCTCACACCCCGCGATGCACACAGCAAAGGAATTAGAAAGAATAATGTCTTTATTAATGAATGAATAATAATACAAGGGGGGTTGATGGGTTATTTATAGACCCTTAACCAGTGGTGTAAGGGATACAAAAACTAGACTTATTTTTCCTTGGATAACTACTCCTGGAATCCTTGCTCTGGGCATCCTGGACTCTTGTCTTTGGGTTGATCTAGACCTCTTTCCAAGATGGGGATAACAAGGGGCTCTCATCTCATTTGGGCGCCAAGATGAGGATAAGGTGAGTTGTCATGATGTAGGGTCAAGATGGCTCCATTGCTTGGCCTTGATTGCTGGACTCTAGAGACTGGATGATGTGGGCTCTTGCAGGCAAGTGGACTCTCTAGTTTGGATAGAAGAAGACTCAAGAGTTTTGGTGAGACTCTTGAGTTCTGGAAACTTAAGTAGCTTGGAACTTGTTTTATCCAAACACTTGAAGCAAAACAACCTTCCAACCTTCTCCACTTTATTTGACTAGATAACATGAAACTCTTGGAAGTTGGTGTTGGAAAACATGTTGGCCAACTCCTTGGATTGGCGTGAATTAATTTGAGGTGAGAGGGCACCAAGGATGAGACTCCTTCTCATTTACTTATCTTAAAAAGAGGGCGCCAATTATTTCTCACATGTGGGCGTTATTTCTTTCATATGGGCTGACCAAAGTGTAAGACATGGAGTGTGTTGTCCCAAAATAAAATGGCATGACATATCCAAACATGACATATATTGATGTCCCCTGATGATGTGGCAAGTGATGTCCAAAATCTTGAAAAGGTGGCGCCAAGTAGGATGTCATGTGGTGCCATGAACAAGCTGACTTGGTTGGCACATGGGGTCACATGGGCTTTGACTTGAGTGCACATGGGATGTTGACTTGGGTCCCCTCTTGTATAACAGGACTCGACTAATCACATGACTTAACTAATTACATGACTCAATAATTAATCACATGGTTTAACCAACTAAATAACCAACCATACTTAATTAGGCTTGCAAATAAAAACCCAATTAAAGTTGGTAAAAAGGGCTAACTCTAACTAAGCCAAAATGACAGAATTTAAGATAGAATATTTACATGGTAAATGGGGTTTCGATTCAGGGCTTCATTCACAGGTGATCCATAGGGATGTGGGTTCAACCTGTCGATTTTTTCTGGTCCTGGTGCCCACACCACAAATATTATCTCTATCATCGAGATCATGGCTATGACATAAAGGATTGCATACGACTCTAGGATGAAATAGAAAAGTTCATCCATCATGTCAAGCTGAATTAGTTCTTTCGAGATCGGGCAGGAAGGCATGACGCCCCGGTCCCATGCCTACCCAAAAGCCCCCTTCGAGTGGAAGAGCCTGTAGATCGACCCATCAAGAATGACATCAATATGATTATTGGAGGACTGGATAAAGACACCAAAACTAGTATCCCAGGAGAGAGTTGTATTGAAGTTATAACTTTTGCTTCGGTCGATGCAAATGGGATTCAATATCCTCACCATGATCCTATTATGGTAACTCTTAATATTGACAAGTATAATGTCCATCATATATTTGTGGATAGTGAAAGTTCAGTAGATGCTTTGTTTTATGGTGCCTTTTTGAAAATGAATATTCCTTATAATGATTGAGAAAGGTAGATGCACCGATAACTGGGTTCTCGGGGATGCCAGTTCTAGTTGAAGGCATCATCATTCTGCCCGTGATAGCTCAAAGCATCCCTCAGCATTCCAAGTACATCTCACCTTTACAGTCATAGGGATGCTTTTGACCTATAATGTTATATTTGGCCAACCAGGGTTAAATACTTTACGGGTAATAGTATCTACCTATTACCTGTTGATGAGGTTTCCTACATCCCGAGGAGTGGGTGAGGTGCATGGAAACCAGGATTTAGCAAAAAAATGCTGCTTAATAACACGCTGATCTCTTGGATAGCCACATAATCGAGAGATTAGATACCAGGGATGTACTAACTGAAGAAAGAGGGAGTCTTGTGGAGGACCTTGTGACATTCACCCTGCATGATGTGGACCTCCGACATGTTGTTCAAATTGGCTCAATGCTGGATAAAAGCATAAAACATGAGTTGGTAGCCTTCCTACAAAAGAATACCAATGTCTTTGCCTGGATACCTGCAGATATGCCCGGCATTAATCAGGAAGTGATGATACATCACCTAATGGTGGACCCAAATCATCACCCTATGAAACAAAGGAAGAGGAGTTTCACACTAAACCACCAGATATGGTATAGGAGGTATAGAAACTCATTGATGCAAGGTTCATCAGGGAAGCTTACTATCCCAAATGGTTGGCAAATGTAGTACTGATAAAAAGGGACAATGGAAAGTGGTGGATTCATGTGGATTTTATAGACATCAATCAGGCCTGCCCCAAGGATAGCTATCCCCTTCCCTACATCGATCAACTAGTGGATGTGATGGCCAACCACGAACTCCTAACGTTCATGGATGTTTTTCAAGATATAACCAAATCTAGATGATACTTGAAGATAAGGAAAAAACTTCTTTTATTATTGACCAGGGTTTTTTTGCTATAAGGTAATGCCATTCAGTATAAAAAATGCTGGAAAACTTACCAATGATCGGTGAACAAAATTATCAAGGACCAGATTAGTTGAAACATCGAAGTCTATATCAATGATATGTTGGTCAAAAGCTGCATCTCATAAAATCATATAAAAGATCTAGAAAAAAATTCTCCACCTTGCATCAATACTAGAAGAAATTAAACCCCACCAAATATGCATTTGGGATAACTTCTTGAAAGTTTCTTGGATTTATGGTGTCCAAGTGAGGGATCGAGGCCAATCCAGAAAAAAATCTCAACCTTGACACAAATGATTACACCAGAGTCTATAAAGAAGGACCAAAGGCTTACCAGGTGGATTGCCACCCTTAGCGGGTTTATTTTTAAGTTAGCCAAATGATGCTTGCCTTTCTTCCGGATACTGAAAAAGTTGAAGGACTTTGAATGGACTGAAAAATGCTAGTGGGCATTTAAAGAACTTAAAACTTACCTTTGTGCACTGCCACTTAGCAAGTCAAGGGAAGGAGAGGAGCTATATTTGTATCTAGCAGCCACCCCTTCTACTATCGGTTCCGTACTCATTTGAAAAGAAGATTGGATATAAAAGTTGATGTATTATGTTAGCCGAGCCTTGCAAAATGCTGAGATCGGATATGCCCGTTAGAAAAGCTCATCTTCACCCTGGTAACCTTGGCCAGGAAGCTTTGGTCATATTTTCAAGCCCACATAATTATGGTCCTTACAGATCAACCATTCCAAATGATTTTACACTGATTTGATACCTTAGGCAGGATGGCCAAATGGGTACTTGAACTCTTCGAGTTTGATTTGGCATTGCAACCAAGACGTTCTATCAAGGCATGAGTACTAGATGATTTTCTTACTGAATGCACTATTCTCGAAGAAAGACTAGAGGAGGGGACCTCAATGCCTGAAGACCCCAAGCAACAATTGATGTTGTATGTTGATGGAGCCTCAAACACTAGTGGCTCTGGAGCAGCGCTCATATTCATTAGTCCGGAAGGATGGAATGTTCAATACACCCTTCGTTTCGAGTTTCTTTCTACTAATAATAAAGCTAAGTATGATGCCTTGATTGCCAGCTTCACCATCACCAAAGAAATAGGGGTTCAGCATCTCAAGGCTCACAACAATTCTCGACTTATAGTAAGCCATATCTTGAATGAATATGAAGCCCAGGAGCCGAATATGAAGCAATATCTTCAAAGGGTCAGGAACCTGACCCAAACCTTTTGTAGTTTCGATATCCAGTAGGTTTTCGAGGAAAGAGAATGCTCGGGCCAATACTCTTTCTAAGCTTGCAATGTCCATGCCTATTGACTTGTGTGTGCAAGTCTTTTTTGAAAACTTGGAAGAGAATTAATAAACATGCATTGGTACTCCCCATAGATATCGAATCTTACTGGATGGATCCACTCATTCGATATCTACATGATGGGAGCCTTACAGAAGATAGGAAAGAAGCTCAAAAGACATGAAATCATGTCTCCATATTCATCCTCCTTAAAGGCAAGCTTTATAAGAGGAGGTTCTCTTAGCCTCTGTTATGATGCCTACGTCCCTCTGAAGCAGAGTATGCTCTCTAAGAAGTTCATGAAAGGATTTGCAGTAGTCACCTAGGAGGCAGGGCTCTATCTCTCAAGATCCTATGATAGGGATACTATTCACCCACCATGGAGCAAGATGCAAAGGATATGGTTTAGAAGTGTGACCAATGTCAATGCCATGCTAATGTACAGTGGTTGCCAGCTGCCCAACTTACCCCTTTAAGAACACCATGGCCTTTTGCTCAGTAAGGCATGGATATTTTGGGACCTTTTTCTCTAGCCACTGGAGAATGAAAGTTTTTACTCATGGCGATCAATTATTTTATCAAGTGGATATATGCCGAACCACTTGCTAAGATAACCAAAGCTAGAATAAAAGACTTTATTTGGAAATCAATTAAATGTCTCTTCAGGTTACTATAAATCATTATCATCGATAATGGTCAATAATTCAGTGACTCTAAACTTGCAAAATTTTGTGAGGACTTGGGTGTGACCCAATGCTTCATAGTATTCGGTCACCCCCAAGCTAATGGGGAGGTTGAGGTAGCTAACCATATCCTTCTGCAGAAATTGAAGACGTGCTTGGGTCGAGCAAAATGATGGTAGGCAGATGAACTATATCACATTCTTTGGGCTTACTGAACCATGCAAAGAACCCCAATGGGCGAAACATCCTTCAATCTAACCTATGGAACCAAAGCCATCATCCTGTTGGAGCTTGGACTCCCATCCTTAAGAATAGAGAACTTCGAAGGATGTAGCAATCATGAATGGCTTCGGGAAAACCTGGATCTGATAGAAGACGTGTGAGAGTGCACAGCCATAAGAATGGCCACAAACTAAAGGAGGGTCGCTCACAACCATAACACTCGAGTCTAAGGTAAATTCTTTAGGATAGGAGATTTGGTTTTAAGGTGGATGGAAGTGTCCTAACCAACTCATTAAGGAAAGCTCTCCCCTAACTAGGAAGGACTGTATCAAGTAAAATAAATTATCTTTAACATCGGGCATAGTTAGATGGGACCCCCTGCTTAGACCAAGGAATTTGGAAAACTTACGGTGTATCATTGGTGTGGGCACTAGGATCCGAAAGAGGCTACATTTGATTCAGACCAATCTGAGCTCATTATGGATTGTAGATAATTAAGCTTTTGGGTCCTATCAGTTATATTTTTTCTTAAGTTTATGTCTTGTTCTTAGATATTTAAGTCAATTTGTTCTTTCTTCAATTTATGTCCTATAATTTATTTTATTTGAGTCAAGTTTAACTTAAGAGGACAATCAACATAGATCCAAGTCAAGACCAAGAAGCATGACCACTGGATAGAGGATGCCACTTCACTCTCCATCCAAGAAAAGACTCTAGAACGAATCCATTCCTTACGCCACCTCATCCTCCATATAAGATGGTCCCCACCTCACTCTCCACACCAACATGGAAGGCCCCACCCTTGTCGCCCAAAGCATGTAATTCAAATTTAAATGGGGCATCCCATTTTCATCTCCATGCCAACATGGAAGGTTTTTCACCTTTGCCGCCCAAGAGTGAAAGAAAACTAAAATTCAAATTTAAATGAGGCATTCCACTTATTCCTCCTTGATTAGTGCATGTAATCTCTCTAATTCAAATTTCAAAGAGGCTTGGGTGAATGATAAATACCCCTCCTCCTCTTGTAATGGGATATTGAAGGATGAATAAAAAAAATTTCTTTTTACTTCCATTGCTCCAAGCATTGCCACTCCATGAGGGAGAAGGGTGTGAGGCCCAATCGAGTTCTCTAGTCTCCAAGACTCCATCGCATCTGCTTCCCCTTCCCTTGCTAATCTCCTTTTCCTTTTTTTTCCCTATTCTCCCTTGGACCTTGACTAATATATTTGTAGGATCCTTGGATGCCCAGAGCCAAAGAAGAGGTCCTCCTTGCCTTGGAACCATTGACGGGAAGCTAACACATTCAAGGGATTCAGCCTTCTTATCCAGATTCCCAACTAGGAGTGTTGAGTGGTCCAACTATTAAGGGAAGAGAGATCATTGTCTGGTAACAAGCCTTTTCTTTTCTCTCTCGGATCTGAACTCTTGAAAGAGCTTGTCCTAATTCAAATAGTTTCTCAACCATTAGGTTCAATGAATTTATTGCCTAGATAGATCTAATCCATGGGAAAGTGATTTTATCTTCTAGTAGTTTGCTTCAATGCACCTTTTCATTCTTTACGGAAGAGTTAAGCCATATTTTTGGAATCATTGCTTACTTTAATTTTTACATTTCATTATGTTGATGTTTGCATCCCTACATGTCCCGCATCAACTTGGTATCAAAGCATGGTTAGATAGGATAGGATATGCTAGTTGCAGAAATTTCTATATTTTAACGACTGGATTTGAAAGTTCTTCTAATAACTTTTTAGATCTAAGTTTAATAGAAATTTTTATATTAATTTGCCAGATTCAAACCCAAATCTGAAATCTCTCCTATAGATTTCTAGATCTAAACTTTCAAAATTTATTTCCTTATTTTCAACATTTAATCTAAGATTTCCCGCCTCCTGAACGGGTATACGAAAGTATACTTATGACCCATGGGAGTAATGAGCTACGGCCAATATGAGACCTTCTAGATTAGAGAGGTCGATGTGCTAATTGCATGCTTATGTGATTGAAGTTAGATTAGTGAATGTTTCATTGAATGATCTTTTATTGGCATAACAAACATTTTTATTTTTCTTTATTGGCATAGTTCAAATCTAAGTTTCCCATAAGAAATTTTAGATTTGAAGTTTCAAATATGGAAATTTGAATTCTTGAAATCTAAATTTTCAATTTGAAATTTGAAATTTCAATTTTGAGATTTAAATTTTGAAATTTGAAAATTAAAAATTTGAATATGAAATTTCAAATTTTGAAATTTGAATTTTGACATACTTGCCTATTATAGTCTTCATGGAAGATCTTTGTTGTGCATTCATTTTAAAACACTTAAGGCAATCCTATCATAAGATAAGAGAATGATTTCACAATCTTTCGTTGGTCAAAAACAACCACCATATATTGCATTAACCCAAGCTTAATCTAAAACTGAGTAAGAACCTAAACTAGGGACACCAATAAGTCAAGTTCATGTTGCATGTTAAGACTTAGTATGATCAATTCTATATTTACTCTTGGAGATTGGTGTCTAAGGCTAGGGGTCCAATAGCAAATGCCTTAAGTGGATCTGTGATTTTAATTAGGACCTTGTGAAAGCAAGGGGAGCTTCCTACAATCCTACCTCTTACCTGGCCAGTTGAAAAGGTGACCGCAGTCTTGATTGTGCTTTGGCAATTCATGCTACATTGAGCTTCTAGGTCTAGAAGCCCTAGAAACTAGGAATTCTGTGTTGCATGACCACTATATTAGGAACCCAATACTAGCAATCCCAAACCTAGCCTAGTTTAACCATGGATTCCAATTTTGAAACACTCCTAAGGACCATGACTGAACAGTTTGCCCAACTAAATAATAGGTTTGATCGAATGGAGGAGCATATCGAGACCCTAGAAGAGACCCATGTGACCCATGCTGAATTTGAATCACCTTTACCAATGCCCCTCAATCCTAGAAGAGCCCAACACCATGAACCTTCCTTGGAACATAACCAGAGATGACCATACCATGATTTTGTGGACCAAGATGAAAGAGCCATTATGAGAATTTGCCTAGAAGCATCTACCTTTGATGAAAGTCCAGATCCTAAGGTATACACTGACTGGGAAGGTGACATGGATCAGTACTTTGAATGGTATGAGATGTCGGAAGAGAGGAAGTTTAAATTTGTCAAACTTAGATTAGTCCACCAGGTGAGATTATATTGGAAAAATGTTGAGCGCATATGTCATTAGAGAGGAGATATGCCCATAGCTACCTAGAGAGCCATGAAGATTAAACTTAGGAAAAAGTACCTCCCTATGTCCTATCAACAAAGACATTTAGACTAGTGGTAAAGATTGAGTCAAGGCAATAGAACTATATCTGAATACATTACCAAATTAGATGAGTACGTTATGAGATGTAGCACTGATGAGTCTGACATTGTGATCTTATCTAGATTTCGAGCTGGCCTATGTGAGAAAATTCAAAAGAAGTTATTTTTGAGAGAAGTCCATGACATAGAACAAGCCTATCAAATTGCTAGGAACTTTGAGAGATTTCAGAGGGGACCCGTGATCCATCGGCCTGAATCCAACAAGATTAGTACACCTGGATATAAGCCAAGTTCTAGTCAAGTTCTATCAACCTGACCCACTCCTACTATGCCATTAGGTTGCAAGGATGATAGGGGTAAGGGCCTTGAAGTTCAAAGAAGCAATAATCCTTGTATTCATTGCTTTAGGTGTCACAAAGTTGGTCACTATGCTAGTCAGTGTCCTACTAGAGCCTTATATATAGGAGAATTAGAGGAAGAAGCTCCTGAACCTGTTGAAGAATTCGAGGAAGAAGTGTACAATACAGGAACAAACATAGTGGATAAGTATGAGAGAGATGAGGAAACTATAGATCCACCTGAGCTACTGGGAGTCGTTAGATGTATTCTGACCCAAACAAGAGAGCATGAGGATTGGCGTAGAACCAACATCCTACAAACTTTTGTTAAAATAGGGAAAAAAGTTTGCAAGATCATCATAGATAGTGGGAGCTGTATTAATGCCATTTCCACTAGTGCTGTTAAGAGTCTAGGATTGACTACTATTCCCCATCTCAACCCTTATAAGGTATCTTGGATTGATTTGACCTCCATTCCTATTAAGTTAAGATGCCAAGTTACAATCCAATTACAGTCCTATCAGGAGAAAGTTTGGTTTGATTTCCTTTCTATGGGGTTAGCAATACATTCTAAGCCAACCTTGGTTGTATGATCATGATTCTATCTTGTATGGTCGATCAAACTCTTATTCATTCACCCACCTAGGAAAGAAAATTGTTATAAACTCTTCACCACCTAAGGACAATACCAAAAGAGGGTCTAGTAATCTGAAGGAAAGAAATAAGGATTGAATTTGATTAGCGCTAAAGATTTAGAACAAGAGATTAATAAGGGTTCACTAGTTTGGATATTGTCCACCAAGGAAGTCCAGGATTAACCCTAGAAGGAGCAACCCTAGGAAATAGTAGAGTCTTTGAAGGATTTTCAAGATGTGTTTTCAGAAGATCTTCCTGATCACCTCCCACTATTAAGGGACATTCAACATGCCATAGACTTAGTCTCAGGAGCCACCTTACCAACCTTCCACATTATAAGATGAATCCCACTGAACATTTAGAGTTACAAAGGCAAGTTAGAGATCTCCTCCAAAAGGGATTCATTAGGGAAAGCCTGAGCCCTTGTGCAGTACCTGCCCTTTTGACCCCCAGGAAGGATGACACTTGGAGGATGTGTGTAAATAGTCGTGCCATCAATAAGATAATGATCAAGTATCGTTTTCCTATTCTCCATCTTGATGATATGTTAGACATGATGGCTATACATACTATTTTTTCTAAGATTGACCTTAAGAGTGGTTATCACCAAGTTAGGATTTGGCCTGGGGACAAGTGGAAAACAACTTTCAAGACTAAGGACGGCCTTTACGAATGGGTAGTGATGCCTTTTGGTTTTTCAAATGTTCCTAGTACTTTCATGAGGATCATGACCCAAGTCCTGAGATCATTCATTGGAAAATTTATTGTGGTCTATTTTGATGACATTCTTATCTATAGTAGGCATTTTCTTAGGTTTTGTCGTTACCCCCGAAAGAGTATCTGGCGACCTAGAAAAGGTTAAGTCCATAGTTGAGTGGTCTATACCCAATAGTATACATAAGTGCGTAGCTTCCATGGCCTTGCTACTTTTTATAGATTATTTATTCGAGGATTCAGTATGATTGTCGCACCCATAACTGACTGTATTAGGAAGGAAACCTTTGAATGGACCAAGGCCGTCGATAGAGCCTTCCTAGATATCAAAAAGAAAATGACCCAAGCACCCATTTTGAGATTACCTGACTTTTCAAAGGTCTTTGAGGTTGCTTGTGATGCCTCCAGAGTTGGAATTGGAGGAGTTTTAAGTCAACAGAACCCCCCTGTAGTCTTCTTTAGTGAAAAGTTGAATGAAGCAAAATTGAAGTACTCATTTATGATAAGAAATTGTATGCGGTAGTTCAAGTCTTAAGGTATTGGAGACACTATCTCTTATTGCAGAAGTTTGTCCTATATTCAGACCATGAAGCACTCCAATTCTTTAGTTCTAAAAAAAAATTGAACCTAGGCATGGCAAGTGGGTAGAATATATTCAAGCTTACACTTTTTTCTTAAATATTATCCCAGCACTAAAAATCGAGTAGCTGATGCTCTTAGCCATTGATCCATACTCTTAACCTCTGTCAGTATTGTAGTCATAGGATTTGACAAATTGAAAGAGAAATATGAGAATTGTCCCGACTTTAGTGAAATCTATCAATCTGTTCAACAAGAACCATCTAGTTTGCATAGTGAATATACCCTTCAAGATGGTTTCCTCTTCAAGGGAAATAAGTTAGGCATTCTCCGAACCTCCCTTAGAGAGTTTTTAGTTTGGGAAACCCATGCTAGAGGTTTAGCTAGCCATTTTGCTAGGAACAAAACCATTCTAGTAGTTGAAGACCAATTTTATTGGCCAAGCCTCAAAGAAATGTTGCCCAAATTGTGGCCCGATGTCAACTTGTGCTGTTGCCAAATAGCAGAAGCAAAACACTGGCCTTTACATTCTTTTACCTGTACCTGATCATCCTTAGCAAGATCTTAGTAAGGGTTTTGTTTTAGGATTGCCTAAGACCATGCGGAGACATTGTAGGGTTCGGTGGCAAGGCGGAAACATAGATTTCAAAATTTTTATCTTTATGAAATCTTCACCAAACCCTTAACCCAAGATCTCCTTAAAAGAATTAAAACATATAACATGTATATATAAGATTTAAACTCATTAAAGTACTAACCTGTATTGCTAAAATCCAAACTTTAAATCTCCACCAGGTGCCCAAATGTTCACCCTCCAATGGTGATCCACACAGAAAAAGATGAAGACAATAATTTCTTGTTCTTGGCTCCTCTTCTTGAATTCTTTTTCAAGAATTCAATTCTTGGACTTTTAGGCTGAAATTTTCTTTCTTGAAATTTCTTTCTTCCTTTTTTCCTCTTCTTGAATCTTTTCTTGAATTCCCTTTCTTGAATTCCTTTTTTTGAATTGAACTGGAAGAAGAAATTAAGACAAGTAAAGTGGTGCGGACACCAAAGGCACCAGAATAAGGCAGAGGCTTCTCAACCCTCTGTGAATTGATCAATAATTTATGAGTCCATCTGTAATAAGGCTTAGCCCATCTGAGTCCTTTTTTTAGTTGTTGTTTGAGTCTTTTGAGTTGTATTTCAGTTCTGTACTAGTCAGCTTATGTTGAGCTAGTTCAGTCCAATGCTAGTCAGCTCATGTTGAGCTTATTTTATTTTTTTGAGTCCTGTCCAAGCATACTGAAGACTCAAGACTATATCATACAAGTGAAGACCAAGTCCAACTAGATTGAAGACATGGAAGTATAGCACAAGTCCAACCCAGCTTGAAGATTTGAAGACCCCAGAGGAAAATTCAGAAAACCCTAATTTCTTGCAGATGCCCTCCAGATGCCCAGATTCCCTTCCAGATGCCAAAGTATATTCATAGATAAGGGCATCCATGATTCCAGAGGTCCATCTGCATCCTAGCCCAAAGAAATCAAGCTCAGGTGCCAAGCCCAAGCCCCTAAGAAGCAAGATACCAGGGAATATTCCTGCTACCTGGCTACCAGGCCACCCCAGCTTCCGGAGGCCCAACCCATGCACCCAAGCCCCTTTGGGCCGGCCTTTTGCTGCTCCTAGAAGCCCAACACACCCCCCTAGGCATCCTTGGAGTCTTGACCAAGTCAAGAAAATTTTAGAGATTTTTCTACCTAATATTTTCTTATTTTCTAGCTAGGGTTTGAGAGGGAAATGATTCTTATGTAAAGACTTATGTACCCTTACTTGGAGCCCAGGTTAAGGGTCTATTTAAGGGACCCTAGCCTCTTGTATGAAGGAGAATTTTGATAAATGAAAACCTTGAGTTCTTCTATTGAGTTGTGTGATACACTGCTGTGTGCATAAAGGGGTTTGCGAGAGTTTTTCTTTCCAGTGCTGCAATCATCTTCCTGCTGCCAACAAGCATCTCAGATCTCTGGATGCCCACTTCAAAAGAAGCCTTCCCTTGCTATTTTTCTTTTGTTTTCTTATTCCTTTATGAGTTCTCTAACCACTGACAGGTCGTTATAGGTCCCTGAGTTCCTACGAATCCAACAACTCTAGCCAAGCCTCAATCGGATCACCGAGCAGAAAGCCGGGTATCCGCGGGTCTTTGGCTCGATTTTCCAGGCTACATCCATCGAGGAACGAGAGACCCTTTGCTGCGATCTTCATAGACATTGTCAGGTACCCCCCCTCTACCTCCAGTAGTTTTATTGTAGGAGAACTTGCCCTAACCGAGGCTTCTCAGCCCCGGCGATCCTTCTTTTCTACTTTTCTAGGTCCTAATCTGCATGCTGATTTTATAAAAATTCATATAAAATTCCTATAATTTATTTTAATCTGAAATTCGGTAATTAGTCACTCAACCCCACATATAAAACATACAAAAAAATTGCATGCATATTAGTCCCCCATCATTTGGTATCAGAGCTTAGATTAGGGCTTGTTTCTGCAATTTTTTAGTCCATATATACTCTGTTGTTTAAATTATTTCTCCCTGTTGAAAACTCCAAAAATTCTGAAATTATTTTGTTGGAATTCAAAATAATTCAAATTAATTTTTTCCATTTTTTTATATTTATTATGTCCTGTGAATTGTTTTCAAGCTGAATACAGCCTCAAAATTTTTGGCTCTATTTTTTTTCAGCAAGACAAGTTTGGAAGTTTTAGGGTTTTATTTAGCATTTTTGCATATCTTTTAATTTTTATATTTCCTGCATATTAAGCCATAATTTGAAAGTTTTCTTCTATTTAAGAAAATACCAAAAAAAATAATAATAATAAAATAAATTTATATTCTCCAAAAATACCAAAAATATCTAACCCTAATTTGCATCATTTGCTTGCCATCATTGCATAATCTACTTTTAAGGGCACTCTTGCTATATCAGATGGGGGGAGGAGTTGATAACCTCTCCTTAGCCCAAACCACATCCCTTGCAATCGGTCCCAAGCCTTAACCTAAAATTAATTAGACTTAATTTGCCCTAGTGGGCTAGGGACACCAACTGGTCGGGTCCGGGATAGTGTTAGATCACTATGTCAAGTTAACCTATGTGTGCCTTGTGCTCAGTGTCTAGAATGGTGGTTTAGGGATTCAATCCCGAAGGGCATGTGTGCTGGTCCGCCTACCTGGCCAATCTTTGATTGGTGTCTAGGATTGGCAATCAGGGACCTAACACTCCCCTTACACCTGCCTGGCTGAGTACAGGGTTACTATAGGCTAGTTTGTCACCCTGATTGAGCATCTAGTTTGGACTCTAGGTCTAGTCAGCTATAGTCGATCTGATCGAGTCTTGCATGAGTACTAGATCAGGAGTTTCATATCACCCACCTCCATCACAATGTCTGAACCCATGGAAAACTTACAAGCCCAAATAAAAGCCCTAGCTGATCAAATGGCCCAGATGGCTACCCAGATGACTACCCAGTTGACTACCCAGTTAACTCAGTCTGCTACCCAAACCAACAATAGAATTGACCATCTTGCCAATAGGTTTGACCAGTTAGAAGGCCGTGTAGAGACCATACAAAGAACCCATGGGTCACAGTCTGAGCCAGATCCTGATTCCCCTAACCTAGGAGGACCCCAAACCTTGATCTATACCATGAGGTCGAACCTAGGAGAGCCCCTTATCCTAACCCGTACTACAATCCTCAACCTATGAGGACCCCAAACCCTGATCCATACCTTGAGGCTGCACCTAGGAGAGCCCATCATCATGACCCAATCCCTAAGGTTAGTCCTAGAAGACCCAATCAGGATTTTATAGACCAGGAATATAGATCCTATTTACCCTCTCCCTATAAGCCTAGTATATCCACAACCTATAGATCTTATGACTCCAAATCCTATGAACCTAAAACCTATGAATCCATAACCTATGAACCTAGATCCTATGACTCTAGATCCCATGATCATAGATCCTATGCACCCACACCCTATGAGCCTAGTAGACCCAACACCCAATATTCTGACCCATATAGGAGTCCAACCCTAGGAGAACCCAATATTCTGACCCATATAGGGAGTCCAACCCTAGGAGAACCCAGTATTCTGACCCATATAGGGAGTCCAACCCTAGGAGGACATAATATCCTGACCCATATAGAGAGCCCAACCTTAGGAGGACCCCATACCATGATCCATCCTTAGAACCTAATCATAGAGCTGACCCAAAATCCTATGACCCCAAGTCCTATAATCCCATGACCCATAGATCTGCACCCTTGTCCTATGAGCCTAGAGAACCCATAACCCCTAAGTATCAGCCTAGTACTAGTCATGCTTCCCCTAGTCAACTTGAACCCCATAGGATTAGTATCCCTAAATATAAACCCAATAGTGAGCCACTACCTCTTATACAACCTTAACCTACTAGGAGTAGTACCCATAATCAAAGACCAGAACCTAACCAATTTCCTGCTAGCCGACCTTCTCCAACCATTCCTGAGATTCACAAGGCTTACATTAACGTGGAAGTGTATGAAGCTGATGTGAGCCTAGTGGATGAGTATGAGGGAGAAGAAGAGACACCTTTAGTAGACCTAGAATTAGCTGACCCAGTAGATACCAGATAGAAACCAACCCAGAGCTAGTTGACCTTGACCACATCCAACCTAAAGCTATAATGGAAGAACAAATAGAGGAAGAGAACCTAGGCACTGCTGCTAGAGCCTTACCTAAGGAAACCATAGAGGAGAGCCAAATTATAGAGTCTAGTCCAAAAATACAAGAACCAGAAGAATTTATTAAGGACATGATCTCTTTGAATCAATACCTTCAAGATGAGTCCCCTCCTATAGTTCCCATTAAGGACCTCTTTTCCGAAATTAGCGACCCATCCTTCCATTATGCAAACCCTGTAGATATAGCTCAACCTCGTAAGGTTAACCTCATTAGTATAGGATTAGTTCCTGACACCCCGTCTTTTATCCTACTTTATCCAACTAACCATGAACCTTTTTCTTTACCTTACCAAACTAATTCTGAACCCACTTCCTATTTTCTGCCCATCCTGACACCTCCAGCATTTCTAGGATCATTAATTGCATTTAGCTGAGATTAGCATACTGCATGCATTCATCATGCATGTTAGGTTTGCATCTTACTTCTGGCATACTCTTTGGAATTTGCTAGGAGTTCATTGTAAATTTTCATGTGCATGTCAAGCTAGGATCAAACCTAGAGAACCTATAATCTATTAGGTTTAGATCCAAAGAGTTCAATAAAATTTCCTTCGATAGGAATGCATAGTCGAGTCTGTTCGGTGTCAGTATGAGTCCTTTGCAACATTTGTTAGGAGTCTGCATGTGCCTAGCATGTTCACCACCCGCACTAATCTTAAAACAACTGGCTAATTCCCGAAGAAGGGTTAAAGAATTTGATGTAGTGGATTCTATCTTGGTTAGGCTTAGGCCTAAAAGAAGCTTCATGCTCGCAGAGCCGGACCTTTTAAAGTGATAGAGAAGGATTGGATCAAATGCCTAGGTGTTAGACTTGCCTTCGGATTTGGGCATTAGTTCTACCTTCAATATTACAGACCTGGTTGAGTATAGGGAACCGGCAGCGATACCTAGTAAGGCCTTTGGACCTATTCCTTTTCATTGTGAGTGACCCTAACCCAGAGTGTCCACTAACAATTGGCCTGAGAGAGGAGAACGGATCGAGCGTATCCTGGATGATCAAGCCATCACGACCCGGGGCCGTGACTATCAATGCTTCCTGGTCCGATGGCAAGGCCAGCCAAAGTCGCACGATTCGTAGATTTCTCGAGAGGACTTGCAATGCCTCAACCCAGACCTTCTCGAGAGATATGTGAGCCAGTCTAATCTTCACTCGACAGGTTCGAGTTCCTCCCATCCTGGGAGAATTGGTGCAGACACCAAAGGCACCAGAATAAGGCAGAGGCTTCTCAACCCTCTGTGAATTGATCAATAATTTATGAGTCCATCTATAATAAGGGCTTAGCCCATCTGAGTCCTTTTTTTAGTTGTTGTTTGAGTCTTTTGAGTTGTTATTTCAGTTCTATACTAGTGAGCTTATGTTGAGCTAGTTCAGTCCAATGCTAGTCAGCTCATGTTGAGCTTATTTTATTTTTTTGAGTCCTGTCCAAGCATACTGAAGACTCAAGACTATATCATACAAGTGAAGACCAAGTCCAACTAGATTGTAGACATGGAAGTATAGCACAAGTCCAACCCAGCTTGAAGATTTGAAGACCCCAGGAGGAAAATTCAGAAAACCCTGATTTCTTGCAGATGCCCTCAAGATGCCCAGATTCCCTTCCAGATGCCAAAGTATATTCATAGATAAGGGCATCCATGATTCCAGAGGTCCATCTGCATCCTAGCCCAAAGAAATCAAGCTCAGGTGCCAAGCCCAAGCCCCTAAGAAGCAAGATACCAGGGAATATTCCTGCTACATGGCTACCAGGCCACCCTAGCTTCCAGAGGCCCAAACCCATGCACCCGAGCCCCTTTGGGCCGGCCTTTTGCTGCTCCTAGAAGCCCAACACACCCCCCTAGGCATCCTTGGAGTCTTGACCAAGTCAAGAAAATTTTTAGGGATTTTTCTACCTAATATTTCCTTATTTTCTAGCTAGGGTTTGAGAGGGAAAAGGATTCTTATGTAAAGACTTATGTACCCTTACTTGGAGCCCAAGGTTAAGGGTCTATTTAAGGGACCCTAGCCTCTTGTATGAAGGAGAAATTTTGATGAATGAAAACCTTGAGTTCTTCTATTGAGTTGTGTGATACCCTGCTGTGTGCATAAAGGGGTTTGCGAGAGTTTTTCTTCCAGTGCTGCAATCATCTTCCTGCTGCCAACAAGCATCTCAGATCCCTGAACGCCCACTCCAAAAGAAGCCTTCCCTTGCTATTTTTCCTTTGTTTTCTTATTCCTTTGTGAGTTTTCTAACCCCTGACAGGTCGTTTAAAGGTTCCTGAGTTCCTACGAATCCAACAACTCCAGCCAAGCCTCAATCAGATCACCGAGCAGAAAGCCGGGTATCCACGGGTCTTTGGCTCAATTTTCCAGGCTGCATCCGTCGAAGAACGAGAGACCCTTTGCTGCGATCTTCACAGACATTGTCAGGTACACCCCCTCTACCTCCAGTAGTTTTATTGTTGGAGAACTTGCCCTAACCGAGGCTTCTCAGCCCCAGCGATCCTTCTTTTCTACTTTTCTAGGTCCTAATCTGCATGCTGATTTTCTAAAATTCATACAAAATTCCTTACAACTTATTTTAATCTGAAATTTGGGAATTAGTCACTCAACCCCACATATAAAACATACAAAAAAAATTGCATGCATATTAGTCCCCCATCATAAAGTCTTAATTCAAGAAAGAAAAGAAGAAGAACAGACCCTTCCTTTTCCCTTTCCTTTACCGTTCAAGACCTTCCTCTTATTCTTATTTAGGGTCAGAGTTTCGATAGAGATTATCTCTGTAAGGGAAACAATACCCAACAAGCATAAGGGAAGGAGTATTCCGGAGAGGAGGAAGGAATATGATCTCTGTATTTGATTATCTGAAAGAAACCCCCGAGAACCAAACCCTTTTATAGATTTTAGAGGGGCATTTTCTCAAAACATCGCAACCCTCTAAAACCCCAGGAATCACGATCCCTCATTCCTCATGCGTCCCCTCAACCAAAAATCATGATTCTCCGATTTAATTTTTATTTTTTGACGAGGAGGACTCTCGGAAAAACTTCAGGAAGAATCACGACTTTTGAAGATGGACTTGCGATCGAAAAACGACGGATCTTTTTCCTTAAATTTTCTTGGCCATCAGGTCCAGATCCAAGGACGTCAGACAAGGATCCAAATCGCCCTCTTTTCTTAATTTTTCTTCGATGGAATTTCCTTCCCACGCGCGTGAAGAGGAGTCCACACGCGCGTGGACTCTTCTTCTTGGCGCGCGCGGGTGAGGAAGGGTGTGGGCGGCTAGGAGAGAGAGTCTCAGTGCACTTGATTCACTTGAGTTCAGCCATGGGTTAGCCCAATGTCCTAAAATTTAAATTAGACCTTAATCTGGTTCAATTAGAACCTAATTAAGCCCAATTCGGAACCAAATTCGAATCTGATTCGAATAGAAATTGGGTCTGCAACATATGCTAGTGTGTTTATCTTGCAAACATGATTTAATTCCAAATTAAGTCCTTTATCAATTCTCTTTTGTGTGTGACCCATTGGGTTCCACACCTAGCCAGCAGTAGGTCCGAGTGCTATTTGACTTAATTCGGTTAGATCTCAACTAAGCCGATTTAGATCAACTCAAACTAGCTCGACTCGGTCAATTAGAATCTAATTCTAATTAACTGATTTGAATTACCATAATTAAATCATATACCTACAAGACAAGATTGATGTCTAGCAACGTATCATGTCTACCCGGAAGATGTGAAATTTTGGTGGAATTACCAAAATATCCTTTAGTGGTGAGTTACCGGGCAATTTAGTTCTTTGATCAACTTGCATCCCGAATATGATTATGAATATGGATACTTGTCAAATCCAATTTCATATTCATCCCTAGCTCAATCTTTATAATGATGATTCATTAATGAACCATTAGAAATTAACTCTAATGTTTATACTTTGATCAAAGATTTCCTGAATCCATCATTTGATCGAAATTAGCTGGATGCAATTCCCTCTTACTAGGGCTGATCAATTCCTTGTTGACCTACTCACAATCTCCATATACAATCCACCATACCCAGTATCACCTCGTGTATGACTTAGTGTCATGATTGATTGCGAACCAAAGTATGGATTCATATATATAAGGTACCATGGTAGTCTCAAGTCAAAGGACCACATGCACTACTCCTACTATGAGAATTATCTATTGACAAACAGATAAGGTTCCATTAGATATTCTCAGTCTAGATCAACTCAGTGAACTCATTCTCTAATGAACACTTACATCCTAGTATTAGTGTCAAACACAAGTGACGTGAGATCAGTCACCCTCATCACAAAGCATATATAGGATGTGTTGGTCTTGCCGGAAACATTGATCCCCAACTCAATGTCCCATCGACCAGGAATATTTTAGATTAGGGTTTTAAGGCTTTAGGTCTCACTGGTATGATCTCATCATAACCCTAGAACCATAGCCCTAATCTATGGGGTTCATCATATAATCATAAAGACACAGCGTATGATGAAAATAATGCCTTTATTATAATAATGTCAATTCATTGATTTTGGGATCGAAATACAAAATTTCAATTGGCTTTCAGGGCACAATCTTTCAATCTCCCACTTGCACTAAAGCCAATCGCCTTTAAATCTTAACCCCATACAATCAAGGTGGCGATCAAACTCTCGCTGTGATAGAGCCTTAGTGAACGGGTCTGCTATGTTGTTCTTCGTTTCTACCCTTTTAATGCAGATTTCTTGTCTTTCGACAATCTCTCAAACGAGATGGAAGCGTCTCAGAATGTGCTTTGATTTGTGATGAGCTCTTGGTTTCTGTGCTTGAGCCACAGCCCCAATATTATCACAATAAAGTGATACTGGACCTTCAATCTTAGGAACTACGCCCAACTCTGATATGAACTTCTTTATCCAGACAGCTTCCTTGGCAGCTTCACTAACAGCAATGTACTCTGCCTCAGTTGTTGAGTCAGCTGCAGTTTGCTGTTTAGAACTCTTCCAGCTTACAGCTCCTCCATTTAGGATAAAAACATACCCAGATATAGATTTGCTGTCATCTGGATCTGATTGAAAACTAGAATCTGAATAAGCTTCTAGTTTAAGATCAGATCCTCCTTATATTAGAAAAATATTCTTAGTTCTTCTTAAGTACTTAAGAATATTTTTCACAGCCTTCCAATGATCCTCTCCTGGATTAGACTGAAACCTGCTGGCTATACCTAAGGCATATGCCACATCAGGCCTAGTACATAACATAGCATACATAATAGACCCTACTGCCAAAGCATAAGGTATAGAATTCATTCTATTTCTTTCTTCAGGTGTCGTAGGAGACATCTTTTTAAAAATATGTATGCCATGACCAATCGGTAAGTAACCTCTTTTACTTTCCTCCATGCTAAATCTTTTTAGCACTTGGTCAATGTACCTAGACTGGGATAAACTTAGCATCCTCCTAGATCTATCTCTATAGATCTTGATGCCTAGTATATAAGATGCTTCTCCCAAGTCTTTCATGGAAAACTGTTTAGATAACCATACCTTAACTAATTGTAACATTGGGATATCATTCCCAATGAGGAGTATGTCATCTACATACAGAACCAAGAAAACTATGGCACTCCCACTAGTCTTCTTGTACACACAAGGTTCATCCTCATTTTTGATAAAGTCAAATTCTTTGATTGTCTTATCAAATCAGATGTTCCAACTCCTAGATGCTTGCTTTAATCCATAAATAGATTTCTTCAGCCTACATACCTGATTAGGTTTAGTCTCCAAGACAAAACCTTCTGGCTATGACATATAAACCTCTTCCTCAAGGAAACCATTGAGGAATGCGGTTTTCACATCCATCTGCCAGATTTAATAATCATGATATGCGGCTATAGCAAGCATGATCTGAATAGATTTGAGCATGGCAACAGGAGAATATGTTTCATCATAATCTATTCCCTGTTTTTGTCCGAAACCCTTAGCCACTAATCTGGCTTTATAAGTTTCAACTTGGCCATCTACCCCAATCTTTTTCTTATAGACCCATTTGCATCCAATAGGGTTAACACCCTCTAGTGCATCAACCAAAGTCCAGACTTGGTTGACATACATGGAGTCCATTTCGGATCTTATGGCTTCCAGCCATCTGTCTGAGTCACTACTCATGACAGCATCCGTATATGTTAGAGGCTCATCATTATCAATGATTTGGGCTTCATTATTTTCAATAATGAACCTATATCTCTCAGGTGCATGTCACACCCTATCAGACCTACGGATAGGAGTGGTGTGTTCAGGTTCTATACTAACTATGTTATGATTTGGTTGAGATGTATCTACTTGTTGAACTTCTTCAAGTTCAATATTTTCCCACTGCCCTTTTGTAGGATGAACTCATTCTCCATAAAAGTGGCATGCCTACTGACTAAAACCTTTTGTTCAGTAGGGTGGTAGAACAGATATCCTATACTATCTTTAGGATATCCAACAAATAGACACTTTTCTGCTCTAACATCAAGCTTATGTCCAAAATTTCTTTTGACATAGGCTGGACATCCCCATATCTTAAGATACTTAAGATTGAGTTTCTTTCTCCTCCATAACTCATATGGAGTGCTAGATACAGATTTGGATGGTACTCTATTTAAAATATTAGCCACTGTTTCCAAGGCATATCCCCAGAAAGAAATAGGTAAGTCTGTGAAGCACATCATGGACCATACCATATCTAATAAAGTACGATTTCTCCTTTCAGCAATACCATTTAATTGTGGTGTGTAAGGAGGAGTCCATTCAGAGATGATTCCCTTTTCTTTAAGGTGATCAAGAAACTCGGTGGATAAGTATTCACCTCCTCTATCTGATCGAAGGATCTTAATACTTTTCCCCATTTGTTTCTCTACCATACTTTGATACTCTAAAAATTTTCAAAAGCTTCGGACTTATGTTTTATTAGATACACAAATCCGTACCTTGAAAAATCATCAGTGAATGTGATGAAATATAAGTATCCACCCTTGGCCTGAGTTGTCATAGGTCCACATACATCAGTGTGTATGAGTCCTAATAACTCAGTTGTCCTTTCATTATGTCCACTAAATGGAGTCTTGGTCATTTTACCCATGAGACATGATTCACAAGTTCCTAATGATTCATAGTCATAAGGATTAAGGAATTCTTCCTTGTATAACTTGTTAATCCTTTGTCACTAATATGTCCAAGACGACAGTGCCAAAGTAAAGTATTATTTACTTCTTCTCTTTTTCGTTTATTACTAACATGTAGTATATTGTTATTAGAACATAGAATTAAGAGACCATTGCAAAATATGCCATTAAATATTATTTCATTAAAAAAATTGATTGAGCAGCCACTGCTCATTACATTCATAATATATCCTTATTTAAGTAACAAGGGTACAGATATGATGTTTCTAATAATTCTAGGCATAAAATAATAATTTTTTAACTCTAAAATCTTCCCAGAAGGCAGCTTCAATATATAAGTCCTTACAGCTTCTGCTTGGATGGAATCTCCTCCAGCACCGTAGAGCTCGAAGTCGCCTTCCTTCAAAACTCTAATGTTCTGTAGTCCCTGCAATGATTTGCAGATATGATGACCACAAGCAGTATCCAATACCCAAGAGTTTGAATTAGAAGAGTCTAATGACAAAATTGTATGTATCTCATACATACCATTTGGTGCATCACTAGCACCAAGCTTCATACTTGCAAGGTAAACCTTGCAGTTTCTTTTCCAGTGACCCGGCTTGCCACAATGAAAGCAGGTCATTTGTCCGGAGGCCTTCTTTCCTTTCTTTTTCTTGATGCCCCCTTTTGGGTTCAACCTCCTCTTGGAACCCTTTTTGCCTATTTTCTTCTTGTTTACACCATCCACAAGAAGAAGTCGAGCTTTATTTTTCTTTAAATGGCTCTCTGCTGTTTTTAACATATTCAACAGCTCAGGCAAGGAAGTGTTAAGTTTGTTCATATGATAATTAAGAACAAACTGTGAAAATGACTCTGGGAGTGACTGCAGGATTAAATCCTGATTCAACTCCCCATCCATAACAAAACCCAATTGACCCAATCGGGTGATTAGGTCAATAACCTTTAATACATGGTCTTGTATGGATGTACCTTCTGTCATCCTTGCACGGAATAACTGCTTAGATATTTCATATCTTGCAGTTCGACTATGTTCTCCATAAAGTTCTTTTAGATTGAGCAATATGGAGTTTGTGTCCATGCTTTCATGTTGCCTCTGTAACTCATTAGTCATAGAGGCAAGCATTATACACTTGACAGTAAGTGAGTCATTTTGCCACATGTTATATGTGGTCTTATCCTCTTGCGAGGCATCTTCCCCTAATGGTTCCAAGGTTGGGGTATCAAAAATATAAGAAATTCTTTCTTGGCTGAGTACTATCTTCAGGTTTCTCAACCAATCAACATAGTTTGGTCCAATCAATTTATTTGCATCAAGAATGCTACGGAGTGAGAGTGAAGAGGCCATTTAATCTACATTAACAAAGAACATTACATAAGCAAACAACCAATGTTGACAAAGCATAATTAAATTAGGACTTTAACTTAATTATGTCTTCCACTATTTTATCAAGCATCATAACCCTCCATATGATGATCGAGAAAATCCTAATTGGTTCTCTTAGTGGGGTTGAGATCCAAATTCCTTACAAAAGATCTTGTGTGTACACAACAAATCTTATATAAGTTCAAAGGTAGGAAAACCCTTTCCAATTGTAACTCATACAATTCTCAACTTATCTTGGCCTCTAAATATTAATAGCCTTGTGTGTACACAACAAAATATAATATTTTAGTTAAGTTAGACCCTTCATTGCTATATAGTCATGATATTAATTATAATACCCTTGTATGTACACAACAAAGTATTATATTAAATCATGCCATAAACATCAAATGTACCAAGCCAAAATTATGTTAGTCACCATAAAAGTCTTGTGTGTACACAACAAACCTAATATGGATCATAACATAATAATGACTTGGCATGAAGGAAGGCCACATGTAGTGAATATTACACTAAGCATATCAATCAATAATTAAGTTAATCTTATCGGCCAGGTAAGTGGGAGAGTGGTGGGAGTCCCCCCGTTGCTTTCCTTAGACACCAATAAGAATTGGCCAGGTCAGTCAACAGAACCAATTAAAAACCACATCCTCTTTACCGATCATGAACCACTTTTCCTAGACACCGAATAATAAACTAATCATATTGATTATTTTTGCTTTTGGTATATGACACTACAACTTAATATGTTTTTAAAGAGGGCTTTATTAAAACAAAGCACATTCTTTATATAACCTAGCAAATATGTGCCATAGTGTGCCATCATACTAGGACAACCATTTACCACATAATGGATCAACCATTATGCCAGGGCAACCTTATTTCAGTATGATGACTAGAAGGCTAAACATATCTCTATACAAATTAAGGTTTAAGTGAAAACCTTAATTAGTGGCATACATCAAACATATATGCATAATTAACTCAAATATGTGATTAATGTGTCATCATACTAGGACAACCATTTACCACATAATGGATCCACCATTATGCCAGGGCAACCTTATTTCAGTATGATGACTAGATGTCTAAACATATCTCTACAACAATTAGGGTTTGAGTGAAAATCCTAATTGGTGACATTACATCAAACATATACAATATCATATGTTACTTATATACATATGCATCTAAAAATCAGCATATATATTTTAATCTTAATAAGGAGGCTCTGATACCACTATAGGGTTCGGTGGCAAGGCGGAAACATAGATTTCAAATTTTTATCTTTATGAAATCTTCACCAAACCCTTAACCCAAGATCTCCTTAAAAGAATTAAAACATATAACATGTATATATAAGATTTAAACTCATATTAAAGTACTAACCTGTATTGCTAAAATCCAAACTTTAAATCTCTACCAGGTGCCCAATATTCACCCTCCAATGGTGATCCACACAGAAAAAGATGAAGACTACAATTTCTTGTTCTTGGCTCCTCTTCTTGAATTCTTTTTCAAGAATTCAATTTTAGACTTTTAGGCTGAAATTTTCTTTCTTGAAAATTTCTTTTCTTCCTTTTTTCCTCTTCTTGAATTCTTTTCTTGAATTCCCTTTCTTGAATTCATTTTCTTGAATTGAACTGGAAGAAGAAATTAAGACAAGTAAAGTCTTAATTCAAGAAAGAAAAGAAGAAGAACAGACCCTTCCTTTTCCCTTTCCTTTACCGTTCAAGACCTTCCTCTTATTCTTGTTTAGGATCAGAGTTTCGACAGAGATTATCTCTGTAAGGGAAACAATACCCAACAAGCATAAAGGGAAGAAGTATTCCAGAGAGGAGGAGAGGAATATGATCTCTGTATTTGATTATCTGAAAGAAACCCCCGAGAACCCAAACCCTTTTATAGATTTCAAAGGGGCATTTTCTCAAAACATCACAACCCTCTGAAACCCCAGGAATCACGATCCCTCATCCCTCACGTGTCCCCTCAACCAAAAATTATGATTCTCTGATTTAATTTTCATTTTTCCGACAAGGAGGACTCTCGAAAAAATTTCAGGAAGAATCGTGACTTTTGAAGATGGACTTGCGACCGAAAAAACGACGGATCTTTTTCCTTAATTTTTCTGGCCATCAGATCCAGATCTAAGGACGTCAGACAAGGATCCAAATCGCCCCCTTTTCTTGATTTTTCT
Organism: Areca catechu; assembly: GCA_021397845.1. Taxonomy (NCBI): domain Eukaryota; kingdom Viridiplantae; phylum Streptophyta; class Magnoliopsida; order Arecales; family Arecaceae; genus Areca; species Areca catechu. The sequence continues at coordinate 140,669,563 of CM038051.1, read as the reverse complement.
CTGATGGAATTTCCTTCCCACGCGCGTGAAGAGGAGTCCACACGTGCGTGGACTCTTCTTCTTGGCACGCGCGGGTGAGGAAGGGTGGGGCGGCTTGGAGAGAGAGTCTCAGTGCACTTGATTCACTTGGGTTCAGTCATGGGTTAGCCCAATGTCCTAAAATTTAAATTAGACCTTAATCTAGTTCAATTAGAACCCAATTAAGCCCAATTCAAAACCAAATTCGAATCTGATTCGAATAGAAATTGGGTCTGCAACACATGCTAGTGTGTTTATCCTGCAAACATGATTTAATTCCAAATTAAATCCTTCATCAATTCTCTTTTGTGTGACCCATTGGGTTCCACACCTAGCCAGCAGTAGGTCCGAGTGCTATTTGACTTAATTCGGTTAGATCTCAACTAAGCCGATTTAGGTCAACTCAAACTAGCTCGACTCGGTCAATTAGATTCTAATTCTAATTAACTGATTTGAATTACCATAATTCAATCATATACCTACAAGACAAGATTGACGTCTAGCAACGTATCATGTCTACCCGGAAGATGTGGAATTTTGGTGGAATTACCAAAATACCCTTCAGTGGTGAGTTACCGGGCAATTCAGTCCTTTGATCAACTTGCATCCCGAATATGATTATGAATATGGATACTTGTCAAATCCAATTTCATATTCATCCCTAGCTCAATCTTTATAATGATGATTCATTAATGAACCATTAGAAATTAACTCTAATGTTCATACTTTAATCAAAGTTTTCCTGAATCCATCATTTGATCAAAATTAGCTGGATGCAATTCCCTCTTACTAGGGCTGATCAATTCCTTGTTGACCTACTCACAACCTTCATATACAATCCACCATACCCAGTATCACCTCGTGCATGACACAGTGTCATGATTGATTGCGAACCAAAGTATGGATTCATATATATAAGGTACCATGGTAGTCTCAGGTTAAAGGACCACATGCACTACTTCCACTATGAGAATTATCTATTGACAAACAGATAAGGTTCCATTAGATATTCTCAATCTGGATCAATTTAGTGAACTCATTCTCTAATGAACACTCACATCCTAGTATTAGTGTCAAACACAAGTGACTGTGAGATCAGTCACCCTCATCACAAAGCATATATAGGATATGCTGGTCTTGCCGGAAACATTGATCCCCAACTCAATGTCCCATCGACCAGGAATATTTTAGATTAGGGTTTTAAGGCTTTAGGTCTCACTGGTACGATCTCATCATAACCCTAGAATCATAGCCCTAATATATGGGGTTCATCATATAATCATAAAGACACAGCGTATGATGAAAATAATGTCTTTATTATAATAATGTAAATTCATTAATTTTGGGATCAAAATACAATATTTCAATTGGCTTTCAAGGCACAATCTTTCAGACATGACTCTATATATATTGTGGTCGATCAATTTTCTAAGATGGCACACTTTTTACCCTATTTCCAAACTTTTGATGCTTCTAAGATGGCTAAACTTTTCTAGATGAAGTGGTTAGGTTACATTGATGCGGGATGACTCTAAGATTGCTAATATGCAGGAAAAATAGTAAATTAACTTTTTAATAATTTTTTATAATTTTAATTTGTAGGCTAGATTTCTGAAATCAAGTAAAGACAAGCAGAATGAATAGCAATGCAAAGAATCATCATGCAGGCGTGCTCATGCAAAATAATAAAAGTCAGGACCGAAGAATTGAGAAATTCCTGGCTTAGGATAGCTAACCTTCAATTAAAATAGAAACTAAGAGTGGGAAGGTTTGTACCAGTCAGAGATTGAAGAACTTGCTGATGAAGAGGTCACACATCTCTCAAATTGATGCTTGGAAGAGAAAACCTTTTGTTCCTGAATCTGAAGGTGATCTGGACCCGGTCTGAAGGCAAGGAAAGCCTCCTCTGGGGAGGGGAAACACCTCGGAGATCCTGCAAAGCATCAAGGTTAGGTTTGAATCAATAATCAAATGAAATAAGCAAGGTATAAAATAGAAGGGAAAGATTAGGGTTAGGAGTGCTGGCGGTTGGGAGAAGAAGGAGGCTCTTAATAGGTGGCGGCCTTGGGCTTCTTCTCAAAGGATGAAGGCTGATGCTTGAAGACTTGGAAGGTGCTTGGGCATGGATGAAGGTTGGAGGTTGAGGTCGGCCAAGTAAAGGAACAAAAGCAAATCAAACATAACACCAAAACTCAAGATAATATTTCACCAAAATTTAATTTCATAAGAGTAAAATTATTACAAGAGGAGGAGGGGTGGGATATTTATAGAGTCCCATGCCCTCTCCTAAAGGGATTACAAGTCTTCTCCTAGTTAGAATAGGTTTACACAATTTAAGTCTGAGAAAGATTTTAAAATAAACCTAGAACTAGGAGTATACAAGTTGAATGAAATAAAAACTCAAACTCCTTTCATTTGAACTCTTTCACTATGTTTGGACTTGGTCAACCATTAAGGACGCCACTCTTGGCATGTTGGACTTCATGGGGGACAGCAAGGGCTGGTCAAGGGCTTGGGGTGCATGGGCTTTGGGCCTCCTGGAAGTTGGGGTGCCTGGGCTAGTATATTTTTGGCATCAGACTGGAATCTTGGTTCTTAAAGGCTTGGGCTGGCACTTAAGCTTGATTTCTCCTGGGCTGGGCGTAGATGGACCTCTGGATTCATGTTATGCCCTGGTCTAGGAATATACTCTGGCATTTGGAGAGAATCTGGGTATCTAGAGAGAATCTGGGCATCTGGAGAGCATCTGGAAGGAATCAGGATATCTGAAGAGCATCTGGAGGGTATCTAGGGCTCTAGGGTGTCAAACAAGATCCCATAAGCTGATGTAAATGCCTCTGGCTCCTGGGTGAAGCCTGGTGGAACTCCAAAATAGGGTAACCTCTTCTTTTGTACAAAAATTGGACTCTCACTGGACTAATACTCAAGTACAGGACTCAATGACTGACTAGGGTTGAGACAAATCAACTAGTCTTAACTTATTACAGGACTCAATCTTATTTGCTTACAAAAATGTGACACATAGCTAAGTAAACCAGATAGGGCCCAGTAATCTATGTCTGATCCTGGTGCCCCCACCAATTCTCCTAGGGTAGGAGCAACTCGACCCTGTCGAGTAAGGGTCGATTTGGCTCTCATACTGCTCGAGTAGGTCTGGGTTGAGGCGCTGCAGATCCTCATGGGTGATCTACGAATCCTCAGATTTTGGTTGACCTTGCCAACGGACCAAATACCTCTGATAGCCTTTATCTCGGGTATCGATGGCTTGATCATCCAAGGTTCTCTCAATCTTTTTCTCACCAATAGGCCAAATTGTATGTGGACACTCTGGGGTGGGTTCTCTCTCAAAGGGAGGAATAGGCTCAAGGTGCTCGCTAGGTATTGTTGCTGGCTCCCTATGCTCTACAAGGTCTGAGATGTTGAAGGTGGAGCTAATACCTAAATCAGGTGGTATCTCAAGTACATAGGCATTGGGTCCAACTCTTTTCATTATTCTGAATGGGCCAGCTTCGCGAGCATGAAATTCCTTTACAATCACATAATGGTGGGGACACCAGAGCTAGAAAAGAAGCATCCATGCCACCTTATCTCTATTTAGATCACTACTAGTTGATCTAATATGGTTTAATGAGTCATTAAGTTCAGTTAGGATTTGATTTGGTTTAATTTTAGTATGTTTGAATTTCAATTTGAGTCTATGGAGTCCAATAAAATTGTATTTGGGATTATGAGGAAGTTTTTCATTAAGTTGTAATTGGTCCAATTGGGTCTAAATTGTTGTTTGGGTCTAGTAATTAGTCTTTGGGTCCATTTTGGTTTAAATAGGACCTAAGTTATTTTTGTATGGAGTTGACTAAGTCTACATAACATGAAGGAAGTTAAGAGTGGTCCATATCCACATTTATTTGGTTGGCTATTTGAAGAAAGGAAGCTCCACGTATATTCTTTCCTCCAAGAAAACCTTTCACATATTCTCTCACCAAACAAAGAGTTAAAAATCGATGGAAGGAGCTTTATGAAGGTAGTAATTAAGGAGCTTTAAAGATGGAGGGAGTTTCTTGAAGAAAACTTTTTGAAGGCAGCAATCAAGGAGTCTTAAATAAAGAATTAAATGGCACAAGTTTTGAAGGCATTTAAGAGAGTTGGCTAAAGCTTTTCTACCTTTCACAAATTCTCTTCCCTTCCTCATGAATTCTTTCTCTTGAAGGTGTTTTAGGTGGGCTCCACTCCCATTTAAATGCAGCAATCTAACTTCAATCGGCCAAGGAAAGAAAAGGGAGAAGATCAAATTGAAGGGTGGAGGATCAAGTCAAGATAACCATCTTTATGAAGCATTGGCACCCATTCCAAAACCTCATTTAAATTCAAAAAAATTGTAATTCCCTCTTCTTTTATTTTGAATTTGAATTTCAACCCATCTTTCTACTTGTAATGAGGCTATAAAAAGAGCCCAAAACCCTTCTTTGTAAGCATGATATTTTGAGTAATGAAAAGATAAAGTGCTGTTGCATTTTCTTCAATTCCTCCATACCTAGTTTGCTTGAAGGGGCTAGGTGAGATGCCTAGAACAACTTGGGTTCGACGCCCAAGTTTTGTAGGGTGTGTGACGTTCTATTTATCGATTTCGGTTCTTTAATCGAATTTGCTATTTGAAGACTCTTTAAGGTCTACATCCAATCCTTTGAAGAGATTCCTGAAGCAAGTCAAAGAAGAAGACCCCGGGAGCACAATCAACCTTGACGCCAACCTTCTTCCCCCCTTTAACTTTATTCTTTTGAGTTCTTGGCATTCTTAACACTTTTCTAGTAATTAACTCTAATATTTTTTTGTAGATCTTTCCGAGATCCAACTTTGAAGATTGGAGTCCTTGCTTTGGAACTAGTGTGATTGGAGTCTAGACGCCGGATCGGTCGGTTTTGGAGTCGGGTTCGTCAATTCTAGAGTGTTGCGACTAGATCTTCAACCGAGGAAATTTCAAAGCATATTGGTAAATCTAAACCCCTTCCCTTCCTCTAGATCTGAAACTCGAAAATAGGTAACCTAATCTAGGGTGGTTTCTCAATCACTACGATCCTCCCTTATAGTTATTTGACAAGATCTGCATGCGGGTAGGTAATTTCGATAACTAGTTGTCACTTTATTTTCTTTAGGTCTTCCTATTTATTTTTGGTGTTAGGATATTAGTTATTGCTCTCAAAATATAAATATAATATAAATAAATAAATAAATAAATATATATATATATATATATATATATATTATATATAATATATAATATAATCAAGATAAGCATGGCACATCACTCATCACCATCTTGTCCCACATCACATAATCCTCTACAAAAAATCCTTTATCTCTCTTTCGGGAATTAGCCAAGTTATTATATGGTTCATTACTTATGTTCAGTTTTTTGACTAATTTCTTGATGCAAATGTTGTGCAGAGGCTAGTGTAGGTGTGGATAGATGAATTAGAATTGTGGCTTTATAGGACTCAAGACTAACACCTAATAGACTCGACTAGACATCCCTATCAAAGGAAAGTTATTGGACTCTATGGGTCAAGACCTAACACTCTATAAACTCTCTAGGTTTAATCTTAGCATGGAATGCACATGAAAATTTACTATGGACTCCTAGCAAATTTTATAAGGTACACCAGAAGTAATATGCAAACTGAACATATGCAATGAATGCATGCATTATGCTTACATCTATAAAATGCAGGTGAATGATTAAAGAAATATAAAAAAACTCAAGAAAAGGCAAAAAACACGAGGTGGATTCGAGGTTAGTCTGGTGGGGTAGAAAGTAAGAAGGAGGTTATGGAATGATCGGTAGAATAGGAGATAAGGGGGGGGGGTTCGGGTTTAATTAGATAGAATAGGATGTAAGAAGGGGTGTCAGGGATTAATCCTAGACTAATAAGGTTGACCTTATGGGGTTGATGGGTATCTACAGGGTTTATAGTATGGAAGAATGGGTCACTAATCTCAGGGAAGAGATCGTCAATGGGAACTACGGGATGGGATTCTTCCTGAGGATATTGATAAGCCAAATCCTTAGTAAAGTCATCTGGTTCATAAATCAAAGGACTGGGCTCTACACTTGGATCCACTTCTAAAATTTCCTCAGGTAAGATTCTAATAGTAAGATTGGGTTCCTCATGGTCTTCTTCCTTTAAGAGTTCTTCTACTACAGCTTGGGTGTGGTCAAGGTTAGCTAATTCTAGGTTGGCTCTACCTGGGTATCTACTGGGTTATCTAATTCTAGGTCATCTATAGTATCTCCTATTCTTCTTCTTCATACTCTACCAGACTTGGGTCAGCCTCATACACCTCTACTTTAGGCTCAGTAATGGGTTCATAGGTTAGGGGTTCAAAGGTTATGGATTCAAAAACTATGGGTTCAAAGGTTATGGGTTCATAAATTGTGGGCTCGGATCTATAGGTTGCTTGGTTATTAGATTGGATCAACTGGGCAATCTGGGTGGTTAATTGGGTAAGTTGGTTTTGGGTTTGGGTATTGGTTTGGTCAAGCTTAAGGTTTATTTGGTTACTGGTTTGGTCATACTTGTGGTTCATTTGGGCAAATTGGTCAGTTATGGTCTTCATGAAAGCTTCAAAATTGGGGTCTATGGTTGAATTAGGTTTGGGCTTAGATTGACTGTAATGGACTCCTGACCTGGTGGTCATGCAAACAACAAACAATCAAGGTGGAATGAATGTAGCCAAGCATGCAAAGGGTTAGTATAATCTAGGGTTTCCTAGACCTAGAGTCAAAACTGAATGGGTCAGCTCACTTACACTTAACCCAGCAGCTAATCCTTCCACTGACCAGGTAGGGGGTGGGGTGGTGGGAGGCTCCCCCTGCTTGTCACAGGATCCTAATTATAAACCACCAGTCCACTAGAGGGCAAATTAAGTCTAATTAATTATAATTAAGCTTGGGTCAGAATGTTGGTGGTTGTTTTGGGCCCAGGACAGGGGATGAAATCCTGCCCTGATGTTAGATAGCAATTGCCCTTAATATTAGGTTGAAGAGATGATGACAATCGATGGTCCTGATGCAATCTAAAATAATCAAAAAAAAAAAAAATATTATATATATATTTTATGATGTGGCAATTTAGGTTTGAGTTGATTAGGTTAGCAAACAAATTGGGCTTGGGATTGAGTGGTTTGGAAGTTGGTTAGGTTAGGTTTAAACAAGTATGCAGAGTTCATAGATTCAAACATTAGGGCTTGGTTTGATGCCATGTTTGATATGGATTTTGATGTATAAAAAATTAGAAAAATTCTAGGACAGAGGATGGATGGTGTTGATGACATCTACCAAATTTGATGCAAAACTAAAATCAGATGATGATACAAATCCTAGGATTTTGGACTAATGTAGAAATCTTAGGATTTCAGTTAGGATTCTTATGATGCCAAATTTTAGGACTTTTAGTTTTCTATAAAATAAATTAAAATTATGATAAAATATAGGACAAGACGTAGAACATGTCATGCAAATTTTATAGAAAAATAAAATTCCTAGGTGGTCAAAATTAGATGAAAAACAGACACCTAATGCAGCTTATAGGATACAGAAATTAGGGTTTGTGATCCTAATGCAAATGAATGCTATCCTAAACCTGCTCTGATACCAAATTGATGTGGGATGACTCTAAGATTGCTAAATATACAGAAAAAATAGTAAACTATTTTTTTTAATATTTTTTTATAATTTTAATTTGCAGGCTAGATTCCTGAAATCAAGTAAAGACTAGCAGGATGAATAGCAATGCAAAGAATCATCATGCAGGTATGCTCATACAAAATAATAAAAGTCAGGACCCAAGAATTGAGAAATTCTTGGCTGAGGATAGCTAACCTTCAATCAAAATAGAAATTAAGAGTGGGAATGTTTGTACCAGTCAGAGATTGAAGAACTTGCTGATGAAGGGGTCACACAGCTCTCAGATTGATGCCTGGAAGAGGAAGTCTTTGGTTCCCGAATCTGAAGGTGATCTGGACCCGGTTTGAAGGCAAGGAAAGCTTCTTCTAGGGAGGGAAACACCTTGAGGATCCTGCAAAGCATCAAGGTTAGGTTTGAATCAACAATCAAATGAAATAAGCAAGGTATGAAATAAAAGGGAAAGATTAGGGTTAGGAGTGCTGACGGCTAGTTGAAGAAGGAGGCTCTTAGTAGGTGGCAGCTTTAGGCTTCTTCTCAAAGGATGAAGGCTGATGCTTGAAGACTTGGAAGGTGCTTGGGCATGGATGAACTTTGGAAGTAGAGGTCGGCCAAGTAAAGGAACAAAAGCAAATCAAACACAACACCAAACTCAAGACAATATTTCACCATAATTTAATTTGATAAGAGTAGAATTATTACAAGAGGAGGAGGGGTGGGGTATTTATGGAGTCCCATGCCCTCTCCTAAAGGGATTACAAGTCTTCTCCTAGTTAGAATAGGTTTACACATTTTAAGTGGGAGAAAGATTTCTAAATAAACCAAGAACTAGGAGTATACAAGTTGAATGAAATAAAAACTCAAACTCCTTCTTTCATTTGAACTCTTCCACCATATTTGTACTTGGTCAACCATTAAGGATGACACTCTTGGCATGTTGGCCTTCATGGGGGGTAGCAAGGGCCATCCATGGGCTTGGGGCGCATGGGCTTTGGGCCTCCTAGAAGATGGGGTGCCTGGGCTGGTATTTTCCTGGCATTAGACTGGAATCTTGGTTCTTAAAGGCTTGGGCCTGGCACTTAAGCTTGATTTCTCCTGGGCTGGGCTTAGATGGACCTCTGGATTCATAATATGCCCTGATCTAGGAATATACTCTGGCATCTGGAGGGAATCTAGGCATCTGGAGAGCATCTGGAAGGAATCAGGACATCTGTAGAGCATCTGGAGGGTATCTAGGGCTCTGGGGTGTCAAACAAGATCCCATAAACTGATGTAAATGCCTCTGGCCCCTGGGTGAGGCCTAGTGGAACTCCAAAATAGAGTAACCTTTTCTCTTGTATAAAACTGAACTCTTACTATACTAATACTCAAGTACAAGACATAATGACTAACTAGGGTCGAGATAAATCAACTAGTCTCAATTTATTATAGGACTCAATCTTATTTGCTTATAAAAATGTGACACATGGCTAAGTAAACCAGATAGGGCCCAGTAATCTGTGTCTGATCCTGGTGCCCCTACCATATATGCTGATAGGCCATGATATTGTCGTTAAGACACCGTGGTTATCAGTTTAATTAACCGACTTCTAACAAAAAAAAAATAGGTATATAGGATGAGTCAGGTCGAATCCATGGAGAAGGCAATGCTTGGGAGAGTTTTGAAATCCTTGATTTTTATAAATAAAGAAAAGATTTTGAAGCCAGGAGAATAAAATTTAAACATGAAAAAGAAAAGTAAAACTTGGTACATTCGATCTGCTAGTCAGATCTTAGCATCTACTTGCGAGAAAGTAAATAACAGAAATTTAAAGTGCATAAAAATAGATATTGCATTAATTGAAAGAGGAATTCAATTACAAGAAATTAAAAATAATAATTAAATAAACTAAGAAAAATAGGAACAAAGATTTCAAAGTCGATTAGCGCAGCCTCATCGGGAAGTCAGTTGATGTCACGTCCCCTTCTTCCATCGTACTCCATGGAGCAAACTGGACTTCCTCTTCTTCTTCCTCCTTGGATCTTGATCTGGAGATCAGCGTAGGCTTGAAGATGGTGTAGATGGCATAGCTTCTCCTCTAAGAAACCTCACTCCTAGAGGCCAACCTGCAATCTGAAACTGGACCTTCTACCCTGTACCTTACCTCTCTCCAAGATAATCTCTTCAAAAAACCTAGGAGTCCTTTAAATATAGCTCATTGAGGGCTTTGTCCGAGTCGAATTTGGACTCAATTAGGCTTCATCGCAGTTTGTTTTCCTTCTCTGGCAAAGAGAGTCCGGGAAGGACTTCGCTGGGTCTCCAAATCCTGGATCCATGGGACTCGGACTCTTCTCCACCTGGACTTGGACTCCTCTCCCGATTCAGCATGGTGGTGAGAGGTGGCGGAGGATGGCGGCCGATGGCGGTGAGTTGCTATTGACAGCGGTGGCGATGTGGGAGACTTGGAACAGGGGGATTGCAGTGGGACAGTGGCTATGGGTAGCAGATGGTGGCTCCAAGGTGCTTCTCCGATGAGCTGGTGGTGTTGTGTGAGCAAAAATTGTTCCGATCAACGCTCTAGCGGAAGCAATTCAGCAATCCAGATGCACTAACGACCATCTACCAGTGATCCAAAGATGATCATGGTAGGATACAGGTCAAACAAAGATCAAACGACCCCTTGGAATGATTGAGAAGTAAAGAAGAAGGAGAAGATAAAAAAAATGAAATCTAGAAGAAATGAGGGTTCTCTTTCTTGATTGGTTTTGTTGGACTGTTACAGAATGACCTCTCTTTTTAACTAACCATCTCATATACATATATATACACACCATGATCAAGAAGAACCAAAACCCTCCAAAACTTCCCTACGCGGCAACACGTGATTCAAAGAATTGCATCAACCGAGCAAGCTCGAATTGCTCGAGTCGACTCCTTGCTGCAGAGAGTACTCTAGAAGAGTCGACTCGAACCCCTCGAGTCGACTCTTCCAGAGTACTCTCTGCAGCAAGGAGTCGAGTCGGCTCTTCTAGACTGCAAATTATCCATTTTGTGTATGAGAGTCGACTCCCAGACATCCGAGCCGGCTCCCAGTAGAACTGAGCCGACCTGTTTGAAACCGAGCCGACTCTTCTCAGAATCTAGCTGACTCGCATGAACCCAAGCCGACTCTTCTCCCTGCAATCATGCCATGCCAACCATTAGAGTCGACTCAAACCAGAATTGAGCCGACTCCAATGCCCAGACTGACCAAAAACTCAGTCTAACATCTAGGACTTTTCCCGGATACAATCCTAACCCTAGATACATCATGAGAGACCATGATAACCGGACCAACTTTAACTTTGGCCCAACCCCCTGGAATCTTGGATACACCACCTGAGACTCAACAATCTCCATCTTGGTGATCCAAGATTACAGGTTTATTACACCAGACTCCTCAGACCCATCAACCACATACATGACTGAAAGCTTTCTCCTAGTAGAGCCTTTGTAAGTGCATCTACCTGGTTCTCCTTGGTATGGACCTTCACCAATGACACTTCTTTTTCCTCCACCAACTCTTGAATCTTGTGGTACCTCACGTCTCTATGCTTTGTACGTGCATGATAGACTGGGTTCTAAGTCAAATGTATGGTACTCTGACTATCACTATGCAGGACCACCATACATTGTTCCACCCCCATCTCAACTACTAGACTCTTTAGCCATAGTGCTTCCTTTGCAGCCTCAGTAATACCTATATACTTAGACTCTGTTGCAGATAGGATAGTGATAGGTTGAAGGGTAGATCTCCAAGAAACTGGTCTACCATATAAGCAGAAGATATAACCATTAGTAGACCTTCTTGTATCAAGATCACCTGCATAACTAGCATCCACATACCCTTCCATAAGACCCAAACCTCCATATGACTCCATGGAGTTTCTTCCTTGTCCTTCTGGCTACTCACCAAATACTAGTCCATGCTTTTGAGTTCCTTGTAGATACCTCAGAATCCACTTCAATGCTTTCCAGTGTTCCTTCCCAGGATTTGCCATGTACCTGCTCACCTGGCTTACAGTATATACTATGTCTGGCTTGCAACACACCATAGCATACATAACACTGCCTAAAGAATTTGCACATGGAACTCTCTCCATGTACTTTCTCTCTTCATCTGTCTAGGGGCTCTACATCTTTGAGAGAGATATGTGCCCTGGTAATGGTGTCTTCACTGGTTTGGCCTTTTCCATCCCAAACCTATCAAGAATCTTCTTGATGTAACATCTTTGTGACCAATGGAGAATCCCCTTGCATCTATCCCTGCAAATCTCCATTCTAAGGATTTTCTGAGCTGGACCTAAATCCTTCATCTCAAACTTAATAGATAATGCTTTCTTCAGCTGATTCACATCACTCATACTTCTACTGGCTATCAACATATCATCCACATATATAAGTAGATACAAAGCATTATCAGTATCCACATCCCTGACATACACATAGCAGTCATGTTCATGTCTAAGAAACCGAAGGCTCAAGATAAATGCATCAAATCTTCGATACCACTGGCGAGGTGATTGTTTTAAACCATACAATGACCTCTGAAGTAAACACACCTTATCTTCTTGTCCAATCTTTATGAAGCCATCAGGTTGCTTCATATAGATTCTCTCATCCAGACTTCCATGTAGAAAGGCTATCTTTACATCCATTTGCTCCAATTCCATACCATGTTCTGCCACCAATGACAGCAACACCCAGATTGAAGTATGGCATACCATAGGAGAAAATACCTCGGTGTAGTCAACTCCTTCCCTTTGTGAGTATTCCTTTGCAACCAGCCTTGCTTTGAATCTCACTCCACCTTGGTCTGAAGGTACTGATTTCTTTGTGAACACCCATTTGGAGCCAATTGCATGAGCATCTTCATGTAGACCCACCAACTACAATATCTTGTTCTTCCTAAGAGATTCCATCTCTTCCATCATGCCTTGCTTCCATGATTCTTTATCAGAACTCTCCATGGCCTCCTTATATGATTTTGGATCTCCATTCATAGATATGAGAGCATAGGATATGCTTTCATCCATAACATATCTCATCAGTTTTCGGATTGTATGCTGAGGTTTATGCAAAGCCACTCCTCTTGCACTGGCGTGCAAGTCTCCTATGTGTGGCTGTTGCAGCACTTGTTCTTGCACTTCACTTTGAACAACTGAATTTTTCTTCTGATCATTCAACACAAAAGGACTTTTCCCGCCTAACTCCATCTCAACTGAAGCACCTTTGTCAGCTGACGTAGACGGCCTATCCTCCACCTGTGAAGGATAATCACTACTGTTCACCTTTGAAGTTGCAGCTCCATCCATACTTCCTGATATCTTCAAGATGCTCTTCTCATCAAAAATGACATCCCTACTGATCACTGCCTTTTGAGACTGTGGATCCCATAGTAGGTAATCCTTGACTCCTTATGGATACCTAATGAAGATCATCTTCTTTGACTTTGGGTCCAACTTACTTCATTCAGTTGCCTCCACATGTGCATAGGCTGGGCAACCAAACACCTTCAGGTGGCCAAGCTTCACCTTCTTCCCACTCCAAGCTTCCTCTGGAAGTCCTCCATCCAGCTTGAAATGAGGTGACTTGTTCATAAGAAAACATGACAGAGTAATGGCATCACCCCAAAAGGCCTTAGGCAGTGATGACTGCAGCCTCATACTCCTTGCCTTCTCCAATAGTGTTCGGTTCATCCTTTCTGCAACACTATTCTGCTATGGAGTCATCCTTACTATGAAATGGTGTTTGATCCCATTCTTCTCACAATAATTTCTAAACTCTATGCTAGAGTATTCTCCTCCATTATCAGACCAAAGGCACTTCACATGTTTTCTTCTCTCCTTCTCTACTTCAGCACTCCAGGCTTTGAACCAGGTGAACCCTCTGGTTTTTTCCTTATCAGATACACCCACAATCTCCTAGAGAAGTCATCAATAAAGGTAACAAAATACCTTGCTCCACCCCTGGATAAAATAGGTGCCGGTCCCCATACATCTGAGTGAACCAGTTCTAAGACTTCTTCACTCTGCTTGGTACCACTAGCAAACTTCACCCTATGCTGTTTGCCGAAAATGCAGGGCTCACATAGGTCATTTCCTTCCTTCCTCAGCACTGGAAGATTTCCTCTTCTGCTTAATTATGTAAGCCCTCGGTCACTCAAGTGACCCATTTGATAATGCCATAACTGGTAGGAAAGCTTCTCCTCCTGTGCTGCTGCAAGCACTTACGCACTATCAATCACCATTAAGCCTTCCATCTTGTATAGATTATTGCTCAGTTTTCTCCCTCTCATCATTATTAAAGCTCCCTTGGTAATCCTCAAACATCCAGTACCAGCCCGACAACTAAAGGCATAACCCTGCCCTTCCAAGTAGCCCAAAGAAATCAGATTCTTCTTCAATTCTGGTACATGTTTGACATTAGACAGAGTCCTTATCACTCCATCATACATCCTCACCCTAATGGTGCCAACTCCGGCCACTTAACAAGGGTGATCATCACCAAGGCTTATGCTACCTCCATTAACCTTTTCATAGGTATCAAACCAGTCCCAATGTGATGTATAATGATAAGAGCACGCTGAATCCAATGTCCAAGCATTATCCCAGTCAACCGATCCATTTGAAGCTATCAATACATCTTCTTTATTGCCTTCAGATACACCAGCACCACTAGTGTTGGCCTTTCCTTTCTCGTTCTTCAAAAGAGGGAAATTCCTTTTGAAGTGACCCAGCTAATGACACTTGAAGCACTTCAAACTCCTCTTACTGCCTTGAGATTGTGATCTACCCTTTGATTTCTCCCTAACTCTTTCCTTTGGTCTTCCTTGCCTCTCATTCATAGTAAGAACCTCCGAGTTAGGACTTCCTTTACAAATCTTCTCCCTTTGCTCATTTGACCTGAGCACTCCAACAACTTCTTCATAGATTAAGATTTCTTTCCTATACACCAAGGTTGTTATTAAACCATCATATGATCCCGAGAGCGAACACAACAGTAACAATGCTCGATCCTCCTCGTCAATTTTCACATCCAGACTCATAACCTTTACATAAACCTAGTTGAACCTCTGAATGTGAGCCATGGGGTCCCTCTTTTAGGCATTCTCAGACTGTACAGCTGCTTCTTCAACCATAGCTTTTTAGTCATGTTCTTGTCCATGTATGTATTCTCCAACTTAGCCAAAGTCCCCTTTCCATAGTCTCGGTGCACACCTCTAGCAAAACCTGATCAGCCAAACACATTCTGATGGTACCGAATACAATCTCTTCTAACTCTTCCCAATCCTCAACACTGATCTTTTCCGGTCTCTCTTTAACCAAGACCTTATAGATCCTCTGTTGAACCAGCAAGTCTTTTACCCTTTGTTGCCATAGGATAAAATTCTCCTTGCCATCATACTTCTCGAAATCTTCCTTGAACCTACTTGACGCCATCACCACAATCAAGAAGAATCAAGAACATACTAGATCTTACCTTCTAGCATTCCTTGGATGTTAAGATCTTCCTTCCTTTACGCAACCAATGCTTTGATACCAAATTATGAGCGGAAATCATTTCGATCAATGCTCTAGTGGAAGCAATTCAACAATCCAGATGCGTGAACGACCATCTGCCAGTGATCCAAAGATGATCATGGTAGGATACATGTCAAACAAAGATCAAATGATCCCTTGGAATGATTGAGAAGTAAAGAAGAAGGAGAAGAGAAAAAAAACAAAATCTGAAAGAAACGAGGTTTCTCTTTCTTGATTGGTTTTCTTGGTCTGTTACAGAATGACCTCTCTTTTTGACTAACCATCCCATATACATATATATACACACCACGATCAAGAAGAACCAAAACCCTCCAAAACTTTCTAGCATGGCAAGATGTGATTCAAAGAATCGCGTCATCCGAGGCAGCTCAAACTACTCGAGTTGACTCCTTATTGCAGAGAGTACTTTGGAAGAGTTGGCTCGAACCCCTCGAGTCGGCTCTTCCATACTGCAAATTATCCATTTTGTGTATGAGAGTCGATTCCTAGACATTCGAGCTAGCTCCCAGCAGAACCGAGTCGACCCGCTTGAAACCGAGCCGACTCCTCTCAGAATCTAGCCGACTCGTATGAACCCGAGCCGACTCTTCTCCTTGCAATCATGCCGTGCCAACCATTAGAGTCAACTCGAACAAGAACCAAGCCGACTCCAATGCCCAGACTGACCAAAAACTTAGTCTGACATCTAGGACTTTTTCCAGATACAATCATAACCCTAGATACATCATGAGAGACCATGATAACCGGACCAACTTTAACCTTGGCCCAACCCCCTGGAATCTTGGATACACCACCTGAGACTCAACATGTTGGGCAGTGGTTGGTGGTGAGGGAGATTGAAAGAGGGCCGATGGTGATGGGGAGCTTGGAGGGGAAAGAGCGGCGATCGGATGGTGGCAGGGCTATGGTTTGGAGCGGGCAATGGTGGAAGGAGGAAGAGCTTTGAAGATGGTGGCTGAGCGGCAGCTACAGGTGGCAGGGAAAGAGGAATCGATGAACAGCAAGGGTGGTGGATAGAAGGGGGGAAGACAATGACCGTGGCCGGCTTCAAGGTGGCTTCTCGATGACTTTTCTAGCAAAGAACGGCTCCCAATGATGAGGGGAGGACCTCCGAAGACTTCTCCAGCCACAGGAGGTGACGATGCATGAAAACAAGGCTCGGGAGTGGAGATGGTCCACAGACAGGCTCATGGATCGGCTCCAATGGCTGCCGGTGGACCAGTGGCTGTTTCGTGAACCGCTCGGCCAGTCCATGATGGACTGATTGCTTCAATGAACATGCAATTCTTTAATAAATTTTCAAAATTATATTTCGAGCCTATTTGAACTCCGATTTGAGAGTCGTTTACTCTGTGGACTTCTAAAATTAAGCTCTTCACAATGACAATCCTTTTTCCTATAAATAATATATAAAAGTATTAATTTGATATAAATAAAGATAATTAATAATTAAATTAATTCTTTTATATGTATATATAATATGATTATCATATCCCCTAACTTGAACTTTGCTCGTCCTCGAGTAAAGCAAATGAATTAGCTATGTATACAGACTCATCCTTGAATTAAAAGTTGACTTATATAGTCCTAAAGGTAACTGATACCCGGTTAGACCAATTAGTGATTGAGTGTTGACCATAAAAATCTTCAGAGGTCTTCCTGACTATCTCCCCAACTTACTCTTTAAATCCTCTAACTTAATTTGAGTCGGGTTTGTTGCCTTTTTACACTTTAGTGCTCTTTCTTTTTTCTTTTTTTTTTTCTTTATATCTTTTTTTGAAAGAAAGTTTTTTTTGAGAAGTCTAGTATAATGTTTTGACCTCTTAAGTATTAGCATCCTCACCTTTTGACATGAACCACAATACTTACTTAGGTGAAGGGGCCCGGTTACTCAGTGGGGTAGCATTACTTAACAGATCCTTGACCTTCTCATCTTTTAACACGAACCACAATGCTCACTTAGGTGAAGGGGCTGGTTACTCAATAAGAGTTCAAGATGAGCTGTGAGGTCAAACTAACTCTCTCTTTTTATTTTGAGGACTTTTTAACATTTCCATCTTAACTCTTAATAAGTAGATTCTTTATTGAGATAAGAAGGGAGAGAGTTGTGGAATCACTTCCAAAGTTTAATTTGGTTAACATTATTGGGTTTTCTAGGATTTCTATGGCACAGTGAAAGAATAAATTTCAAAAATTTCATTCATGAAAACCCTACAACTAGAAAACCCTAATTCCAAGTCTCTTATTCACTACAATTAACAAGTCACTAATTAGGGTTATGAAGAATACCTGGAATGCTAATTCTTTCTTCTTTTCACTAGGCTCACAAATGCAAGCCCTCCAGAGGTGATTCACGCGTGAATCAAACCTAGTCAACTGGGACTCTTCTGAAGACATTTCTTGCTTTGGCAGCCTCTCCTTCCTAGCTTAGACCTTTGCCCTCCTATAGAGCCCTCTGAGCCTTCTCCAAAACCTCCCTTCACTCTCTTTCTCACTTCCTAAATCTCTTCCTACACTCTTGTCTTAAAATGGAGAACTTGTCTTAAGACAAGACCTAAATTCTAACAAGAGAGAGAGAAGAGACAAGGAAGATGTTAGAATGTAAGAAAGAAGGGTTTGTTATATGTGCTTCGGCCTAATCACCGAAGCCTATTTATTGAGAGGGGAAGGTGCTAGATAAGCCTTCTCATCAGCCCAAGATAAGCCTTTCTATTTATCAAATAAGACTCTCATATATAAGGAGTCTTATTAATGAAACATCATGACCTTTTGTGCGCTAACTACTTGATTCAAGTCCCTTCAAGTTTTCATCCGACTTCTCCATTTGTCACTTGGCATTTTCTGGTTACAATGAAGCCAAGGGACATGGCTTTTGAGTAAGAAAAGTTGGGGATTCAAAACACCTTAAAGCAGAAGGACTTTGCTTCTCATAATTGCGCCAAACATGAAGAGTCGCAACTCTTCATGCACCAACTCCTACCACTGAACTTCTTTTCTCATTTTGACCGGTCATAACCACTTTAAATTGGTGTAGAGATTAGGATGAAGTCTCTTGGACTTCATCTGGCTAAGTAACTGATAGGCAGAAGGACTCTTGGTCCTCTTTTCTGTGCGCCAAAATGAAGAATGGTGACTTTTCACTTTATGCGATAGCCATGTTTTTCCATGCCAATTTCCAAACTTTAACAAGTCAAAGTATGTGCAATATGGGTATCATATGAAAGGGGATTAAATGTAGTTTATCACCTCAAAAGTGATTAACAAGCAAAAGGACTTGTGGTCCTTTTGCAACCCTTTCATTTTCGACCATTTCATTTGGCACCAAGAGTCCCATACCCTTGGGACTCTTGGTATTTGGTGCATAAAAGCTTCAATAATATCAGATAAAATCTGATAAAATCACTCCACTTAGGACTCAACCCAGTCTAGGTCTCTCATAAATTGGTTAGTCCATTTAGCAACCTTTAAATCCAATACGATTGGGTTAAGAGATTAGGTCAGCCTACACATGCTAGTGTGCAATCTAGCTAACCAATTAAGATCCCTTGATCTAATTAAATGTCAATTGACTTCCTTGGTCAATTCCCTAATGTGTATGACCCTTTGGATAACCAATTAAGTTCACTTGATCCTAATTAAATATCAATTGACTTCCTTGGTCAATTCTCTAATGTGTGTGACCCTTTGGATTCCACATCTAGCTAGAAGTAGGTCTAGATCCAAGCCAATTTGAACCAATCAAACCTGATTGACCTAATTAGGTCAAATTGAGTGACCTATGTTGCAATTTGAACCAGCTTTCAAATTGACTTATGAATTCAATCCAATTGACTTATGAAAACCTACAAGACGTAATTGACATCTAGCAACATATCATACCTACCCGGAAGATGAAGAATTGGTAGAAAGTACCAAAATACCCTTTAGTGAAAAGTTACGGTGCAATTCAATCTTTTGATCTCCTTTATCCCGATTAAGTGATGGGCATGGATAAATATCAAACCCTAACACTTAATTATTTCGAATCTCTATTTGGTAATGAAGACTCTGCTAATGACTGATTAGAAACCACTTCTAATCTCATCATACTTTGATCAAAGACTCCTTGAGTCATCAATCAAAGAGATTACTTGGGAAACAATTCCTCTTACTAGGATGATTGATTCCTTGTTGGTTTGCTTACATCCTTCATACACCTTCTACCATATCTGAGAATATCCCGTACATTACTTAATGTCATGAATGAGTATGAATCAAAACATGGCTTAGTGTGAATAAGGAACCATGGTCATCTCTGGTCTAAAGATCACTTGCATAACTCCCACTATGAGAACTATCTTTTGACAAGTAATAAGACTTCCATAAGATAGTTTCGGTGCAGATCAGTTCAGTGAACTCATACCCTAATGAGCACCCTTATCATTGTATTAGTATCTTTACACAAGTGGCTGTGAGACCAACCACCCTCTTCATCGAGCATACATAGGATAACCTAGTCTTCCGGAAGCATCGATTTCCGAATTGATGATCCAACGACTAGGAACATTTTAGATTAGGGTTTATAGGAACTTAGGTCTCACCATTATGATCTCCATCATAACCCTAATTCCTTTGCTCTAACCTATGGGATTCATCATAATATTTAAATAAGACACAACAGTATGATGAAACAAAAAATGCCTTTAATTAATATAATAATATTATAAGAGTTGGAAGATTATCAAAATATCCTTATAAAGATTGGCTTTTAGGGTACTTTTCTTTCAATCTCTCACTTGCACTAAAGCCAATCACCCTTGTGCTTTATACCCATGCAATCTAAGTGGCGATCAAACTACTGCTGAGGTAGTGCTTTAGTGAACGGGTCTGCTATATTGTTCTTTGTATCAACTTGTTCAATAATAACATCTTGTCCTTGAATGAGGTGGAAGCATCTTAGGATGTGCTTGGACTTATTATGAGACCTTGGTTCCTTAACTTGCACAACAATTCCACCGATTGTTCTATAATAGGAACCATGCCAATTTTATGATGAATTTCTTCATTCACATAGCTTCCCTTATGGCTTCATTTGCAGCTATGTATTATGCCTATTCACTGCACCACCATATAGGGTGAAGACATACCCTAATATGGATCTGGATTTGATTGAAAACTAGAATCTGTATATCCTTCTAATTTTAAATCTAATCCATCATATATAAGCAAAATATCTTTAGTCCTTCTCAGGTACTTAAGAATATTTTTCATAGCTTTCCAATGATCCTCTCATGGATCTGCCTGGAACCTACTTAGCATGCCCAAGGCATAAGCAACATCAAGCATGGTAAATAACATGGCATACATAATCGATCCTACAGCCGAAGCATAATGAATCATATCCATCCTCTCTTTTTCTTCCGATGTTTTAGAAGACATTTTCTTAGAGAGATATATGCCTTGACTTATAAGTAAGTAACCCTTCTTACTTCTATCCATGTTGAATCTCTTCAATACTAAGTCAATGTACCTAGATTGGGATAAGCCTAGCATCTTCTTAGATTTATCTTTATAGATCTTTATACCTAGTATATAGGATGCTTCTCCCAGATCCTTCATGAAAAACTTTGTTGATAGCCAGGTTTTGACCAATTGCAACATTAAGATATCATTCCCAATGATTAATATGTCATCAACATACAAGACCAAGAAAGCAAGTGCACTCCCACTTGTCTTCTTGTACATACATGGTTCATCCACATTCTTGATAAAACCAAACTCCTTGATTGTTTCATCAAAGCAGATGTTCGAACTCCTTGATGCTTGCTTTAGTCCATAAATGGACTTTCTTAGCTTGCATACTTGGTTTGGTCTTCCACTTGAGACAAAACCCTCTGACTGTATCATATAGACTTCTTCCTCTTGATTTCCATTGAGGAAAGCAGTCTTTATGTCCATCTACTAGATTTCATAATCATGGTATGCTGCTATAGCAAGCAATATCCGAATGGACTTGAGCATGGCTATTAGTGAAAAGGTTTCATCATAGTCAATGCCATGTTTTTGTTTCAAACCTTTTGCCACTAGTCTGGCCTTGTAGGTCTTTACTTGACCATCCGCTCCTATCTTCTTCTTGAAGACCCATTTATACCCTATTGGGTTAATTCCTTCAGGTGGATCTACAAAGGTCCAAACCTGATTGGAATACATGGAGTCCATTTCAGATTTCATGGTATTTAGCTATTTGTTGGAGTCTTTACTCTTGACAGCTTCTGTATAGGTTTTAGGATCATCATCATGAATGATACTGGCTTCATTGTCATTCCCAATGACAAAGCCATATCTAAGAGGTGCACCCCGCACCCTCTCTAACCTTCAGAGAGGAGGTATGTGTTGTGGTTGTTCTTGATCAACAAGAACCATTGGTTAAGGAACTTCATTTGAAGACTCTTTAGGAATTGGTTGCTGGTTTTAAACTTCACTAAGTTCAAGTGATGTTCCACTACCTTTTTCTTGGATAAATTCTTGCTCCAAGAATGTAGCATGTCTACTAACAAAAACCTTTTGTTCAGTAGTATGATAAAAGAGGTATCCAACACTCTCTTTGGGATAATCAATGAACCTGCATTTATCAGTCCTAGCACTTAACTTATGTCCAAAATTATTCATAACATAAGCAAAGCAACCCCAAATCTTTAAGTATTTAAGATTTGGTCTTTTGCTATTCCATAACTCATATGGAGTACTAGTCACTAACTTTGATGGTACCTTGTTCAAATATAAGCAGCAGTTTTCAGGGCATATCCCCAGAAGGAAGTAGAAAGATCTGTAAAGCTCATCATGGACCTTACCATGTCTAACAAGGTGCAATTTCTCCTTTCTGCCACACCATTTAATTGGGGTGTATAAGGAGGAGTCCATTCAGAGATTATGCTTTTATCCTTAAGATAGTTTAGAAACTCACTAGACAAGTATTCTCCTCCTCGATCATAATGAAGAATTTTACTACTATGTCCAGTTTATTTTTCAACCAAGTTTTGATACTCTTTAAACTTATCAAAGGCTTCGGATTTGTGTTTTATTATATACACATGACCAAACCTAGATAAATCATCTATAAATGTAATGAAATAAGAGTATCCACTTTTGGCCTGAGTTGTCATAGGTCCACACACATCAGTATGTATAAGATCTAATAACTCAGTTACCCTGTCTCCATGTCCAGTGAATGGAGACTTGGTCATTTTTCCTTTGAGGCAAGATTCACAAGTTCCTAATGATTGAAAATCATAAGGGTCAAAATAATTTTCTTTGACTAACTTGTTTATCCTTGACTCACTTATATGACCTAATCGGCTATGCCAGAGAAATATGACATTAACATTATCTTTCTTTCTCTTCTTGTTATCAACAAGTAATATTTCATCATTGAGTTCTAAAGTTAGAAGACCATTAATAAAATAATCATGTCCAAATATTTTATTACTATAAAGAATAGAGCAGCCACTACTCTTTACACTTATTTCATATCCTTGATGTAACAATAAGGGTATTGAAATAATATTTCTTACAATATTCGGTATATAGTAGCATTCTTCCAACTTTAAAATATTACCCGAAGATAATAACAGAAGATAGGTGCCCACGGCTTCAGCATACATGGCTTCACCACTTGCACCATATATCTTGAAATCACCTTTCTTCAATTCTCTAATTCTGTGGAGTCTCTATAAAGATTTACAGATATGAGACCCACATGCGGTATCCAATACCCATGAATTAGAAATGGAAGCACTCAATGATAATATTGTTTGTATCATGTACAAACCTTTAGATGCTACCCTAGCATCTTGCTTCATACTTGCAAGATATGTCTTGCAATTTTCTTCTAATGCCCTTGCTTGTCGTAGTGGAAATAGGCTCCATCAGTACCAGCCTTCTTTGCCTTCTTCTTCTTCTGGATGGTCTTTTTAGGGCTGAATTTCCTTTTCAAACCCTTTTTCATTGCCTGTTTCTTCTTTCCATAATGAGAAGAAGATAAGCCTTATCTCCTTTAGAATGGCTCTATGCTGTCTTAAGCATGTTCAGCAGTTCAGGTAAAGAAATATTCAGTTTGTTCATATGATAATTTAGAACAAACTGAGAGAAGGAATATGGGAGTGACTGCAGGATCAAGTCCTGATTGAGTTCACTATCCATTACATATCCTAATCGACCTAATCAGGTGATTAAATCAATCATTTTTAAAACATGGGTTTGCACTGATGAACCCTCACTGATTCATGCACAGAACAATAGCTTCGATATCTTATATCGAGCAGCCCTACTTTGCTCTCCATAGAGCTCTTTTAGATTGAGCAATATGGACTGAGGTTCCATCCCCTCATGGCCTTTGAAGCTCATTGCTCATCGAGGCTAACATGATGCACCAAACAGTTGTGCTGTCATTTTGCTACATTTATATATGGCAATTTTTCCTCAGAAGCATCCTCTTCGATCGGCTCTGGATCCGGAGAATCAAGAATATATGAAAGCTTCTTCTGAGTCAATACTATCCTCAGGTTCCTTAACCAATTCACATAATTAGGATCGGTCAACTTATTGGCATCTAAGATGCCCCGCAGTGATAAATTTGAAGCCATATTAAATCCAACATTTATTTAAAGAACAATATAAGCAGACCACTCAAGATGACATTCATAACTAGATAAGGACTTATATCTAATTATGTCTCTCACTATTTTATTCGAATACCATAACTCTCATCTATGGTAAGTGAGAAACCTTACTTGGTTTCTTTAGTGGGGTTGAGATCCAAATTCCTCATAAGTGCCTTGTGTTACACAACAAACACTCATGAGTTCAAAGGTAGGAATTACTTTCCAATTGCAACCCATGCAATTCTCAACAATTGAACTGCCTCTAAGACACTTATAGTCTTGTGTTACACAATAAACTATAATGTCTCAGTTTAGTCTGACCCTTCATTTCTATATAGACATGTTCGAATAATATTGCCCTTATGTTACACAACAAAGCAATACTATTAAAAATACTATAAACCATTAATTGCACTAAGATAATTCATACTTAACACTAGGGTAGGCTTTGTGTTACACAACAAACCTACTATAGTTGTTAATATGAACTATACTTAGCATGAAGGAAGGCAAACTATAGTGTGTCAAGTCAATTTTGGCATATTCAATATAAGGTCTAGATATAGCCAAATTGGCCAGGTAAATGGAAGAGATGAGGGGGTCCCTCTGTTGCTTTCCTTAGATACCAAATAATTGGCCATATCAGACAATGGAACTAATTAAAAATCTCATTCCCTTTACCTTTCCAGAACCACTTGCCTAGACACCAATCGACTAATCATGTAACCCTAAATGAAATTGCATCTTGACTAACTTGCATTATGACTAAATATTTTGATTATGAGGGCTTTTAGTGGTCTCAAAACACATCCTAACTAATCATGACAACATGATAATAAAACTAGAAACCAAGCATATTAGCCCTAATATGCATAACCTAACATGATTATTTCAAACATCTGTTCACATCACTTGTTCATAAGATATGGCCATAGCGGCACCCCTACACACCATAGAAGATCCTATTGAATGGAAAGAGAGGGCCTTTAAACCCTACTTTGCTTCTATGACTGGACGGCCATGGTGACTAACCCAATCCGAAGCTGTTACTAAGATATAACATATCATATATGTCTTTAAACTAAATCATGCATAAAAAATATGATAACATAACATATGATCATATTTTCCTATTAGCACTTAGCATGCCATAATTCAAATGACCATTAATTGAATGAAATAAGAGGGCTCTGATATCACTATTAAGTTTTCTAGGATTTCTATGGCACAGCGGAAGAATGAATTTCAAAAATTTCATCCATGAAAACCCTACAACTAGAAAACCCTAATTCTAAGATCTCTTATTCACTATAATTAATAAGTCACTAATTAGGGTTATGAAGAATACCTGGAATGCTAATTCCTTCTTCTTTCTACCAGGCTCATAAATGCAAGCCCTCCAGAGATGATCCACATGGGAATCAACCTAGGAACCTCTCCCTTGTAGGTTGCTTGATCAACTGGGACTCTTTTGATGACCTTTCTTGCTTTGGTAGCCTCTCCTTCCTAGCTCAGACCTTTGCCCTCCTGTAGAGCCCTCTGAGCCTTCTCCAAAACCTCCCTTCACCTCTTTCTCACTTCCTAAATCTCTTCCTATACTCTTGTCTTAAAATGGAGAACTTGTCTTAAGACAAGACCTAAATTCTAATAAGAGAGAGAAGAGACAAGGAAGATGTTAGAATGTAAGAAAGAAGGTTTTGTTATATGTGCTTCGGCCTAATCACTGAAGCTTATTTATAGGAGAGGGGAAGTGACAGATAAGCCTTCTCATCAGCCAAAATAAGCCTTTCTATTTATCAAATAAGACTCTTCATATATAAGGAGTCTTATTAATGAAACTGATGCAGAACGAAAGGAGAGATGATGCGAGGCGGAAAATAAATTAAGATTAATTTTCTTTTTTTTTTTTTTTAATTTTCAGAAATTGGCTTTGACTCAAAGGAAAGCTAAACTAAATTGAAAGAAACTAGGCAATAATTGAAAGCACAATTTAAAAGAACTAGGTTATCAGAGTGTTCAGAAGTAACGGATCGCTGGGGGTTGAGAAACTCCTAGACCTAGGGTTTCGCTCTGAACTTTCAACAGGACAGAAATAAAGAGAAGAGATGGGTTTCCAACCAGACAGTTCTTCACAGAGTTTGGTGGAAGAACTCTCTCGAGCAGATTGTTGGATCCTCGGATTCAGATATCTTCGCAATGGATCCTCCAATACTGGTCCTGGTTGAGTCGGCTTCTCCTGAACTCAAGATCTGGAAAGAAGAAGAACAAGTGATGGAATCAGATACTCAAGGAAGGATTTACCAGATTGAAGAACTTGAAAGCTGATGTTGCTGAAATCCGGATTCTCCAAAGGCTGATCTGGCTCCCTCTGGAATTTGCTCTAAAGCCGAAGTATCCGGACTGGACCTGGATGCTGGTGGTCGGCCTAGACTTGGAAAGAGTAGCCGTGAGAGGTGGGATAGGCTAGGGTTTGGTGGAAAGAAAATGATGAAGGGCGGCTGGGTTGGAAGTGAAGTGGCTAACCTAGGGTTTGGGGTTGGAGATCTCACACCTCCTCAAGGTTCCTAGGGAACCCGGATTTACTCCTTCACAGAGCTCACACCTGGATGCAAGTGCGGAAGAGAGAAAACACAGAGTTTGCTCACACATAAATTGGATTCATTCATCAGATTACTTTAAATTTACAAGAGGGGTTTAATTTATAGGACTTTACAAGAGAGTAGGATTTTACATCTTCCCATGTGGGACTATGGGGGGAATCTTCAAATTAGGTTTGTAGGATCAATTCCCACACATATGGCCGGCCAAAAGGTTCCAAAAAAAGTTGATTGGAGGCTTAAAAGGAAGGTAGGTGG
Organism: Areca catechu; assembly: GCA_021397845.1. Lineage (NCBI taxonomy): Eukaryota > Viridiplantae > Streptophyta > Magnoliopsida > Arecales > Arecaceae > Areca > Areca catechu. Next base: position 140,642,810 of record CM038051.1, on the reverse strand, counting down.
CACCTCCTAACCTTGTTCTTCAAGAGAGATTCTTTCCTTCCATGGTTCAACTCTTTTGGACCCCTCCTTTTCTTTCTCCCTAAGTTATGGTTCTTCCATCTTTGCTTTGGGTGTTTTTGGCATGGAATGGGCGCCCCCTTGAAGTACTCCCAAGAAGAGCTTCTTTCTTTACATAGCTTGGCTCTTATGGAATGTTTCGGGCCGCCCCCTTGAATTGTGGATCCCAGATTGCTCTCTCCTCAAATGGCGCATGAGAGAAGGGACCTGCTATCTTATGGTGGGGGACCAGAGCATACTGGATGGAGATGTGGCACCCCCTGGACTCAGGCGTGTGGCTGGGAGTGTGGCTGGGAGTGTGGCGCCCACTTTCTTGGCCTTGGGAGAAAATGTGACACCCAGGTTGAAGTCCTAGACCACTACTGAGTCAACATGACTCAACAAAAATAAATTGCAGGAATACAGACTCAAGCTAAAATTGAGTTGATCAAGTCAACCCTTATTACAAAACCAGAAAACCCTAATTTTTCAGGCAAGGTCAATCAGAGATCCAGATGGAGCTCTGAAGTCTTCTTCTGAGTTTGGTGCCCGCACCAATTCTCTTGGGGTGGGAGGAACTCGACCCTGTCGAGTATGGATCAAGTTGGCTCTGGTATCTCTCCAAGAGGTCTAGGTCCAATTCTTGTAATTCTTCTTGAGAGATCCAAGAGTCATCAGAATCTGGCCTTCCTTGCCAGCGGACTAGGTATCTTTGGTATCCTCGATTACGAGTAGAGATAACCTGATCATCCGGGATCTTTTCAATCTGCTTTTTTCTCACAGGCCAGTTTGTTGGTGGACACACAGGGTTGGGTTCACTCTCAAGAGCAGGATTAGGTTCCAAAGGCTCACTGGGAATCACAGCTGGCTCTCTATACTCTACTAGGTCTATAATGTTGAAAGTGGAGCTAATGCCTAGTTCTGGAGGCAACTCGAGCACATAGGCATGGGATCCTACTCTCTCACCACTTTAAATGGTCCAGCTCCTCTAGCATGTAACTTTCTAACGGTTCCAGGAGGAAACCGTTCAGGCCTTAACCTAATCATTACATAGTCTCCCTCATTAAAAGTTTTGACTCGCCTTTGAGAATCAGCCAACTTCTTATAAGTTTCATTACTTAAGTTTATTTTGGCATGAATTTCTTTATGCAAGTCTTTTATATGCTGTGCAAAAACTTCGGCAGACTCGGAGACTCGTGTGTGGACTGGTAAAGAGCTAGGTCAAGAGGTATGTGAGGTTTGTAACCATGCACAATTTCAAATGGACTCTTACTCGTAGACCTATTGACCGAGTCATTGTATGCAAATTCAGCTCTAGTAAGTACAAATCCCAGTTCCTAATGTTTTCACCAACAAGACACCTTAACAGATTGCCTAAACTACGGTTCATTACTTCGGTTTGGCCATCAGTCTAGGATGATAGGCAGTTGAAAACTTAAGTTTTGTCCCTAACTTATGCCAAAAAGTTTTCTAGAAATAGCTGGTGAACCGGACATCCCAATCAGAAACAATTGTCTTGGGTAGGCCATGGAGTCGAACTATCTCATTAAAGAACAGGGTGGCTACCTTAGACACATCAAATGTTTGGGAACAAGGCAAGAAATGGGTCATCTTGGAAAATCGGTCGACTACAACACAGATAGAGTCATGCCTCCTCTGGGTCTTAGGCAAACCTAACACAAAGTCCATGCTCACATCTTGCCAAGGACGATCTGGGATAGGGAGTGGGTATAAAGGCCGGTGTTCTGTTTTCGCTGTTTGGCAACAGCGCAGGTCCGACACCTAGCCACAATGTGTGCTACATCTCTTTTTAAGCTAGGCCAGAAAAAGTGGTCTTCAATAGCCAGGGTGGTCTTGTCTTTTCCGAAATGGCCAGCTAAACCTCCAGCATGAATTTCCCAAATCAAAAATTCCCTAAGAGAAGTTCTAGGGATGCAAAGCCTATTCTTAAAGAACAGAAAGCCATCTAAAAGGGTATAATCCTTATGGTCACTAGATGGTCCTTGAGTTAGATCCTGGTGCACAGTCTTAAAATCCGGACACGGCTCATATTCCTCTTTGATCTGCTCAAACCCTATGACTTCAGCCCTAACAGAATTCAATAACAAAGATCGACGACTAAGGGCATCAACTACCTTATTTTCAGACCCAGCCTTATGTTTTAAAACAAAAGTATAGGACTGGATATACTCTACCCACTTAGCATGCCTAGGGTTAAGCTTCTTCTAGGAATTCAAGAATCTAAGAGCCTCATGGTCCGAAACAGCACAAATTCTTGCGGTAGCAAATAATGTCTCCAGTAACGCAAAGCTTGCACTACCGCATAAAATTCTTATCATAGGTAGAATACCTAAGCTTAGCATCATTTTTTTCACTAAAGAATGCTATAGGATGGTTCTCTTGGCTTAGGACTCCACCTATACCTACTCCTGAAGCATCACAGGCAACCTCAAATACCTTTGAAAAGTCGGGTAACCTCAAAATGGGTGCCTGGGTCATCCTATCCTTAAGATCTAGGAAGGCTTTATGGGCTGCTTTAGTCCACTGGAATTCTCCCTTCCTAATACAGTCTGTGATAGGAGCAACTACAGTACTAAACCCCTTGTTGAATCGCCTATAGAAGGTAGCCAAGCCGTGGAAACTTCTGACTTCATGCACACTGGTTGGCTCTGGCCATTCTACTATGGACCTAATCTTTTCTGGATCGGCAGCGACGCCGTCAGGGGTTACTACAAAACCAAGGAAGATAACTCTATGGTCAAGAATTCACACTTTTTGAGATTACCGTAGAGACTATCATTCCTCAAAACTTGGCAGACTTGTCTAAGGTGGCCTAGGTGATCTGCAGGGGTCTTACTATAGATCAGGATGTCATCAAAATAGACCACTACAAACTTCCCTATGAAAGCTCTAAGTACTTGGGTCATAATCCTCATGAAAGTACTAGGGGCATTGGACAACCCAAAAGGCATAACAACCCATTCATAGAGACCATCCTTAGTTTTGAAAGCGGTTTTCCACTCATCCCCTGGTCTAATCCTAACCTGATGATAGCCGCTCTTGAGATCAATTTTAGAAAAAACCATTGCACCGGCCATCATATCTAGCATGTCATCTAGTCTAGGGATGGGGAACCTATACTTGATTGTGATTTTGTTGATGGCACGACTATCAACACATCCTCCACGTGCCATCCTTCTTTGGGTCAGAAGTGCAGGGACTGCACAAGGGCTAAGACTCTCTCTAATGAACCCCTTCCTCAATACTCTCCAACCTGCTTTTGCAGTTCCTGATGCTCAGATGGATTCATCCTATAATGGGGCAAGTTGGGTAAAGTAGCTCCTGGGACTAAATCTATGAAATGCTGGATATCCCTAAGAGGTGGAAGGTGGTCTGGCAGATCTTCGAGAAAAACATCCTCAAATTCTTTTAACAAAGGTTTAACTTCCTGAGGAGGCTCTGAGGGTGTAGGAGTCCTAAGTTCCTTAGCAGTCAACATCCAAATAGGTGAACCACTATGAATTTCTTGTTCTAGATCCTTAGCACTAATTAGGTTCACTCCAGTCTTCATTTCTCTGACCTTATTGGTTCCTTTAGCTACCTTGTCCTTAGGAGGGACTGAATGGATTGTGATTTTCTTCCCATTAAACTAAAGACACAGGTGTTGGATTTTCTAAGAGGGTGGCATCATGATCATATAACCAAGGTCTTCCAAGAATTATACTGCTCACCCCCATGGGCAAGACGTCACACCAAATCTTCTCTTGATAGGATTGTATTTGGATTTGGACCTGACATCTAGACTGGATGGGTATAGAGGTAGAGTCTACCCAAGAAACCTTATAGGGGTTGGGGTGGGGGACTGGGGTTAAGCCTAACATTTTGACAGTGCTAGCAGAAATGGCATTCATACAGCTCCCACTATCTATGATGATTTTACATACCTTATCCCCTAGTTTAAGGAAAGTCTGTAGGATGTTAGTCCTACGCCAATCTTCCTGAACTCTATTCTGGGACAGGATGCATCTCACAACCCCTAATTGGTCAGACTCTATGGATTCCTCCTCTCCTTCATACTCATCGACCAAATTCATTCCGGCCTCATAAACTTCTTCTTCAAACTCTTCATTGGGCCCGAAATTCTCTTCTTCTCCTTCTTCTATGTAAAGGGATCTACGAGGGCACTGGCTAGAAAGAGACCTACCTTATGGCACTTAAAACAAGCTATGGCTGTGCACTGGTTGGAGATATGACCGGGCTTCTGGCACTTAAAACAGATGATACTAGGGGTTCTCTGGGTGTCAGGTGCGTTACCTTTGTCCATGGGCCTAGGGGTGGGAATACCCTAATTAGGCTTGCTAGGGGTAACTTGGCTAGGTCTATTTCTTAGGATTGGGGCACTAACCCTAGAAGGTATGGGTCCTCTTTGAAACTTCTCAGTGTTCAGTGCAATCTGATAGGCTTGGTCTAGGTCAGTAACCTCTCTCAGAAACAGCTCCCTCTTTATGTCTTCCCTAAGTCCAGCCCTAACCTAGACAAAGTGACCTCATGGACTTCACTCACATCATATCTCATCAGGTATTCATCAAAGGTGGTTATGTAGTCTGATACAGATCGGTTCCCTTGTTTCAAAGTCTACCATTGTCTAACATTCTGCTGGTATGAAATGGGTAGGTACTTATCTCTAAGCCTCTCTTTCATACCCTGCCAAGTGGTTATGGGCTCAACGTTTCGTCTTCTAGTGGTTAGCTCAATGTTCCCCCAGTATAACCTAGCTTGACGTACCAACTTCATCTTGGCAAACTTGAACTTCCTTTCCTCAGACATGGCATACCACTCAAAGTACTGGTCCATCTCACCCTCCTAATCAGAATACACCTTAGGGTTTAACTACCATCAAAAGTGGGTACATCTAATTTGATGTTCCGAATGAACCTATCATCTCTATCTTCAGGTTCTGGGTCAGGCCTCCTATGATTAGGTTCAGGATCTCTGTATAAAGGTCTTCTAGGCTCTGGTGTGGGTGAGGTTGAGGCACATTAAAATCTGGGTCAGGAGTCCAATTCTGATGCCTAGGTTCCTCAAGTACTTGGACTCGATCCCTAAGCTGGGCAAAATTCTCATGGACCTGTTCTTTAAACTGGGCACAGTAGCAGTCACATCCTGACTCAATTTGTTCATACTCTCAGTAGAGCTCTAACCATGGCCTTTAAATCAGGTTGGGTTTGAAGAGGTTGGTAGGTTACTCCATCCGGGTAGACATGATGATGCAAGCAAACACATAAAATGAGACTCAACAGAATGACTACGGGCTAACTAGACCTAGAGCCCAAACTAGATGCTCAATCAGAGTGGCAAGCTAGCCTGTAGTAACTCGGGACTCAGCCAGGCAGGTGTAAGGGGAGTGTAAGGTCCCTAGTTGCCAATCCTAGACACCAATTAGAGATTGGCCAGGTAGGTGGACCAGCACACAAGTCCTTCGGGATAGAATCCCAGAACCACCATTCTAGACACTGAGTACAAAGCACACACAGAGTAACTAGACAAACTGACTCAACACTAGCCTTGACCCGACTTGTTGATGTCCCTAGCCCACTAGGGCAAATTAAGTCTAATAAATCTTAAAATTAGGCTTAGGATCGAATGAGTGGGTGGTGGTTTTGGGCTAAGGAGAGGTTATCAACTCCTCCCCTTATCTTAGATGCTCAAATGCACTTAAGATGAATTAGGAGATGATCACCCAAAAAATTGAATTGCAGAAAACAGAAACAGAGTTGCAATAATTTAATTCTCAAAAATTTCACGGAAACCAATAAATCACAGGAAAATTATTTAAAATAGCTTCAATTATAATGGTTTCAGAAAAACAAAAATCATATAATTTGGAGTTACTTGCAGTGAGAAACAATTCTTGCAACATGGCAGTTACAGACTGAAAACAGGGTGCTTCCCCCGTTTACAATTCCTGCTACGAAGTTGTAACCCAGCGGATCCCCTACATGCCCTAGGAACACCCCATGGAATGGGAAGAGGAGATTTGCACCTCGCTTCATTCCTAGGACCGGATGTCCTGGGGAGTCTACTTCGAGCAGACAAAGTAAAAGGAGAGACCAAAACAAGCACACAAGACAGAAACCCTAGACAGGGCTCTGATACCAAAATGATGCAGAACGAAAGAAGAGATGATGCGATTGGAAATAAATTAAGATTAATTTTTTTTTTTTTTTTTATTTTCAGAAATTGGCTTTGACTCAAAGGAAAGCTAAACTAAATTGAAAGAAACTAGGTAATAATTGAAAGCACAATTTAAAAGAAACTAGGTTATCAGAGTGGTTCAGAAGTAACGGATCGCTGGGGGTTGAGAAACTCCCAGACCTAGGGTTTCGCTCTGAACTTTCAACAGGACAGAAATAAAGAGAAGAGATGGGTTACCAACCAGACAGTGATCTTCACAGAGTTTGGTGGAAGAACTCTCTCGAGCAGATTGTTGGATCCTCGGATTCGGATATCTTCGCAATGGATCCTCCAATACTAGTCCTGTGGCTGAGTCGGCTTCTCCTGAACTCAAGATGTGGGAAAGAAGAAGAATAAGTGATGGAATCAGATACTCAAGGAAGGATTTACCAGATTGAAGAACTTGAAAGCTGATGTTGCTGAAATCCGGATTCTCCTAAAGGTTGATCTGGCTCCCTCTGGAATTTGCTCTGAAGCCGAAGTATCCGGACTGGACCTGGATGCTGGTGGTCGGCCTAGACTTGGAGAGAGTAGCCGTGAGAGGTGGGATAGGCTAGGGTTTGGTGGAAAGAAAATGATGAAGGGCGGCTAGGGTTTGGAAGTGAAGTGGCTAACCTAGGGTTTGGGGTTGGAGATCTCACACCTCCTCAAGGTTCCTGGGGAACCCGGATTTACTCCCTCATGGAGCTCAACACCTGGATGCAAGTGTGGAAGAGAGAAAACACAGAGTTTGCTCACACATAAATTGATTCATTCATCAGATTACTTTAAAATTTACAAGAGGGGTTTAATTTATAGGACTTTACAAGAGAGTAGGGTTTTACATCTTCCCATGTGGACTAATGGGGGGAATCTTCAAATTAGGTTTGTAGGATCAATTCCCACACATATGGCCGGCCAAAGGTTCCAAAAAAGTTGATTGGAGGCTTTAAAAGGAAGGTAGGTGGCGCCTCCTAACCTTGTTCTTCAAGAGAGGATTTCTTTCCTTCCATGGTTCAACTCTTTTGGACCCCTCCTTTTCTTTCTCCCTAAGTTATGGTTCTTCCCATCTTTGCTTTGGGTGTTTTTGGCATGGAATGGGCGCCCCCTTGAAGTACTCCCCAAGAAGAGCTTCTTTCTTTACATAGCTTGGCTATTATGGAATGTTTTGGGCTGCCCCCTTGAATTGTGGATCCCAGATTGCTCTCTCCTCAAATGGCGCATGAGAGAAGGGACCTGCTATCTTGTGGTGTGGGGACTAGAGCATACTGGATGGAGATGTGGCGCCCCCTGGACTCAGGCGTGTGGCTGGGAGTGTGGCGCCCACTTGCTTGGCCTTGGGAGAAACGTGACACCCAGGTTGAAGTCCTAGACCACTACTGAGTCAACATGACTCAACAAAAATAAATTACAGGGAATACAGACTCAAGCTAAAATTGAGTTGATCAAGTCAACCCTTATTACAAAACTAGAAAACCCTAATTCTTCGAGCAAGGTCAATCAGAGATCCAGATGGAGCTCTGAAGTCTTCTTCTGAGTCTGGTGCCCGCACCAAAACATCATGACCTTTTGTGCACCAACTGCCTGATTCAAGTCCCTTCAAGTTTTCATCCGACTTCTCAATTTGCCACTTGGCATTTTCTAGTTACAATGAAGCCAAGGGACATGGCTTTTGAGTAAGAAGAGTTGGGGATTTAAAACACCTTAAAGTAGAAGGACTCTGCTTCTCATAATTGTGCCAAAAATGAAGAGTCGCAACTCTTCATGCTCCAACTCCTTCCACCAAACTTCTTTTCTCATTTTGACCAATCATAACCACTTTAAATTGGCATAGAGATTAGGATGAAGTCCCTTGGACTTCATCTGGCTAAGTAACTGATAGGCAGAAGGACTCTTGGTCCTCTTTTTTGTGTGCCAAAATGAAGAATGGTGACTTTTCACTTTGTGCGACAGCCATGTTTCTCCATGCCAATTTCCAAACTTTGACAAATCAAAGTATGTGCAGTATAGGTGTCATATGAAAGGAGATTAAATGTAGTTTATCACCTCATAAGTGATTAACAAGCAGAAAGTCCTTCTGCAACCCTTTCATTGTCGACCATTTCATTGGTGCCAAGAGTCCCATACCCTTGGGACTCTTGGTATTTGGTGCATAAAAGCTTCAATAATATTAGATAAAATCTGATAAAATCACCCCACTTAGGACTCAATCCAATTTAGCTCTCCCATAAATTTGTTAGTCCATTTAGCAACCTTTAAACCCAATTCGATTGGGTTAGGAGATTAGGTCAGCCTACACATGCTAGTGTGCAATCTAGCTAACCAATTAGGATCCCTTGATCTAATTAAATGTCAATTAACTTCCTAGGTCAATTTCCTAATGTGTGTGACACTTTGGATTCCACATCTAGCCAGCAGTAGGTCTAGGTTCAAGCTAATTCGAACCAATCGAACTCTATTGACCTAATTATGTTAAATTGAGCTGACCCATGTTGCCAATTCGAACCAGCTTTCGAATTGACTCATGAATTCAATCCAATTGACTCATGAAAATATACAAGACATGATTGATGTTTAGTAACATGTCATGTCTACTTGAAAGATGAGGAATTTGGTAAAAAGTACCAAAATATCCTTCAGTGGAAAGTTGCTGTGCAATTCAATCTTTCGATCTTCCTTTATCCCGATTAAGTGATGGGCATGGATAAATGTCAAACCCCAACACTTAATCATTTCGAATCTCTATTCGATAATGAAGACTTTGCTGATGACTGATTAGAAACCACTTCTAATCTCATCCTGCTTTGATCAAAGACTCCCTGAGTCATCAATCGAAGAGATTACTTGGGATAACAATTTCTCTTACTAGGAATGATCGATTTCTTGTTGGTCCACTTACATCCTTCATACACCTTCCACCATATCTGAGAACACCCCGTACATAACTCAATGTCATGAATGAGTATAAACCAAAACATGGCTTAGTGTGTGTAAGGAACCTTGGTGACCTCTGGTCTAAAGATCACTTGCACAACTCCTACTATGAGAACTATCTTTGACAAGTAGTTAGACTTATATAAGATAGTCTCAGTGTGGATCAGTTCAGTGAACTCATACCCTAATGAGCACACTTATCCTTGTATTAGTGTCTCTATACAAGTGATTGTGAGACCAACCACTCTCTTCATCGAGCATACATAGGATATGCTAGTCTTTCTGGAAGCATCGATCCCCCAGTCGATGATCCGACTAGGAACATTTTAGAATAGGATTTATAGGAACTTAGGTCTCACCGTTATGATCTCCATCATAATCCTAATTTCTTTGCCCTAACCTATGGGGTTCATCATAATATTTAAATAAGACATGGCAGTATGATGAAACAAAAATGCCTTTAATTAATATATAATGTCATACAAGATTGGAAGATTACAGAAATGCTTTTACAAAGATTGGCTTTTAGGATACTTTTCCTTCAAACATCCTACCATTTATTGAGTTTTCTTAGTGATTTGCTCCTTAGTATCTCTAAAACTATCTAGGCTATTAATCAATAATCGATTAGGGTACCTTATTAACTTTAAATCAAGATAAAATTTAGATACAAAACTAATTACTTCTGGTCATGCTTGAGGACTTAATTAGATTAGTTATTCTCCCTCCAACTTAATCGACATTATCCTTAATGAAGAAAAAAATAAAGGGTGCAATATTTAAAAAAAAATAGGAAAGAGTACACCTGGAGTGAATGTGCTTTGGAAGTTGAAGAAGGCTTTGTGAAGTAATGGGCTCGTAAAGTAGTGGGCTATTGTACTTCCATTTAAGTTCTTGTAATTATACTAAAGAAAAAAAAATGAGATTATTGGGTTGCCTCCCAACCAGCGCTAAGTTTAACATCTTCAACAGAACATTATGTGGGAGTCCAATAGATAGTTAACTTTAGTATATCCCTCATAATATTAAAAGGATAGGGTCAATCAGAAGGCCTTGTCATCATGGTAGAAAATCGTTCATAGAGTACTCTATGATGATTAGCCCGAATCAATAAAATACATTGGGCAAGCATGTTATTCTAAGATTTATAGTTTATAAAATACTTAGAAAGGGATTGTATTTATTGGGCCAAGATTTGAGGTGGTAATTTAAAAACTTCTTCAATTATGGTTGGTTTACCCTACTCCCTTTCTCGGGTATGCTGTGTTTGGTCAATGTCTCTTTTTATTTTAAACTTAGGCACCTTTTTTTGATTAATATTAGACTTGTCTCCATATATTATTTTAATATCATGGCAAAATTTTGGAGGTAGTCCTTAAAATTGGTGCCGACTATGGAGAAATCAACTAAAAAACTTTTAAGATCTTGATCCCTTATTTTAGTGACATCCCACCCGATAGCTTCTTTATGTGCTTTTAGAATATCACTGAGTTGGGCTTCCTGGGTAAGGCTCACTAGAAGAGTTTCAATGGGTGCATCAGGAAGTAATTTCAGTTCTAGTTCAGGTGGTGATTTTAATAAGGGGGCTATTGGTGGGTGTTGACCCTCGGAATGATTTTGATGATCACAAAATATTGGAGCATGTATATGTTACTAATTCTTTCAATTACTTGAAAAGTTTTTGCAGGAAAATGGTTATATATAGTTTAATTAGTTTTGAAATTGATTGAGAGGTAATTCAATTATGTATAGACTTTTATGGACTTTAAATTGTAAAATCCCTAATTTTTCACTTATGTAATCTTATAAATGGGCTGTAAAATTGTAAAAATAAGAGTGTATAGATTAGCTCTTGTTTGATTCAAGTATTGAAGAATTTTGGAGAAGTTTGAAGTATTAAATGAAGTTTTGGCAAGAGCCGACTCATGGATCAAGAGCCAACTCCTTGTGGCACGGCATAAAGAAATTTTAGAGTTTCAGTACCTCAAGTTGACTCGTGTCCCAAGAGCTGACTCATGGAAGAACACATATTTTTGAAGCCTGAGATCTCGAAATGACTCAAGCCCCATGAGCTGACTTGTCTAGAGTTATGTTTGTTGGTGACTGAGACTTCGAGCCGACTTTGCCCTGAAGAGACAACTCAAGGAAATTATTTTTTGAATTGATTGAAAGTTCGAGCCGACTCCAGCTTGAAGAGCCGACTCACACAAAAATTCTATTTGGGTTGTCTGAGTCTTCGAGCCGACTCGTGGATCTCGAGCCGACTCGAGTGACCATTTTCTGCACTCTAGCAGCTAGTTGCTGAAAGTGATTTTTGAACTCAAATTGGTCTCCAACAGCTCTTTCACGAACCCCTAGGCCCTACAACGGCCATATCTCATGAAAAATTATAAAAGGGATTACTTTTGATGGATTAAACAATTTTTTTTAGGGATTATTATTGATTTATCTTGGAAATTTGAAAAGCCTTCAAGTCTTTCACCAACCTATTTCAAGAGCATTCAAGATAGGATTCAAAGCTTCACCAACTTCTCTTCATCATTGAATCCACTCATTGAAGAAGCAAAAAAGCCGCTTGAAAAGCATTAAAGAGCATTCAGCTAGGTTTCACCTTGATCTACATCGGCAACATTTAAACAAACTCGTTTGTTGTGTAATTGCTTTTTATTTCTCTCTATCTTTATTTTCTCTCTAAGAATAGCAAGGGGCTGTCTTAAGATAAGGTTAAAGGTTTTTAGGTGAACCTTGTGAAAACCTAAGTTGGGTTCTTGGTGATCCCGGTATAAAACCAAGTGTTAGGGTTTCTTTGATGATCCCATTCAAAAGTAAAGGGAGTTGGGTTTTCTTTAGTGATCCCGGTAAAATCAAAGTGTATAGGTTTGGATTATGAGCCTGGTAAAACAATCGGACTATATTCTGGTTAGGGGATATAGTGAAAATTCCAAGTGGTGCTTGGGTAGTGGATGTAGGAGCCGGTTGCTCTGAACCACTCTAAATTTTCTTGTATTTGTGTTTGTGCTTACTTTATCTTATTGCATTTACTTAATTACTTTCGCATTGCATATTGCACCACAAAACCAAAAGGATTTCAAATTGCACATACTTATGAAAAATTTTTATAATCCCAATTCACCTCCCTCTTGGGAAGCCACCTGGGCAACAAGTGGTATTAGAGCAGAGTCTCTAAAAATTACTTAGAGTAAAGATAGATGGCACATCCCATGAGCACTTCTTTGGCAGAAGGCCAATCCACAAATTGACCTCCACTTTTTATCGAAACCAATTATACATATTGGAAGCGAGGATAAAATATACATTTAAGCCATAGATTTTCATTTATATAAAATTATCTTGAAAGGACCTCACACCCTACTGTTAGAGTTAATGATATTGAGGTTTCCAAACTAGAAGAGAAATGGGACGAAAATGATATGAAATTAGCTGAGCTGAATGCCAAAGCTATGAATTTGCTATATTGTGCTTTGGATCCAAATGAGTTTAATAGAATTTCAACTTGTAATTCTGTTAAAGAAATTTGGGACAAGCTAGAGATTACACATGAAGGCACTTCACAAGTTAAAACATCAAAAATCAATCTTCTTGTGCATAACTATGAATTATTTAAGATGGATCCTAGTGAAACTATTTCTGCTATGTATACTCATTTTACTGATATTATCAATATTCTTAAAAGTCTTGGTAGGACTTACATTAATGCTGATCTTGTTCAAAAGTTTTGAGATCCTTGCCAGATAAATGGGAAGCTAAGGTGACAGCTATTTAAGAGGCAAAGGACCTGAACACGCTACCACTGGATGAGTTGCTTGGATCACTAATTATACATGAATTAGCCATGCAACAAAGCACTGATTAGGATTCCAAGAGAAAGAAAGCTATAGCATTTAAAGTTACAGAAGAATACAAGGATGAAGATTCAGATTCATCTGATGATGATGATCTTGAAAATGATGAGATAGCCCTTGTAATGAGAAAGTTTAAAAGGTTTATGGGCAGAAGAAGAACAAATAGATAGAGGAAGTAGTTTAGAAAAGGAGATTTTGAAAGAGAAAGAGAAAAGGATAAAGAAAAGGAAAAGGATAAAGATAAAGATCAAATTCCAATTACTATGAGTACAAGAAACTAGGACACATACGTCCTGACTGTCCTAAAGCAAAGAAAAAGATGATAAAGAGAAAGAAGAAGAAGGCAATGCTTGTAGCATGGAGTAACAGCGACGAATCTACATCCACTGAAGAGGATGAAGAAACAACAAAATAGAACAAATCTATCTTATGAGTTTGGAGGACGAGGTAATTAGTTCTGAACCTAATTTAGAATTTACATATGATGAGCTGCATAATGCATTTTATGAATTATTAGTAGAAATATAAAAAGGCTGTTTGAAAATGAAAACTTTTAAAAATCATTGTGATACAATTGAAAAGGATAAAAATGAATTGGTGAAGCAATAAAAATTTGCAAAGAGAATTAAGTCTAGTTTGTGAAAGACTTAAGACACCCAATTTGAAAAAGAGAGCTTCTTGAGAAAAACAAAGGTTTGCAAAATAAAAATGATGATTTGAAAAAGGAAGTTTAAAAGCTTAAGCCTTTGGTTGAAAATTAATCCTAAGTTCCAACAAGCTTGAACTAATTTTGAAATATCAAGAGAGACAAATAACAAATTTGGAATGGTTACAAGGTTCAATTTCAAATAAATTTTTTGCATCTACATCAGATTCTCCTAAGTTTATTACTTCAAAATAATTTAGACCTAAATTTGCATTATCACATACTTTTTATTCAAAGCCAAGAATTGTATGCTATGCTTGAAATAATATTGGTCATAAGGCATTCGGTGTCATTTGAAATATATGACAAGAGGAAAATCAAGAAAGTTTGGGTTCCAAAGGAACCTTTCTACTAACTTGCAAGGATCCAAGAAAGCTTGGGTACCTAACTCTATTACATGATTATTTTGCAGGGATGTCTTGCAACCACAAATATAAAGAAAAGATGGTACCTTGATAGTGGGTGTTCAAGGCACATGACGGGTGATATTGATCAATTCTTCACCCTAGAACAAAAGATGGTGGAATGGTAACTTTTGGTGATAATCACAAAGGAAGGATAATCGGTATTGGTAAAATTAAAATTACTCCTTCTACATTTATTAAAAATGTGTTACTTGTGGAAAAGTTAAAACATAATCTTTTGAGCATTAGTCAGCTTATGAGATATTGGTTTTAATATTTTCTTCAAGTCTTCAATGTGTATACTATTGATCCACTTGACTCTAGTACTAAATTCATTGGACATAGACTTGGCAACATTATGTAGTAGATCTTAATGATCTGGCTATGTTAAACAATGCAAGTCTTGTAGCAATGAATGATAAGAGCAAGGAATAAAGTTTACTATGCATAGGTGACTTGGACATGCTAGTATGGATACTATAGAAAACTTATTTCGAAAGATTTAGTCAAGGGTTGCCAAAGTTTAAAGTTAATTTTGATTATTTTTGTGATGCTTGTCGATTAGGAAAGCAAGTAAGAGTTTTTAAATCCAAAAATATTGTTTCTACTACTAGACCCTTAGAGCTACTTCACATGGACCTATTTGGACCTACTAGGACTATAAGCCTAGGTGGTATGAAATATGACCTTGTGATTGTATATGATTTTTCAAGATACACATGGTTTTTGTTTATTGCACATATAGATGAAACTTTCAAAGTATTCAAAATTTTTAAAAGAGTTTCAAATTTGAAAAATCTGTTTGTTATTTTAATTCATAGTGATCATGGTACTGAGTTTGAAAATCAACATTTTGATTACTTTTGCACAAAGCACGGTATTGACTACAACTTCTCAGCTCCTAGAACACCACAGTAAAATGGTGTTGTAGAAGAAAGAATCGTACTTTGGAAGAGATGTCCAGAATAATGCTTTGTGAGGGAAATCTTCCAAAATACTTTTGAGCAGAAGCTATAAATATTGCTTGCTATATTTTGAACAGAGCTTTAGTTAGACCTATCATTAGAAAACCCCCTATGAACTGTGGAATAATAAAAAGCCTAATATCAATTATTTTCATGTTTTTGGCTGTAAATGTTTTGTTCTTAATAATGAAAAAGATAATCTTGGTAATTCGATGCAAATCCGATAAGGCTATTTTTCTTGGATATTCTTTAATAGTAAAGCCTATCGAGTTTCAATAAAAGAACTTTGACCGTGGAAGAATCATATATTATTTTCAATGAATCTGACATTACATCTTCTAGAAAAGAAGATCGTGCTGATGATGATGCTGGTACACTAAACATGGACTAAAGGATAGACTCTTAAAGACAAATATCAAGTGAATCACATGAAGAAGAGGTAAGCAAAAATCATGAAGATATACCCAAAAAATGGAGGTATGTACACTCACATCCCAAAGAATTAATTATAGGAGACCCATCTCAAGGTGTTAGAATAAGAGCTGCACATAGAGATGCACATGACTTGATTGCTTTTGTTTCTCATGTAGAGCCACACACTATAGAAGAAGCTGAAATTGATCCTAATTGGATGTTAGCTATGCATGATGAGTTAAACCAATTTAGGAGGAATAATGTTTGGACCCTAGTAGAAAGACCTAATGACTATCCTGTTATAGGTACTAGATGGGTTTATAGAAATAAACTAGATGGGCAAGGTAATGTAATTAAGAATAAGGCTAGACTGGTAGTACAAGGATTAAATCAAGAAGAGGGAATAGATTTTGATGAGACTTATGCACTAGTAGCTAGGTTAGAAGCTATTAGATTACTATTAGCATATGCATGCTTTATGAATTTTAAATTATTTCAAATGGATGTAAAGAGTGCATTTTTAAATGATTTTTTATCTGAAAAGTTTTTGTCGAACAACTATCGGGTTTTATCAATCACACATTTGCAAATCATGTTTTTAAATTGAATAAAGCTTTGTATAGTCTGAAATAGGCACCTAGAGCCTGGTATAACAGACTAAGTAAGTTTTTAATTATAATGATTTTGTAAGAGGTAGTGTTGACACTACACTGTTTATTCAAAGAAAAGACAATGATATTTTAGTTGTTCAAATTTACATTGATGATATTATATTTAGATCTACTGATGATCTTTGTGTCAAGAATTTGCTAAGTTAATGCATGGTGAATTCGAGATGAGCTTGATGAGTGAGTTGAGTTACTTCCTCGGCTTCAGATCAAATAATCTAAGGAAGGTATCCTGATTAACCAAGCCAAATATATCAAAGAGATATCAAAAGTTTGGCATGGAATCAAGCAAAGAAATTGGAACACCATGAATCAGCATGTAGACTTGATAAAGATGAGAATGGCATAAATGTTGATCAAAAGCTGTATAGAGGTATGATCGGTTCTTTACTTTATTTGATAGCTAGTAGACCTGATATTTATTTAGTGTTTGTATGTGTGCACATTTTCAATCTAATCCAAAAGAGTCACACATCATAGCTGTTAATATATCATTATTATCTTAAAGGCACATGCAATCTAGGTTTATGGTACTCTAAGCACACATCTTTGAAATAATTAGTTATTTTGATGCTGATTATGGAGGCTATAAAATTGATAGAAAAAGCACAAGTGGCACTTATTAATTTCTAGTGTCAACCTAATTTCATGGCACTATCATAAACAGAACTCTGTAGCACTGTCTACTACTGAGGCAGAATATGTGCTGCAGGAGCTGTTGTGCTCAAGTGTTATGGATCAAGCAACAACTAGAAGATTATGATGTTGTCCAATCTAAATTCTTATTAAATGTGATAATACTAGTACTATTAACTATCTAGAAATCCAATTCATCATTCTCGAACTAAGCATAAGAAATTAGACATCATTTCATTCGAGATCATGTTTTAAATAATGTTGTTGAATTAGAATTTGTACCTACTGAAGATCAACTTGCTGATATTTTTATTAAACCCCTTAGCCAAGATAGATTTGAAAAGATTAAAGGCGAATTAGGCTTGTGTGACCCATTTTGAATGTTTTGACCTAATTTTTCAAAAAAAAAAAGGAAAATTATCTAGATGTTTCAAATTTCCTTTTAGAGCTTAATGACAACCTATTTTAGTGATAAGAATCCCTTAGAAATTTGTTTTACCTATTTTCGAGTTTTAAGCTAATTTTGGCTCGAGCCGACTCGAGACACCAGTGTTTTGGCGAGCTGACTCGAGAGTTGGGCCGAGGGTTTTTAAATAGGGCTTCATAAGTTTGAAATCACTATTTCTTTCCATATTTCTCACTTTTCCTTGGTCGACTCCTCTCCCTAACCTAGGAAAAGCTCCTAGACACCTCCTCAATCCTCCAAAATCCTAATCTAACCTAGATGGCCCCTAGGAAGGCCATGGCCAAGAAACCTAGAAGAGTCGTTCGGTCAGTGGCGAGGAAAGAAGGACAAAGCGATGGTTTGATACTTCAAATCTAGAAGAGGAACATCAAGAAGAACATGAAGAAGAGCCAAGAGGCAACAAGGCAGGTAATATTACTGGGAAATAGGCAGTGGGGACATCGGGTAGATGCATAGATTTCACTTTCCTAGAACAAGAAAGTTTGCACATTGATGATTAGTTGGTTAGACAAGGTTGGAAAGACTTTTGTATGCTCAATTTTCCCACATATCCCAACCTTGTTAGATAATTTTTTGAGAACATGTCTTTGGGTGCATTTCACATTGAAGGTACTATGAAAGGGAAACATTTAGAAATCAGTGAGCAAAAGTTGTCTAGTGTTCTTAAAATACCAAAAGAGGGTGAGAGCTACCTAGTGTTGAAGGACAAGCAAAAGACTTTAAGAATTGTATTAGAAAGAACAAATGTAAAGGGAGTTATTCATGTCAGTGCTAACCAACTATCTTTAGAGATGAGATTATACATAATATTATTAGCCGTGTCTTTCTTCCCGTACGGGGAGATTCAATTGGGTTAGTGAGAGAGACGTAGTCTTCATGAGATGCTTAGTTGAGGGGGAGGCCCTTAACTTACCCTTCATTATGTTGTCGCAGATGAGGGAAGCTGCTCGAAGGGCACAAGCATGTCTTCCATACGGGATGGTGTTTATCCTACTATTTCAGGATGCCCAGGTTGATTTATCTGGAGAGGACAGCAGACCACTCTTGCATACAGACAAATACAACCTAAAGTCTTTGACCCGGATGGGATTTATTAAAGTTGAGGGTCACTGGATTAGGAAGAGCTTAGGTCTTCCAGTGACTCATTTAGAGGATGATTCAGATGAGGATGATCAGACAACACAGGGACATGGTGCAGAGGTAGAGACACATGTTGACGAGGCTGGACCCTCAGAGCTAGCTCTTTCTACTCCTCGATCACCTGTCAGAGGATCGACAACTGTTAAACCAGGTGATGATGACAAATTGTAGCGTGTACTGGATGAGATCTGGAGTCTTCACAGAGGGAGATCTGAGACTGATGCCAGGATATTTGCACTTTAGTCAGAGATGTACCAGGGCTTTCAGAACATCATGGCTATTCTTCAGCAACTTACAGCAGCTAGTCAGTTTGTACCTACTACTTCTATAGCAGCACCAGATTGGCACAGATTGCGGGCAGGGACAGGCAGTACACTTCAATGATATTTTTTCTGAGGCCACTCCTGCTGATGCTGAGACTGGTACTGAGATTCTAGGACCTAATGTTGGAGACACTCCAGCCACAGAGATATTGTCTACCACTAACACTCTAGCCTTGTCTTTTGATCCTCCTACTGCCAAACCCACTCCTATTATGATTTCCTCTGAGTCCAAAGTTAAAGTTAAAGCCAAAACCAAAACCTCTAGGACTACTACACCTGTTTGGACCAGGCTTTGGGACCTTAGGCCTAGGTTCCCTAAATTTAGGCCTGCTCCAGGCATTTTAGAGGTCGGTTCCTCCTCCAATGAGGAAGAGCCTAGTGATGATGACCCCAGTCCATCCTTTTGATGTTTTTAGGACTTTATGTTTTCATGTTTTGTTATTGTGATACTACTTTTATCGTGCCGAGGTACTTTTGTATTGTATCACTCATGTACCAACACTTTATATATATATATATATATATGACTTTTTATGATACATGTTGTGAATGACTCAATTTTGTGAATGAATGTTCTCCTTTGTACAAATTTTGTTGATGACAAAAAGGGGGGGAGAAGAAAGAAAAGAGAAAAGAGTGTGCATGAAAGTATGAAAATATGAATGAAAATGTGAATAAAATATGTATGAAAGTGAGAATATGAAAGATAATATGAAGAAATGTTATTACATTAGTAAGGGGAGCTTATGTTAAGTTTTTGTTAAATTTTCATGAAACTTACTTCAAATACTAGTTAATTTTGTGAAGTTTCGATACGTAGTGCATAGATGATATATTGTATTGATACATATGATACATTGTGTTGATAGTTTTCAGTTTTATGATACATATGATACATTGTGACACATTGTATTGATACTTATCAGTTCAACAATTGATACTCAATTTGGTTTGATACACACTATGTTAAATATCATTTGATACATATGAATATGATATACAGTAATTATAAAGTGTTTTTAAATCCTGTTCATGCCCAGTATTTTATCATCATCCAAAATGGAGAGATTGTTGACCCCTGGAATAATTTTGATGATCACAAATATTGGAGCATGTATATGTTACTAATTTTTTCAATTACTTGAGAAGTTTTTGCAGGAAAATGGTTATACGTAGTTTAATTGGTTTTCAAATTGATTGAGAGGTAATTCAATTGTGTATAGACTCTTATGGACTTTAAATTGTAAAAGCCCTAATTTTTTACTTATGTAATCTTATAAATGGGCTGTAAAATTATAAAAATAAGAGTGTGTAGATTAGCTCTTGTTTGATTCAATTGTTGAAGAATTTTGGAAAAGTTTAAAGCATTAAATG
This sequence comes from Areca catechu, assembly GCA_021397845.1. Lineage (NCBI taxonomy): Eukaryota > Viridiplantae > Streptophyta > Magnoliopsida > Arecales > Arecaceae > Areca > Areca catechu. The sequence goes on along the minus strand of CM038051.1, from coordinate 140,622,668 downwards.
AAGTTTTGGCAAGAGCCGACTCATGGATCAAGAGTCGACTCCTTGTGGCACGGCACAAAGAAATTTTAGAGTTTTAGTACCTCGAGCCGACTCGTGTCCCAAGAGCCGACTTATGGAAGAACACATGTTTTAAAGCCTGAGATCTCGAGCTGACTCAAGTCCCAAGAGTCGACTCATCCAGAGTTATGTTTATTGGTGACTGAGACTTCGAGCCGACTCTGCCCTGAAGAGCTGTCTCAAGGAAATTGTTGTTTTGAATTGATTGAAGGTTCGAGCTGACTCCAGGTTGAAGAGCCGACTCATACAGAAATTTTGTTTAGGCTATCTAAGACTTCGAGCCGACTCGTGGATCTCAAGCCGACTCGAGTGACCATTTTCTGTACTCTAACGATTAGTTGCTGAAAGTGATTTTTGAATCAAATGGTCTCCAACAGCTCTTTCATGAATTCCTAGGCCCTACAATGGCTATATCTCATGGAAAACTATAAAAGGGATTACTTTTGATGGATTAAACAATTTTTTTTAGGGATTATTATTGATTTATCTTGGAAATTTGAAAAGCCTTCAAGTCTTTGACCAACCTACTTCAAGAGTATTCAAGATAGGATTCAAAGCTTCACCAACTTCTCTTCATCATTGAATCCACTCATTGAAGAAGCAAAGAAGCAGCTTGAAGAGCATTAAAGAGCATTCAAAGCTAGGCTTCACCTTGATCTACATCGGCAACATTTAAACAAACTCGGTTTATTGTGTAGTTGCTTTTTATTTCTCTCTATCTTTGTTTTCTCTCTAAGAACAGCAAGGGACTGTGTCTTAAGAGAGGGTTAAAGGTTTTTAGGTGAACCTTGTGAAAGCCTAAGTTGGGTTCTTGGTGATCCCGATATAAAACCAAGTGTTAGGGTTTCTTTGGTGATCCCGTTCAAAATCAAAGGGAGTTGGGTTTTCTTTGGTGATCCTGATAAAACCAAAGTGTATAGAGGATATAGTGAGCCTGGTAAAATAATCTGATTGTATTTCGGTTAGGGGATATAGTGGAAATCTCAATTGGTGCTTGGATAGTGGACGTAGGAGCCGGTTGCACCGAACCACTCGAAATTTCCTTGTATTTGTGTTTGTGCTTACTTTATCTTATTGCATTTACTTAATTACTTCCATATTGCATATTGCACCACAATACCAAAAGGATTTCAAATTGCATATACTTGTGAAAAGTTTTTATAATCCCAATTCACCCCCCTCTTGGGAAGCCACCTAGGCAACAGTGGGCTAGGTGATGGCTCTTGTTGTTCATCAATCAAAAGTGGGATAGTTTCAAAGTGGGGTATTTATATTAGTTCTTCACTTCAGGAAAAGCTGGAGGGTCATTAAAGTTTTGAACTAGGTATGGTCCCTCTAAATTACTCTCGGGTTGACTATGCAGTTCACCTCCATCTTCTCTATTAAGCTCAATTAATTGTTAATTAGTTTGATCCATTAGCCTATCGATAGATTGCTGTTGGGCTATAATCATTTATTAAAATTGATCAAACCTATTGATATTTAGGTTGGTCTGTAAGGGAGGTAGATATGGTGCTTGCTGAACTTCCTCTTCAAATAATGGGCTATAATTAATTGGAGAAGGTTGACAATGGGGATAAGGCTGATCATAATAAGGTTCCTCTATAAACATAGATCCTTGGGTGGTCGGGGTAACCACTGGGTATGGTTGCCATGAAAAATCTGGTTTAGCCCCCTAACTTGAATTATAGGTATTATAGTATGGATTATCTCTTGAGTAGGTCATTTGAATCTGATCCTGATAAACTCAGTCATATCTAAACTCAAGAGATTGGTACCGGTGGGGAACTCACTTTCAAAGTGGGTGGGGCTTGAATAAATTTGGTGTGCCAGGAGAAAGGATATTCTATTTTAAGGATTCATTCTCCTGGCACTCGTTCAATCTTTCGGATTATGCTGATCATTGAGATATGCAATCAAAGGTTTATACCAGAGCAATCCTTATTTACTTATGTATTATTATTATTATTACTATTTTTTTTAAGAGGAGTGGTGAGATGAAGAAAGAGAAGAGTTCTAAAGAAGAGGGCCTAAGAAGTCCTAGATCTAAGAAAGAGAGAGAGAAAAGAATTAGTTAGGTTGATGTGATTTACAAACAAGTTAGCATACATGGACTTTTTATTCTAGGGTTATCCTAAATCTAGATAGCTTTTAATTGCCAAGTCAACCTTGGAGCCCTCCAAGTCAGAAACTAACTAATCAACTAGCCAAGTAAGGGTAAGATTGGTGGGGGTCCCCCATTGCTTTCCTTAAACACCAATTAAAATTGGCCAGGTCAGTAAATGGATTCAATTAAAAATTACCTTTCTTCGGGGCTACATCATCCTTGAATCCCTTTCCTAGATACCAGTTAATCAACCATTCCTAGCTCGGTCCAACTCTTTGGATGCCTTGTCCTATTAAGCTCAAGTTCCTTAGGGGTTGGCATCTAATTAATTTTAATTAATAGGCTTGGGTATGTTGAATGCAGGGCAGTGGTTTGTGGGCCAAGGAAGGGTTATCAACTCTCCACCTTATCTTATTATGGGTTAATGCCCTTAAGATAGTTTATGAAAATATGTAATGCAACACACGAAGATGTCCCAAACAGGTAATAGTCTTTAAAAGTTTAGTTAGTTACTTTATTTTAGTTACGTGCTATGAGGTGTTTGTGCTTTCTTTTTATATTATGTTATTTCAAGCAAGAAAAATAAAGGTAGCTTTTAATCTTAGTTAATTAGGTATGAGAAAAAAAACTAAAAATTATGTTAAGAAACAAAGAAATTATGGGTTTTGTAATTAAGGTAAGAAATCAAATCAATATTCAAAAAATTAAATAATTCTTTTAGGGTTAATTTTTAAAAAAGGAAAAATTAATTTTTTTATTTATTTTGTTAGTTTGAAAGAAAAAAGGAAACTAATTAAAAGGAAGACACTAAAATAAATTTTTTTATGCTAATTTGAAACAAAAAGAAAAGAGAAGTTTTTCTTCTTTTTTAGTAAATATGAAAAGGAAAAAATTAATTAAAAGTAGCTAAGAAAAAGGAAAGTAATCTAGGGTTAGGATTGATCTCACCAGATTTATAGAAATTTCCTTCTCCTCTTTTTTTCCTTTTTCCTTTTTTTGGTCTTTTTTTATCTGCACAAAAAAATAGCAAGAAAAAATTAGTACACTAAATTTGCAAAAAAATCAAAGAGATCAAAAATGTTAACTTTCATGCCTTCTGCGGCAACGAGGCCAAAAACTTGATAGGTTGCGATGTTGTCGTTAAGACACCATGGCTATTAGTTTAATTAACTAACTTTTAACAAATAAAAATTAGGTAGATAGAATGAGTTGGGTTGAATCTATGGAGAAAGCAATGCTTGGGAGAGTTTTGAAATCCTTAATTTTATAAATAAAGAAAATATTTTTGACGCCGGGAGAATAAAATTTAAACATGCAAAAGAAAAGTAAAACTCGGCATGTTTTATCCGCTAGTCGGATCTTAGCATCTACTTGTGAAAAGTAAATAACAAAATTTAAAGTGCATAAAAATTGATACTGCATTAATTGAAAGAGGAATTCAATTACAAGAAATTAAAAATAATAATTAAATAACTAAGAAAAATAGGAACAAAGATTTTGAAGTCAATTGGTGTAGTCTCGTCGGAAAGTCGGTTGATGTCACATCCTCTTCTTCCATCGTACTCCATGGAGCGAACTAGACTTTCTCTTCTTCTTCCTCCTTGGAACTTGATCTAGAGATCGGCGTAGGCTTGAAGATGGCATAGATGGCATAGCTTCTCCTCTAAGAAACATCACTCCTAGAGGCCAACCTGCAATCCAAAACTGGACCTTTTACCTTATACCTTACTCCTCTCTCCAAGATGATCTCTTCTATAACTCAGGAGTCCTTTAAATAGAGCTCATTGAGGGCTTCGTCCCAATCGAATTTGGACTCAATCAGGTTCTTGATCGGGCAAAATTTATATGAAGAATTCTCAGTTGTCTGATCGATTACTTGATGGGTTCATTGCAGCTTGTTTTCCTTCTCTGGTAGAGAGAGTCTGGGAAGGACTTCACTGGGTCTTCAAATCCTAGATCCGTGGGACTCAAACTCTTCTCTCACCTAGACTTAGACTCCTCTCCCAATTCAGCATGGTGGCGAGAGGTGGCAGAGGATGGTGGCCGGTGGCGGTGAGTCACTGTTGACGGTGGTGGTGATGTGGGAGACTTGGAATAGGGGGGATGGCGGTCGGACAGTGGCTATGGGCGGCAGATGGTGGCTCCAAGGTGCTTCTCTAGTGAGCTGGTGGTGTTGGGCAGTGGTCGGTGGTGAGGGAGACTAAAAGAGGGTCGACGATGATAGGGAGCTTGGATGGGAAAGAGCGGCGACCAGACAGTGGCGGGGCTGTGGTTTGGAGTGGGTAGTGGCGGAAGGAAGAAGAGCTTTGAAGATGGTGGTCGAGCAGCAGCTACAGGCTGTAGGGAAAGAGGAATCGACGAACAGCAGGGGTGGCAGATAGAAAGGGGGAAGACAATGACCGTGGCCAGCTCAAGGTGGCTTCTTGGTGACTTTTCTAGCAAAGAATGGCTCCCGACGACGAGGGTAAAACCTTTGGCGACTTCTCTAACCATAGACGGTGACGGCACGTGAAAACAAGGCTCGGGAGTGGAGATGGTCCACGAATAAGCTCGTGGACCGACTCCAATGGCTACCAGTGGACCAGTGGCTATTTCGTGAACTGCTCAACCAGTCCATAGTGGACCGGTTGCTTCAATAACCATTTCAATAACCATGCAATTCTTTAATAAATCTTCAAAATTAGATTTCGAGCCTGTTTGAACTCCGATTTGAAAGTCGTTTGCTTCGTTAGACTCCTAAAATCAAGCTCTTCACAATGACAATTCTCTTCCTACAAATGATATATAAAAGTATCAATTTAATATAAATAAAGATAATTAATTATTAAATTAATACTTTTATATGTATATATAATATGATTATCACATGGCCTACCCAAAGCCATTGTATCTGATAGGGATGTTTGATTGATGAGCTATTTTTGGAAGACCCTATGGCACATGGTAGGAACCAAGCTCAAATTTTCTATCACCTACCACCCACAAATAGATGGCCAGACTGAAGTTGTGAATAAGAGCCTTGGAAACTAATTAAGGTGTCTTGTAGGTGAAAATGTTGGAAATTGGGATCTCTTGTTATCACGTGCTGAATTTACCTACAATAGCTCAGTCAATTGATCCACTGGAAAGATCCCGTTTGAAATTATCCATGGTTACAAGCCTAAGAGACCCATAGATCTTATTCCTTTATCCATGCATGCACGAGCTTCTGAGTCAGCTGAGCCATATGCATAGCATGTTAGAGATATACATAAGAAAATCAGCAAGAAAATTAACCCGAGCAATGAAGCTTATGGCTAATTCCCATAAGCGAGTCAAAACATTCACTGAGGGAGACTACGTGATGATTAGGCTTAGACCTAAATGGTTTCCCCCTAGAACCATAAAAAAATTACATGCTTGTGGAGCTGGTACTTTCAAAGTAATAAAGAAAATTGGACCTAATGCTTATGTTCTTGAGTTACCACCTGAATTCGGCATTAGCTCAACTTTGAATATTTCAGATCTAGTTGAGTATAAGGAACCAACAGTGATACCTAGTGAGCCTTTTGAGCCTGATCTCTTTCTTGAGAGTGAACCTTCACCTGAGTGTCCACCAGTCACTTTACCAGAATGGCGAGATCGGATTGAGTGTATTCTGGATGACCAGGCTATTACTACCAGGAATAAAAGCTATCAGCATTATTTGGTTCATTGGCAAGGTTGACCTGAATCTGAGGACTCGTGGATCACTCAAGAGGATCTGCAATGCATTGATCTGGACTTATTAGAGCAATATCAAAGTCAAGCTGACCCATACTTGATAAGGTCAAGTTTCTCCCCTTGGGAGAATTGGCGTGGGCACCAGGATCTAAAAGAGGCTAATTCGATTCAAACCAATCCGAGCTCATTATGGATTATAGATTATTAGGCTTGTGGGAACTGTCAATTTTGTTTTTCCTTAACTTTATATCCTGTACTTATATATTTGAGTCAATTTATTTTTTCTTCAGTTTATGTCCTATAATTTATTTTATTTGAGTCAAGTTTAACTCAAGAGGACAACCAACATAGACCCAAGTCAAGATCAAGAAGTGTTGACCCCATAAGTGATTTTGATGATAACCAAACATTGGAGCATGTATATTTGTTTCTGACAACTCTTCAAGTGTTTGACAAGTTTTTGTAGGATGGATTAAATGTTCAAACTTCAACTTCTACACCTCTGTTTTCTTGTTTGAGTTGTGTTGTAACATGTTTTTGTAAAAGAAGAACCCAATGAAAAAGCTAAGACAAAAACATATAAAAAAGGGTTACTTTTGTGTGTGTGTGCCTTGAAATTAGTTTTGAGTTGGTATGCTTGAAAATGTAAAGAGTTGGTAAGAGTGTTTCTTTAAGTTCAAGTGTAAAAATCCTAAAGAAGATACTCGAGCTGACCCAACTTGTTGAAGAGCCGACTCCACATACTGGCACGCAGTAAGGATTCTGGAACGTAGCAATCCGAGCCGACTCGAAGGTAACCAAGTCGACTCTAATGAATCCGAGTTGACTGGAATCAGTCCAAGCCGACTCTTCTAGAGTCCAATTTCTGAAGATTTCTGAGAACAGCCAGGTGAGCCGATCCGAACCAGAAAGAGTCGACTCTGCCAGACCTAATTCTGAAAGCCTAAGAAGGCGAGCCAACCTGAACTGCATCAAGCTGACTCTTCCAGAGTGAGGATTTCCGAACTTGAGAAGAAGAGCTGACTCAAGCTAAAAAGAGCTGACAACTCAAGTTCAAGTTTTTCAAATAAAGAAGTTCGAGCCAACTCGAGCTATTAAGAGCCGACTCGTCCAGAGTGATGTTTTGCACTTTAAGACAAAGAGCTGACTGCGATGAAGATTTGGTGACTCGACCTATCGACTTGAAGGATCCAAGCCAACTCCAAGAAATCCGAGCCGACTCTGATTTGAAGTTTCAAGCAACTTTGGGAAGAAGCCACTGAAGCAATTAAAGCTTATTCAAGTGTATTCAAGTGGACTTCCATTAAGCTGCACCGGCAACTATCCAACAAATTGAGTTTGTCATTTTTGTTGCATTTCTTTAAATTCATTTTTGAATTGTTGGATTATTGGTGAGCCCGGTTGAAAAACCAAATAGGTTCTTGGTGAGCCTTGATAAAAACCTAGTGTTGGGTTCTTGGTGATCTTGGTAAAATCAAGTTAGGTTTCTTTGGTGAGCCTGTTAAAACCAAAGGGTGTTGAGTTTTCTTTGATGATCCTGTAAAACCAAAGTGTAAAGGTTTGGATTGTGATCCTATAAAATAATCCTACTATATTTGGGTGTGAATATAGTGGAAATTCCAAGTGGTATCTTGGGTAGTGGACGTAGAAAATAGGTTGCTCCGAACCACTATAAATTTGGTGTGTTTGTGTTGTGCTTCTTTACTTCTTTTTAGCTTCTGCAATTTATAACTCTGTCACAGCACCTAACACCTTCTAAGATATTTTAATTGCACATTACTTTCTTTAAATTTTTAATTTTTCAATTCACCCCCCTCTTGGATAGCCACCTAGGTAATAACTGGTATCAGAGCAGTGTCTTTGATTATACTAGAGTAAAGATTGATGGCTCATCCCATGAGTATATCTTTGGTGGAAGGCTAGTCAACTAATAGACCTCCACTATTCACAGGCACAAATTATGCATATTGAAAAGTACGAATGAAAATCTATATTCAAGCTATTGATTTTCAATTATGGAAGGTCATTCTTAAAGGGCCAAGTATTTCCATGATCAAAGTTGATGGCGTGGATGTCCCTAAGCCTGAAGAGGACTGGGATGAACATGACATGAAATTAGGGGAATTGAATGCCAAAGCAATAAACTTGCTTTATTGTGCTTTGGATTCAAATGAGTTTAATCGAATTTCTATTTGCTCTTCAGCGAAGGAAATTTGGAATAAACTTGAAGTGACCCACGAAGGAACTTCACAAGTGAAAACTTCAAAGATAAATCTTTTAGTGCACAATTATGAATTATTTAAGATGGAGCCTAATGAAAGTATTTCTGCCATGTACACTAGATTTATAGATATTATTAACGGTTTGAAAAGTCTCGGCAGGGTATACTCTAATGCTGATTTGGTACAGAAAATTTTGAGATCACTTCCTGACAAATGGGATCCTAAAGTCACTGCCATCCAGGAAGCTAAAGATTTGAATATTCTATCAATGGATGAATTAATGGGATCTCTCATCACTCACGAATTAGCCATGCAGCATGGAACGGATGATGATCAGAAAAAGAAGAAAACAATTGCATTCAAGGCTGCATTAGAATCAAAGGATGATGAAGAAATGGAAGATGACTCCTCCTCCTCCGAAGATGTTCTTGAAGATGAAGACATTGCAATGGTCATGAGGAGATTCAGAAAGTTTATGGGAAAGAAGAAAGGTAGATATAACAAAAAATTCCATAAGCGAGGAGAGCATTCAAAAGAAAGGACAAGGACAAAGAAAAGGATAAGGAACAAGTCCCCACATGCTATGAATATAAGAAACCGGGGCACATTCGTTCAGACTGTCCACAACTAAAAAAATTTTTCAAAAAGAAAAAGAAGAAAGCGATGGTTGCCATGTGGAGCGACAGTGAAGACTCCACTTCGACTGAAGAAGAAGAGACCATGAAAATAGCTAACCTATGTCTAATGGATCTCGAGGATGAGGTAAATTTCCTCGATACACAAATTGAATTTACATTTGATGAGTTAAATTCTGCATTTCATGATCTTTTATCTGAATTTAAAAAAGTAGGAGTAAAGATTAGATCATTAAAGCATATCAATGATTCTTTACTCACAAAAATAAAAGAAATTTCAGAAAAGAATTCTTTATTGCAAAAATAACTTCATATCTTTCTGAAAAATATAATGTGTTGAAAACTGAAAATAATGAGCTTCATGATAAAAATAATATTCTGTTGAAAGAAAATAATGAGCTGAAAAGGAGGTTGAAAAACTCAAGCCACTTGTTGAATAATTAACTTTATCTTCAACAAGGTTGAGTTGATTCTTTTAGATCAAAGAATTTCTGGTAATAAAGCTGGAATATGTTTTAATGTTTCAAGTTCAAATTATATTTCAGCTACTACATTTGTGAAACAAAAGGATTTGTTCCCAAGTTTACTCCTTATAAAACTTTTGTCACAAATGGTTCTACTTCCATTTCAAAACATGCTGTATATGTTCCTAAGAATTCAAATACAAAACCTGCTATCTCTACATTTCATGCATCTAGAATTTCAAAGTATAGATCATTTCAAAATTCTAGAATCAGATATTTTGTTTGCAAGGAATTAGAACATAAAGCTTTCAATTGCAATATTATTAGAAATGTCCAAAACACATCAAGAAAAATTTGGGTTCCCAAAGGAACCACCTTTGCTAACCTGAAAGGACCCAAGTTAGCTTGGGTACCTAAAAGAACTCCTTGACTTTCTTGTAGGAATGTCTTGTAGCCCAGAAAATGAAGAAAAGATGGTATCTTGATAATAGCTATTCAAGGCATATGACGGGTGACAAGGATCAGTTCATCACCCTGGAAATGAAAGAAGGAGGTATAATTACTTTTAGAGATAATGGCAAGGAAAAAATAATCGGAATTGGTAAGATTAAAATAATCCCCTATACTTTTATTGAAAATATATTGCTAGTAGATAAATTGAAGCATAATTTATTGAGTATTAGTCAACTGTGTGATAAAGGCTTCAAAGTTATCTTTGAATCATCTATGTGTATAGTAACAAACTCTCTTGATACTAGCAGTAAATTTATTGGACATAGACTTGGAAATATTTATGTGGTAGATCTAAATGATCTCGCAATGGCAAGTAGTTCCAGTTTACTCATAATGAATGCTAAGACCAAGGAGTCTTGTTTATTATGGCATAGAAGATTAGGTCATGCTAGCATGCATATTATTGCCAAGTTAATTTCCAAAAATCTTGTTAGAGGCATGCCTAAGTTTAAAGTTGATTTTGATCATGTGTGTGATGCATGCCAAATAGGTAAACAAACTAGGGGAGGTTTAAATCAAAAAATATGATTTCATCAACCAGACCTTTAGAACTACTTCACATGGACTTATTTGGACCAACTAAGACCACAAGCCTAGGAGATATGAAATATGCCTTTGTGATTATAGATATTTTTTCTTGATTTACATGGATATTATTTATTACGCACAAAGATAAAACTTTCAAAATATTTAGAAAATTTTATAAAAAGGTTTCAAATCAGAAAAATCTCTCAATAATTTCAATTAGAAGTGATCACGGTACTGAATTTGAAAATCAATTTTTTGATGATTATTGCACTGAAAATGGCAATGATCATAACTTCTCCGCTCCTAGAACACCACAACAAAATGGTGTTGTAGAGAGAAAAAATAAGACTTTGGAAGAGATGGCCCGAACAATGTTGTGTGAAGGTAATCTTTCAAGGTACTTTTGGGCAAAAGCGGTGAACACTGCTTGTTATTTTTTAAATCGCGTTTTGATCCATCCTATTTTGAAGAAAACCCCTTATAAGCTTTGGAATGAAAAGAAATCCAATATCAATTATTTTCATGTGTTTGGATGCAAATGCTTTGTGCTTAACAATGGCAAGGATAATCTAGGAAAATTTGATGCCAAATCTGATGAAGCTATTTTCCTTGGTTATTCACTACATAGCAAAGCATATAGGGTTTTTAATAAAAGGACTCTTACTGTGAAGAGTTAATGTATATTATATTGATGAAACTAATCCATTACCATCTAGAAAAGATGAGTGTATTGACAATGATGTAGGTACCATTCAAAAGGAGATGGAAGACATGAGTATTCAAGAAAGACCAATTCAAGAAGGAGAAGAAATGGTAAGTAAGGATCATTCCGATCTACCAACTAAATGGAGGTAAGCTACTTCCCATCCTCAAGAATTAATTATTGGTGATCCTTCTCAAAGCATTAGGACTAGGTCTGCACATAGGACTGCACATGATTACCTAGCCTTTGTATCTCAATAGAGCCTCACACTTTAGAAGAAGCATATTATGACCTAAACTAGATGTTAGCCATGCATGAAGAACTAAACCAGTTTGAAAGAAATAAGGTTTGAACACTAGTTGATAGATCTAAAGACCATCCAATTATAGGAACCAAATGGGTCTATAGGAACAAACTAGATGAACAAAAAAATATAATTAGAAATAAAGCTAGATTAGTGGCTAAGGAATATAGTCAAGAAGAAGGTATAGATTTTGATGAAACCTATGCCCATAGCAATACTAGAAGCCATTAGATTACTTCTTGCATTTGCTTGCTACATGAATCTCAAACTTTTTCAAATGGATATGAAAAATATTTTTAAATGGTTTTATCGCTGAACAAGTTTTTGTAGAACAACCACCAGGTTTTGAAAATCATGCTTTTCCAAACCATGTATTTAAACTCAATAAAGCTTTGTATGGTTTGAAACAAGCCCCTAGAGCCTAGTATGATAGACTTAGCACTTTCTTGATTGAAAGTAATTTTTCAAGAGGAAATATTGATAAAACTCTTTTCATTAAAATGAAAGATAATGATATATTAGTTATACAAATTTATGTTGATGATATTATCTTTGGTGTAACTAATGAAAGTTTTTGTAAAGAATTTGCTAAGCTAATGCAGGGAGAATTTGAAATAAGCTTAATGGGTGAACTTAACTACTTCCTTGGACTTCAAGTAAAACAAATAAAGGAAAGAATCTTCATCAACCAAGCCAAATACATCAAGGAAATAATCAAGAAGTTTAGTATGGAGACATGAAAATAAATGAGCACACCCATGAGCCTATCTTGCAAATTGGACAAAGATGAAACTGGATCCAATGTTGATCAAAAATTATATAGAGGTATGATTGGATCTTTATTATATTTAACAGCAAGTAGACCAGATATCTTGTATAGTATATGTGTATGTGCTAGATTTCATTGTAATCCAAAAGAAACACATATGCTTGCTGTTAAGAGAATATTGAGATATTTAAAAGGTACAAGTAATCTAGGTATATGGTTTTCAAAAGAATCATCTTTAAATTTAATTAGATTTTCTGATGCTGACTATGCTGGTTGCAAAGTTGATAGAAAAAGCACTAGTGGTACTTATTAATTTCTAGAGTTGAATTTAATCTCATGGCACTGCAAGAAACAAACTCGGTAGCACTATCTACTACTGAGGCAGAGTATATTGCTGCAGGGAGTTATTGTGCACAAGTGTTGTGGATTAAACAATAACTAGAAGATTTTGGTGTTACACAATGCAAAATTCCTATTAAGTATGATAACACAAATGCTATAAATCTAACAAAGAATCCTATTCAGCATTCTAGGACTAAGCACATAGAGATTAGACACCATTTTATTAGAGACCATGTTTTGATTGGTGGCATTGAACTAGAATTTATCCCAACTAAAAAATAATTAGTTGACATTTTTACTAAGCCACTTAATTAGGATAGATTTGAATTGATTAGAGGAGAATTAGGGCTTTGTGATCCTATCCAGATTTAGTTAACCTAATTTCCTTCAAAAATTAAGAAAAAATTATCTAGAAAACCTCCTATAATTATTCATAATTTCTTGAACAACTTTCCTTGAATTTTCAATTGTATCAATGTCAATTTCTGAAACATTTGATATGGAAAGTTTTCGTTCGAGTCGACTCGAGCAATCTTGCTCTGGTCGAGCCGGCTTGAATTTTGAGTTCGCTACCTATTGCTCTGGTTAAGCTGACTAGGTCCTTGCCTAGCTGACTCAGTGTTCTAATTGTTCTAAGTTCGCTCTGGACGAGCTGACTCGGATGTTTCTAGGGTTGGGTGAGCCGACTCAAAAGTCGGGAAATCGCTATTTAGGTAGTTCTGATATGTCATTTCAAGTACTTCATTCTCTTACTTTTACTTCTAACTCACTTCATTTCCCTCGGAAACTCTACCAAAACTTCCAAAAACCATTCCCTAGAGCCTAAAATTCTTTAATCCCTTTGTAATGGTTTCTCAAAGATCTGTAAAGATGGTTCTTCAGATCGGTGAATCAAGTGCTCGCAGTGAAGATGCAAAAGAAAAAGGGGAAAAGAGGAAAAGATCTACTCCAATACATCAAGATGAAAAAAGTCCTCCTCCCGAACAACGTATCTCAATGGTCAACCGGCCTGTCACTTGCGAAAGAAGGATCGACTTTACATTCTTAGAAGAAATGGGAATGAAAATTGAAAATTGGATAGAGACTCAAGGCTGGAAGCACTTCTATTCTTTGGACATCTTGACGTACCCTTCACTGGTACGGATATTTTATGAAAATATTGTTATCAAAGAATTTCATTTGTAATCCACTATCAAAGGAAAAGAAATAATAGTGGATGAAGAAAAACTGGGTACCTTACTGTAAATGCCAATGGACGGCACCACTAAACTCCTTCTATCGGACAAGGAACACATTTTAAAACTAATTTTGGAAAAAGAAGATGTGAGCACAGTCCAGCATGTACAAGCCAATCTACTATCAAAAGAAATGAGGCTTCTACACAATATAATCAGTAGGATATTTATTCCCAGAACTGGCCACTTTGATTGGGTCAGTGAGAAAGACATGAGCTTTATTGGATACTTGATTGAAGAAAGGCCTCTCAATCTTCCTTATATAATGATGATCCAGATGACTGAAGCAGTAAGAAAAGTCAAAGCCTGTCTATCCTACGGAATGGTCTTCACTCTATTATTTGAAGAAGCTAGGGTTGACTTAACAAATGAAATAGGCAAGCCATTACACAACTTTGATATCTATTCCTTCAATTCACTAAAAAGAATGGGTTACAAGTTATAAGAAGGAACATGGATAAAGAAGATGCCTAGTCAGGTTGCTGCTACTTTTTCTGATGATGATGAAGGTGCTGCTGTTGAAGAAAGGACTGAAGGTTCAATGATTACTCCATCTAACCTCAAGAAGTTAATATTTCAAAAGATGGAAACTATCTCCAACTCTCTGACAGATCACATGAATTCTGCAATTGAGGAAATAAGAAAATCAATTGACATCAGCTTGCAAAAAATGACAACTGAACAAGAGCTTCACCAGCAGAAAATTGAAAAGGAAATGAAGGACTTCAAGAAAGAAATCAGAAGCATCCTATTGCAATCCCAGAAAGAATCAATCACTGCTGAAGATGCTCCTGACCAGATCATCAAGGAGTCACTTGATACTCCTGCTCCTATTCCTTCATCTGAACCACTCAAACCTATTAAGACCAAGAAAGAAACCAAAACCAAAAAGACTAAGACTTTTAGTGCCCATGTTAGAACTAGATTCAGGGATTTAAGGTTTAAACCCCTGAAAACTAAGGCCTCTAATAAGGTTATAGAGGTAGGCTCTTCTTCTTCAGCTAAGGAAGAAGAAGAATAGTTTAGTTGGTTAGTCTTTTGGGTGTAGCTTTTTGTCAATGTTCTACATGTTATCTTTTACAATTATAATGTACTTTCTTTCCTACCTTGTATGCCAATCTTATCAATGAAATTAAAGTTTCTATTGTTTTATATGATATGGTACAACTATGATGAAATTTTAATTAGAATTTTAATTTGAGAATGTGAAATTATCTCAAATAAATATTAAAAACTTTCTCAATCGATTTTAAAACCTGAACTTTATTTGAAATCACCTTTTTGATTGATTGACAAAAAGGGGGAGAAATATGGAAAATATGAGAAATGAAAATGGGAAAACAAAAAATGGGAGAAATATGAAAGAATATATGAAATGGGAAATTAGTATGTATGTTGAGCTTTCTACCAACTATTCTTAAAGTGCATAAAAAGAATAAAAAAGGGGGAGCACAAAAATGATAGTATTGCTTAAATTACTTTAAATTCTAGAGAAAGAGGGAGATTCTTTTGAATGATTTTTTTGCTCTGATTACTATTGTCAATTTTTAAGTCTCTGATACTCCATGTTTTGTGAAGCATGAATAGTTTAACACTTTGATGATGTACAATCATTTCTTGAGCTCTGATATCTTTTTCCTTTCTTATTAGCTCTGATACATGTGAATACTTAACTTTCAAATACAGTTATACATGTAAAGTGTAAAGAATTTTTTATGTCCAGTGTTTTGTCATCATCAAAAAGGGGAAGATTGTTGATCCCATAGGTGATTTTGATGATAACCAAACATTGGAGCATGTATTTATTTCTGACAACTCTTCAAGTGTTTGATAAGTTTTTGTAGGATGGATTAAATGTTCAAACTTCAACTCCTACACCTCTGTTTTCTTGTTTGAGTTGTGTTGTAATGTTTTTTGTAAAAGAAGAACACTATGAAAAAGCTAAGAAAAAATCATATAAAAAAGGGTTACTTCTGTGTGTGTGTGCCTTGAAATTAGTTTTGAGTTGGTATGCTTGAAAATGTAAAGAGTTGGTAAGAGTGTTTCTTTAAGTTCAAGTGTAAAAATCCTGAAGAAGATACTCGAGCTGACCCAACTTGTTGAAGAGCCGATTTCGCTTACTAGCATGCAGCAAGGATTCTGGAACATAGTAATCCGAGCCAACTTGAAGGTAACCGAGTTGACTGAAATCAGTCTGAGCCGACTCTTCCAGAGTCCAATTTTTGAAGCTTTCTGAGAACAGCCAAGCGAGCTGACCCGAACTAGCAAGAGGCGACTCTGCCAGACCTAATTCTGAAAGCCTGAGAAAGCGAGCCGACCTGAACTACATCGAGCCGACTCTTCCAGAGTGAGGATTTCTAAACCTGAGAAGAAGAGCCGACTCAAGCTGAAAAGAGCCGGCAACTCAAGTTCAAGTTTTTCAAAGAAAGAAGTTCGAGCCAACCCGAGCTATCAAGAGCTGACTCGTCCAGAGTGATGTTTTGCACCCTGAGACAAAGAGCTGACTGCAATGAAGATTTGGTGACTCGACCAATCGACTCGAAGGATCCAAGCCAACTTGAAGGAATCCGAGCCGACTCGAATGTCGTTTCCAAGTATCTAACGGCTAGTTCCAGAATTGTTTTTGAATGCTAAAAGGTGCTCCAATGGTCACAAGTCACATCCCAATGGTCAAAAATGTTCTAACTGCCTTGGAGTGATGGAATACTTTATATTTGAAGGATTTGAATTTCTTTAAAGATAAGAAAAAAAGAGAGTTCTTTAAAGTTAAGAGAGCTTCATTGAATATCCAACCAACAAACAGCAAAAGAGCACAAGAGCATTCAAGGTAGACTTCAAGACTTCACCAACTCTGATTTGAAGTTTGAAGCATCTTTGGAAAGAAGCCACTGAAGAAATTAAAGCTTATTCAAGTGCATTCAAGTGGACTTCCATCAAGCTGCACTGGCAACTACCCGACAAATTGAGTTTGTCATTTTTGTTGCATTTCTTTAAATTTATTTTTGAATTGTTGGGTTATTGGTGAGCTCGGTTGAAAAACCAAATAGGTTCTTGGTGAGCCTTGATAAAAACCAAGTGTTGGGTTCTTAGTGATCCTGGTAAAACCAAGTTAGGTTTCCTTGGTGAGCTTGTTAAAATCACAGAGTGTTGGGTTTTCTTTGGTGATCTCGTAAAACCAAAATGTAGAGGTTTTGGATTGTGATCCTGTAAAACAATCTTACTATATTCGGGTGCAAATATAGTGGAAGTCCCAAGTGGTATCTTGGGTAGTGGACGTAGGAGCTGGGTTGCTCCGAACCACTATAAATTTGGTGCGTTTGTGTTGAGCTTCATTACTTCTTTTTAGCTTCTACAATTTATAACTCTGTCAGAGTACCTAACACCTTCTAAGGGATTTTACATGCACATTACTTGGTTTAAATTTTTAATTTTCTAATTCACCGCCCTCTTGGGTAGCCACCAGGGCAACAAGAAGCATGACCAATGGATGAAGGATGCCACTTCACTCTCCATCCAAGAAAAGACTCCAGAAGGAAACTATTCCTTGCACCACCTCATCCTCCACATAAGATGGTCCCCACCTCACTCTCCACACCAACATGGAAGGCCCCACCATTGTCACCCAAAGCATGGAATTCAAATTCAAATGGGGCATCCCATTTTTATCTCCATGCCAACATGGAAGGTTTTTCACCTTTGCCACCCAAAGCATGAAAGAAAACTAAAATTCAAATTTAGATAAGGCATCCCACTTATTCCTCCTTGATTAATGCATGTAATCTCTCTAATTCAAATTTCAAAGAGGCTTGAGTGAATAATAAATACCCCTACTCCTCTTGTAATGGGATATTGAAGGATGAATAAAAAAAATTCTTTTTTACTTTCATTGCTCCAAGCATTGCCACTCCATGAGGGAGAAGGGCGTGAGGCCCAATCGAGTTCTCTAGTCTCCAAGACTCCACCACATCCTCTTCCCCTTCCCTTGCTAATCTTTTTTCCTTTCTTTTCCTTATTCTCTCTTGGTCCCTGACTAATCTGTTTGTAGGATCCTTGGGTGCCCAGAGCCAAAGAAGAGGTCCTCCTTGCCTTGGAACCATTGACGGGAAGCCAACACATTCAAGGGATTCAGCCTTCTTATCTAGATGCCCGATCTAGGAGTGTTGAGTGATCCAACTGTTGAGGAAAGAGAGATCATTGTTTAGTAACAAGCCTTTTCTTTTCTCTCTCGGATCTGAACTCTTGAAAGAGCTTGTCCTAATTCAAATAGTTTCTCAACCATTAGGTCCAATCAATTTATTGCTTAGATAGGTCTAATATGTGGGAAAGTGAATTTATGTTCTAGTAGTTTGCTTCAGTGTGCCGTTTCATTCTTTGCAAAAGAGTTAAGCCATATTTTTGGAATCATTGCTCACTTTAAATTTCTGATTTCATTATGTTAACGTTCACATCCCTGCATGTCCCACATCAGTCATCAATTGTGCAAACCTTCACTTTCGAGAGTGTTGCCGCCTAGATCGCCATGGCCTATAGCTTCTACGAGGCACCAATGTGTGAGCTCCCTGCCTGGCATCCTCCAAGTGTGACCAGTCCTACAAAAGAGAGGAGATCTGGACTGGGGATCCCAATGGGGGCACTCTAACAATCAAGTTAGTGGGCGATCAAGGGGAATAGATCCTTTTTAGTGGAGCCTAGTGGTCTTCATGTCTAGAGGACTCTTGAAGAGGTAGAGTGAAAGTTAGAGCAGTGAGAGCTAGAATAGTGGTGGCTGTAGTAGTGGGGACTCTCGGGGAAGTCTTTGAGCGTTCCTCCTACCCTCGAGCTTCTCTCACTTGCTCTTGCTTGCACTAGTTTCTACTCGTTTTCCCTTGCACATACCTTTGTCAAAGGCCCCTTTGAGCTTCTTATAGAAGCATATTTCACTTGGTAGAGCATAGAGCCCTGGTCTGATGCTCTCTAGGAGTGCTTCATGTGAGTGGAGCATAGGCCTGTCCCCCCTCCTTCTAAGAGGAGGGAGACAAGATCTGTAGCCCTTATGGGAAGGTTCTACCATGGGTGTAGGTGAAGTACTATGAAGTGTGCATCCCTTCTACGATAAGCATGAGTGGCGTGCCACAGGGCCTGACATCTCGATAAGACACTGCTTCTTATCGGCATCATGCCACCATGTCTGGAGACCTGGTAGAGCACTAGCCTAGTGGGAGATACTACGGGATATGAGATAACTGGTAAAACCTTCCTCTTTTGGGTGGTACAAGAGGTGGGTTGAAGGGCATGATGCTCTGGGTGGAGTGCCTTTCCATAGAACGTACCGATTGCAAGCTGAGAGGCATGGTACTCCAGTGGGATGCTCTTCCACAATGGATAATGGCGGCGTGCCCTGGCAGGGCACCACTCCATAGAGGTTACAGGTGGCATGCCCTGGTGGAGTGCCATTCCATAGAGGTTGCAAGCGGTGTGCCCTGGTGGAGTGCCACTCCATAGAGGTTATAGGCAACGTGCCCTGGTGGAGTGCCACTCCATAGAGGTTGCAGGCAACGTGCCCTGGTGGAGTGCCACTCCGTTGGGGTGGCAGTCTTTTTAAGTAACATATTGGTTCTAGCGGGGATGCTGACACTACCTGCTTGGGTCATTATCCTGGTCGCTCCTAAGATTGCTCGAGGGGGAGACTGGGTCTACCTGTCTTTATCCACACTCGACTCTAGGTGGGGAGTTTGACTTTGATCAGAAGCTCGACCTTAGTAGGGAGCTCGACCTTGGTAGGAGCTCGATCTCGGTAGGGAGCTCAACCTCAACAGGGAGCTTGACCTCGAAACGGGAGCTCAACCTTGGCAGGGAGCTCGACCTTGACAGGGAGCTCGACCTCGATAGGGAGCTCAACCTCCGTAGGGAGCTCGACCTCTGCAAGGAGCTTAACATTAGCAGGAAGCTTGACCTCAACTGGGAGCTCGACCTTGGCATTTACCTGGCGACAGCATCTAGGTGGCACCTTCTACCAGCTGGACCTCTAGCTGTGTTCGATGTAGGCTCCACATCAGTGATCGAGCCATATCAGATGCTTCCCACTCTTGATTCTAGAGTGCAATGCGGTGTGATGCTGAACTATAAATGCATGCAATTATTTTTTTTGTGTTTTAAATATTGAGTTATATGCACATCATGGACCGTACCATATCTAATAAAGTACGATTTCTCCTTTCAGCAACACCATTTAATTGTGGTGTGTAAGGAGGAGTCCATTCAGAGATGATTCCCTTTTGTTTAAGGTGATCAAGAAACTCGGTGGATAAGTACTCACCTCCTCTATCTGATCGAAGGATCTTAATACTTTTTCCGTTTGTTTCTCTACCATACTTTGATACTCTAAAAATTTTTCAAAAACTTCGGACTTATGTTTCATTAGATACACAAATCCGTACCTTGAAAAATCATCAGTGAATGTGATGAAATATGAGTATCCACCCTTGGCCTGAGTTGTCATAGGTCCACATACATCAGTGTGTACGAGTCCTAATAACTCTGTTGTCCTTTCATTATGTCCACTAAATGGAGTCTTGGTCATTTTACCCATGAGACATGATTCACAAGTTCCTAATGATTCATAGTCATAAGGATTAAGGAATTTTTCCTTGTATAACTTGTTAATCCTCTGCTCACTAATATGTCCAAGACGACAGTGCCAAAGTAAAGTATTGTTTACTTCATCTCTTTTTCGTTTATTACTAACATGTAGTATATTGTCATCAGAAGATAAAGTTAAGAGACCATTGCAAAATATGCCATTAAATTATTTCATTAGAAAACTGATTGAGCAGCCACTGCTCATTACATTCATAATATATCCTTGTTTAAGTAACAAGGGTACAGATATGATGTTTCTAATGATTCTAGGCATAAAATAACAATTCTTTAACTCTAAAATCTTCCCAGAAGGCAGCTTCAACATATAAGTCCCTACAGCTTCTGCTTGGATGGAATCTCCTCCAGCACCGTAGAGCTCGAAGTCGCCTTCCTTCAAAACTCTAATGTTCTGTAGTCCCTGCAATGATTTGCAGATATAATGACCACAAGCAGTATCCAATACCCAAGAGTTTGAATTAGAAGTGTCTAATGACAAAATTGCATGTATCTCATACATACCTGTTGGTGCATTACTAGCACCGGGCTTCAGACTTGCAAGGTAAACCTTGCAGTTTCTTTTCCAGTGACCCGGCTTGCCACAATGAAAGCAGGTCATTTGTCCGGAGGCCTTCTTTCCTTTCTTTTTCTTGATGCCCCCTTTTGGATTTAACCTCCTCTTGGAACCCTTTTTGCCTATTTTCTTCTTGTTTACACCATCCACAAGAAGAAGTGGAGCCTTATTTTTCTTTAAATGGCTCTCTGCTGTTTTTAACATATTCAACAGCTCAGGCAAGGAAGTGTTAAGTTTGTTCATATGATAATTAAGAACAAACTGTGAAAATGACTCTGGGAGTGACTGCAGGATTAAATCCTGATTCAACTCCCCATCCATGACAAAACCCAATTGACCCAATCGGGTGATTAGGTCAATAACCTTTAATACATGGTCTTGTACGGATGTACCTTCTGTCATCCTTGCACGGAATAACTGCTTAGATATTTCATATCTTGCAGTTCGACTATGTTCTCCATAAAGTTCTTTTAAATTGAGCAATATGGAGTTTGTGTCCATGCTATCATGTTGCCTCTGTAACTCATTGGTCATAGAGGCAAGCATTATACACTTGACAGTAAGTGAGTCATTTTGCCACGTGTTATATGTGGTCTTATCCTCTTGCGAGGCATCTTCTCCTAATGGTTCCAAGGTTGGGGTATCAAGAATATAAGAAATTCTTTCTTGGCTGAGTACTATCTTCAGGTTTCTTAACCAATCAACATAGTTTGGTCCAGTCAATTTATTTGCATCAAGAATGCTACGGAGTGAGAGTGAAGAGGCCATTTAATCTACATTAACAAACAACATTACATAAGCAGACAATCAATGTTGACAAAACATAATTAAATTAGGACTTTAACTTAATTATGTCTCCCACTATTTTATCAAGCATCATAACCCTCAATGTGATGATCGAGAAAACCCTAATTGGTTCTCTTAGTGGGGTTGAGATCCTAATTCCTTATAAAAGACCTTGTGTGTACACAACAAAATCTTATATAAGTTCAAAGGTAGGAAAACTCTTTCCAATTGTAATTGATACAATTCTCAACTTATCTTGGCCTCTAAAATATTAATAGCCTTGTGTGTACACAACAAACTATAATATTTTAGTTAAGTTAGACCCTTCATTGCTATATAGTCATGATATTAATCATAATACCCTTGTGTGTACACAACAAAGTATTATATTAAATCATTCCATAAGCATCAAATGTACCAAGAAAAATTATGTTAGTCACCATAAAGAAAAGGCCTTGTGTGTACACAACAAACCTAATATGGATCATAACATAATAATGACTTGGCATGAAGGAAAGCCATATGTAGTGAATATTACACTGAGCATATTAATCAATAATTAAGTTAATCATATCGGCCAGGTAAGTGGGAGAGTGGTGGGAGTCCCCCCGTTGCTTTCCTTAGACACCAATAAGAATTGGCCAGGTCAGTCAACGGAACCAATTAAAAACCACGTCCTCTTTACCGATCATGAACCACTTTTCCTAGACACCGAATGATAAACTAATCATATTGATTATTTTTGCTTTGGTATATGACACTACAAACTTAATATGTTGTTAAAGAGGGCTTTATTAAAACAAAGCACATTCTAGCAAATATGTGCCATAGTGTGCCATCATACTAGGACAACCATTTACCACATAATGGATCCACCATTATGCCAGGGCAACCTTATTTCAGTATGATGACTAGAAGGCTAAACATATCTCTATGCAAATTAAGGTTTAAGTGAAAACCTTAATTGGTGGCATACATCAAACACATATGCATAATTAACACAAATATGTGATTAGTGTGTCATCATACTAGGACAACCATTTACCACATAATGGATCCATCATTATGCCAGGGCTACCTTATTTCAGTATGATGACTAGATCTCTATGCATATCTCTACAACAATTAGGGTTTGAGTGAAAACCCTAATTGGTGACATTATAACAAACATATATTACATCTCATGTTACTTATATGAATATGCATCTAAAATTCAGAATATATATTTTAATCTTAATAAGGAGGCTCTGATACCACTGTAGGGTTCGGTGGCAAGGCGGAATCATAGATTTCAAAAATTTTTATCTTTATGAAATCTTCACCAAACCTTCAACCCAAAATCTCCTTAAAAGAATTAAAACATATAAGATGTTTATATAAGATTTAATCTCAAATTAAGATACTAACCTGTATCGCAAAATCCAAACTCTGAATCTCCACCAGGTGCCCAAATGTTCACCCTCCAATGGTGATCCATACAGAAAATAATGAAGACAAAAATTTCTATTTCTTGGTTCCTCTTCTTGAATTCTTTTTCAAGAATTCAATTCTTGGACCTTTGGGCTGAAATTTCCTTTCTTGAAAATTTCTTTTCTTCCTTCTTTCCTCTTCTTGAATTTTCTTCAAGAATTCCCTTTCTTGAATCCCTTTTCTTGAATTGAATTGGAAGAAAATTAAGACAGTCAAAGTCTTAATTCAAGAAGAAAAGGAAGAATAGATCCTTTCCCTGTTCTTTCCTTTACCGTTCAAGACCTTCTTCTTATTCTTGTTTAGGGTCAGAGTTTCGATAGAGGATACCTCTGTAAGGGAAACAATACCCAACAAGAACAAGAGGAAGGAGTATTCTGGAGAGGAAGTAAGGGAATTGGATCTCTGAACTATGTTGAGTGAAAACCCCCGAGAACCCCAATCCTATTTATAGATCTCAGAGGGGTGTCATCTCGAAACAACGCAACCCTCTGAAACCCCAGGGATCACGATCCCTCATTCCTCACGCGTCCCCTCAACCAAAATCACGATTCTCCGATTTGATTTTCGTTTTTTCCGACGAGGAGAACTCTCGGAAAAACTTCAGGAAAGATCGCGACTTTTGGAGACGGATTTGCGACCGAAAAGCGACGGATCTTTTTCTTAAATTTTTCTGGCCATCAGATCCAGATCCAAGGGCGCCAGAAAAGGATCTAAAATGCCTCTTTTCAGATTTTTCTCCGACGTTCTCTTTCTCACACGGTTTAAGAGAAGTCCACGCGCGTGGACTTTTCTCTCTTGGCGCGCGCGGGTGAGAAGAGGGAGGGGGTGGCTTGGAGAGAGGGTCTCAGTGAACTAAGTTCACTTGGGTTCATCCATGGGTTAGCCCAATGTCCTAAAAAATAAATTGGACCTTAATCTGGTTCAATTAGAACCCAATTAAGCCCAATTCGGAACCAAATTCGAATAGAAATTTGGTCTGCAACACATGCTAGTGTGTTTATCCTGCAAACATGATTTAATTTCAAATTAAATCCTTCATCAATTTTCTTTGTGTGTGACCCATTGGGTTCCACACCTAGCCAGCAGTAGGTCCGAGTGCTATTTGACTTAATTCGGTTAGATCTCAACTAAGCCGATTTAGGTCAACTCAAACTAGCTCGACTCGGTCAATTAGAATCTAATTCAAATTGACTGATTTGAATTACCATGACTCAATCATATACCTACAAGACAAGATTGACGTCTAGCAACGTATCATGTCTACCTGAAGATGTGGAATTTTGGTGGAATTACCAAAATACCCTTCAGTGGTGAGTTACCGGGCAATTCAGTCCTTTGATCAACTTGCATCCCGAATATGATTATGAATATGGATATTTGTCAAATCCAATTTTCATATTCATCCCTAGCTCAATCTTTATAATGATGATTCATTAATGAACCATTAGAAAATAACTCTAATGTTCATACTTTGATCAAAGGTTTCCTGAATCCATCATTTGAAATTAGCTGGATGCTATTCCCTCTTACTAGGGCTGATCAATTCCTTGTTGACCTACTCACAACCTCCATATACAATCCACCATAACCAGTATCACCTCGTGCATGACTCAGTGTCATGATTGACTGTGAACCAAAGTATGGATTCATGTATATAAGGTACTATGGTAGTCTCAGGTCAAAGGACCACATGCACTACTCCCACTATGAGAATTATCTATTGACAAACAGATAAGATTCCATTAGATATTCTCAATCTGGATCAATTCAGTGAACTCATTCTCTAATGAACACTCACATCCTAGTATTAGTGTCAAACACAAGTGACTGTGAGATCAGTCACCCTTATTACAAAACATATATAGGATGTGCTGGTCTTGCCGGAAACATTGATCCCCAACTCAATGTCCCATCGACCAGGAATATTTTAGATTAGGGTTTTAAGGCTTTAGGTCTCACTGGTATGATCTCATCATAACCCTAGAACCATAGCCCTAATCTATGGGGTTCATCATAAAATCAAAAAGACATAGCAAATGATGAAAATAATGCCTTTATAAAATGTCAATTCATTGATTTTGGGATCAAAATTACAATATTTCAATTGGCTTTCAGGGCACAATCTTTCAATCTCCCACTTGCACTAAAGCCAATCGCCTTTAAATCTTAACCCCATACAATCAAGGTGGCGATCAAACTCTCGCTGTGATAGAGCCTTAGTGAACGGGTCTGCTATGTTGTTCTTCGTTTCTACCCTTTTAATGCAGACTTCTTGTCTTTCGACAATCTCTCGAACGAGATGGAAGCGTCTCAGAATGTGCTTTGATTTGTGATGAGCTCTTGGTTCCTTTGCTTGAGCAACAGCCCCCGTATTATCACAGTAAAGTGATACTGGACCTTCAATCTCAGGAACTACGCCCAACTCTGATATGAACTTCTTCATCCAGACAGCTTCCTTGGCAGCTTCACTAACAGCAATGTATTCTGCCTCAGTTGTTGAGTCAGCTACAGTTTGCTGTTTAGAACTTTTCCTGCTTACAGCTCCTCCATTAAGGGTAAAACATACCCAGATATAGATTTGCTGTCATCTGGATCTGATTGAAAACTAGAATCTGAATAAGCTTCTAATTTAAGATCAGATCCTCCGTATATTAGAAAAATATCTTTAGTTCTTCTTAAGTACTTAAGAATATTTTTCACAGCCTTCCAATGATCCTCTCCTGGATCAGCCTGAAACCTGCTAGCTATACCTAAGACATATGCCACATCAGGCCTAGTACATAACATAGCATACATAAGAGACCCTACTGCCAAAGCATAAGGTACCGAATTCATTCTATTTCTTTCTTCAGGTGTCTTAGGAGACATCTTCTTAGAAAGATGTATGCCATGACCAATAGGTAAGTAACCTCTTTTACTTTCCTCCATGCTAAATCTTTTTAGCACTTGGTTAGTGTACCTAGACTGGGATAAACCTAGCATCCTCCTAGATCTATCTCTATAGATCTTGATGCCTAGTATATAAGATGCTTCTCCCAAGTCTTTCATAGAAAACTGTTTAGATAACCATACCTTGACTGATTGTAACATTGGGATATCATTCCCAATGAGGAGTATGTCATCTACATACAGAACCAAGAAAACTATGGCACTCCCACTAGTCTTCTTGTACACACAAGGTTCATCCTCATTTTGATAAAGTCAAATTCTTTGACTGTCTTATCAAATCGGATGTTCCAACTCCTAGATGCTTGCTTTAATCCATAAATAGATTTCTTTAGCCTACATACCTGATTAGGTTTAGTCTCCAAGACAAAACCTTCTGGCTGTGACATATAAACCTCTTCCTCAAGGAAACCATTGAGGAATGCAGTTTTCACATCCATCTGCCAGATTTCATAATCATGATATGCTGCTATAGCAAGCATGATCCGAATAGATTTGAGCATGGCAACAGGAGAAAATGTTTCATCATAATCTATTCCCTGTTTTTGTCTGAAACCCTTAGCCACTAATCTGGCTTTATAAGTTTCAACTTGGCCATCTGTCCCAATCTTTTTCTTATAGACCCATTTGCATCCAATAGGGTTAACACTCTCTGGTGCATCAACCAAAGTCCAGACTTGGTTGACATACATGGAGTCCATTTCGGATCTCATGGCTTCCAGCCATTTGTCTGAGTCACTACTTATGACAGCATCCGTATATGTTAGAGGCTCATCATTATCAATGATTCGGGCTTCATTATTTTCAATAATGAACCCATACCTTTCAGGTGCATGTCGCACTCTATCAGACTTACGGATAGGAGTGGTGTGTTCAGGTTCTATACTAACTGTGTTATGATTTTGTTGAGATGTATCTATTTGTTGAACTTCTTCAAGTTCAATATTTCTCCCACTGCCCTTTTGTAGGATGAATTCCTTTTCCATAAAAATGGCATGCCTACTGACTAAAATCTTTTGTTCAGTAGGGTGGTAGAATAGATATCCTATACTATTTTTGGGATATCCAACAAATAGACATTTTTCTGCTCTAGCATCAAGCTTTTGTCCAAAATTTCTTTTGACATAAGCTGGACATCCCCATATCTTAAGGTACTTAAGATTGGGTTTCTTTCCCTCCATAACTCATATGGAATACCAGATACAGATTTAGATGGTACTCTATTCAAAATATTAGCCGCTGTTTCCAAGGCATATCCCCAGAAAGAAACAGGTAAGTCTGTGAAGCACATCATGGACCGTACCATATCTAATAAAGTACAATTTCTCCTTTCAGCAACACCATTTAATTGTGGTGTGTAAGGAGGAGTCCATTCAGAGATGATTCCCTTTTGTTTAAGGTGATCAAGAAACTCGGTGGATAAGTACTCACCTCCTCTATCTGATCGAAGGATCTTAATAATTTTTCCCGTTTGTTTCTCTACCATACTTTGATACTCTAAAAATTTTTCAAAAGCTTCGGACTTATGTTTCATTAGATACACAAATCCGTACCTTGAAAAATCATCAGTGAATGTGATGAAATATGAGTATCCACCCTTGGCCTGAGTTGTCATAGGTCCACATACATCAGTGTGTACGAGTCCTAATAACTCTGTTGTCCTTTCATTATGTCCACTAAATGGAGTCTTGGTCATTTTACCCATGAGACATGATTCACAAGTTCCTAATGATTCATAGTCATAAGGATTAAGGAATTTTTCCTTATATAACTTGTTAATCCTCTGCTCACTAATATGTCCAAGATGACAGTGCCAAAGTAAAGTATTGTTTACTTCATCTCTTTTTCGTTTATTACTAACATGTAGTATATTGTCATCAGAAGATAAAGTTAAGAGACCATTGCAAAATATGCCATTAAATATTATTTCATTAGAAAAACTGATTGAGCAGCCACTGCTCATTACATTCATAATATATCCTTGTTTAAGTAACAAGGGTACAGATATGATGTTTCTAATGATTCTAGGCATAAAATAACAATTCTTTAACTCTAAAATCTTCCCAGAAGGCAGCTTCAACATATAAGTCCCTACAGCTTCTGCTTGGATGGAATCTCCTCCAGCACCGTAGAGCTCGAAGTCGCCTTCCTTCAAAACTCTAATGTTCTGTAGTCCCTGCAATGATTTGCAGATATGATGACCACAAGCAGTATCCAATACCCAAGAGTTTGAATTAGAAGTGTCTAATGACAAAATTGCATGTATCTCATACATACCTGTTGGTGCATTACTAGCACCGGGCTTCAGACTTGCAAGGTAAACCTTGCAGTTTCTTTTCCAGTGACCCGGCTTGCCACAATGAAAGCAGGTCATTTGTCCGGAGGCCTTCTTTCCTTTCTTTTTCTTGATGCCCCCTTTTGGATTTAACCTCCTCTTGGAACCCTTTTTGCCTATTTTCTTCTTGTTTACACCATCCACAAGAAGAAGTGGAGCCTTATTTTTCTTTAAATGGCTCTCTACTGTTTTTAACATATTCAACAGCTCAGGCAAGGAAGTGTTAAGTTTGTTCATATGATAATTAAGAACAAACTGTGAAAATGACTCTGGGAGTGACTGCAGGATTAAATCCTGATTCAACTCCCCATCCATGACAAAACCCAATTGACCCAATCGGGTGATTAGGTCAATAACCTTTAATACATGGTCTTGTACGGATGTACCTTCTGTCATCCTTGCACGGAATAACTGCTTAGATATTTCATATCTTGCAGTTCGACTATGTTCTCCATAAAGTTCTTTTAAATTGAGCAATATGGAGTTTGTGTCCATGCTATCATGTTGCCTCTGTAACTCATTGGTCATAGAGGCAAGCATTATACACTTGACAGTAAGTGAGTCATTTTGCCACGTGTTATATGTGGTCTTATCCTCTTGCGAGGCATCTTCTCCTAATGGTTCCAAGGTTGGGTATCAAGAATATAAGAAATTCTTTCTTGGCTGAGTACTATCTTCAGGTTTCTAACCAATCAACATAGTTTGGTCCAGTCAATTTATTTGCATCAAGAATGCTACGGAGTGAGAGTGAAGAGGCCATTTAATCTACATTAACAAACAACATTACATAAGCAGACAATCAATGTTGACAAAACATAATTAAATTAGGACTTTAACTTAATTATGTCTCCCACTATTTTATCAAGCATCATAACCCTCAATGTGATGATCGAGAAAACCCTAATTGGTTCTCTTAGTGGGGTTGAGATCCTAATTCCTTATAAAAGACCTTGTGTGTACACAACAAATCTTATATAAGTTCAAAGGTAGGAAAACTCTTTCCAATTGTAATTGATACAATTCTCAACTTATCTTGGCCTCTAAAATATTAATAGCCTTGTGTGTACACAACAAACTATAATATTTTAGTTAAGTTAGACCCTTCATTGCTATATAGTCATGATATTAATCATAATACCCTTGTGTGTACACAACAAAGTATTATATTAAATCATTCCATAAGCATCAAATGTACCAAGAAAAATTATGTTAGTCACCATAAAGAAAAGGCCTTGTGTGTACACAACAAACCTAATATGGATCATAACATAATAATGACTTGGCATGAAGGAAAGCCATATGTAGTGAATATTACACTGAGCATATTAATCAATAATTAAGTTAATCATATCGGCCAGGTAAGTGGGAGAGTGGTGGGAGTCCCCCCGTTGCTTTCCTTAGACACCAATAAGAATTGGCCAGGTCAGTCAACGGAACCAATTAAAAACCACGTCCTCTTTACCGATCATGAACCACTTTTCCTAGACACCGAATGATAAACTAATCATATTGATTATTTTTGCTTTTGGTATATGACACTACAACTTAATATGTTGTTAAGAGGGCTTTATTAAAACAAAGCACATTCTAGCAAATATGTGCCATAGTGTGCCATAATACTAGGACAACCATTTACCACATAATGGATCCACCATTATGCCAGGGCAACCTTATTTCAGTATGATGACTAGAAGGCTAAACATATCTCTATGCAAATTAAGGTTTAAGTGAAAACCTTAATTGGTGGCATACATCAAACACATATGCATAATTAACACAATATGTGATTAGTGTGTCATCATACTAGGACAACCATTTACCACATAATGGATCACCATTATGCCAGGCAACCTTATTTCAGTATGATGACTAGATCTTTATGCATATCTCTACAACAATTAGGGTTTGAGTGAAAACCCTAATTGGTGACATTATAACAAACATATATTACATCTCATGTTACTTATATGAATATGCATCTAAAATTCAGAATATATATTTTAATCTTAATAAGGAGGCTCTGATACCACTGTAAGGTTCGGTGGCAAGGCGGAATCATAGATTTCAAAAATTTTATCTTTATGAAATCTTCACCAAACCTTCAACCCAAAATCTCCTTAAAGAATTAAAACATATAAGATGTTTATATAAGATTTAATCTCAAATTAAGATACTAACCTGTATCGCAAAATCCAAACTCTGAATCTCCACCAGGTGCCCAAATGTTCACCCTCCAATGGTGATCCATACAGAAAAATAATGAAGACAAAAATTTCTATTTCTTGGTTCCTCTTCTTGAATTCTTTTTCAAGAATTCAATTCTTGGACCTTTGGGCTGAAATTTCCTTTCTTGAAAATTTCTTTTTCTTCCTTCTTTCCTCTTCTTGAATTTTCTTCAAGAATTCCTTTCTTGAATCCCTTTTCTTGAATTGAATTGGAAGAAAATATTAAGACAGTCAAAGTCTTAATTCAAGAAGAAAAGGAAGAATAGATCCTTTCCCTGTTCTTTCCTTTACCGTTCAAGACCTTCTTCTTATTCTTGTTTAGGGTTAGAGTTTCGACAGAGGATACCTCTGTAAGGGAAACAATACCCAACAAGAACAAGAGGAAGGAGTATTCTGGAGAGGAAGTAAGGGAATTGGATCTCTGAACTATGTTGCGTGAAAACCCCCGAGAACCCCAACCCTATTTATAGATCTCAGAGGGGTGTCATCTCGAAACAACGCAACCCTCTGAAACCCCAGGGATCACGATCCCTCATTCCTCACGCGTCCCCTCAACCAAAAATCATGATTCTCCGATTTGATTTTCGTTTTTCCGACGAGGAGAACTCTCGGAAAAACTTCAGGAAGGATCGCGACTTTTGGAGACGGATTTGCGTCCGAAAAGTGACGGATCTTTTTCTTAAATTTTCTGGCCATCAGATCTAGATCCAAGGGCACCAGAAAAGGATCTAAATGCCTCTTTTCAAATTTTCTCCGACGTTCTCTTTCTCACACGGTTTAAGAGAAGTCCACGCGCGTGGACTTTTCTCTTGGCGCGCGCGGGTGAGAAGAGGGAGGGGGCGGCTTGGAGAGAGGGTCTCAGTGAACTAAGTTCACTTGGGTTCAGCCATGGGTTAGCCCAATATCCTAAAAAATAAATTGGACCTTAATCTGGTTCAATTAGAACCCAATTAAGCCCAATTCGGAACCAAATTCGAATAGAAATTGGTCTGCAACACATGCTAGTGTGTTTATCCTGCAAACATGATTTAATTTCAAATTAAATCCTTCATCAATTTTCTTTGTGTGTGACCCATTGGGTTCCACACCTAGCCAGCAGTAGGTCCGAGTGCTATTTGACTTAATTCGGTTAGATCTCAACTAAGCCGATTTAGGTCAACTCAAACTAGCTCGACTCGGTCAATTAGAATCTAATTCAAATTGACTGATTTGAATTACCATGACTCAATCATATACCTACAAGACAAGATTGACGTCTAGCAACGTATCATGTCTACCCAGAAGATGTGGAATTTTGGTGGAATTACCAAAATACCCTTCAGTGGTGAGTTACCAGGCAATTCAGTCCTTTGATCAACTTGCATCCCGAATATGATTATGAATATGGATATTTGTCAAATCCAATTTTCATATTCATCCCTAGCTCAATCTTTATAATGATGATTCATTAATGAACCATTAGAAAATAACTCTAATGTTCATACTTTGATCAAAGGTTTCCTGAATCCATCATTTGAAATTAGCTGGATGCTATTCCCTCTTACTAGGGCTGATCAATTCCTTGTTGACCTACTCACAACCTCCATATACAATCCACCATAACCAGTATCACCTCGTGCATGACTCAGTGTCATGATTGACTGTGAACCAAAGTATGGATTCATGTATATAAGGTACTATGGTAGTCTCAGGTCAAAGGACCACATGCACTACTCCCACTATGAGAATTATCTATTGACAAACAGATAAGGTTCCATTAGATATTCTCAATCTGGATCAATTCAGTGAACTCATTCTCTAATGAACACTCACATCCTAGTATTAGTGTCAAACACAAGTGACTGTGAGATCAGTCACCCTTATTACAAAACATATATAGGATGTGCTGGTCTTGCCGGAAACATTGATCCCCAACTCAATGTCCCATCGACCAGGAATATTTTAGATTAGGGTTTTAAGGCTTTAGGTCTCACTGGTATGATCTCATCATAACCCTAGAACCATAGCCCTAATCTATGGGGTTCATCATAAAATCAAAAAGACATAGCAAATGATGAAAATAATGCCTTTATAAAATGTCAATTCATTGATTTTAGGATCAAAATTACAATATTTCAATTGGCTTTCAGGGCACAATCTTTCAATCTCCCACTTGCACTAAAGCCAATCGCCTTTAAATCTTAACCCCATACAATCAAGGTGGCGATCAAACTCTCGCTGTGATAGAGCCTTAGTGAACAGGTCTGCTATGTTGTTCTTCGTTTCTACCCTTTTAATGCAGACTTCTTGTCTTTCGATAATCTCTCGAACGAGATGGAAGCGTCTCAGAATGTGCTTTGATTTGTGATGAGCTCTTGGTTCCTTTGCTTGAGCAACAGCCCCCGTATTATCACAGTAAAGTGATACTGGACCTTCAATCTCAGGAACTACGCCCAACTCTGATATGAACTTCTTCATCCAGACAGCTTCCTTGGCAGCTTCACTAACAGCAATGTATTCTGCCTCAGTTGTTGAGTCAGCTACAGTTTGCTATTTAGAACTTTTCTAGCTTACAGCTCCTCCATTAAGGATAAAAACATACCCAGATATAGATTTGCTGTCATCTGGATCTGATTGAAAACTAGAATCTGAATAAGCTTCTAGTTTAAGATCAGATCCTCCGTATATTAGAAAAATATCCTTAGTTCTTCTTAAGTACTTAAGAATATTTTTCACAGCCTTCCAATGATCCTCTCCTGGATCAGCCTGAAACCTGCTGGCTATACCTAAGACATATGCCACATCAGGCCTAGTACATAACATAGCATACATAATAGACCCTACTGCCGAAGCATAAGGTACCGAATTCATTCTATTTCTTTCTTCAGGTGTCTTAGGAGACATCTTCTTAGAAAGATGTATGCCATGACCAATAGGTAAGTAACCTCTTTTACTTTCCTCCATGCTAAATCTTTTTAGCACTTGGTCAGTGTACCTAGACTGGGATAAACCTAGCATCCTCCTAGATCTATCTCTATAGATCTTGATGCCTAGTATATAAGATGCTTCTCCCAAGTCTTTCATGGAAAACTGTTTAGATAACCATACCTTGACTGATTGTAACATTGGGATATCATTCCCAATGAGGAGTATGTCATCTACATATAGAACCAAGAAAACTATGGCACTCCCACTAGTCTTCTTGTACACACAAGGTTCATCCTCATTTTTGATAAAGTCAAATTCTTTGACTGTCTTATCAAATCGGATGTTCCAACTCCTAGATGCTTGCTTTAATCCATAAATAGATTTCTTTAGCCTACATACCTGATTAGGTTTAGTCTCCAAGACAAAACCTTCTGGCTGTGACATATAAACCTCTTCCTCAAGGAAACCATTGAGGAATGCAGTTTCACATCCATCTGCCAGATTTCATAATCATGATATGCTGCTATAGCAAGCATGATCCGAATAGATTTGAGCATGGCAACAGGAGAAAATGTTTCATCATAATCTATTCCCTGTTTTTGTCTGAAACCCTTAGCCACTAATCTGGCTTTATAAGTTTCAACTTGGCCATCTGTCCCAATCTTTTTCTTATAGACCCATTTGCATCCAATAGGGTTAACACTCTCTGGTGCATCAACCAAAGTCCAGACTTGGTTGACATACATGGAGTCCATTTCGGATCTCATGGCTTCCAGCCATTTGTCTGAGTCACTACTTATGACAGCATCCGTATATGTTAGAGGCTCATCATTATCAATGATTCGGGCTTCATTATTTTCAATAATGAACCCATACCTTTCAGGTGCATGTCGCACTCTATCAGACTTACGGATAGGAGTGGTGTGTTCAGGTTCTATACTAACTGTGTTATGATTTTGTTGAGATGTATCTATTTGTTGAACTTCTTCAAGTTCAATATTTCTCCCACTGCCCTTTTGTAGGATGAATTCCTTTTCCATAAAAATGGCATGCCTACTGACTAAAATCTTTTGTTCAGTAGGGTGGTAGAATAGATATCCTATACTATTTTGGGATATCCAACAAATAGACATTTTTCTGCTCTAGCATCAAGCTTTTGTCCAAAATTTCTTTTGACATAAGCTGGACATCCCCATATCTTAAGGTGCTTAAGATTGGGTTTCTTTCCCCTCCATAACTCATATGGAATACCAGATACAGATTTGGATGGTACTCTATTCAAAATATTAGCCGCTGTTTCCAAGGCATATCCCCAGAAAGAAACAGGTAAGTCTGTGAAGCACATCATGGACCGTACCATATCTAATAAAGTACATTTCTCCTTTCAGCAACACCATTTAATTGTGGTGTGTAAGGAGGAGTCCATTCAGAGATGATTCCCTTTTGTTTAAGGTGATCAAGAAACTCGGTGGATAAGTATTCACCTCCTCTATCTGATCGAAGGATCTTAATACTTTTCCCGTTTGTTTCTCTACCATACTTTGATACTCTAAAAATTTTTCAAAAGCTTCGGACTTATGTTTCATTAGATACACAAATCCGTACCTTGAAAAATCATCAGTGAATGTGATGAAATATGAGTATCCACCCTTGGCCTGAGTTGTCATAGGTCCACATACATCAGTGTGTACGAGTCCTAATAACTCTGTTGTCCTTTCATTATGTCCACTAAATGGAGTCTTGGTCATTTTACCCATGAGACATGATTCACAAGTTCCTAATGATTCATAGTCATAAGGATTAAGGAATTTTTCCTTGTATAACTTGTTAATCCTCTGCTCACTAATATGTCCAAGACGACAGTGCCAAAGTAAAGTATTGTTTACTTCATCTCTTTTTCGTTTATTACTAACATGTAGTATATTGTCATCAGAAGATAAAGTTAAGAGACCATTGCAAAATATGCCATTAAATATTATTTCATTAGAAAAACTGATTGAGCAGCCACTGCTCATTACATTCATAATATATCCTTGTTTAAGTAACAAGGGTACAGATATGATGTTTCTAATGATTCTAGGCATAAAATAACAATTCTTTAACTCTAAAATCTTCCCAGAAGGCAGCTTCAACATATAAGTCCCTACAGCTTCTGCTTGGATGGAATCTCCTCCAGCACCGTAGAGCTCGAAGTCGCCTTCCTTCAAAACTCTAATGTTCTGTAGTCCCTGCAATGATTTGCAGATATGATGACCACAAGCAGTATCCAATACCCAAGAGTTTGAATTAGAAGTGTCTAATGACAAAATTGCATGTATCTCATACATACCTGTTGGTGCATTACTAGCACCGGGCTTCAGACTTGCAAGGTAAACCTTGCAGTTTCTTTTCCAGTGACCCGGCTTGCCACAATGAAAGCAGGTCATTTGTCCGGAGGCCTTCTTTCCTTTCTTTTTCTTGATGCCCCCTTTTGGATTTAACCTCCTCTTGGAACCCTTTTTGCCTATTTTCTTCTTGTTTACACCATCCACAAGAAGAAGTGGAGCCTTATTTTCTTTAAATGGCTCTCTGCTGTTTTTAACATATTCAACAGCTCAGGCAAGGAAGTGTTAAGTTTGTTCATATGATAATTAAGAACAAACTGTGAAAATGACTCTGGGAGTGACTGCAGGATTAAATCCTGATTCAACTCCCCATCCATGACAAAACCCAATTGACCCAATCGGGTGATTAGGTCAATAACCTTTAATACATGGTCTTGTACGGATGTACCTTCTGTCATCCTTGCACGGAATAACTGCTTAGATATTTCATATCTTGCAGTTCGACTATGTTCTCCATAAAGTTCTTTTAAATTGAGCAATATGGAGTTTGTGTCCATGCTATCATGTTGCCTCTGTAACTCATTGGTCATAGAGGCAAGCATTATAC
This sequence comes from Areca catechu, assembly GCA_021397845.1. Lineage (NCBI taxonomy): Eukaryota > Viridiplantae > Streptophyta > Magnoliopsida > Arecales > Arecaceae > Areca > Areca catechu. The sequence goes on along the minus strand of CM038051.1, from coordinate 140,586,298 downwards.
ACTTGACAGTAAGTGAGTCATTTTGCCACGTGTTATATGTGGTCTTATCCTCTTGCGAGGCATCTTCTCCTAATGGTTCCAAGGTTGGGGTATCAAGAATATAAGAAATTCTTTCTTGGCTGAGTACTATCTTCAGGTTTCTTCAACCAATCAACATAGTTTGGTCCAGTCAATTTATTTGCATCAAGAATGCTACGGAGTGAGAGTGAAGAGGCCATTTAATCTACATTAACAAACAACATTACATAAGCAGACAATCAATGTTGACAAAACATAATTAAATTAGGACTTTAACTTAATTATGTCTCCCACTATTTTATCAAGCATCATAACCCTCAATGTGATGATCGAGAAAACCCTAATTGGTTCTCTTAGTGGGGTTGAGATCCTAATTCCTTATAAAAGACCTTGTGTGTACACAACAAATCTTATATAAGTTCAAAGGTAGGAAAACTCTTTCCAATTGTAATTGATACAATTCTCAACTTATCTTGGCCTCTAAAATATTAATAGCCTTGTGTGTACACAACAAACTATAATATTTTAGTTAAGTTAGACCCTTCATTGCTATATAGTCATGATATTAATCATAATACCCTTGTGTGTACACAACAAAGTATTATATTAAATCATTCCATAAGCATCAAATGTACCAAGAAAAAATTATGTTAGTCACCATAAAGAAAAGGCCTTGTGTGTACACAACAAACCTAATATGGATCATAACATAATAATGACTTGGAATGAAGGAAAGCCATATGTAGTGAATATTATACTGAGCATATTAATCAATAATTAAGTTAATCATATCGGCCAGGTAAGTGGGAGAGTGGTGGGAGTCCCCCGTTGCTTTCCTTAGACACCAATAAGAATTGGCCAGGTCAGTCAACGGAACCAATTAAAAACCACGTCCTCTTTACCGATCATGAATCACTTTTCCTAGACACCGAATGATAAACTAATCATATTGATTATTTTTGCTTTTGGTATATGACACTACAACTTAATATGTTGTTAAAGAGGGCTTTATTAAAACAAAGCACATTCTAGCAAATATGTGCCATAGTGTGCCATCATACTAGGACAACCATTTACCACATAATGGATCCACCATTATACCAGGGCAACCTTATTTCAGTATGATGACTAGAAGGCTAAACATATCTCTATGCAAATTAAGGTTTAAGTGAAAACCTTAATTGGTGGCATACATCAAACACATATGCATAATTAACACAAATATGTGATTAGTGTGTCATCATACTAGGACAACCATTTACCACATAATGGATCCACCATTATGCCAGGGCAACCTTATTTCAGTATGATGACTAGATCTCTATGCATATCTCTACAACAATTAGGGTTTGAGTGAAAACCCTAATTGGTGACATTATAACAAACATATATTACATCTCATGTTACTTATATGAATATGCATCTAAAATTCAGAATATATATTTTAATCTTAATAAGGAGGCTCTGATACCACTGTAGGGTTCGGTGGCAAGGCGGAATCATAGATTTCAAAAATTTTTATCTTTATGAAATCTTCACCAAACCTTCAACCCAAATTCTCCTTAAAAGAATTAAAACATATAAGATGTTTATAAAAGATTTAATCTCAAATTAAGATACTAACCTGTATCGCAAAATCCAAACTCTGAATCTCCACCAGGTGCCAAAATGTTCACCCTCCAATGGTGATCCACACAGAAAAACAATGAAGACAAAAATTTCTATTTCTTGGTTCCTCTTCTTGAATTCTTTTTCAAGAATTCAATTCTTGGACCTTTGGGCTGAAATTCCTTTCTTGAAAATTTCTTTTTCTTCCTTCTTTCCTCTTCTTGAATTTTCTTCAAGAATTCCCTTTCTTGAATCCCTTTTCTTGAATTGAATTGGAAGAAAATATTAAGACAGTCAAAGTCTTAATTCAAGAAGAAAAGGAAGAATAGATCCTTTCTCTGTTCTTTCCTTTACCGTTCAAGACCTTCTTCTTATTCTTTCTTAGGGTCAGAGTTTCGACAGAGGATACCTCTGTAAGGGAAACAATACCCAACAAGAACAGAGGAAGGAGTATTCTGGAGAGGAAGTAAGGGAATTGGATCTCTGAACTATGTTGCGTGAAAACCCCCGAGAACCCAATCCTATTTATAGATCTCAGAGGGGTGTCATCTCGAAACAACGCAACCCTCTGAAACCCCAGGGATCACGATCCCTCATTCCTCACGCGTCCCCTCAACCAAAAATCATGATTATCCGATTTGATTTTCGTTTTTCCGACGAGGAGAACTCTCGGAAAAACTTCAGGAAGGATCGCGACTTTTGGAGACGGATTTGCGACCGAAAAGCGATGGATCTTTTTCTTAAATTTTTCTGGCCATCAGATCCAGATCCAAGGGCGCCAGACAAGGATTTGAAATGCCTCTTTTCAGATTTTCTCGACGTTCTCTTTCTCACACGGTTTAAGAGAAGTCCATGCGCGTGGACTTTTCTCTCTTGGCGCGCACGGGTGAGAAGAGGGAGGGGGCGGCTTGGAGAGAGGGTCTCAGTGAACTAAGTTCACTGGGTTCATCCATGGATTAGCCCAATGTCCTAAAAAATAAATTGGACCTTAATCTGGTTCAATTAGAACCCAATTAAGCCCAATTCGGAACCAATTCGAATAGAAATTTGGTCTGCAACACATGCTAGTGTGTTATCCTGCAAACATGATTTAATTTCAAATTAAATCCTTCATCAATTTTCTTTTGTGTGTGACCCATTGGGTTCCACACCTAGCCAGCAGTAGGTCCGAGTGCTATTTGACTTAATTCGGTTAGATCTCAACTAAGCCGATTTAGGTCAACTCAAACTAGCTCGACTCGGTCAATTAGAATCTAATTCAAATTGACTGATTTGAATTACCATGACTCAATCATATACCTACAAGACAAGATTGACGTCTAGCAACGTATCATGTCTACCCGGAAGATGTGGAATTTTGGTAAAATTACCAAAATACCCTTCAGTGGTGAGTTACCGGGCAATTCAGTCCTTTGATCAACTTGCATCCCGAATATGATTATGAATATGGATATTTGTCAAATCCAATTTTCATATTCATCCCTAGCTCAATCTTTATAATGATGATTCATTAATGAACCATTAGAAAATAACTCTAATGTTCATACTTTGATCAAAGGTTTCCTGAATCCATCATTTGAAATTAGCTGGATGCTATTCCCTCTTACTAGGGCTGATCAATTCCTTGTTGACCTACTCACAACCTCCATATACAATCCACCATAACCAGTATCACCTCGTGCATGACTCAGTGTCATGATTGACTGTGAACCAAAGTATGGATTCATGTATATAAGGTACTATGGTAGTCTCAGGTCAAAGGACCACATGCACTACTCCCACTATGAGAATTATCTATTGACAAACAGATAAGATTCTATTAGATATTCTCAATCTGGATCAATTCAGTGAACTCATTCTCTAATGAACACTCACATCCTAGTATTAGTGTCAAACACAAGTGACTGTGAGATCAGTCACCCTTATTACAAAACATATATAGGATGTGCTGGTCTTGCCGGAAACATTGATCCCCAACTCAATGTCCCATCGACCAGGAATATTTTAGATTAGGGTTTTAAGGCTTTAGGTCTCACTGGTATGATCTCATCATAATCCTAGAACCATAGCCCTAATCTATGGGGTTCATCATAAAATCAAAAAGACATAGCAATGATGAAAATAATGCCTTTATAAAATGTCAATTCATTGATTTTGGGATCAAAATTACAATATTTCAATTGGCTTTCAGGGCACAATCTTTCATTAACTCCTCTCTTGGGACTGGGCTGGCCCAGTTTGCTTCGGGCTGCATTTCAGGGCTTCAAGGTTTTGGGCTTGTCTCCCAGGATGTTAATTTTTTCTCCTAAGCTCTTGATTTCTCCTCCTAGGCCTTCCATGATCCTCATAACTTCAGTTGGGTTGGTCTTCACTTGGGCTGGCTTGGTCTTCACTTGTATGAGTCATTACTGGACATGTACTGAACTCCAAAAAATGACTAGCTCAATATGAGCTGACTAGTACAGGACTTAAGTAATAAAAAAATAGCTTAGATAGACTAAGCCTTTATTATAAATGGACTCAGATGTGACAAAGTGATTCACAGAGGGTTGAGAAGCCTCTGTCTTATTCTGGTGCCTTTGGTGTCTCCACCAATTCTCCCAGGGTGGGAGGAACTCGACCCTATTGAGTGAAGATCAGGCTGGCTCACATATCTCTCGAGAAGGTCTAGGTCGAGGTGCTGCAAGTCCTCTCGAGAAATCTACAAATCATCCGACTCTAGCTGGTCTTGCCATCAGACTAGGTAGCATTGATAGCCGCGGCCCCGGGTCATTATGGCTTGATCATCCAGGATATGCTCGATCCGTTCTCCTCTCTCAGGCCAAATAATTGGTGGACACTCTGGGCTAGGGTCACTCTCAATGGAAGGGATAGGTCAAAAGGCCTTACTAGGTATCATTGTCGGTTCCCTGTACTCAACCAGGTCTATGATATTGAAGGTAGAACTGATGCCCAAATCCGAAGGCAAATCTAACACATAGGCATTTGGTCCAACCCTCTCTATCACTTTAAAAGGTCCAGCTCAGCATGAAGCTTCTATATTAGGCCTAAGCCTAACCATGACAAAATCCACTACATCAAACTCCTTGGCCCTTCTTCAGAAATTAGCTAGTTTCTTTTAAAATTAGTGCAGGTGGTGAACATGCTGGGCACATGTAGACTCCTAACAGGTGATGTAAAGGACTCATACTAACACCTAATGGACTCGACTCTGTATGCCTATCGAAAGAGGTTTATTAGATCTTAACTACAACTTGGGCATGGGGCATGAGTCATGGTTGATGGATGACATGCAGAGGAAAATTTGCCAGGAACTCCTAATAGATGCCAGAGGGTCTTCTAAAAGTAGGTGGCAAATAGGATGGTCTCTAAGGATTCATGTAACTTGGTAATCCCAATAAAATGGAACCTAATGGTTCTAGACACAAGAGACAACTCAGGGAATGGTAGCAAATAGGAAAGGGATTCAGGAACTGGTTCTAGACTAAAGAGACTTACCTTAATGTATGAGCATTAGGTTATGTCTCTAGGCAAAAAAAGGTCCATGCTATGGAAGGATGGGTCAACAATCTCTGGGAAGAGGTCCTCAATGGGAACTATGGGAGGGGGCTCATTCTGGGGTACTGATTCAAAGAGATCAGGTCCTTAATAAATTCTTCTGGTTCTTATATTTTAGGACTAGACTCTATAATTTGGCTCTCCACGGTTTCCTCAGGTAAGGTTCTAGCAATAGTATCTAAGTTCTCCTCCTCTAATTTTTCTTCTACTATAGGTTCCTCTACTTGACTTAACTTATAGGTGCCTCTTTAGATTTCTTAGTGGGCTTAGGAGTTTCTTTCTTTAAATTTTCATGGGGTTCATCCTCTTCAAAGTCTTTTCCTTTGTATTCATCTACTAAACTAGGATCAGCCTCATACACTTCTACCTCAGGCTCATTAATGGTTTCTGGGGTCTTTGCCTTGCAAACTAATGGGATAGGAGTAGTAGGCTGGTCTAAAGGAAGTCGGCTAGGTTTGGACTTAGGTTAAAGGAATTAACCTTATTGGACTTAGATTGACTGATCATGAGTTCCCTCTGATATAACTCGAATTCCTTAGCTAGGTGATAGGCTTCCTCTAGGTCCTAAATTTGCCAATGAAACAACTTCCATCGGATATCCCTATGAAAGCCATCTTGAAATCTAGCCATGATCTTAGACTCAGGTTCAACTGTATTACATTTCCTACTAAACTCGTTAAATTAGTCAATGTACTCAGACACAGTCTTATTACCCTACCTCAATTCGTACCATTGGTCTGAAAGTTTGTATTCATAAAATTCACCTAGGTACTTTTCTCTCAATTTACTTCTCATGGCTTTCCAGGTACGTATTTCATCTCCTCCTTGATAACATTCATCCTTAATAACTGCCCAATGTATCTTAGCATATCGGGTTAAACTATGTAGGGCCAATCTAAATTCTTCCAACTCTGACATCCTAGTGTACTAAAAATACTGATCCATTCTTTCCTCCCAATCAATATACAACTCTTGTCTTCCATCAAAAGTGGGTGCATAAGGTTGGGTGTTCCTAATGGGTCTTTCCTCTGAATTAACAAGGTATGGGTATGGACATCTAGGATTAGACTCAGGGGCAAGATCATGATAATAGACTCTTGGATCAAGGGAGTTGGGCCTAGATGATCTACGTTTAGTATGGGCCATGCCACTTCTAGGCTTCAAGATTATCCAAGCATTCAGCCAAAGGTGGAGATGGTGATATGGGGCTCCTAATCTAGTGCACATGCAGGACTCAATACTGACTTGACTACAGCTGCCTAGACCTAGAGCCCAATCAGAATGGGTTGACTTAACTTACACATAACTCAAATCCTAATCCTTCAATCTGGCCAAGTAAGAGGTGGGATGGTGGGAGGCCCCCCTGCTCTCGCAGGGACCCAATTAAGAAACCACCGATCTGCTTAGGTCATTTGAGACTGTTCCTCTTGCCTAGACACCAGTATCTAGTAAAAAATGAATTGGGTGCACTAGTCATCCCACAATGATTGAACCCGACCGATGGGTGTCCCTAGCCCACTAGAGCAAATTAAGTCTAATTAATTTTATATTAGGCTTCGGACCGAATACAAGGGATGTGGTTTTAGCCTAAGAAGAGGTTATCAACTCCTCCCCTTATCTGACATATAGAAAGTACCCTTAAGGTATTTTATGCAATGATGGCAGGCATATGAGAATGCAAATTAGGGTTTAGGTATTTTTGGAGAATATGCAATTTTTTTTTTATGTTTTGGTATTTTCTTAAATAAAAAGATAATTTCAAATTATGACCTAATATGCAGGAAACATTCCAAAATTAAAGATATGCAAATATTATACTAAAAAAACCTTGAACTTTTCAAAATCGGCTTTGCTGCCAAAATAGAGTAGAATTGTTCTTAGGCAATGTTTCAGCTAGGAGAAAATCTGCAGACTGAAATAATTCCTGAGAAAGTTTTGAAAATTAAATTGAATTATGAGAAATCTAGTAAAATAAACTTCAGAATTTTCTGAGTTTCCTATGGATAGAAACAATTAAAACAATAGGATATATACTGAGAAGGCTGAAAATGAAAAAACCTAAAGGGACTATTTGTGTTCTTCTTCAGGGGTCAATTCATAGTGGCACCCCTACTGCCATAAGAGATCCCGTCGATTGAAAAAGGAGGGTCTTGCAGCCCTACTAGTCTCCTATGACAGGACGGTCATGGTGAAGCACCCGATCCGAATATCCAAAGAGAACCGAGCCCAAACAGGCTCTGATACCAAATGATGCGGAATTATATATGCATGCAATTATTTTTTTTGTGTTTTTAAATATTGAGTTATATGTTTGATCTCGAAGATCAGACTAAGGAATGATGTAAAGAGTTCTATATAAAAATAAGAAGCTAAAGCATAATAGGACCTAAAAGTAACAGAAAAGAAGGACCATCGAGGCTGAGAAGCCTCGGTTGGGCTAGTTCACCTACAATAAGGCTACTGGTGGTAGAGAGGGTGTGCCTGGCAATGGTTGAAGCACCTGGTGTAGGACGTATACGAAGAGATCACTCTCACTCTGGATGCGGCATAGAAAACCAAGCCAAAGACCCGCGGATACTCGGCTTTCTGCTCGGTGGTCCGATTGTGGCCCGGCTGGAGTCGTTGGATTCGTCGAAGTCGAGGGACCTGCAAACGACCTTCCAAGGGTTAGAAATCACAGTAGGAAAGAAGAAAGAAAGGAGAAACAGCAAGGAAAAGTGGTTGTTTGGAGAGGGCGACTAGGGTTTTGGAGAGTAGGATGGCAGTTGGAAGTAGTCGTAGGACTCCGGGAAGAGGAAGGGCTCACACAGAATCCCTTGAATCACACAGCAGGTAGCACACAGAAATTGGAGAATATCAATATTATTTCATAAAAACTATCCTTCATATAAGAGACTAGTGCCCTTTAAATAGACTCCTAGACTTGGCCACCAAGTAAGGCAAAAAAAGACATTACATAGGAGTTTTAATCCCCATCCAACTCTAGCTAGAAAATAAGGAAAACAAGGTAGAAAAATCCCTAAAAACTCTCTCCTCTCCTCTTGCCTTGGTCGGCCAAGGGAGGAGACCCTAGTGGCCGACCAAAAGTGGTGAACATAAGGCTTTGGCACCACTTAACTCCTCTCCTGGGCCTGGACTGGCCCAGTTTGCTTCAAGCTGCATTTCAAGGCTTTAGGGTTTCGGGCTTGTCTTTCGGGCTTTTGATTTCTTCTCCTAGGATCTTGATTTCTCCTCCTAGGTCTTCCATGATCCTCATAGCTTCAGTTGGGTTGGTCTTCACTTGGGCTAGCTTAGTCTTCACTTGTATGAGTCATTACTGGACGTGTACTGAACTCCGGAAAATGACTAGCTCATCATGAGCTGACTAGTACAGGACTAAAGTAATAAAAAAGCAACTTAGATGGACTAAGCCTTTATTACAAATGGACTCAGATGTGACAAAGTGATCCACAGAGGGTTGAGAAGCCTCTATATTATTCTGGTGCCTTTGGTGTCCCCACTACAGTGCTTAAGATGAAGGGAGTTATGTTGATGCTGTCATGGAAGAATATTTATCCGATACCATTTAATGCCTTGATCATTGATGATTCGTAGATCATGTCCTAGCACCAATGAGGAAGTGCCATGTCAGCTGGTGCATGGGGAAGCATGATGATTGCACCTAGTCCAAAGCAATTTTTGGCATGTCGAAGCATCATTCCTAGTGGATCTTGACACATGGCAAGCCTTCAATGGTCAGCACTTGGCTTGGAGTAGTTTCATGCATATCGAAGTGCCACTCTCAGTGGATTTTGATCCGTGGCGAGCATTCGACAGTTAGAGAGGCAAAATGATGGGGGACTAATTAGCATGCAAGGGAATTTTCATGGATTTAGCATTAAGTTAGAATCTCAATTCTCGAATTTTAGGTCAAATATATAAAAACATGATCTTATAGAAATTCTAGACCATAATCATGCAAAAAAGATCCTCAAAAGAGATAAAACAGGACCACCAGGTCTAAGAAACCCTGGTAGGACTAGCTCTTCTGCAATAACCTAATCTAAAGGGCTAGGGTGTGTGTACCTGGCAATGATTACAGTTACTTTCATGAAGAGATCACTCATCAATCTCGGATACGGCCTGGAAAGTCAAGCCGAAGAAACCTGCAGATCCATTGGCTTTTTATCTGCTGATTCGAAGGCAAAGAAAACGACATCCGATCTTCGCAGAACTGGAGGGACCTGCAAGACACCTATCAAGGGATTATGAAAGAGTATCAAATTGATAAAAGAAAGAGGAGTAATGGAAGAGAAGGTTGGATGGAGTGGCCTAGATGGGAGCGGGCAGATGGGCGTCCAGGTGGATGAAGGCTAGGGTTTCGATAAATAGGGTCTCACACCCTTCGATGATCAAAGAGCAAAGGCAACACTCCCTCACGGAGCTTGATGTTCATAAGAACAAAGGCAAAATAGAAGAAAGAACACTCAAAATTCCTCTTAAAATTCTTATACTCATTCATTCAATCAATCAATTATTCAATCATTCAATCATTCAATAGTTACAAGAGGGTGGAGGGGTGGGGTATTCATAGGCTCATCTAGGTCCTCTCCTTGTTAGGATTCGATTATAAAGCTACTTAGGACTAGGAGTACATAGTTTGATTAGGAAGAGAATTACAAAATGACTTAGGACTAGGAGTACATAGTTTGAATAGAATTAAAACTTGATTCCTAGTTGGATGTGGACTTCTCTCTCCTTCTTGGACTTGGTTAAAGGTTCCTTGGACTTGGTCAAAAGGCTCCTCTTAGGCTTGGACGCCTACTTGGATTGGGCATGGGCTTTTGGGCAGCAAGGGGCATCCTCCAAATGGGCTTGGATGGCCTCCAAAGAAGGCTTGGCGCATGGGCTGGAAAACCCTGGGTGCCCACCTTAACTTGGACTTGGGGAAGGCTTGGGGCGCCATCTCCTTCCGGGCTTCTAGGTTTGAGAGGGCTTCTAGGCTTGAGAGGGCTTCTGGGCTGGGGTGCCTGGAAGGAAGATATTCTATGGGGGTGCTTGGTATCTTCAAGTGTGGAGGCTCCATGGGCTTAGACTCTGCTCTAATCTGGGAGGTTCTGGTGAGTGCCTTGGCTGATGATCCTTCTCTTGTACAAAACTTGGCTAACTTAAACTTATGGGACTCTATTGGACTTACCAGGTTGAGACAAGGGATTTACTAGACTTAATGGACTTCTTGCCTTAACTTATTATAAGACTCAATTGTCGGACTAACTTTATTAAATTCTATTATAGGACTCAAAATTGACAAAAGGCTCACAATAAGCTGACTTGATCAACTAAGCTCGAATGAGCTAAACATAATCCAAAGCTTGACTCATGAACCCTAATGGCATGAGTCAACTCTAGATACAGGACTCAATGTAACAAAGCTCAAGGCCCAGATATAGGACTCAATGGGTACAATCGGGCTTAACTGAATAAAACCCTCATTATCGAACACAAAGGGATACATTGGACTCACATGATAAAACCCTTATTACAGGACTTCAAATGACTAAGATGACTTCATCCCTACTTATAGGACTCAAAGGGGTAATATAGCTAGATTATTGGATGCAAAGATAAAATCTAGAAAATGGTTAAGGGACTCAAAATTCAGGGACCCATAGTGAACTAGGTTGATCCTGATGTCTCCATCAATTCTCCTGAGGTGGGAGAAACTCAACCTCGTCGAGTAAGGATAAATCTGGTGTAGGTAAAAGGGTTAGGTCATGGCACTGTGTGTCCTCTCGAGGGATCGACGTATATTCAGAGTCCGGTTGGCCTTGTCATCAGATCAAGCAATATGGATAGCCTTGGTCCCGGGTTATAACAGCTTGGCCGTCCAGGTTATGCTCGATCTGTATTCCTCTCCCAGGGCAATTTACTAGATACTCACGTAAGGTTTCTCTCTCAAGAATAGGGTAAGGTCCAAAAATCTTATTGGGTGTCATTGCTGGTGCCCTATGCACAACTAGGCTCAAGATATTGGAAGTCGAGCTAATGCCTAAATCCGGTGGTAATACATAGGCACCAGGGTCAACTATCCTTATCACCTGTAAGGGTCCAGCTTCACAAGCATATGGCTTCTTAATAGCTCTCAGAGGAAACCACTCAGGTCTAGACCTAATCTCTACATGATCTCCCTCAACATACTCTTTGACTCGAATTCGGGAATTAGTCATGTTATTATTAGTGTTTAAGTAAATGCTAATGTTTTGATGAAGATGCCGTGCAGAGATCTGTGCATGTGTGGACAGTGGGATTAGGCCTAAGGATCTTTCTGAATTAAACCACGTAGCACTTCATCCTCTAGTCTTACTTTATCCCCTATGTTAAAGATGTAGACCCAAAATTCAATCCATCTTTTAGGTTTCAAACCTAAAATTTTTCGGGAATCATAAAACTTAAAAGTCTTATGGTATGGGTACCGTAAGTTTTCTAGGGAAAGTAAATATTCTCTCCAATACTGTAGGACATGGATTGTAGCATGGAAGTCCTTAAGGTAGACATTGTTCAATAGGCTCCTATGCTTAAGGGAAATTAACTGGGTGCTTGTCCTAACCACATGTTTGGCATTAGAGTGGTTTACAAGCACTAATTCTAGAGTAAGCTGGGAATCCATTACTAGTGGACGATCATCAGAAAGGTCTTTGGAAAGTTTACCTGGAAAGTCCTCTAAAATAATATTAACTTCCTGGGATTGTTCCTTGGGGATTGGTTCCTGGACCTTCTCAATGGACACTTCTGGTGAATCCTCACTCTCATCAACTATGTTCGATCCTAGCTCAGTTACTTCTCCAAATTTTATAATGGGTTCAAGATCTTTTTTCTTTGATTCCTTAATAGGTTCACTCACTTGTTCCTTTTCTTCACATCCCTCTACTGGACTCAATTTATAGGTATCCTCCTTAGATTTTTCAGTGGGCTCAGGAGTTTCTTTCTCTAAAATCTCAATGAGTTCATCTTCTTCATACTCCTCTACTAGACTTGGATCAGCCTCATATACCTCTTCCTCAGGTTTAGCAATGGGTTTAGACTCGTTCTCTTCTAGCTCTCCTATATGTAAGGCTTTGGTTGGGCATTGGCTAGCATAGTGTCCCGGTTTGTGGCATCTAAAGAACGTGATGTTGGATCTTCTCTGAACCTCTGGTGACTTGCTCTTATTCTTTTCTAGCTCCTCAACCTGGGGATACCCTAAATCTTGAATATCAGTGCAACCAATTTGAACTTCAGGGTCCTCACTCCTATTATTTATGAGAGTCAATGGGATACTAGGCTCGGGTCACCTCGGGTTGGGTCGGCTCGGGTTGGCTTGGCTAGGACCTGGTCTTGGGTTAAGGGCACTAGTCATAATGGGCTTAGGTCGACTAAGGGATACCTGATTAATACTTGGTTTAACTTTAGGGGTACTAATCATATGGGTTTTGGGTTTCAGGTTGACTAGGAAAAACCTGACTGGCACTAGGCTAATACCTAGGGATTAGGGGTTCCTAGGGCTCATAGGACAAGGGTTCAGCTCCATAGGTCTGGGGTTTACTGGGCTCATAGGATGTGGGTGTATAGGTTCTAGAGTCATAGGATCTGGATTCAGGGTGTGGGGCTCTCCTAGGGTTGGGCTCAGCACAGGTCCTAAGGTCAAGCTCAGGTTTAGGTCTGGTATGGGGCTCAGGGGTTTTCCTTAGGTCTCCTAATTGGTTCCCTACCTGGTTAAAACTATTGGTTAAATGGTCAAGCCTATTGGTTGCTTGGTTATTCGATTGGGTCAATTGGTCAAATCTCTTATTTATTTAGGTGGTTGATTGGGTATTCATCTAGTTCATTTGGGTGGTCAATTGGGCAAGCTGATTTTGGGATTGGGTATTGGATTGGGTATTCATTTGGTTCATCTAGGTGGTCAATTGGGTGATAATTTGGTCACTCATGGCCTTCATGAAAGTCTTAAAATTGGGCTCCATGGTTGAACTGGGTTGGGGTTTAGACCGTTGGTATTGGGTTCTAACCTAGTGGTCTTGCAATCAATCAGTCAAGGTATTATGATGCTGTCAAGCACACAAGGTTACTATGTACTACAGTTTGTTAGACCTAGAGCCAAAGTGGAATTGGTCAACTTAACTTACACTCAACTCAACAACTAATCCTTCTACTGGCCAAGTAAGAGGTAGGGTAGTGGGAGGCTCCCCCTGCCTGTGACAGGATCCTAATTAAAAACCACCAGTCTACTTAGGGCATTGCCTCTGGACCTCTAGCATTAGACACAAGTTTTCAGTAATAGTTGGGGAATTGAATGCACTAGTTTACCCACACAACTTGGACCCGACCTGTTGGTGTCCCTATCTCACTAGAGAAAATTAGGTTGCTAATTGATTTTAATTAAGGTTTGGATACGAATGCAAGATGGTTGTTTTGGGCCCAGGACAGGTCATGACCTCCTGCCCTGATCTGAGATAGGAAATTGCCCTTAAGATTTGTTTAGATGAGATAATGCACAATCAATGAACCCTAATGCAATCTAATAACAAATAGAAAATAAAAAAATATTTTTTTGTCTTTTTATGAGATAGAAAATTAAATTTAAGTTGGTTAAGTTATCAAACAAAATTTGGCTTGGGTTGGGAGGGGTTTGGTAGTTGATTAGGTTAGGTTAAGTCAAGTATGCAGAAATCATAGAAACTGAATTAGGGTTTGTTTTGATATAGTAGTTGTACGAGTTTAGAGTAGAGAAAAAAATTCAAAAAAAATTTAGGACAGAACTTAACAGTGAAGATGATTCCAACCAAAGGTTTTCAGACTGTGTGCAGAAAACTCAGAATTTCTATTAGGATTTCTAGGATGTAGATTTTTATAAATTTTTCTTTGTAAAAATAATTAAAAATAATAAAAATTATCAAGACTAAACAAAGAGTATTCTTTGAAAATTTCAATGACAAATAAAATACCTAGGTTAATGAAATAAACCAAAACTTAGACCCCTAATGCAGATGACAGGATATAGAAATTTGCTAGGGCAGAAAATAGGCATGCAAAAATTCTACAGGAAGAAATAAACATGGAGAAATTATGCTAAATATTATTAGTTATGAGTAATCCAGAAAACAAGAATCAAGATTTTACAATCTACTTACATGTAGAAAAAAATAAAATAATAGAATATATGTAGGAATTACAGGATGCAGAAAATTAGCCCTAAAAGTGCTCTGATATCAAATGATGGGGGACTAATTAGTATGCAAGGGAATTTTCATGGATTCAATGTTAAGTTAGGATTTTAATTTCCAAATTTCAAGTCAAATAGATAAAAAAGGTGATTCTATAAAAATTCTAGACCACAAGCATGCAAAAAATATCCTCAAAAAAGATAAAAACAGGACCGCTAGGGCTAAAAAACCCCGGTAGGACTAGCTCTTCTGCAATAACAATCTAGAGGGCTAGGGTTTGTGTACCTAGCAATGATTACTGCTGCTTCCATGAAGAGATCACTCATCATTCTCGGATGCGGCCTGGAAAGTCAAGTCAAAAAAACCCACGGATCCATCGGCTTTTTATCCGCCGGTTCAAAGGCAAAGCAAACGGTGTCCAATCTTCGCAGAACAGGAGGCCTGCATCCCCAGGGTCTAGGGAGGACCCACAGAAGAGGCCTCATGAGGAGCTAGGGCAGAGGCCCACTATGGATCCTTTGACCGACCTAAGAGAGAGGAGGCCCAGGCCGACCCCAACCATATCTAGAGCGGTGGCCCAAACGCCCATGCATGGGCCCAGTAGGGGCACCATGACTAGAGAGGGGGCTGCATGAGCCCTGCAGGTGGCCCCTCCTCATGCCAAAGTCCTGACATTGTTGGAGGTGGTGGAGGTGGCAGAGGTGGTGGCCAATGCAATGACAAAAGGAAGGCTGACACCATTTGTGGCCACGGATGCAAACACCACCCAATTGGTGGCCCTCATGCCTTCATCGTCGACCACACCGGGCCTGGTGGCACCCTCCATGGCACCAGGCCCGGGGGTAGCCAGGGTGTCAACCATGGTGCCACCGAACACGGCGGTCACCTTCGACCATGCGCTAGCCGAGAAGATGGTCAACTTCATCATCCAACCGCGCGACCACCAGGAGAGGGTGGTAAACAGCTCTCAGCCATCATCACAGGCTTGTTCCCTCAATCGCCGGTGGTAAGCTTATCTCTCCCTTAGCCTTTCTTCCATCACTTACATTGATTTAGCTAACATTTTTGTTATTGCAGGTGGCTACCGATGCTTTGATGATCCGGGACTCCTGCCTGGTGTTGGCTCGGCAGGATGTTAGCCACCGCAGGTGCTCGAAGGCCACGGAGGTGGAGGCCCGGGCATAGACCGAATGGGCACGCGACTTGGAGGGGTAGACCAAAGCCCTCCAAATTGAAGTGGCCAGTACCAGGACCATGGTGGCAGAGCTAGAGGGATGGGCCAAGGACCTCGAGGTGACCTTGGTGATGGAGAGGGAGAAGACCACCCACCTGGCAGAGGAGTGGGCCTAGTCCATCGTGGAGGTGGCGCACTTGGAGGGGCAGGCGCAGACTCTCCAGGTCCAACTTGAAGTAGTAACAGTGGCTGCGGTGGTGGACAAGAAGGCCACAACGGTGGTGGCCCTGATGAAGGCTGCCAAGAAGGAGGCCATTGAAGCTATGCTAAACTTCAAGGCCTTGGAGGCTTTTTTGGATGAGGTTCGGGAGGCAATCCTTGACTTATTTCTCAAAGGGTTTGAAGACTACAAAAAGAAGGTGGCCCGGGCCTTCTCCTACAAAGGCCTGGAGTCCATTATCCCGGACCTACCAGGCAACGGCGATGGAGAGGAGGCCCCATTAGAAGAGGCTAGCATGGGAGAAGATGTGGTGCTAGAGATGGAGGTGGGGGCGGCCGCTCGGAGGTCGAAGCGGGGGAGGTAGCCGACCCAGCCACCCCTTTGACCGAGGGCCAGCCTGAGACCAACGAAGTCTCCCATCGACCTAGCAAAGCTTCGATAGGGTCTACATGACTTTTCTTTTCTTTTTTGCACTTAGACATTTTGGAGGACTTCCTGGCCTTTTGGGATGTCCTTTTTTATGTAAAAACCTTTCATTAATGAAGAGATAGCTTTACTATATCACCAAGTTCCACTCTATTTTTTCATTCTTTTTCTCTTTTATTTCTTTTATACTGGATGGATTTTGATGGATTCCCTGGCCTGTCGGGGAGTCCTTCCCATTGTAAAGAACTTTTTCATCAACAAAGTTTTCATTCTGCAATGAGCTTCATCTTATTTCTACTGCTTCTTTCCTCTTTCTTTTCTTTTTTGAATGGTACATATATGAACCACATGAACTGCATAGTAGCCAAGTGTAGGGTTTCCAATGTCTCGGCCCTCTTTGCTAAGTTTAAAAGCTAGTATATGGCCAAGGAGACTTTGGAAATTATTTGGCTCTACTTTGATGAAGAGCTAAGATGTATGTATGATTATTTTTGTATTTTTATAGGTTAAGTTATGTATTCAAATCCAGAAGACCAGGCCACGAATCTAGGTAGAGAGTTATATGCAAAATAGAAGCAACAACATGCAAAATAGAACCTAAAAAGCAATAAAAAAGAGGACCACCGAGGCTGAGAAGTCTCGGTTGGGCTAGTTCCCCTTCAATAATGCTACTGGCAAGCAGAGGGGGCATACTTGACAATGGTTGAAGTGCTCGATGAAGATTGTATTCGAAGAGATCACTCTCGCTCTCGGATGCGGCCTGGATGATCAAGCCGAAGACCCGTGGATTCTCGACTTTCAACCTGGTGATCTAATCGCTGCCTGGCTAGAATCGTTGGATTTGTAGACTTTAAGGGACTTTAGAGAAGATGCTTCTAGGGTTTGATGGTGGTTGGAGATTGGGCGCAGGAGATAAGGAGGAAGGAGGGGCACACACAGAATCCCCTTAGCACACAGTAAATAGCACATAGTAGATTGAAAACTCAATTATATTTATCAAAATTGTCTTCATACAAGAGAATAGAGTCGCTTAAATAGACTCACAAACTTGGCCCTCAAGGATACAAAAGACTTTTCCTAGGAATTTGAATCCCACCCAAACCCTAGCTAGAATACATGGTAGGTCAAGGATTTGATTTCCCTCAAATTGTTCCCTCTCTCTCTTGCCTTGGTTGGCCAAAGGTGGTGAATCTAGTGTAAGGGTTTTGGTGACCAGGGCGGAAGTATGGATTTCAAAAATTTATTATGAAACCACTACCAAACCCTTAACCCAAGACCTCCTTAATAGAAATTAAAACATACAAACATGCATATATAATATAAACTAGAGTTTAGGCACCAACCTGAACCGCTAGTATCCAATCCAATGAAGAAAACCCTGATTCAGCTTTCTTCTCCACCAGGTGCCCAAACGTTCACCCTCCAACCATGATCCACACGAAACTCAGACCAAGGAAGAACTCCTTCAAGTTGCTTGGAGAAGTGGAACTCTTTCGGCAGCCTTTGGTCTATTGACCACTGTAGGACACCCTGTCCTACTGTAGGGCACTAAAGACACTCTCCTAAACCACTCTTGGTTTTAGGACAACCCTCCTTTAGGACCCCTTAGGCTTATGTCCTAAAACAAAGCCTTATCCTATTAGAAAAGATTTTGTCTTAACAAGACAAGTCTTGTCTTAAAGAAAGGAGGGAGAGAGAGACACTCAGAATAATATTTCGGTGGAATTCTTATATCAGACTCATTTCACCGCCCCCTATTTATAGACACAAGAGGGACGTGTGATATGTCCTCCCATCAACTTATCAGATATGATTTTTCAAGACCGAAGAGAAGTTATCTGGCTTGAAAAATCATATCTAATAAGCCCATTCATGCACCGAAGGCCTTATTCACGTCCCTTCTATTTCCTGGATGAATTCTCACTTGCCACATGTCAATTACCGGTCCCTAGGAAGATAAGAGGTGCCTCTTCATTCTCCAAACATCGAATATTATGAAGAGTCCTGATAGCAGGACTCTCCATGAGAACCGCGCGCCACATGAAGAGTTGCGACTCTTCATGCACTGCGCGCGCCATCCTTCTTCCATGCAAATTTCAAAGAATGTTGAGCAGTCAAAACATAAGAAATATGGGTGTCATTGGAAAGAGAATAAAATTTCCTTTCTGACCTTATAAATTATATTCAAATCAGAGATCTATAGCTCATTCTGTGCCCTTTTGAAGTTAAGGTATCATTTAGGTACCAAGAGTCCCATGCCATTGGGACTCTTCATGTATGGCACCTAAAATGCCATTAAATCCAAATTAAAATCAGATTTAGCTCTGATTAGGCTAGCCCCACTTAGTACTCAACCTAATTTAGGTTTTCCATAATTAGGTTAGCCCAATTAGCAAGCAACCGGACCCAATCCAATTGGGTTAGGAATTTGGTTAGCCTATATATGCTAGTATATAATCCGGCTAACCAATTAGAATCCTATGACCCTAATTAAATCATGAATGACTTCCTTGGCCAAGTATCTATTGTGTGTGACCCATTGGGTTCCACATCTAGCCAGTAGTAGGTTTAGGTTTGAGCTGATTCGATCCGATCGAACCCGATTGACCTAATTAGGTCAAATTGGCTCACCTAATTGTCCAATTCGAATCACACATCGAATTGACTCATGAAACCAAATCAATTGGTTCATGAAGACCTACAAGACAAGATTGACATCTAGCAACGTATCATGCCTACCCGGAAGATGAGAAATTTTGGTGGATTTACCAAAATACCCTTCAGTGGTGAGTTACCGGGCAATTCAGTCCTTCGATCTACTTGCACCCTGAATATGACTATGGATATGGATACTTGTCAAATCCAATTTCATATTCATTCCTTGCTCAATCTGATAATGATGATTCATTAATGAACCATTAGAAACTATTTCTAACATTCATACTTTGATCAAAGATTTCCCGAATCATCATTTGATTGAAATCAGCTGGATGCGCTTCCCTCTTACTAGGGTTGATTGATTCCTTTTTGACCTTCTCACAACCTCCATATGCAATCCACCATACCCAGTATAACCCCGTGCATGACTCAGTGTCATGATTGAGTGTGAACCAAAGTATGGATTCATGCATACAAGGTACCATGGCAGTCTCAAGTCAAAGGACCACATGCACTACTCCTACTATGAGAACTATCTATTGACAAACAGATAAGGTTCCATTAGATGTTCTCAAGCTAGATCCATTCAGTGAACTCATTCTCTAATGAGTACCCACATCCTAGTATTAGTATCAAATACAAGTGACTGTGAGATCAGTCACCCTCTTCACCAAGCATACATAGGATGTGCTGGTCTTACCGGAAACATTGATCCCCTACTCAATATCCCATCGACCAGGAATATTCTAGAATAGGGTTTTAAGGCTTTAGATCTCACTGGTATGATCTCATCATAATCCTAGAACCATAGCCCTAATCTATGGGGTTCATCATATCTTAATAAAATTAATAAGACATAGCATATGATGAAAATAAAATGACTTTATTAATTGATAATGTCAATACACTGGTTTGGGATACAAAAGAAAATCCCATCGAAATACAACATTTCGATTGGCCTTTAGGGCATAATCCTTTTAATCTCCCACTTGCACTAAAGACAATCGCCTTTAGATTTTAACCCGATACAATCAAGGTGGCGATCAAACTCCCGCTATGGTAGAGCCTTAGTGAACGGGTATGCTATGTTGTTCTTCGTTTCTACTCTTTTAATGCAGACTTCTTGTCTTTCGACAATCTCTCGAACGAGATGGAAGCGTCTTAGAATGTGCTTTGATTTGTGATGAGCTCTAGGTTCCTTAGCTTGAGCGACGGCTCCAGTATTATCACAGTAAAGTGGTACTGGACCTTCAATCTTCGAAACAACGCCCAACTCTGAGATGAACTTCTTCATCCAGATAGCTTCCTTGGCAGCTTCACTAACAGCAATGTATTCTGCCTCAGTTGTTAAGTCAGGTACAGTCTGCTGTTTAGAACTCTTCCAGCTTACAGCTCCTCCATTTAGGGTAAAAACATACCCTAAAATAGATTTGCTATCATCTGGATCCAATTGAAAACTAGAATCTGAATAAGCTTCCAGTTTAAGATCAGATCCTCCGTATATCAAAAAAATATCCTTAGTCCTTTTCAAGTACTTAAGAATATTTTTCACAGCCTTCCAGTGATCCTCTCCTGGATCAGCCTGAAATCTGCTGGCTATACCTATGGCATATGCCACATCAGGCCTGGTACATAACATAGCATACATTATAGATCCTATAGCCGAAGCATAAGGTATAAAACTTATTCTATTTTTTTCTTCCGGTGTCTTAGGAGACATCTTCTTAGAAAGATGTATTCCATGACCAATGGGCAAGTAACCTCTAATACTTCCCTCCATGCTAAATCTCTTTAGCACTTGGTTAATGTACCTAGACTGGGATAAGCCTAGCACCCTCCTAGATCTATCTCTATAGATCTTGATACCCAGTATATAGGATGCTTCTCCCAAGTCTTTCATGGAAAACTGTTTAGATAACCATACCTTGACTGATTGTAACATTGGGATATCATTCCCAATGAGTATGTCATCCATATACAGAACCAAGAAAACTATGGCACTCCCACTAGTCTTCTTGTACACACAAGGTTCATCCTCATTTTTGATAAAGTCAAACTCTTTGACTGTCTTATCAAATCGGATGTTCCAACTCCTGGATGCTTGCTTTAATCCATAAATTGATTTCTTCAGCCTACATACCAATTAGGTTTAGTCTCCAAGACAAAACCTTATGGCTGTGACATATAGACCTCTTCCTCAAGGAAACCATTAAGGAATGCGTTTGCATATCCATTTGCCAGATTTCATAATCATGATATGCTGCTATAGCAAGCATGATCCGAATAGATTTGAGCATGGCAACAAGAGAAAATGTTTCATCATAATCTTTTTCCTGTTTTTGTCTGAAACCCTTAGCCACTAATCTGGCTTTATAAGTTTCGACTTGGCCATCTACCCCAATCTTTTTCTTATAGACCAATTTGCATCCAATAGGGTCAACACCCTCTGGTGCATCAACCAAAGTCCACACTTGGTTGACATACATGGAGTCCATTTCGGATCTCATGGCTTCCAGCCATCTGTTTGAGTCCCTACTCATGACAGCATCCGCATAGGTCAGAGGCTCATCATTTTCAATGATCCGGGCTTCATTATTCTCAATAATGAACCCATACCTCTCAGGTGCATGATGCACCTTATCAGACCTACGGATAGGAGTGGTGTGTTCTGGTTCTATACTAACTATGTTATCATTTGGTTGAGATGTATCTATTTGTTGAACTTCTTCAAGTTCAATATTTCTTCCACTGCCCTTTTGTAGGCTGAACTCTTTCTCCAGAAAAGTGGCATGCCTATTGATAAAAACTTTTTGTTCAGTAGGGTGGTAGAACAGATATCCTAAAGGATATCCTACAACTAGACACTTATCTGCTCTAGCATCCAGCTTATGTCCAAAGATTCTTTTGACATAGGCTGGACATCCCCATATCTTAAGATACTTAAGATTGGGTTTCTTACCCCTCCATATCTCATATGGAGTGCTAGAGATAGATTTAGATGGTACTCTATTTAAGATATTAGCCACGGTTCCAAGGTATATCCCCAGAAGGAAACAGGTAACTCTGTGAAGCACATCATGGACCGTACCATATCTAATTAGTTACGGTTCCTCCTTTCAGCAACACCATTTAATTATGGTGTTTAAGGAGTGGTCCATTCAGAGATAATCCCCTTTTCTTTAAGGTGATCGAGAAACTCGGGAGATAAGTCTTCACCTCCTCGATCTGATCGAAGGATTTTAATACTTTTTCTATTTGTTTTTCTACCATACTTTGATACTCTAAAAATTTATCAAAGGCTTCGGACTTATATTTCATAAGATACACAAATCCGTACCTTGAAAAATCATCAGTAAACATAATGAAATAAGAGTATCCACCCTTGGCCTGAGTTATCATAGGCCCACATACATCTGTATGTATGAGTCCTAATAACTTAGTTGTCCTTTCTCTATGTCCACTAAATGGAGTCTTGTCCATTTTACCCATGAGACATGATTCACAAGTTCCTAATGATTCATAATCATAAGGATTAAGGAAATTTTCCTTGTATAACTTGCTAATCCTAGTCTCACTAATATGTCCAAGCCGACAGTGCCAGAGTAAAGTATTGTTTACATTATCTCTCTTTTGTTTGTTACTTACATGAAGTATATTGTCATTAGTGGATAGAGTTAAAAGACCATTGCAAAATAGGCCACAATATATAATTTCATTGGAAAAGCTGATTGAGCAACCATTGCTCATCACATTCATAGTATAACCTTGTCTAGGTAACAAGGGTATAGAAATGATATTTCTAATGATCTTAGGTATATAGTAACAATCTCTCAGCTCTAAAATCTTTCCCGAAGGTAACTTCAAGATATAAGTCCCTACGGCCTCTGCTTGGATGGACTCTCCTCCAGCACCGTAGAGCTCGAAGTCTCCTTCCTTCAATACTCTAAGCCTCTGCAGCCCCTGCAATGATTTGCAGATATTATGACCACAGGCAGTATCCAATATCCAAGTATTTGAAATGGAAGAATCCAATGACAAAATAGTATGAACTTCTTTCATACCTTTTGGTGCATCCGATGCACCAGGCTTCACACCTGCAAGGTAAGCCTTGCAGTTCCTCTTCAAATGACCTGGCTTGCCATAGTGAAAGTAGGTCATCTGTCCGGAGGACTTCTTTTTTTTCTTCTTCTTGATGCCCCTTTTTGGGTTCAATCTCCTCTTGGAACCCTTTCTACCTGACTTCTTCTTGTTGATCCCATCCACAAGAAGAAGTGGAGCCTTATTTTTTTTAAATGGCTCTCTGCTATTTTTAACATGTTTAACAGCTCAGGCAAGGAAGTGTTAAGTTTGTTCATATGATAATTAAGAACAAACTATGAAAATGACTCCGGGAGTGACTGCAGGATCAAATCCTGATTCAACTCCCCATCCATAACAAAACCCAATTGACCTAATCGAGTGATCAGGTCAATAACCATCAGTACGTGGTCTTGTATGGATGTACCTTCTGTCATTCTCGCATGAAACAACTGCTTAGATATCTCATATCTAGCAATTCGACTATGTTCTCTATATAGCTCTTTTAGATTGAGCAGTATGGAGTTAGTGTCCATGCTATCATGTTGCCTCTGCAACTCATTGGTCATAGAGGCAAGCATGATACATTTGATAGTGAGAGAGTCATTTTGCCACATCATATATGTGGTCTTCTCCTCTTGCGAGGCATCCTCCCTTAAAGGTTCCAAGGTAGGGGTATCAAGAATGTAGGAAAGTTTTTCCTAGCTTAGTACTATCTTTAGGTTTCTCAACCAGTCAACATAGTTCAGTCCAGTCAATTTATTGGCATCAATTATACTACGGAGTGAGAGTGAAGAAGCCATTTAATCTACATTAACAAAGAACATAACATAAGCAAACAACCAATGTTGACAAAACATAATTAAATTAGGACTTTAACTTAATTATGTCTCCCACTATTTTATCGAGCATCATAACCCTCTATACGATGATCGAGAAACCCTAATTGGTTTTCTTAGTGGGGTTGAGATCCTAATTTCTTATAAAGACCTTGTGTGTACACAATAAATCTTATATAAGTTCAAAGGTAGGAAAACTCTTTCCAATTGTAACTCATACAATTCTCAACATATCCTGGCCTCTAAAATATTAATAGCCTTGTGTGTGCACAACAAACTATAATATTTTAGTTAAGTAAGACCCTTCATTCCTTTATAATCATGATTATAATAATAATACCCTTGTGTGTACACAACAAAGTATTATAATAAATCATGCCATAAGCATCAAATGTACCAAGCCAAAATTGTGTTAGTCACCATAATAGGCCTTGTGTGTATACAACAAACCTAATACAGATCATGACATAATAATGACCTGGCATGAAGGAAGGCCTAATGTAGTGAATATTACACTAAGCATAACAATCAAGAATTAAGTTAATCTTATCGGCCAGGTAAGTGGGAGAGTAGTGGGAGTCCCCCCGTTGCTTTCCTAGACACCAATAAAAATTGGCCAGGTCAGTCAACAGAACCAATTAAAAACCACGTCCTCTTTACCGATCATGAACCACTTTTCCTAGACACCGAATGATCAACTAATCATCTATATCATTTTGCTTTTGGTATATGACATTACAACTTAATATAATTTTAAAAGAGGGCTTTATTATTAAAATAAGCACATTCTACATTACCATTCATCAACCATGCATCATATATCATTTTATAATATGCCAAGTGTGTCATCATACCAGGACAACCATCTACCACATAATGGATCCACCATTATGCCAGGGCAACCTTATTTCAGTATGATGACTAGAAAGCTAAACATATCTCTATATCAGTTAAGGTTTAAGTGAAAACCCTAACCAGTGATATACATATATGCATAAACATATCAATCATATGTAACTTTAAACTTTTGTAGAGTCCTACAAAATTGGGCAACTTCAAATTTTGTATGATTTAGCCCTAATAAGGTGGCTCTAATACCACTGTAAGGGTTTTGGTGACCAGGGTGGAAGCGTGAATTTCAAAAATTTATTATGAAACCACTACCTAACCCTTAACCCAAGACCTCCTTACTAGGAATTAAAATATACAATATGCATATAATATAAACTAGAGTTTAGGCACCAACCTGAACCGCTAGTATCCAATCCAATGAAGAAAACCCTGATTCAGCCTTCTTCTCCACCAGGCACCCAAACGCTCGCCCTCCAACGGTGATCCACACGAAACTCGGACCAAGAAAGAACTCCTTCTTCAAGTTGCTTGGAGAAGTGGAACTCTTTCAGCAGCCTTTGGTCTATTGACCACTGTAGGACACCCTATCCTACTGTAGGGCTCTAAAGACACTTTCCTAAATCACTCTTGATTTTAGGACAACTCTCCTCTAGGACCCCTTAGGCTTATGTCTTAAAACAAAGCCTTGTCCTATTAGAAAAGACCTTGTCTTAACAAGACAAGTCTTGTCTTAAAGAAAGGAGGGAGAGAGAGACACTCAGAATAATACTTCGATGGAATTCTTATATCAGACTCATTTCACCAGCCCCTATTTATAGATACAAGAGGGGTGTGTGATATGTCCTCCCATCAACTTATCAGATATGATTTTTCAAGATCGAAGAGAAGTTATCTGGCTTGAAAAATCATATCTAATAAGCCCATTCATGCACCGAAGGCCTTATTCACGTCCCTTCTTTTATCTGGACGAATTCTCACTTGCCACCTATCAATGTCCGGTCCCTAAGAAGCCAAGAGGCACCTCTTCAATCTCCAAACATCAAAGATTATGAAGAGTCCTGATAGCAGAAGGACTCTCCATCAGAACTGCGAGCCACATGAAGAATTGCGACTCTTCATGCACCGCACACCCAATCCTTCTACCACACAAATTTCAAAGAATGTTGACCAGTCGAAACATAGGAATATGGGTGTCATTGGAAAGAGCATAAAATTTCCTTTCTGATCATATAAATTATATTCAAATCAAAGATCTATAACTCATTCTTTGCCCTTTTGAAGTTAAGGTATCATTTAGGTACCAAGAGTCCCATGCCATTGGGACTCTTCATGTATGGCACCTAAAATGCCATTAAATCCAAATTAAAATCAGATTTAGCTCTGATTAGGCTATCCCCACTTAGGAGTCAACCTAATTTAGGTTTTTCATAATTAGGTTAGCCCAATTAGCAAGCAACCGGACCCAATCCAATTGGGTTAGGAATTTGGTTAGCCTACATATGCTAGTATGTAATCCGGCTAACCAATTAGGATCCTATGACCCTAATTAAATCATGAATGACTTCCTTGGCCAAGTCTCTATTGTGTGTGACCCATTGGGTTCCACATCTAGCCAGTAGTAGGTTTAGATTTGAGCCGATTCGATCCGATCAAACCCGATTGACCTAATTAGGTCAAATTGGCTCACCTAATTGTCCAATTCGAATCACACATCGAATTGACTCATGAAACCAAATCAATTAGTTCATGAAGACCTACAAGACAAGATTGACATCTAGCAATGTGTCATGCCTACCCGGAAGATGAGGAATTTTGGTGGATTTACCAAAATGCTCTTTAGTGGTGAGTTACCGAGCAATTCAGTCCTTCGATCTACTTGCACCCTAAATATGACTATGGATATGGATACTTGTCAAATCCAATTTCATATTCATTCCTTGCTCAATCTGATAATGATGATTCATTAATGAACCATTAGAAACTATTTCTAACGTTCATACTTTGATCAAAGATTTCCCGAATCATCATTTGATTGAAATCAGCTGGATGCGCTTCCCTCTTACTAAGGTTGATCGATTCCTTTTTGACCTACCCATGACCTCCATATGCAATCCACCATACCCAGTATCACCCCGTGCATGACTCAGTATCATGATTGAGTGTGAACCAAAGTATGGTTTCATGCATACAAGGTACCATGGCAGTCTCAGGTCAAAGGACCACATGCACTACTCCCACTATGAGAACTATCTATTGACAAACAGATAAGGTTTCATTAGATGTTCTCAAGCTGGATCCATTCAGTGAACTCATTCTCTAATGAGCACCCACATCCTAGTATTTGTGTCAAACACAAGTGACTGTAAGATCAGTCACCCTCTTCACCAAGCATACATAGGATGTGCTGGTCTTACCAGAAATATTGATCCCCTACTCAATATCCCATCGACCAGGAATATTCTAGATTAGGATTTTAAGGCTTTAGGTCTCACTGGTATGATCTCATCATTATCCTAGAACCATAGCCCTAATCTATGGAGTTCATCATATCTTAATAAAATTAATAAGACACAGCGTATGATGATAATAAAATACCTTTATTAATTGATAATGTCAATACACTGGTTTGGGATACAAAAGAAAATCCCATCGAAATATAACATTTCGATTGGCCTTTAGGGCATAATCCTTTCATCTGGTGGCCGACCAAGGGGGGTAAGCATAAGGAATGGCACCCCTTGGTTCCTCTCATGGGCCTTGGCTTGTCCAAATTGCTTTCGGCTGCGGTCTAGGGCTTCAAGCTGCTCTCCAAGGTTCTAGGACATCTGATTTCTTCTACGGGCCTTCCATGGTCTTCATAACTTCAAGTTGGGTTGATTTTTACTTGTATTGGCTTAGTCTTCACTTATACTGAGTCTTCACTTGACTTGGACTAACATATATAGGACTCAGAAAGAAAACTAGCTCAACATGAGCTGATTGGTACAGGACTCAAATAATGAACATGACAACTCAATTAGGCTAAGCCCTTATTACAAATGGACTCAAACACTACTAAGTAATCTACAGAGGGTTGAGAAGCCTCTATCTTATTCTAGTATCTCTGGTGTCCACACCAATTCTCATGGGGTGGAAGGAACTCGACCCTGTCGAGTAAGGATCACACTGGCTCACGTATCTTTCGAGAAGGTCTGGGTCGAGGTGCTACAAGTCCTCTCGAGAAATTCATAAATCATTCAACTCTGACCGGCCTTGCCATCGGACCAGGTAGCGTTGATAGCCACGGTCCTGGGTCATGATGGCTTGATCATCCATGACATGCTCGATCCGTTCTCCTCTCTCAGGCCAATTAATTGGTGGACACTCTAGGTTAGGGTCACTCACAGTGGAAGGAGTAGGTCCAAAGACCTCACTGGGTATCGCTGCCGGTTCCCTATACTCAACCAGGTATGTGATATTGAAGGTAGAACTAATGCAAAAATTTGGAGGCCAATCTAATATATAGACATTTGGTCCAACCTTCTCTATCACTCTAGAAGGTCCGGCTCCACGAGCATGAAGCTTCTTTTTAGGCCTAAGCCTAACCAAGATAGAATTCCCTACATTGAATCCATTGGCTCTTATTCGGAAATTAGCTAGTTTGTTAGATGTTTCATTACTTAAATTACTCTTATGGCTAATATCCTGATGCATATGGTGTGCGGTGTTCAGTGCAGGTGTCGACATGCTGGGCACATGCAGACTCCTAACAAGTGATGCAAAGGACTCAAACTAATACCTAACAGACTCGACTATGCATTCCTATCGAACAAAATTTTATTGAACTCTTTGAACCTAAACCTAACAGATTATAGATTCTCTAGGTTTGATCCTAGTTTGACATGCACATGAAAATTTTTAGTGGACTCTTAGCAAATTCCATAGAGTATGCCAGAAGTAAGATGCAAACCTAACATGCATAATGAATGTATGCAGTATGATAATCTCAACTAAATGCAATATAATGATCCTAGAAATGCTGAAGGTTTCTGGAAAGGGCGGAAAATAAGAGGTGGGTTCGGGATTAGTCTAGTAGGATAGGGAAAAAGGTTCAGGGTTAGTTGGATAAAGTAGGATATAAGAAGGCATGTCAGGGACTAATCCTAGACTAATGAGGCTAACCTTACAAGATTGAGGTATATCTACATGGTTTGCATAATGGAAGGATGGGTTACAAATCTCAGGGAAGAGGTCCTTAATTTGAACTATAGGAGGGGGCTATTCCTGAGGGTATTGACTTATAGGAACCAAGTCCTCACTAATTTCCTGTTGTTCTATTACTTCAGGACTAGGCTCTATAATTTCATCTTTGCCTAGGGTTTCCTTAGGCAAGGTACTAGAGTGATCCTCCTCAAAGTCTTCTCCTTCGTATTCATCTACTAAACTTATGTCAGCCTCATATATCTATATAATGGGTTCTTTCTCAGGCTCATTAATGGGTTCAGGGGTCTTTTCCTTACAAACTAATGTGATAGGAGTAGTAGCCCTTATGGGTTCATAGCCCTCCTTTTGAGAGGAGGGAGACATGGTTCATAGCCCTTATGGGGAGGTTCAGCCATGGGTGCAGGAGAAGTACTACGAAGTGCACATCCCTTCTGTAGTGAGCATGAGTGGCATGCCACGGGGCTTGAAACCTTGACAGGACATTACTTCTTATGGGCATCGTGCAACTATGTCTGGAGACCTGGCAGAGCATTGGCCTGGTGGGAGATGCTACAGGGTCTGAGACTCATGGTAAAACCTTCATCTTCTGGGTGGTACAGGCGATGGGTTGAAGGGCACGATGCTCCAGGTGGAGCACCTTTCCACAGAAGGTGCTAATTGCAAGCTGAGAGGCCTGGTGCTTCGATGGGATGCTTCTCTGTAGGGGATACGGGTAGCATGCTCGATGGAGTGCCACTTCACAGAGGTTACAGGAAGCATGCCCTAGCAGAGCGCCACTCTACAGGGGTGGCAATCTTTTTGAGTAACATAAGGGTTCTAGCAGGGATGGTAACACCACCTGCTTGGGTCACTATCCCGGTCACTCCTAAGGTTGCTCGAGGGGGAGATCGGGTCCACCTGTCTTTATCCACACTGAACCCCAGGTAGGGAGTTTGACTTTGACTTTGATTGGAAGCTCAACCTTGGTAGGGAGCTTGACCTCGCAGGGAGCTTGACCTCGGACAGGAGCTCAACCTCAGATGGGAGCTCAATTTTAAATGGGAGCTCGATCTCGACAGGGAGCTCGACCTTGGCAGGGAGCTTGACCTTGGCAGGGAGCTCGCCTCAACAGGGAGCTCGACCTCATCAAGGAGCTTGACCTCGGTAGGGAGCTCAACCTCGGTAAGGAGCTTGACCTTGACATTTACTTGGTGACAGCATCCAGGTGGCACCTTCTGCTAGCTAGACCTCTAGCTGGGTCTGATGCAGGCTCTACATCAGTGATCATGCCACATCAGAGAGCATTTTGGAGGTTATGCTTCTCTCTTGGTGGGAAATTTATGGGGCCAAGCTAGTCACTAAATTGAAAACCTTGAAAAAGAAGTCGCATCCTAAAATTTGTTGACTAGAATGCAAACCTCTACAAGCTTGAGTAATAATGATCATGGAACTGAGACTTAATCAGTAATGAGTGCACAATGTTATATGCAAGATACAAGAAAGAATAATTTTCATTTTCATCAGTCCTAAAACATATACATTTTCCATTCTTGATTAAATCACACACCTCTGGGGTTACCTGTTGAAATACACATAGGGACACAGAAAACTATTAATAAGGTTGTGCTATGGCTAAGAGGTGACCATGAAGACAAATGGAGCCAAAGGATGGCACACGTCTGTTGAACCCTGTAGTGATTTTGATGATAACAAAATATTTGAGCATATATTTGGTTATCTAACAACTCTTCAAATGGTTGACAAGTTTTTGTAGGATGACTACTTTGACATATTTTTAAAACCCTACAACCTTTATTTCTTTGTGTTGAGTTGTAAGTAATTAGAATCTTGTAAAGAAGAACCCAACAAAAAAATTCCTATTTGAATCAAAGATAAAGGGTTGCTCCTACTAGTTTCAAGCTTCAATTTTTCTTGATTGTGTTGTAAGAAGATCTGAAGGAAGCCTTCAAAGCTTGGGTTGTGAGTTCTAAAGTATTGAAATTGGTCTGAGTGAAGAACCAATCTCGAGCTGACTGGATGGAGGAACCAGCCGACTCTGGCACTGGCACAAGAAAGAAGATCTCTGGCACGCAAATCTAGCCGACTGGCACCAAGTCCCAGCCGACTCGTCCAGAACTTGGTTGAGAATGTTCTGAGAACCGCAGGGATCCGAGCTGACTAGATTACAACCTAGCCGACTCATCCAGAACTTAGTTGAAAATATTCTAAGAATCTCAGGGATTCGAGCGACTGGATTTCAACCTAGCCGACTCATCATGAGGAACTATTTTCTCAACTATGGAACCTAGCCGACTGGTATTCAGCCCATCCGACCCGAACCTGATCCGAGCCAACTCGAAGA
Source organism: Areca catechu (assembly GCA_021397845.1). Classification (NCBI taxonomy): domain Eukaryota; kingdom Viridiplantae; phylum Streptophyta; class Magnoliopsida; order Arecales; family Arecaceae; genus Areca; species Areca catechu. The sequence goes on along the minus strand of CM038051.1, from coordinate 140,555,145 downwards.
ATGTCCGAGCCGACTAGAATGACGGGGTCACTTCCAACGGCTAGTTCCAGTTTTTGATTTTAAATTCCAAAAGTGCTCCAACGGTAACCTGTCACTTTCCAACGGTCTACAACGTTCAAGATTAAGGGAAGGCAGTTGAAGTCTCTATAAATGAGGTATGAGAATATCCTTAGAGAGGCTAATGAGTTATTGAACATTTATTGAAGTAAGAAGAGAGAGCACTTGAGCTTTGAAGTTAGTCTTCAAGCCTTCACCAACTCTTATCAGAAGCTTGAAGCATCTTTTGAGGAAAGCAAGGAAGCCAATGAAGTGCATTGAAGAGCATTCAGTTGAGCTTCACTTGAGCCGCATCGGCAACCACTAGACAACTTAGTTTGTCATTTATGTTGTATTTTTATTCTACTCTTAGAATACTTGGATTATTGGTGAGCTCGGTTGTAAAAACCAAATAGGTTTCTTTGGTTAGCCTATTGAAAACCAAAGTGTAGAGGTTCTAGGTGAGCCTGTGAAAACCTAGTGTGGGTTTCTTTGGTGAGCCCGGTTTAAAAACCAAAGTGTAGAAGTTAGGATTGTGAGCCTGTAAAACAATCCGACTGTATTCCAGTTTGGGAGATATAGTGGAAATCCTGAGTAGTAAACTTGGATAAGTGGACGTAGGAGCTGGGTTGCTTCGAACCACTCTAAACTTGTTTTGTTTGTGTTGTGCTTTACTTACTTTTCTGCTTCTGCATTTATTCTCTGATTAACACAACACTCAACCACTAAAAAGAATTACTTGTGCACATATTTGCAAGAAATTTTGTAATTTCCAATTCACCCCCCTCTTGGAAAAAGCCACCTGGGCAACAACGTCGACCCCCACGACATGATGTCAAGGCAATGCAAAGGCCTCCTCTTGCCAGTCGGCAAACAAGAAAGGGGAAGCTCATGCAGACCAAAAAGCTCCCCCTATTACAAGAAGAGGAGGGAGAAGAACATCCTGGAGAACCCCAATTGCTCAACACTGATGGCCTAGGTTCTCGGAAAGTGTCCTAAACCTTTCCTTCATCCCCAGTGCCTATTGACACTTGGTGCTGAGGGGAAGCAGAGAAAGAAACTCATAAGGAGAGACCCTCCTCCATATTCATACCCTCACCAACAAGGAAAGCAGCACCATAGCTGGGCCATCAAGCATTTCCAATACCTCCCATGCTAAAGTAAACAACTCTCATGGTGCCATTTACTCCCCTTAAGCACCCTTTTTTGATTATATTTAGAAGAAATTTGTACATTTGCGACCAAGGGCACCACAAGAAAAATTAACAAAACCCTTCTATTAAGGTCAGGTAAAGCCAGTAGTGGCAACAGAAGGGGAACCTCCCAAGGCTCCGAATTTACAAGGAGATCAAACCAAGGTTGGTCAGTTAAATGGCCCACTAGCAAGTAATGAGGACTTCCTCCTATCACTAAGGAATCCTTAAGAAAAGAAGATCATGGTGGATTCTCAAGAAGAAATCCCTCTCCTCTTAGCTTAAAATAAGTATCAAATCTAGTAGGACTTTAGACCAAACGGTGCCATATACCTGCTTTTAACTTAGGAGATTCAACTAGAATCTTCAAGAACTAATATTATTTATCAGCTATACCTTCTATACTCTTCACACCTAGGAATCCCCGAAAATGAGCCAAAGTACTTGATGCTCAACTTCCAAAAGCCTTTGATCAGGACAAAAAGATTCAACGCCTGAAAGCCTTCGGCCAGGCCAACATCAGAAAGCCTTTGGCCTAATGCTCAACTCCCAAAAGTCTTTGGCTAAGATAAAAATATTCAATGCTTGAAATATCTTTGGCCTGATGCTTAACTTCTGAAAGCCTTTGGCTATGATAAAAAGATTATTGTCCAGGTGGCTTCCTAAGAGGGGCGTGAATTGGGATTAAAACAAAACTTTTCACAATTATGTGCACTTTGAAATTCTTTTAGTATTATGGTGCAATATGAAATGCAGAAGTAAATAAGTAAATGCAATAAGCTAAAGTAAGCACAAACAAAAACACAAACACAAAGACATTTAGAGTGGTTCGGAGCAACCGGCTCCTACGTCCACTATCCAAGCACCACTTGGGATTTTCACTTTATCCCCCAACCGGAATACAGTCAGATTGTTCTACCAAGCTCACAATCCAAACCTATACCCTTTGATTTTATTGGGATTACCAAAGAAATCCAAACTCCCTTTGATTTTGAACGGGATCACCAAAGAAACCCTAACACTTGGTTTTATACTGGGATCACCAAGAACCCAAGTTAGGTTTTCACAAGGCTCACCTAAAAACCTTCGACCCTCTCTTAAGACACAGCCTCTTGCTATTCTTAGAGAGAAAACAAAGATAGATAGAAATATACAAGCAACTACAACAAACCAAGTTTGTTTAAATGTTATCGATGTAGATCAAGACGAAGCCTAGCTTTGAATGCTCTTTAATAGCTCTTCAAGCTGCTTCTTTGCTTCTTCAATGAGTGGATTCAATGATGAAGTGGAGTTGGTGAAGATTTGAATCCTAACTTGAAAGCTCTTGAAGTAGGTTGGTGAAAGACTTGAAGGCTCTTCAATTTCTCAAGATAAATCAATAATAATGCTTTAATAATTGTTTAATCCCTTAAAAGCAATCCCTTTTATAGTTTTTCATAAGATATGGCCGTTGTAGGGCCTATGGATTCATGAAAGAGCTGTTGGAGATGAAATAGAATTCAAAAATTACTTTCAACAACTAGCCGTTAGAGTGCAGAAAATGGCTACTCGAGTCGGCTCGAGGTCCACGAGTTGACTCGAAGTCTCAGACAGTCCAAAATAAATTTCTGTAAGAGTCGGCTCTTCAAGCTGGAGTCGGCTCTTACCTTCAATCAATTCAAAATAATAAATACATAGAGTCGGCTCTTCAGGGTAGAGTCGACTCGAAGTCTCAGTCACCAAAAATTCATAACTCTAGACGAGTCGGCTCTTGGGGCTTGAGTCAGCTCGAGTTCTCAGACTTCAGAAACATGAATTCTTCTATGAGTCAGCTCTTGGAACATGAGTCAGCTCTTGATACTGAAACTCTGAAATTTCTTCATGCCGTGCCACAAGGAGTCGGCTCTTGATCCTTGAGTCAGCTCTTGCCAAACTTCAATTGATGCTTCAAACTTTTCCAAAACTCTTCAACACTTGAATCAAATAAGAGCTAATCTTTATACTCTCAATTTTATAATTTTACAGCCCCTTTTACAAGATTACAAGATTGGCAAAAATTAGGGCTTTTTCAAGTTAAAGTCCATAAAAGTCTATATATAATTGAATTACCTCTCAATCAATTTGAAAACCAATTTAAACTAAAGGTAACCAATTTCCTGCAGAAACTTCTTAAGTAATTGAAATAATTAGTAACAAGTGCATGCTCCAATATTTTGTGATCATCAAAATCATTCCAGGGATCAACAATCTTTCCCTTTTTGATGATGACAAAACACTGGGCATGAGTAGATTTAAAAAACACTTTGCAGTTACTGTGTATCATATTCATAATTCAACTGATATTAGACATAGTATGTATCAAACAGATTGAGTATCAAGGTATCAATACAATGTATCAAAATGTATCATATGTATAATGAAACTGAAAACTATCAACACAAGGTATCATATGTATCAATACCATCTGTATCATATGTGTATCAAGTATCGAAAACATAATGTATCAAATGTATTGCATATCGAAACTTTATAAAATTAACTAGTATTTGAAGTGAATTTCATGAAAACTTAACAAAAACTTGACATAAGCTCCCCCTTACTATTGTAATAGCATTTCTTTTTATTTTCATCAATTTTTCATAAATCTTCATACATATTCATGTTTTTATAAACATTTATAAACATTCATACATATTTTCATAAATTAGCATTCATAACTTCACATTTTCATGCACATTCTCCCTTCTCTCCCTTTTGTCATCAACAAAAGGTATATAGAATATGAGAACATACATTTACAGAAAATTATTCACAATGTGTATCATAAAGAGACATGTTTCATAAAAGATCATATGTATATATATGAAAAGTCAGTACATAAGTGATACAGTACAAATGTGCCTCGGCACGATAAAATAGTATCACAATAACAAAAAAAAACTAGCATAAAGTCCTACAAAATATCAAGATTAAAGACTAAAACATCAAAAGGATGGATCAGGATCATCACCACTAAGGTCTTCCTCACTAAAGGAGGAACCAACCTCTAAGATGCCTAGAGCAGGCATGACTTAGGGAACCTAGGCCTAAGATCCCTGAGTCTAGTCCTAACAAGTGTGGTAGTCCTAGAAGCTTTGGTTTTGGCTTTAGCTTTCGCTTTGGACTCGGAACAAATGACAATAGGAGCGGGTCTGGCAGTGGGAGGATCAAAAGATAAGGCCAAAGTGCTAGTGGTAGACAATATCTCTGTAGCTGGAGTCTCTCCAATGTCAGATCCTGGAATCTCGATACCAGCCTCGGCCTCAGTAGGAGTGGCCTCTAAAAGAAATGTCACTGAAATGTGCTGCCTGTCCCTGCCCGCAATCAGTTCTAGTGTCAGGTGCTGCTATGGAAATAGTCAGTACAGACTGACTAGCTATAGTAAGCTATCAAAGAATAGTCATGATGTCCTGGAAGCCCTGGTGCATCTCTGACTGAAGAGTAGAGATCCTGGCATTAGTCTCAACTCTCCCTCTGTGAAGACTCGAGATCTCATCCAATACATGCTACAATCGGTCATTAGCATCAGGTCCAACAGCTGTAGATCCTCTGACAGGTGAATGAGGAGTGGTAGGAGCTAGCTTTGAGGGTCCAGCCTCATCAGTATATGCCTCTACCTCTACACCATGTCCCTCTTCTACCTGAATGTCCTCATCTGAGTCATCCTCTGAGTGAGCCACTGGAAGACCCGAGCTCTTCCTAATCTAGTGACCCTCTACTTTAATAAATCCTATCCGATTCAGAGATTTCAAATTGTATCTGTCTGTGTGTAAGAGTGGCCGGCTATTCTCACTAGACAAGTCAACTAGGGCATCCTAAAACAGAAGTATGAAAACCATACCGTATGGTAGACATGACTGTGCCCTACGAGTAGCCTCTCTCATCTGTGATAGCATAATAAATGGTAGATTGAGGGCCTCCCCCTCAATTAGGCATCTCATAAAGACCAGGTCGCGCTCACTAACCCAATCAAACCTCCCCATCCGGGGCAAGAAGATACGACTAATGATGTTGTGCAATAGTCTCATTTCCAATGATAATTGGTTGGCACTAACATGAATAACACCTTTTACATTTGTCCTCTCAAGCACTAATCTCAAGGTCTTCTGCTTCTCCTTCAAAACTAGGTAACTTTCACCCTCTTTTGGAATGTGAAGAATGCTGGACAACTTTTGTTCACTAATTTCAATATGTTTTCCCTTCATTGTACCTTCAATGTGGAATGCACCTAAGGGCATACTTTCAAAAAATTGCCTAACCAGGTTGGGATAAGTGGGAAGATTTAGCATACAAAAATCCTTCCAACCCTATTTTGTCAACCAATCCCCAATGTGCAAATGCTCTTATTCTAGGAAATTGAAATCAATACATCTACCCGGTGTAACTTGTCTATTACCCATTAAAATAACTTGCCTTGGTGCTTCTTGCTCTTCCTCATGCTCTATTTGCTATTCTTCTTCCAGATTCAAGGTATCCAAATGTTGCTTTGTCCTCCTTTCCTCCGCAACTGTCCGAACCACTCTCTTAGGTTTCTTGGCTGCGGCCTTACGAGGAGCCATCTAGCTTGGATTAGGACTTCGGAGAGTTTAAGAAGAGTTCTAGGAGCTTTTCCTAGGTTAGGAAGAGGAGTCGACTAAGGGGAAGTGAGAAAAATGGAAAGACATAGTGAATACAAACCTATGAAACCCTATTTAAAAACCTGTGGCCCGATTCTCGAGTCAGCTCACCGAATCGCCTAATGACTCGAGTCGGCTCGAGCCAAAATTCAGCCTAAAACTCGAAAAAGGTTAAAATCAATTGGTGTGGGTACCAGAATCCGACAGAGGCTCCTCAATCCTCTGTGGATGTCTAATTAGGGTTCCAATTTTTTTTTGGGTCTTGTAATAAGGCTTCAAGCCTAAGCATTATCATTTTTTTTAGCCATGAATTGAGTCTTAAGTGTTTGTGTTTAGTCCTGTACTTTGACCAATTTGGTCAAGTTGTGTCTTGTATTGAGTCCAATCCGAGTCTGGGTCCTAGTCGGAGTGGTCTTTGAGTCCAGTTCAACTACTATTAGGCCAAGCATTGAAGGTCAACATGTCAGCCCTAGGGCACCACTTCACCACCCCATGTGGTGCCACTTCACCATCCCATGTGGCACCACCTCATCTTTCCATGTGGGCCGCACAAGTCGGAGTTTCTTGGGTGCCAAATGGAGACACATCAAATATTCTTTCCTCCTTTCCCTCCCTCCATCAAGCCACTTGCTAAAGGAGTCATGGGAAACCAAGGAAAAGTTGAAGACAAAGGCCTTGATCCAAGCCTCATTTCAAGCTTCTCTCCAAAGAAGGGTGAGCAACCAAGGAATGGTTGAAGATAAAGGCCTTGATCCAAGCCTCATTTCAAGCTTCTCTCCAAAGAAGGGTGAGTAACCAAGGAAAGAAGGAAGACGCAAGCCATGAATCTTGCCTTCTTCCCAAATTGAAGGTCAACTTTCCAAGTTCAAGGGAGACAAATTCCTTCTTCCAAGCCCAATATCATGCCATGCCCAAATCAAATTCAAGCCTTGGTCAGCCAAGGAGGAGGATTTCAATTTTTTTTTGAATTTCATAAATTTTTTTTTTGGCACCTCATCAAGAGAAGGAATGTATTTTTCATTCAAAATTTGAAAGGATTTTAAGGTGCCTATATAAAGGACCTTACCCCCTCCTTTGTAATGTTAATGATGATGAATGAAAAGCAATTATTTGAAAACCATTCTCTTTGTTAGTTGCCTTCATTTTTAAGAACGTCGATCTCCGTGAGAGAGCGCCTTTGCCTTCGGGTGTCGAGAGGTGTGAGTCCTTGAGTTACTTTCTCTTTTGTAAATCCATCTTCCATTTTCGAGTTTGGAGGCCACTGGATGATCAATCTAGGCGCCCAGCAAGAAGACCCCCAATCAACATCATCTCCAACCTCTCTTCCCTTATTTCTTCCTGATACTTATTGATTCCTAATCCTTCTATTGATTGTTCACAGGTCCTCCAGGTACCATGAATATGGAGTCAATTTTTCTTGCCTTCGAGACCTTGGACGAAAAGCCAGTGCATCCGCAGGGGTTAAAGGCTCGATCATCTAGGCCGCATCCACGAGAGCCAGCAAACTCGGCATCGGGCGCTTCAGAACTTTAAGGTTTGCAACCCTAGACTCCTAAGGGGTTATTGATTCGAGAGCTAAGTCCTACAAGGTTTTTCAATCCTGAGGTCCTCTTCCTATCCTGTTTAGGGACTTACTTACTTGCTTGAATTTCTTTTCATTGTAGAATCCTAGATCTTCTTTTTGTTTATCTTCGGGAATCCTAAATCCGAGAAAAAAACTAAAAAAATCACAAAGATTCAAAAATCAGCTGCATCATTTCATCCTGGCATCTAGTTAGTCCTGCATTATCAATTTCTATGGGTTTCTAGTCACTAAAATAGGTTGTCATAAGCTCTAGAGTGAAATTTGAAAAGTATAGATAATTTTTCCTTATTTTTTGAAAAATTAGGTCAAAACATTCAAAATGGGTCACACAGGCCTAATTCGCCTCTAATCTTCTCAAATCTATCTGGACTTATGGGTTTAGTAAAAATGTCAGCAAGTTGATCTTCAGTAGGTACAAATTCTAGCTCTACAATATTATTTAAAACATGATCATGAATAAAATGATGTCTAATTTCTATGTACTTAGTTCATGAATGCTGAAAGATTTTTGGATAAGTTAATAGCACTAGTGTTATCACATTTAATAAGAATTTTGGATTGGACAACACCATAATCTTCTAGTTGTTGCTTGATCCATAACACTTGAGCACAACAGCTCCCAGCAGCCACATATTCTACCTCAGCAGTAGACAGTGCTACAGAGTTTTGCTTGTGATAGTGCCATGAAATCAAGTTAACACCTAGAAATTGACAGGTGCCACTTGTGCTTTTTCTATCAATTTTATAGCCTCCATAATCAGTATCAGAATAACTAATTAATTTCAAAGATGTGTGCTTAGAGTACCATAAACCTAGATTGCATGTGCCTTTAAGATACTTAATGATTCTTTTAACAGCTATGATGTGTGACTCTTTTGGATTAGATTGAAATCATGCACACATACAAACACTAAATAAAATATCAGATTTACTAGCTGTCAAATAAAGTAATGAACCGATCATACCTCGGTACAGCTTTTGATCAACATTTATGCCATTCTCATCTTTATCAAGTCTACATGCAGGACTTGTGGGTGTTCCAATTTCTTTGCTTGATTCCGCGCCAAACTTCTCGATAATCTCCTTGATATATTTGGCCTGGTTGATCAGGATATCTTTTTTAGTTTGTTTGATCTGAAATCCGAGAAAGTAACTCAGCTCACCCATCAAGCTTATTTCGAATTCTCCCTGCATTAGCTTAGCAAAATCTTGACACAAAGATTCATCAGTAGATCCAAAAATAATATCATCAACATAGATTTGAACAACTAAAATATCATTATTTTTTTTTTAAATAAACAGTGTAGTGTCAACACTACCTCTTACAAAATTATTTGAAGTTAAAAACTTACTTAGTCTATCATACTAGGCTCTAAGTACTTGTTTCAGACCATACAAAGCTTTATTCAATTTGAAAACATGATTTGGAAATGTGTGATCAATATAACCCGATGGTTGTTCAACAAAAACTTCTTTGGATAGAAAAACATTCAAAAATGCACTCTTTATGTTTATTTGAAATAACTTAAAATTCATAAAGCATGCATAAGCTAATAGTAATCTAATGGCTTCTAATCTAGCTACTGGTGCATAGGTTTCATCAAAATCTATTCCCTCTTCTTGATTATATCCTTGTGCTACCAGTCTAGCCTTATTTCTAATTACATTTCCTTCTTCATCTAATTTATTTTTATAAACCCATCTAGTACCTATAACAGGATAGTCATTTGGTCTTTCTACTAGGGTCCAGATATTATTTCTTCTAAATTAGTTTAATTCATCATGCATGGCTAACATCCAATTAGGATCTGTTTCAGCTTCTTTTATAGTGTTTAGTTCTATAAGAGAAACAAAAGCAATTAAGTCATGTGTATATCTATGTGCAGCTCTAGTTCTAACATCTTGAGATGGGCCTCCTATAATTAATTCTTTTGGATGTGAGTGTACAAACCTCCATTCCTTGGGTATATCATCATTATTTTTGCTTACCTCTTCTTCATGTGGTTTACTTGTTTGTTTGTCTTTGAGAGTCAAATCCTTCAGTCCATGTTCTAGTGTACCCGCATCATCATCAGCAAGATGTTCTCTTCTAGAAGATGTAATGTCAGATTCATTGAAAACAACATATATTGATTCTTCTACAGTCAATGTTCTTTTGTTGAAAACTCTATAGGCTTTACTATTTAAAGAATATCCAAGAAAAATAGTCTCATCGAATTTTGTATCAAATTTATCAAGATTATCTTTTCCATTGTTAAGAATAAAATATTTACATCCGAAAACATGAAAATATTTGATATTAGGTATTCTATTGTTCCACAATTCATAGAGAATTTTTCTAATGATAGGTCTAATCAAAACTTTGTTCAAAATATAGCAAGCAATATTTACAGCTTCTGTCCAAAAGTATTTTGAAAGATTTTCTTCACAAAGCATTGTTCGGGATATCTCTTCCAAAGTACAATTCTTTCTTTCTACAACACCATTTTGCTATGGTGTTCTAGGTGCAGAGAAGTTATGGTCAAACTGTGCTTTGTGCAAAAGTGATCAAAATGTTGATTTTCAAACTCAGTGCCATGATCACTACGAAATGAAATAACAGATAGATTTTTCAAATTTGAAACTCTTTTATAAAACTTTTTGAATATTTTGAAAGTTTCATCTTTATATACAATAAACAAAACCCATGTGTATCTTGAAAAATCATCTATAATCACAAGGCCATATTTCATACCACCTAGGCTTGTAGTCATAGTAGGTCTAAATAAGTCCATGTGAAGTAGCTCTAAGGGTCTAGTAGTAGAAACAATGTTTTTGGATTTAAAACTCCCTCTCATTTATTTTCCTAATAGACAAGCTTCGCAAACATAATCAAAGTTAACTTTAAATTTTGGCAAACCTTTGACTAAATCCTTTGAAATTAGTTTTGCTATAGTATCCATACTAGCATGTCCAAGTTGTCTTTGCCATAGTAAACTTGATTCCTTGCTCTTGTTATTCATTGTTACGACACTTGTGTTGCTTGACATAGCCAGATCATTAAGATCTACTACATAAATGTTACCAAGTCTATGTCCAATGAATTTAGTACTAGAGTCAAGTGGATCAACTACTATACACATTGATGACTTGAAGAAAATATTAAAACCAATGTCACACAGCTGACTAATACTCAAAAGATTATATTTTAACTTTTCTATCAGTGACACATTTTCAATAAATATAGAATGAGTAATTTTGATTTTACTGATACCGATTATCCTTCCTTTTCGATTATCATCAAATGTTACCATTCCACCATCTTTTTATTCTAGGATGAAAAATTGATCAATATCACCCGTCATGTATCTTGAACAGCCGCTATCCAGATACCATCTTTTTTTTATATTTGTGACTGCAAGACATCCCTGCAAAATAATCATGTAATAGATTTAGGTATTCAAGCTTTCTGGGGTCTTTGCAAGTTAGTAGAAATGGTTCCTTTTGGAATCCAAACTTTTTTTATTTTTTTTTGTTATTATGTTTCAAATGACACTCAAATGCCTTATGACCAATGTTATTACAAGCATAGCATACAATCCTTGACTTTAAATAAAAAGTATGTGATAATGCAAATTTAGGTCTAACTTGTTTTGAAGTAATAAACTTAGGAGCATATGATGTAGATGCAGAAAATTTGTTTGAAATTGAACCTTTGTAACCAATTCTAAATTTGTTATTTGTCTCTCTTTGATTTTTCAAAATTAATTCAAGCTTGTTGGAACTTAGAGTTAGTTTTTCAACCAAAGGCTTGAGCTTTTGAACTTCTTTTTTTAAATCATCATTTTCATTTTGCAAACCTTTGTTTTTCTTAAGAAGCTCTTCTTTTTCAAATTGAGTGGTCTTAAGTCTTTCACAAAGTAGGTTTAATTTCCTTTGCAAAATATTATTTCTTTCACCAAATTCATTTTTATCTTTTTTAATTGTATCATAATGATTTTTCAAAGTTTTTATTTTCAAACCTGCCTTTTTGTATTCTACTAATAATTTACAAAATGCATTATGTAGTTCATCATATGTAAATTCTAAGTTAGGTTCAAAAGTAGTTACCTCGTCCTCCAAACCCATAAGACAGATCTGTGCAGTCTTTGTTGTCTCTTCATCCTCTTCAGTGGATGTAGATTCATCGCTGTCACTCCATGCTGCAAGCATTGCCTTCTTCTTCTTTTTGGTGATCATCTTTTTCTTTGCTTCAGGATAGTCAGGACGGATATGTCCTGGCTTCTTACATCCATAGTAGATTGGTACTTGATCCTTATCTTTATCCTTCTCCTTTTCTTTGTCCTTTTCTCTTTCTCTTCCAAAATCTTCTTTTCTAAATTGCTTCCTCCATCTATTTATTTTTCTTCTGCCCATAAATCTTTTAAACCTTCTCATTACAAGGGCAACTTCATCATTTTCTAAATCATCATCATCTGATGAGTCTGAATCTTCATTCTTGTCCTCTTTTGTAGCTTTAAATGCTATAGCTTTCTTTTTCTTGGAGTCTTCATCAGTCATTTGTTGCATGGCTAATTCATGTGTAATTAGTGAACCAAGAAACTCATCCAGTGGTAGAGTGTTAAGGTCCTTTGCTTCTTGAATAGCTGTCACCTTAGATTTCCATTTATCTGGCAAGGATCTCAAATTTTTTGGACAAGATCAGCATTAGTGTAAGTTCTACCAAGACTTTTAAGACCATTTATAATATCAGTAAAGCGAGTATACATAGCAGATATAGTCTCACTAGGATCCATCTTAAATAACTCATAATTATGCACAAGAAGATTGATTTTTGATGTTTTAACTTGTGATGTGCCTTCATATGTAATTTCTAGCTTGTCCCAAATTTCTTTAGCAGAATAACAAGTTGAAATTCTGTTAAACTCACTTAGATCCAAAGCACAATACAACAGATTCATAGCTTTGGCATTCAACTCAGCTAGTTTCATATCATTTTCATCCCAATCCTCTTCAGGTTTGGGAACCTCAACATCATTAACTCTAATAGTGGATGTGTGAGGTCCTTTCAAGATAATTTTCCATAAATGAAAATCTATGGCTTGATTGTATATTTTCATTCTTGCCTTCCAATATGTATAATTAGTTCCAATGAAAAGTGGAGGTCGATTTGTGGATTGACCTTTGACCAATGAAGTGCTCATGGGATGTGCCATCTATCTTTACTCTAATTAAATTTCAGAGACTGCTCGGATACCACTTGTTGCCCAGGTGGCTTCCTAAGAGGGGGTGAATTGAGATTAAAACAAAACTTTTCATAATTATGTGCACTTTGAAATTATTTTAGTGTTGTGGTGCAATATGCAATGCGGAAGTAAATAAGTAAATAAAATAAGATAAAGTAGGCATAAACACAAACACAAAAAGTGATGGGGACATTGCCATCACGGATCCCGGAGCAAGCACGAATCTTGGAGCTGCACAAATCTTAGAGCTTATCCAGAATAAATTTAGGATTTATCTTTTTATTTAAAATTTGAATTAGGATTTGGTTGGTTAGGATTTAGATATGGATAGGCTTATCTTATCCTATCTTGTATTTGAATTTGAATCATCTCTATCTTTTTATCATGTATTCAAATTCAAATGAGGGTTGGACAGGTCTATAAATACTACCCTCAGTCCTTTGTAAAAAAATAGTTTTTGGAGTTTAGTCAAGTTTTGGGAATGAAATTGAGTTTTAGAAAAGAATGATTTTTTTATTTCACTTCATGAGGAGAGGGTGTGAGGCCCAACCCCAGGACATGATGTGAGGTCATGCCCAGTTATCCCCTTCCCATTCCATCTTCTCTATCCCCTCGTGGCCTTTGAGATCCATCCTAGCACCTCCAAGTATCGAGGAGGGTGTAATGCCCTAGAGGTGAGAGGTCTCTTCATTAGGGTGAGTCCCAAAATCCATGAGATCCAGATCCCTATCCTACATCCTCACTATTCCTTCGCCATCCCTAAAAAAAAAACCCAAAAAAACAAAAGTACCCTAATTTAGGTGACTTCTAGGCTTACCAACGATCCTACCCCTGTCCCCCATTAATTTTGGTATCAGATCTTAGAAAATTAGGATACATTCATATCATCCCAGATTTCTTTTTATCAGCCATCCCTCCACTTCCCAGAACAAAAAAAAAAAAAATCAAAGTTGCCACCAATTTAATTTTCTTTTTTCTGTGCTTCCTCCCAAACTCCATCGTCACCTCCCTACTGCCCCGCTGCCACACCACATTTTCCCTTCCCCTCTCGGGCAAACTGTCCATCGCTGATCCTCTTTTATTATTATTTTTTTTTTCCTAACTCCCATCCGACACCACCGGAGAGAGAACTTTCCCACGCACCTCCATCATCACCGACCGAGGTGCCTTTGCCACTACCGACCAACCCTCCCCCTTCTCCCATCCTTTCCGTCCTCCATCCATTCCATCCCATTAAAAATCCATCAAAACCCTACACCTACTTTCACCGCCACTCGAAAACCCTAGCCAGAGATCGAGAGAGATCCCTCGAATGCCGTCTATCGACCCCAGATACCGAGCATCGTTGTCATCGTTGAAGGCCCTCGGAGGAATTGGAAGCGAAGGAAGCATCATCGCATAGCCCTAGACCACCTCGCCACCCAGCACCTTCATCCCCCCCAGTGGCCGCTGACCCACCTATATGGCCATGGTCCCATCGCTGGCACCGGCATCACAGCAGCAGCATTCGCCATAGGCCCACTCAACCTCTGCTCGCCAACAGTGCTAACCGTCGCTGGGATCGCCCATTTCGTCATCCCCATCATTGGTTACCTGTACCTTCTTCGCTTTTCCTTCGCATTGTTTTGCCTTCTGCGAGATTTCTTAGGATGCGAAAAAGTAATCCTAATCTTAGCACAATTGATCGGTTTGGAAGAGATAGCCCGATCGCCTTTCAGGAACCCAAGATCCAGCCTCCCAAGCAGAAGATCAAGGAGGCTATTGATGTCTTGAACCAGGGCATTCGACTCTACCACCTGCAATTGAAGAAACAGTCACTGCCGAGCCACCGTTTCCTCGTCGTCATCCACATCGCCTTCGAATTTGGCTGGCCATCTCCTCCTTTCCTAGACGATGCCAACCTCCCTCAATGGCCAAACTCCTTCCTCTTCTCCCTCTAATCGAAAGCCCTAGCCCTTGAGCTCGACCTCCCGGGGACTCTTCTAGCCATCGCGATGATGCGGGTGCTCTCTCAGAAGGAGCAGGACATCCAGATGAGGCTTGCCACCGAAGTCCATCTTGGCACCAAGAACTGTGACTTCCAGATGGAGCGCTACGTCTTTAAGCAAGATCCGACGGTATCTTCATCATCAACCTTGGTAAAACTTGGGAGAAACTTCAGCTAGAAGCTAGGGTCATCGTTGCCATTGAAAATCCTCAGGACATTATTATCCAATCTGCAAGGCCATATGGTCAAAGAGCTGTTCTGAAGTTTGCTCAATACACAGGTGCTCATGCCATTGCTGGGAGGCACACCTCTGGAACCTTCACCAATCAGCTTCAGACATCCTTTTATGAGCCACATCTTCTAATCCTCACTAATGCTAGAACCGATTAACAGCCTATCAAGGAATTTGCTCTGGGAAATATTTAAACCATTGCCTTCTGTGACACAGATTCTTCGATGCGATATGTTGATATTGAAATTCTTGCAAACAACAAAGGAAAATCCATCATTGGCTGCCTCTACTGGTTGTTGGCTAGGATGGTTCTCTAGATGCATGGCACTATTGCTCCTAGGTACAAATGGGAAGTGATGGTCGATCTATTTTTCTATAGGGATCCTGAGGAAGCTAAGGAACAGGAAGAGAAAGCACTGTCATATCTACCAATGAACCTTTGGATTCTCAAAGATCTCAGCATTCATCTATAAAAAAATATTTTAGCCAATGAATCATTGGAAGCTGAACAAGGAAAAGGAACATTGACATTCAATACACAGACAACTTCAAGTCATCGAGCTTGGAAACCTGCTTCAGGGCTTAAGGATAAATCATTGTTAGAAATTTAAAACATATTAAGTGAGCATGGCTGTTCATTGATGAATAAGCTGAAGCCTGAGGATATTTGGAATTGTCCAAGATCTTCAGAGTAGCATCGAGCCTAACTTGATGGAGTCGAGTTCTCCTCACCTTAGGGGAATGATGGAGACATTGTAGGCTCAGGTAGGCAACCCAAGAGGGGGGGTGAATTGGACTTTTAAAACTTTTTGTGATTCGAACAATATGTGCCAATTCAAAACATGTGTTTGTAAGATAATATAATATGCAGTGGAAATTATAAAGTAAATGCAATAATAAAAACAATCACAAACATAAAATAATTTATAGTGGTTCAGTGCACTCCAAGACACCTACATCTACTCCCCAAGATCTCCTTGGAAATTCACTATAATCTCAACCGATTATAGTCAACTTGTTTTCCGGCCTTACAAGTCAAACCCCTTGGTTTTCACGGGCTAACCAATAACCCCTTGGTTTTCCAGGCTAACCAAAAATCTTGATGGTTTTGCGGGCTCACCAACACCTACCTTGGTTTTGCGGGCTAACCAAGAACCTAGTTGGTTTTACGGGCTAACCAACAACCCAACTTGTTTTGTCTTTGGACTCACAAGTCAAAACCCTAGTTGGTTTTTACCACATAGGCTCACCAACAACTTTTGATGGCTTTCACTAGGCTCACCACCAACCTAGATATAAGAATTGAAGAATGAAAATAAAAAGCTTTCTTACAAAGCAGATTTTTCATTGAAGCACATTGATTGTTGATGTTGAGCTTGTCTCCATGTTGTAGAAGCTTTAATGGATGCTTGATCATGTTTCTCTTGGAAGCTCCCTCTCCTCTTTGAATTCTTGGAGGCTCAACACTCAACAAATTGGATTCTCAAAATATCCTTCACATATTTTTACGTGGAAATCAAAGGATTTATCTTTCAAACCATGGATCCTCTTTTTTTTCTTTTTCTCTCTTGCTTCTCCAAGTATTTAAATAGCCCTCCAAACCTTATTTTACCGTTTATGACCATTGGGAATAAAATATGGCCATTTGAAGCAAGTTGGAGATGTTCTGCAGCTTTTAAAAAACTAGCCATTATAGCAAGTGTCGACACTTCACCTCCAGGTGTCGACACTTCAGTTTCAAGTGTCGACACTTCATCTCTAGGTGTCGACACTTCACTTCTAAGTGTCGACACTTCACTTCCAAGTATCGACACTTCAGCTCCAGGTGTCGACACTTCAGCTCCAGGTGTCGACACTTGACTGAAAGTGCTTTCTGAAGTTTTTTGTTTATCTCAAGCCTTGAGTCAATACTTCACTTTTCAAGTGTCGACACTTGATCCTCAAGTGTCAACACTTGATCCTCAAGTGTCGACACTTGCTTCCCAAGTGTCGACACTTCATCTGTGCCAGGCTGAATTTTCTTCAAATTTCACTTCTTTGAGTACATATAACTAATTTATACACTTAACACACAATTAGTACTCAAATATACTTAAGTGTTTTGTCATAATCAAAACCAGAGTCAACAATCTTTCCCTTTTGATGATGACAAAACTTTTAAGTATATAAATAAGGTAAGATCAAAAAAAATACAACATGCTCCAAAAGATAAATAATAAGAATAGAGCAATGAAGCAATGAAAAACATTGAGCTCCCCATCAAAATATGATCCAAAAATAATTTTTCAAAAGCTCCCCGTCAACATATGATTTCTAAATTATTTTTCAAAGTTTTTCAAAATATTCAAACTTTTAAATTTTCAAATTTGGGCTGCCATGATCTTTAGCTCAAAATTGTTAGATTTTCAATCAGAGCACCGAGCTCTGATACCAATTGAAGGCTCAGGTAGGTAACCCAAGAGGGGGTGTAAATTGGACATTTAAAATTTTTGTGATTCGAACAATATGTGCCAATTCAAACATGTGTTTGTAAGATAAATATAATATGCAATGGAAATTATAAAGTAAATGCAATAATAAAAACAATCACAAACATAAAATAATTTATAGTAGTTCGGTGCACTCCAAGGAACCTACATCCACTCCCCAAGATCCTCTTGAGAATTCACTATAATCTCAATCGATTACAGTCAACTTGTTTTCCGGGCTCACAAGTCAAATCCCTTGGTTTTCACGGGCTAACTAATAACCCCTTGGTTTTCCAGGCTAACCAAAAACCTTGATAGTTTTGTGGGCTCACCAATAACCTACCTTGGTTTTGCGGGCTAACCAAGAACCTAGTTGGTTTTATGGGCTAACCAACAACCCAACTTGTTTTGTCTTCAGGCTCACAAGTCAAAACCCTAGTTGGTTTTTACCACATAGGCTCACCAACAACCTTTGATGGCTTTCACTAGGCCACCCCTAGAAAAAAAAAATCCAAAAAAATAAAAGTACCCTAATCTAGGTGACTTCTAGGCTCACCAACGATCCTACCCCTGTCCCCCATCAAAAAGATTTAGTGTGGTTCGGAGCAACCAGCTCCTACGTCTACTACCCAAGCACCACTTGGGATTTTCACTATATCCTGTAACTGGAATACAATCGGATTGTTTTACTAGGCTCATAATCCAAACTTATATACTTTGGTTTTATTGGGATTACCAAAGAAACCCAAACTCCCTTTGGTTTTGAATAGGATCACCAAAGAAACCCTAACACTTGGTTTTATATCGAGATCACCAAGAACCCAACTTAGGTTTTCACAAGGCTTACCTAAAAACTTTCAACCCTCTCTTAAGACATAGCCCCTTGCTATTCTTAGAGAGAAAACAAAGATAGAGAGAAATAGACAAGCAACTACAACAAACCAAGTTTGTTTAAATGTTGTCAATGTAGATCAAGATGAAGCCTAGCATTGAATGCTCTTTAATTGCTCTTCAAGCTACTTCTTTGCTTCTTCAATGAGTGGATTCAATGATGAAGTGGAGTTGGTGAAGCTTTGAATCCTAACTTGAAAACTCTTAAAGTAGGTTGGTGAAAGACTTGAAAGCTCTTCAATTTCTCAAAATAAATCAATAATAATGCTCTAATAATTGTTTAATCCCTCAAAAGCAATCCCTTTTATAGTTTTCATGAGATATGGCTGTTGTAGGGCCTAGGGATTCGTGAAAGAACTGTTGGAGATGAAATAGAATTCAAAAATCACTTTCAGCAACTAGCCATTAGAGTGCAGAAAATGGCTACTCGAGTCGGCTCGAGGTCCACGAGTCGGCTCGAAGTCTCAGACAGCCCAAAATAAATTTGTTTGAGAGTCGGCTCTTCAAGCTAGAGTCGGCTCTTGCCTTCAATCAATTCAAAATAACAAATACCTAGAGTCTGCTCTTCAAGGCAGAGTTGACTCGAAGTCTCAGTCACAAAAAATTCATAACTCTGGATGAGTCGGCTCTTGGGGCTCGAGTCAGCTCGAGTTCTCAAACTTCAGAAACATGAATTCTTCCACGAGTCGGCTCTTGGAACACGAGTCGGCTCTTGATACTGAAACTTTGAAATTTCTTCGTGTCGTGCCATAAGGAGTCGGCTCTTGATCCATGAGTTAGCTCTTTCCAAACTTCAATTGATGCTTCAAACTTCTCCAGAACTCTTCAACACTTGAATCAAATAAGAGCAAATCTACATACTCTTAATTTATAATTTTATGACTTTTTTACAAGATTATAAGATTGGCAAAAATTAGGGCTTTTACAAGTTAAAGTTCATAAAAGTCCATACATAATTAAATTACCTTTCAATCAATTTGAAAACCAATTTAAACTAAAGGTAACCAATTTCCTGCAAAAACTTTTTAAGTAATTGAAAGAATTAGTAACAAGTACATGCTCCAATATTTTGTGATCATCAAAACCATTCCAGGGGTCAACAAAGATTCAATCTCAAAAATATTTGGCTAGGCCAGCATCAAAACCCTTTGGCCTGATGTTCAACTTCCAAAAACTTTTGGCTGGGACAAAGATTCAATACCTAAAGCCTTCGATCGGGCTAGCATTGAAATACCTTTGGCCTAACACTCAACTCCTAAAAGTCTTTGGTTGAGACAAAATGATTCAACACCTGAAATCCTTCGATCATGCCAGCATCAGAAAGCCTTTGACTTGAGACTCAACTCTTGAAAGCCTTTAGCTAGGACAAAAGACTCAATGCCCGAAAGCCTTTGATTGGGCCAGCATCAAAAAGCCTTTATCTTAATGCTTAACTTCTAAAAGTCTTTAGCTGGGACAAAATGATAAAACACAAGAAAGTCTTTGTTTAGGCCAGTATCAGAAAGCCTTTGGCCTAATGCTTAACTCCTAAAAGCCATTGACCAAGATAAAAATTCAATGCCCAAAAGCCTTCGATTGGGCTAGCATTGGAAAGCCTTTGGCTTGGGCCAGTGTTAGAAAGTCTTTAGCTTGATGCTCGACTCCTGAAAGTCCTTGGCTAGGATAAAAAAGATTCACTACCTAAAGGCCTTTAGCCAAGCCAGTGTTAGTAAACCCCTAGAAGTCGAAGGTCAAACCTCGGGCGGGGTCTTGAGCAAGCAAATAAATAAGCAATGCTATAAAGCCTTCCCTACTAAAAAGCCACATCAATGCTATCATGACCGGTAACAAGAATAGTACCAGATGTTTTCTACTCACCAGATGATCCCGATACAAATTATACAAAACACCAAAGAACCAACTCAGTAAGTATTCGACATTACACAACCTGCTACGATATCGATCCCTTATGATGAATCACTTCCTAAGAATGGTGGTAGTGGTATACTATAGTTACATGATGATAACAATTTCAAGCCTTAATCAGTGGTCAATTGATTCTTAGTTTTGTGATATTAAATATGGCACTAGGAAATATTGCAATCAAGCAATATCGAATCACTACATTTAAAAGAAAGCAAATTGAAACTGTTTCATTAGCAATATAAAAAAGACCCAAAGGTTTTATAAAATGGTCACCTTGGTAAGGTTGACCAGTGATACAATAAAAATAAAAACATAAAAAAATAGAGACAATAAAGATTTGGGGAGGATGGTGCATCACCACTTCATTTAGCCCTTGTTGCTCTTGAGGCTGGCGCACCTTCGATTGGAGGGTCCTCATCTAGTTCATCATCATTCAAGAAATCTAGGTTGAGGTCTAGGTAGCATTTGAGGACTCTCCTCTAGGTATCGTCCATTCCTTCAACAAAAGTAGGTTGAGCAAAATGAGCTTCTCTTGGCAATATTCTTTGGAGGCTTTATAATCTTCCACCGCTTGTCGCTTGACCTCCTCCCTTGTGCTTTGAGAGCAGAAATCTCTTGACACATGGTCTCGAGGACCTCCTCCCTAGATAACTCATCCTTTGGCTTGTTCTACTCAGCCTCATAATGTTTGAGGCTAGCTTTGGCTATCTTTTGGCTAGCCTCTGCCTCATTTAGGCTTGCCGCCATCTCAATCTTCTTCTCTTTGGCTGAATAGTGGCCTCTTAAATCATAATAATCCCCGATAAAGTGGCACATCTGCAAAACAATAGGTTCAGTAATATGTCATTGAATGATAAAAACTGAATCAAAAAGAGGAAAAGCTCACCTTTAGGGCAGTCCAAACTGTATCCTAGTGGTGTTGATGGTTCCCTTTTCTAACGTTGCGATCCACATCAACGAGATGGATGAAATTTTCAAATAAGCCATGAGTGACCTTCCAATTATAAAAGGCATAGACCTCTGCCCTTGGAGCTTGATCGCCTAGGGTTCCTTGGGGGGCATCCATTGGAGGGGCAGAAGAAGAGCCCTCATCCCTAGTTAGTCGGGGGTGCTTCGTGCAGATGAAGGACGAACCTTCAAAATATCTTACAGACTGGGGGTGACCACATCTAGAGCCCTCGAAGGCCCTCCGATAGTAACAACTACTTTGACTTTCTTTTTCTTCAAGGTTGCCTTCCTTAGTTTACGGGCAACCAAAGGATCCATTTCTAAAAAAAAGGATGAGTCTGGGTATATCTTACCTTCTGACTGAAATTGGCTAAACCTCATCTTAAGAAGGGTCACCTCAAATTGTAGGATTTTCAAGCCGAGGACTTGAAAGCACTAAAGAACACCAATCCACCCCTCCTCCTCTTAAGAAGGAAGGGTAGGATGGGTCAGCTATCAAGATTGAATACCCCACAATGAGAAACCCTAGCGATCGACATCCAGATGTTTTAGAAAAAAGAATTGCTCCTTCCAATGGTGTATAGAGGAAGGAGCACCCCAAATCAAAAGGCATTTCCCTTTACATGGATAGGCAAACCACCACCCATGAAATTGATAGTATTTGTCAAAATAGAAAAAATCCCTAAAGAGCGAGACTGAAGGATGGAATCTAGCTAAGACATAAACTACCAAAAAGCCAAAAAAGAATGAGAGGGTATTTGGTGTAACTGCACAAGGGGAAAAACCTATAGCTCTAAAGAACTTAATGAAAAGGGGACTAATGGTAATCTTAATTTGGCTAAGAAAAACTCTCTATACAAGGCCAATCAGCCCAAAGGGGGGTTGCATGCTCCATCAGTCTCAAGCGAGACTTCTAGCTCAAACTCCGAGGTGATTTGGAACTTCTTGCAAAGTCTTTCCAAATTTGATTCCCAGATCATGGACTAGAAAAGACTGGGATGAAAATTTCCTTTAGGATCCCCTAGATTTCTTCTCCGAGGATCCTCGAAAGCTCTTCTACAAGGTTTATGGATGATCCTCCTTTGGGATCCATGGGACATTGCAACTGTGCTTCAACAGCCAGAACAACACGGCTGAAGTAGCCTCCACCACTTTAGTGGGAACCTCAGGATTGGAAGGTTCATAGTCCGAAGACTAGAACCCTCCATCTCGGAAGACCACTCTGAGTCTGACATATTGAGGTCAAACAAATATTCCGAAAAACAAGAAAAAATACTCTAAAAATAAACACAAAGAACTCTTAGAAGCTTGAAACCAAGAACAGGTAATTAAGAAAAAAACCACTAAAGCTAAGTTAAAGGCTATCCTAAGAGACATGGAAAGACACTCCAATGAGCTTTAAAGGGAGTTCAAAGAGCCTAGTTGGGAGGAAAGCGAACAAAACAGAGGCAAACACCAATGGGTCTCACTAGAGACTGGAAAGAGGAAAGAAGAGCTTGAAGAGATGAGGCGAGAGGAGTAAGAAAAGGATTGCAAAAGGACAAGAGTAAATTGGATAGCAAAGGTCCTCCCATTTATAGATTCGGTCAATGACCTAGATTGAGTTATTGCTTGATTGATCTTCCGAATGCAGGACAAGTGGCATTGAGCCATAGGCTGGAATACATCCCCACATATCACCAAAACCAAAGCATCTTGAACTCATTTCTTTCCACTCCTTGCCTTTCGTTCATAAAGTTCATGATACCATCAAGCTCTATGACACCTTGGATCAGTAAGAAGCCATAAATGCTCTCCACCCCCTTTCGAGCAACCTATGATGAAATGTCTTCTTAAACATTGTAGCGTATTAAAAAAAACTTAAAGTGAACACTATTCGATCAAGAAGGAGCTTTGGTCATTCGTACCTATCTTAAAAGATTAACTCAATCAGGAATCACTGAATGAAGATTGCCAGGACCGAAAATACTTAATGATAGAAGAGATTCTCTAAAAAATACTGAAACATGACACTTGAATAAATTTTAGGTTTTATTCATTTTAGAAGTATCTTACATATCAAAAATAAAAACACAAAAATTATAATATCAGTTCCCTTTGTTCTATTCTTGGTTAACTGGGTCACCCTACCAGGATTGTATGGCCTGTGCTGTAATGGGGGTCTAAAGCAAGCATGCTCTAGCTTGAAGAAGAATCTGGATCACTAAGGACCTACAATCCTTGAAGCTAGCTTCATATGATTTACTTTTGGCTCGTCGAAGCCAAATCTCAACAGCTCCCACTTGTGCCCTAGCTAAAATTGCTCTAGCCTTTAGTCTTTAGAATTTCATCACCATAATTCGCTACCCTATGTTTCCAACTCTAGATAGTAGCTTTAGCCAACTTTATGAAAGAATAGTGTCCTAAAAGCCAATCATATTTCTTATAAAATAGGGACTTATCTATAAAATTCTCTCGACTCATGTATGATATTAATAAAGGTATTTTGTTTCATTATATATTGTGTCTTATACTTTATTGTTTTAAGATTATGATGTACCCCATAAATTAGGATAATGGTTTTAGGGTTATGATGGAGTTCATAATAGTGAGACCTAAGATCTTATGAGTTCTAATCCAAAATATTCCTAGTCATAGGATCATTGAGTCAGGGATCGATGTTTCTAAAGAGACTAGCATATCCTATATGTTCTTGATGAAGAGAGTAGTTGGTCTCACAACTACTTGTGTAGGGATACTAATACAAGGATATGGGTGCTCATAAGGATATGAGTTCACTGAATTGATCCATCATGAGAATATCTTATTGAAGTCTTACTTGTTAAAAGATGATTTTAGTGGAAGTTATGCAAGTGATCCTTAAACCTGAGATCACCATAATATCTTGTATACATGAATCCATGTTTTGGTTTATACTCATTCATGACTTAGTCATGTATTGGATGTTCATGGATATGATGAATTGTGTATGAAGGTTATGAGTAGGTCAATAAGAAATCGATCATTTTTAGTAAGAGAAGTATTTATCCCATGTAATCTCATCAAATGATGACTTATGAAGTCTTTGATCAAAGTAGGATGAAATTAGAAAAGGATTTCTAATCTTTCATCGATCAAGTCTTCATTATTGATTTAATATTTGAATGAATAAAGTATGAGGGTTGATAATTTTACATATCCATCACTTATTCAGGATAAAGGAAGATCGAAGGATTGAATTGCATGGTAACTTGTCACTAAAGGATATTTTGATAATTTCTATCAAAATTCTTATCTTCTTATTAGGCATGTCACATTGCTAGATGTTAATAATGTCTTGTAGGTTATCATGAATTAAATTGATTGAATTAATGAGTCAATTTCAAAGATGGTTCAAATTGGTAGCTAGGATTAGCTCGATTTGACCAAACTCGATTAGTTAATTTCTAATGGAACTAAATTGACATGAACCTAGACCTACTACTGGCTAGATGAGAAGCCCAAAGGATAGCACACATTAAAAATTGATAAAAAAGTCATTTATATTTTTATTAGGATCATAGGATCATAATTAGCTAGTAATTAACATACTAGCATATGTAGACTATTCTAACTCCTAACCTAATTAGATTGGGTTTAAATGCCTACTATTTGGACTAACTAATTGGAGTGGAACTTAAATGGGTTGAGTCTTAAGTGGAGTAGCCAAATTAAGATATATCTTGATTTTATAGCATTTATCCATATTTTAAACCAAGAGTCCGAAGGGCTTGGGACTCTTGGCACCAATATTGGTGTGCGCACACATTAAGGAGCGTAGAAGGACTAAGAGTTCTTTTATAATTAAATTACCTTTATGGTGATAAACTTTAGCCCTTATCCTTGTTGGATTTTAAGGAGATCATATGCAACTTAGTAAGACTGAATTATAAAATTTCATGCATAAAGATAACACTTTATCGGTTAGAAACCCTAATTCCCAAGATCCCTTATTTGATTACAACTAATATGTCATAAAAGAAGGTTAATGAAACATACCTGGAGTGCTATATTCCACTTCTTCCACTACACTCACAAGTGTAAGTCCTCCAACGGTGATCCACACAAGATTTGAAACAAGGAAGAACTCCTTCTTGAAGTTGCTTGCCCGGGTAGGACTCTTTCGGCAGCCTTTTAGACTTTGGCCTTTGTAGGACTCACTATCCCATTATAGGACTCTTTGAATACTCTTCTAAACCACTCTTAGTTTTAAGACAACCCTTCTTTAGGACCCCTTAGGCTTATGTCCTAAAACAAATCCTTGTCCTAATAGAAAAGACCTTGTCTTAACAAGACAAGTCTTGTCTTAAAAAAAGGAAGAGGGAGAGAGAAAAACTCAAATGGATAATACGGAAGAATCTAGACTCTTATTTTAGATGACTGAATGAATATCATCTCATTCCACTGTACACCCTTTAAATAATTTCTTAAGGGGCGTGAAACACATCCCAAAATCTCTTATCAGATATGTTTTTTCATATCTAATGAGACTCTTTAGGATTCAGGAGTCTTATCTGACATCTCTTCATGTCCAAATGAAACCTTCTCATGCCACATGGCATGTACCAGTCTCAGGAAGAGCCAAGAGGCATCTTCTCATTTCCCAAAAGTCAGAGAAAACTGAAGAGATCTGAAAGCAGAAAGACTCTGCTTCAAACCGTGCGCCCTCTCATGAAAAGTCGCAACCTTTCATGTGTGCCATTCATCCTTTCCTTCTTCACGCCAATTCAAAAATCATTGACCAGTCAAATCCTTCATGAAAGGGCATGGAGATAAAGTTAAAGATTAGAAGAAGTCCAATCAACAGAAAAAACTCATCTACAGAAGGACTCTTGGTCCTTTCTGCGTGCCAAATGAAGAGTCGCTTCTCTTCATAATTCAATCAACCTTTTCCATGCCATATGCTGCCTTTGAAAAAGTTAAAGTATATGAAATATGGGTGTCAAATGAAAGGACATTAAATAAGGTTTCTGACCATATAAAAACTCTTCTGATCAGAGAACTATAGACCCTTCTAGGCCCTTTTGAATGCCAACATGTCATTTAGGTACCAAGAGTCCTACGCTTTAGGGACTCTTCATAATTCCGAGATAAAATCTCTAAAAAATATTAGATAAAATCTGATAAATTCATCCTACTTAGAACATAACCCAATTTAGGTCTCTCATAAATTGGTTAGTCCATTTAGCAAGCAACCAGACCCAATCCAATTGGGTTTAGGAATTAGGTTAGCCTACACATGCTAGTGTGTCACCTAGCTAACCAATTAGAATCCTATGACCCTAATTAAATCATGAATGACTTCCTTGTCTAATTCTCTAGTGTGTGTAGTCCATTGGGTTCCACATCTAGCCAGCAGTAGGTTTAGGTTTGATCCAATTCGATTCAATCAAACCCAATTGATCTAATTAGGTCAAACTAGCTCATCTAATTGTCCAATTCAAACCATCCATCGAATTGACTCATGAAACCAATCAAATTGGTTCTTGAATATCTACAAGACAAGATTGATGTCTAGCAACGTGTTATTCCTACCTAAAAGATGAGGAATTTGGTAGAAATTACCAAAATACCCTTCAATAGTAAGTTACCATGCAATTCAATCTTTCGATCTCCCATTATCCTGATTAAGTGATAGGTATGGATAGATGTCAAACCCTAATACTTAATCATATCGAATCTCAACTCGATAGTGAGGACTCAACTGATGACTAATTAGATTCCACTAATCTTATCCTGCTTTGATCAATGGCTCCTTAAGTCACTCATCAAAGAGATTGCATAGGATAACAATTCCTCTTACTAGGAATGATCGATTCCTTGTTGGTCCACTCATATCCTTCATACACCTTCCACCATACCCAGAACACCCCGTACATGTTGTAATGGCATGAATGAGTATGAACCAAAATATGGGTTAGTGTGCATAAGGAACCATGGTGACCTCAGGTCTAAAGATCACATGCACAACTCCTACTCAGGGATCTATCTTTTGACAAGTAGTAAGACTTCCATAAGATAGTCTTGGTATGGATCAATTCAGTGTACTCATATCCTGATGATCACCCTTATCCTTGTATTAGTGTCTCTACACAAGTGGTTGTGAGACCAACCACTCTCATCATTTGAGCATACATAGGATAAGCTATTTTTACTGGATTCACTGATCCCCGAATCAATGGTCCAATGACTAGGAACATTTTAGATTAGGGTTTATAGGAAATTAGGTCTCACTATTATGAACTTCATCATAACCCTAATTTCATTGCTCTAATCTATGGGGTTTATCATAATCATAAATAAGACATAACAGTATATGATAAAAACAGATGCCTTTATTAATATATAATGTCATACAAGAGTTGGAAGAATACAAAAAAGGCCCTTACAATGATTGGCTCTTAGGACACTTTTCTATCAAACTCCCACTTGCACTAAAGCCAATCGCCCTTGTACTTTATACCCATACCATCCAAGTGGTGATCTAACTATTGCTTAGATAATGCTTTAGTGAATAGGTCTGCTATATTGTTCTTTGTATCTACTCGATTGATGACAACATCTTGTCTTTCTATTATCTCTCGAATGAGGTGGAACCATTTTAGAATGTGCTTGGACTTGTGATGAGACCTTGGTTCCTTGGCTTGTGCAACAGCTCCAGTGTTATCACAGTACAATGGCACTGGCTGTTGTATATTAGGAACCACGCCCAATTCCATGATGAATTTCATCCAGACAGCTTCCGTTGCAGCTTCACTTGTAGCTATGTATTCTGCCTCAATGACTGAGTCAGCTACTGTTGGCTGTTTTGTACTTTTCCAACTCACTGCACCACCAATCAAGGTGAAGACATACCCCGACGTGGATTTGTTATCATCTGGATCTGATTGAAAACTAGAATCTGTATAGCCTTCTAATTTCAACTCAGATCCTCCATATACTAGAAAAATATCTATAGTCCTTCTAAGGTACTTAAGAATATTTTTCACAGCTTTACAATGATCTTCTCCTGGATCTGCCTGAAATCTGCTCACTATGCCTAAGGCATAAGCAACATCAGGTCTGGTACATAACATAGCATACATAATTGATCATATAGCCGAAGCATAAGGAATCTTAGTCATCCTCTCTCTTTCTTCCGATATCTTAGGAGACATATTTTTTGAGAGATGTATGCCTTGACTCATTGGTAAGTAACCTTTCTTACTTCCATCCATGTTGAATCTCTTCAATACTAAGTCAATGTACCTGGATTGGGATAAGCCTAGCATCCTCTTAGATCTATCTCTATAGATCCTTATACCCAGTATATAGGATGCTTCTCCCAAATCCTTTATGAAAAACTTTGATGATAGCCGAGTCTTAATCGATTGCAACATTGGGATACCATTCCCAATGATGAGTATGTCATCCACATACAAAACCAAGAAAACAAGTGCACTCCTACTTGTCTTCTTATACACACATGGTTCATCAACATTTTTAACAAAACCAAATCCTTTAATTGTTTTATCAAAATAGATGTTCCAACTCCTCGATGCTTGCTTAAGTCCATAAATAGACTTCTTTAATTTGCATACCTGATTTGGTCTCCCACTTGAGACAAAACCCTCTAGCTATGATATATAGACTTCTTCCTCAAGGTTTCCATTGAGGAATGCTGTCTTTACATCCATCTGCCAGATCTCATAGTCATGGTATGCTGCTATGGCAAGCATTATCCGAATGGACTTGAGCATGGCTACTGGAGAAAAAGTTTTATCATAGTCTATACCATATTTTTGTATGAAACCTTTTGCTACCAGTCTAGCCTTATAGGTCTCAATTTGACCATCTGCTCCAATCTTTTTCTTGAAGACCCATTTACATCCTATTGGGTTAATTCCTTCAGGTAAATCTACCAAAGTCCAAACCTGATTGGAATACAAGGAGTCCACTTCAGATTTCATGGCACTTAGCCATTTGTCAGAGTCTCTACTCTCGACAGCTTCTGAATAGATCATAGGATCATCATTCTGTATGATACTGGCTTCATTGTCATCTCCGATGACAAAGCCATATCTAAGAGGTGCTCCACGCACCCTCTCTGACCTTCGAAGAGGAGGTGTGTATTGTGGCTATTCTTGATCCTCAAGAACTTCTGGTTGAGGAATATCTCTTGAAGGCTCATCAGTTTGTTGGTTCAGTTCTTCACATAACTCAAGTGAATAATTACTACTTCTTTCTTGGATAAATTCTTGCTCCAAGAATGTAGCATGCCTACTGATAATTATCTTTTGCATGGTAGTATTATAAAAGAGGTATCCAACACCCTCTTTTGGATAACCAACAAACCTACATTTGTCAGCCCTAGCACTTAACTTATGTTCGAAATTGTTCTTGACATAAGCATGGCAACCCCAAATGGTGCGGGCACCAGACTCAGAAGAAGACTTCAGGGCTCCATCTGGATCTCTGATTGACCTTGCCCGATGAATTAGGATTTTCTGATTTGTAATAAGGGTTGACTTGATCAGCTCAATTTTAGCTTGAGTCTGTATGTCCCTGCAATTTAATTTTGTTGAGTCATGTTGACTCAGTAGTGGTCTAGGACTTCTCCAGGGTGTCACATTTTCTCCCAAGGCCAAGCAAGTGGGCACCACACTCCCAGCCACACGCTTGAGTCCAGGGGGTGCCACATCTCCATCCAGTATGCTCTGGTCCCCACACCACAAGATAGCAGGTCCCTTCTCTCATGCGCCACTTAAGGAGAAGACAATCTGGGATCCACAATTCAAGGGGGCGGCCAAAGAGTTTCCATAAGAGCCAAGCTATGAAAAGAAAGGAGCAAAGCTTGGGGAGGAAGACAAGGAGGTGCCCAAGTAATTCCAAATAAAACCTGGTATGAAAGGAAGGAAATTTCTCTTGAAGAGCAAGGCTAGGAGGCGCCATCCACTTTCCTTTTAAAGCCATCAATCAACAATTTTGGAACCTTTTGGCTGGCCATATGTGTATGGATTGATCCTACAAACCTAATTTGAAGATCCCCTCCCTTAATCCCACATGGAAAGATGTAAAACCCTACTCTCTTGTAAAGTCCTATAAATTAAACCTTCTTGTAAGTTTGAAAAAGTAATCTGATGAATGAATCCAATTTATGTGTGAGCAAACTCTATGTTTTCTCTCTTCCGCACTTGCATCCAGGTGTTGAGCTCCATGAGGGAGTAAATCCGGGTTCCCCAGGAACCTTGAGGAGGTGTGAGATCTCCAACCCCAAAACCCTAGGTTAGCCACTTCACTTCCAAACCCTATCCGCCCTTCATCATTTTCTTTCCACCAAACCCTAGCCTATCCCACCTCTCACGGCCACTCTCTCCAAGTCTAGGCCGACCACCAGCATCCAGATCCAGTCCGGATACTTTGGCTTCAGAGCAAATTCCAGAGGGAGCCAGATCAGCCTTTAGGAGAATCCGGATTTTAGCAACATCAGCTTTCAAGTTCTTCAATCTGGTAAATCCTTCCTTGAGTATCTGATTCCATCACTTGTTCTTCTTCTTTCCCAGATCTTGAGTTCAGGAGAAGCCGACTCAGCCACAGGACCATTATTGGAGGATCCATTGCGAAGATATCTAAATCCGAGGATCCAACAATCTGCTCGAGAGAGTTCTTCCACCAAACTCTGTGAAGATTACTGTCTGGTTGGTAACCCATCTCTTCTCTTTATTTCTGTCCTGTTGAAAGTTCAGAGCGAAACCCTAGGTCTGGGAGTTTCTCAACCCCCAGCGATCCGTTACTTCTGAACCACTCTGATAACCTAGTTTCTTTTAAATTGTGCTTTCAATTATTACCTAGTTTCATTCAATTTAGTTTAGCTTTCCTTTGAGTCAAAGACAATTTCTGAAAATATATATATAAAAAAAAAAATTAATCTTAATTTATTTCTGCATTGCATCATCTCTTCTTCGTTTTGCATCATTTTTGGTATCAGAGCATCCGTTCTGCATCATTTTTGGTATCAGAGCCCTGTCTAGTGTTTTTGTCTTGTTGCTTGTTTGAGTGTCTCCCCTTTTTACTTTGTCTGCTCGAAGTAGACTCCCCAGGATGTCCGGTCCTAGGAACGAAGCGAGGTGCAAACCTCCTCTTCCCATTCCACGGGGTGTTCCTAGGGCGTGTAGGGGATCCGCTGGGTTACAACTTCGTAACAGGAATTGTAAACGGGGGAAGCACTCTATTTTTAGTCTATAACTATCCTGTTGCAAGAATTGTTTCTCATTGTGGCTAACTCCAAATTGTCTGATTTATATTTTGTTGGAACCAGTATAATTGAAGCTATTTACATAATTCTCTTGTAATTTATTGGTTTTTGTGAGATTTTGAGAGTTAAATTACTGCAACTCTGTTTCTGTATTTCTGCAATTCAATTTTTTGAGTGATCATCTCCTAATTCATCTTAAGGGCATTTGAGCATCTAAGATAAGGGGAGGAGTTGATAACCTCTCCTTAGCCCAAAACCACCACCCACTCATTCGATCCTAAGCCTAATTTTAAAATTTATTAGACTTAATTTGCCCTAGTGGGCTAGGGACATCAACAAGTCGGGTCTAGGTTAGTGTTAAGTCAGTTTGTCTAGTTACTCTGTGTGTGCTTTGTACTCAGTGTCTAGAATGGTGGTTCAGGGATTCTATCCCGAAGGGCTTGTGTACTGGTCCGCCTACCTGGCCAATCACTGATTGGTGTCTAGGATTGGCATCCAGGGACCTAACACTCCCCTTACACCTGCCTGTCTGAGTCCTGAGTTACTATAGGCTAGCTTGCCACTCTGATTGGGCATCTAGTTTGGACTCTAGGTCTAGTTAGCCCGTAGTCATTTCAGTTGAGTCTCATTTTGTGTGTTTGCTTGCATCATCATGTCTACCCGGAATGGAGTACCCTACCAACCTGGTCAAATCCAACCTGATTTAGAGGCCATGGTTTGAGCTCTTACTGAAAGTATGAACAAATTAAGTCAGGATATGAATGAGAATTTTACCCAGCTTAGGGATCGAATCCAAGTACTTGAGGAACCTAGGCATCAGAATTGGACTCATGACCCAGATTTTAATGTGCCTCAACCTCACCCACACCAGGAGCCTAGAAGACCTTTATATAGAGATCCTGAACCTAATCATAGGAGGCCTGACCCAGAGCTTGAAGATAGAGATGATAGGTTCATTTGGAACATCAAATTAGATGCACCCACTTTTGATGGTAGCTTAAACCCTAAGGTGTATTCTGATTGGGAGGGTGAGATGGACCAGTACTTTGAGTGGTATGCCATGTCTGAGGAAAGGAAGTTCAAGTTTGCCAATTCAAGCTAGGTTATACTGGGGGAACACTGAGCTAACCACTAGAAGACGAAATGTTGAGCCCATAACCACTTGGCAGGGTATGAAAGAGAAGCTTAGAGATAAGTACCTACCCATTTCATACCAGCAGAATCTGTTAGACCAATGGCAGACTTTGAAATAAGGGAACCGATCTGTATCAGACTACATAACCACCTTTGATGAATACCTAATGAGATGTGATGTGAGTGAAGCCCATGAGGTCACTTTGTCTAGGTTTAGGGCTGGACTTAGGGAAGACATTAAGAGGGAGTTGTTTCTGAGAGAGGTTACTGACCTAGACCAAGCCTATCAGATTGCACTAAACACTGAGAAGTTTCAAAGAGGACCCATGCCTTCTAGGGTTAGTGCCCCAATCCCAAGAAATGGACCTAGCCAAGTTACCCCTAGCAAGCCTAATTAGGGTATTCCCACCCCTAGGCCCATGGACAAAGGTAAGGCACCTGACACCCAGAGAACCCCTAGTTCTAGTATCATCTGTTTTAAGTGCCAGAAGCCCGGTCATATCTCCAACCAGTGCATAGCCATAGCTTGTTTTAAGTACCATAAGGTAGGTCATGTTTCTAGCCAGTGCCCTCGTAGATCCTTTACATAGAAGAAGGAGAAGAAGAGAATTCCAGGCCCAATGAAGAGTTTGAAGAAGAAGTTTATGAGGCCGCAATGAATTTGGTCGATGAGTATGAATGAGAGGAGGAATCCACAGAGTCTGACCAAGTAGGGGTTGTGAGATGCATCCTGTCCCAGAATAGAGTTCAGGAAGATTGGCGTAGGACTAACATCCTACAGACTTTCCTTAAACAAGGGGATAAGGTATGTAAAATCATCATAGATAGTGGGAGCTGTGTGAATGCCATTTCTGCTAGCACTGTCAAAATGTTAGGCTTAACCCCAGTCCCCCACCCCAACCCCTATAAGGTTTCTTGGGTAGACTCTACCTCTATACCTATCCAGTCTAGATGTCAGGTCCAAATCCAAATGCAATCCTATCAAGAGAAGATTTGGTGTGATGTCTTGCCCATGGGGGTGAGCAATATAATTCTTGGAAGACCATGGTTATATGATCATGATGCCACCCTCTTAGGAAAATCCAACACCTGTGTCTTTAGTTTTAATGGGAAGAAAATCACAATCCATTCAGTCCCTCCTAAGGACAAGGTAGCTAAGGGACCCAATAAGGTTAGAGAGATGAAGACTGGAGTGAACCTAATTAGTGCTAAGGATCCAGAACAAGAAATTCATAGTGGTTCACCTATTTGGATGTTGACTACTAAGGAACTTAGGACTCCTACACCCTCAGAGCCTCCTCAGGAAGTTAAACCTTTGTTAGAAGACTTTAAGGATGTTTTTCCCGAGGATTTGCCGGACCACCTTCCACCTCTTAGGGATATCCAGCATTCCATAGATTTAGTCCCAGGAGCTACTTTACCCAACTTGCCCCATTATAGGATGAATCCATCTGAGCATAAGGAACTGCAAAAGCAGGTTGGAGAATTGTTGAGGAAGGGGTTCATTAGAGAGAGTCTTAGGCCTTGTGCAGTCCCTGCACTTCTGACCCCAAAGAAGGATGGCACATTGAATGTGTGTTGATAGTCGTGCCATCAACAAAATCACAATCAAGTATAGGTTTCTCATCCCTAGACTAGATGACATGCTAGATATGATGGCCGGTGCAATGGTTTTTTCTAAAATTGATCTCAAGAGCGGCTATCATCAGGTTAGGATTAGACCAGGGGATGAGTGGAAAACCGCTTTCAAAACTAAGGATGGTCTTTATGAATGGGTTGTTATGCCATTTGGGTTGTCCAATGCCCCTAGTACTTTCATGAGGATTATGACCTAGGTACTTAGAGCTTTCATAGGAAAGTTTGTAGTGATCTATTTTGATGACATCCTGATCTATAGTAAGACCCCTGCAGATCACCTAGGCTACCTTAGACAAGTCTACCAAGTTTTGAGGAATGATAGTCTCTACGGTAATCTCAAAAAGTGTGAATTCTTGACCAATAGAGTTATCTTCCTTGGTTTTTTAGTAACCCCTGATGGCGTGGCTGCCGATCCAGAAAAGATTAGGTCCATAGTAGAATGGCCAGAGCCAACCAGTGTGCATGAAGTCAGAAGTTTCCACGACTTGGCTACCTTCTATAGGCGATTCATCAAGGGGTTTAGTACTGTAGTTGCTCCTATCACAGACTATATTAGGAAGGGAGAATTCCAATGGACTAAAGCAGCCCATAAAGCCTTCCTAGATCTTAAGGATAGGATGACCCAGGCACCCATTTTGAGGTTACCCGACTTTTCAAAGGTATTTGAGGTTGCCTGTGATGCTTCAGGAGTAGGTATAGGTGGAGTCCTAAGCCAAGAGAACCATCCTGTAGCATTCTTTAGTGAAAAACTTAATGATGCTAAGCTTAGGTATTCTACCTATGATAAGGAATTTTATGCGGTAGTGCAAGCTTTGCGTTACTGGAGACATTATTTGCTACCGCAAGAATTTGTGCTATTTTCGGACCATGAGGCTCTTAGATTCTTGAATTTCCAGAAGAAGCTTAACCCTAGGCATGCTAAGTGGGTAGAGTATATCCAGTCCTATACTTTTGTTTTAAAACATAAGGCTGGGTCTGAAAATAAGGTAGCTGATGTCCTTAGTCGTCGATCTTTGTTATTGAATTCTATTAGGGCTGAAGTCATAGGGTTTGAGCAGATCAAAGAGGAATATGAGTCGTGTCCGGATTTTAAGACTGTGTACCATGATCTAACTCAAGGACCATCTAGTGATCATAAGGATTATACCCTTTTAGATGGCCTTCTGTTTTTTAAGAATAGGCTTTGCATCCCTAGAACTTCTCTTAGGGAATTTTTGATTTGGGAAATTCATGCTGGAGGTTTAGCTGGCCATTTCGGAAAAGACAAGACCACCCTGGCTATTGAAGACCACTTCTTTTGGCCTAGCTTAAAAAGAGATGTAGCACATATTGTGGCTAGGTGTCGGAGCTGCGCTGTTGCCAAACAGCGGAAAAAACAGAACACCGGCCTTTATACCCACTTCCCTGTCCCAGATGTCCTTGGCAAGAGTGAGCATGGACTTTGTGTTAGGTTTGCCTAAGACCCAGAGGATGCATGACTCTATCTGTGTTGTAATCGACCGATTTTCCAAGATGGCCCATTCTTGCCTTGTTCCTAAACATTTGATGCATCTAAGGTAGCCACCGTGTTCTTTAATGAGATAGTTTGACTCCATGGCCTACCCAAGACAATTGTTCTGATAGGGATGTCCGGTTCACCAGCTATTTCTGGAAACCCATTGGCATAAGTTAGGGACAAAACTTAAGTTTTCAACTACCTATCATCCCAGACTGATGGCCAAAACCGAAGTAGTGAACCATAGTTTAGGCAATCTATTAGGTGTCTTGTTGGTGAAAAACATTAGGAATGGGATTTGTACTTACCTAGAGCTGAATTTGCATACAATGACTCGGTCAATAGGTCTACGGGTAAGAGTCCATTTGAAATTGGCATGGTTACAAACCTACACACCTCTTGACCTAGCTCCTTTACCAGTCCACACACGGTCTCCGAGTCTGCCGAAGTTTTTGCACAGCATAAAAAGACTTGCATAAAGAAATTCATGCAAAATAAACTTAAGTAATGAAACTTATAAGAAGTTGGCTGATTCTCAAAGGCGAGTCAAAACTTTTAATGAGGGAGACTATGTAATGATTAGGTTAAGGCCTGAACGGTTTCCTCCTGAAACCGTTAGAAAGTTACATGCTAGAGGAGCTGGACCATTTAGAGTGGTGAAGAGAGTAGGATCCAATGCCTATGTGCTCGAGTTGCCTCCAGAACTAGGCATTAGCTCCACTTTCAACATTACCGACCTAGTAGGATAGAGAGCCAGCTGTGATTCCAGTGAGCCTTTTGAACCTAATCCTGTTCTTGAGAGTGAACCAACCCTGTGTGTCCACCAACAAACTGGCCTGTGAGAAAGAACAGATTGAAAAGATCCTGGATGATCAGGTTATCTCTACTCGTAATCGAGGATACCAAAGATACCTGGTCCGTTGGCAAGGAAGGCCAGATTCTGATGACTCTTGGATCTCCCGAGAAGAATTACAAGAATTGGACCCAGACCTCTTGGAGAGATACCAGAGCCAACTTGATCCATACTTGACAGGGTCGAGTTCCTCCCACCCCAGGAGAATTGGTGCGGGCACCAGAGTTTGAAGAAGACTTCAGGGCTCCATCTGGATCTCTGATTGACCTTGCCCGATGAATTAGGGTTTTCTGGTTTGTAATAAGGGTTGACTTGATTAGCTCAATTTTAGCTTGAGTCTGTATGTCCCTGCAATTTAATTTTGTTGAATCATGTTGACTTAGTAGTGGCCTAGGACTTCTCCAGGGTGTCACATTTTCTCCCAAGGCCAAGCAAGTGGGTGCCACACTCCCAGCCACACTCCCAGCCACACGCCTGAGCCCACGGGGTGCCACATCTCCATCCAGTATGCTCTGGTCCCCACACCACAAGATAGCAGGTCCCTTCTCTCATGCGCCACTTAAGGAGAAGGCAATCTAGGATCCATAATTCAAGGGGGCGGCCAAAGAGTTTCCATAAGAGCCAAGCTATGAAAAGAAAGGAGCAAAGCTTGGGGAGGAAGACTAGGAGGCGCCCAAGTAATTCCAAATAAAACCAGGTATGAAAGGAAGGAAATTTCTCTTGAAGAGCAAGGCTAGGAGGTGCCATCCACTTTCCTTTTGAAGCCATCAATCAACAATTTTGGAACCTTTTGGCCGGCCATATGTATATGGATTGATCCTACAAACCTAATTTGAAGATCCCCTCCCTTAGTCCCACATGGGAAGATGTAAACCCTACTCTCTTGTAAAGTCCTATAAATTAAACCTTCTTGTAAGTTTGAAAAAGTAATCTGATGAATGAATCCAATTATGTGTGAGCAAACTCTGTGTTTTCTCTCTTCCGCACTTGCATCCAGGTGTTGAGCTCCGTGAGGGAGTAAATCCGGGTTCCCCAGGAACCTTGAGGAGGTGTGAGATCTCCAACCCCAAAACCCTAGGTTAGCCACTTCACTTCCAAACCTAGCCGCCCTTCATCATTTTCTTTCCACCAAACCCTAGCCTATCCCACCTCTCACGGCCACTCTCTCCAAGTCTAGGCCGACCACCAGCATCCAGGTCCAGTCCGGATACTTCGGCTTCAGAGCAAATTCCAGAGGGAGCCAGATCAGCCTTTAGGAGAATCCGGATTTCAGCAACATCAGCTTTCAAGTTCTTCAATCTGGTAAATCCTTCCTTGAGTATCTGATTCCATCACTTGCTCTTCTTCTTTTCCAGATCTTGAGTTCAGGAGAAGCCGACTCAGCCACAGGACCAGTATTGGAGGATCCATTGCGAAGATATCCGAATCCGAGGATCCACAAATCTGCTCGAGAGAGTTCTTCCACCAAACTCTGTGAAGATCACTGTCTGGTTGGTAACCCATCTCTTCTCTTTATTTCTGTCCTGTGAAAGTTCAGAGCGAAACCCTAGGTCTGGGAGTTTCTCAACCCCCAGCGATCCGTTACTTCTGAACCACTCTGATAACCTAGTTTCTTTAAATTGTGCTTTCAATGATTACCTAGTTTCATTCAATTTAGTTTAGCTTTCCTTTGAGTCAAAGCCAATTTCTGAAAATATATATATATAAAGAATTAATCTTAATTTATTTCCGCATCGCATCATCTCTTCTTTCATTCTGCATCATTTTTGGTATCAGAGCATCCGTTCTGCATCACCAAATCTTTAAGTATTTAAGATTTGGTTTCTTGCCATTCCATAACTCATATGGAGTGCTACTTACTGACTTAGATGGAACCTTGTTTAATATATATGCAGCAGTTTCCAGGGCATGTCTATAAAAGGAAATGGGAAGATCTGTGAAGCTCATCATGGACCTCACCATATCTAATAAGGTGTGATTTCTCATTTTTGCCACTCCATTTAACTAAGGTGTATAAGGAGGAGTCCATACAGAAATAATGCCTTTGTCTTTGAGATAGTTCAAAAACTCACTAGACAAGTATTCACCTCCTCGATCAGAATGAAGAGTTTTAATACTAAGTCCAGTTTGTTTTTCAACCATACTTTGATATTCTTTAAACCTATCAAAAGCTTCAGACATGTATTTCATAAGATACACATAACGAACCTTGATAAATCATCAATAAAAGTGATGAATAAGAATATCCTCCTCTGGCCTGAGTTGACATAGGTCCACACACATCAGTATGTATAAGACCTAACAATTCAATTACTTTTTCTCCATGTCTAGTGAATGGAGACTTAGTCATTTTTCCTTTGAGACAAGATTCACAAGTTCCTAATGCTTGGAAATCATTAGAGCCAAAGTAATTATCTTTGACTAACTTGTTTATTCTTGACTCACTGATATGGCCTAATCGGTAGTGCCAGAGATATGTGACATTGTCATTATCTCTTTTTCTCTTCTTATCATCAACAAGAAAAATATTATCATGAGTTGCAAAGTTAGATGACCATTTATAAAAGATCCATGTCCAAATTTTTATTATTATAAAGAATAGAACATCCACTACTCTTTACACTTATTTCATATCCTTGTTGTAATAACAAGGGGATAGAAATAATATTTCTAATAATATCTGGTACATAGAAGCATTCTTCTAGCTTTATTACATCACCCAAAAGTAATAAAAGAAGATAGGTGCCCACAGCTTCAGCATATATGGCTTCACCACTGGCCCATACAGCTTAAAGTCACCCCTCTTCAATCTTCTAATTTGTGGAGTCCCTACAATGAATTGCATATATGAGATCCACTTACAGTATTTAATACCCATGAATTAGAAATTGAAGCACTCAATGATAAATTAGTTTGTATCATGTACAAACCTTTAGATGCTCCACTTGCATCTTGCTTCACACTTGCAAGGTAAAGCTTGCAATTCTTCTTCCAATGCCCAGTCTTGCCGTAATGGAAACAGGCTCCATCATCCTTCTTAGCTTTCTTATTTTTCTTTTGGATGCTCTTCTTAAAGTTAAACTTTCTTTTTATACCCTTTTTCCTTGCCTATTTCTTTCTTCCATTAACAAGAAGAACATGAGCCTTATCTCCTTTAGAGTGGCTCTCAGCTGTCTTAAGCATGTTAAGCATTTCTGGCAAAGTGGTATTCAATTTGTTCATATAGTAGTTAAGAACAAACTGAGAGAAGGAATCTGGGAGTGACTGCAGGATCAAGTCTTGATTAAGTTCATTATCCATCATAAACCCTAATTGACCCAATCGAGTGATTAAATCAATCATTTTCAGTACATGGGTTTGCACAGGTGAACCTTCACTCATCCGTGCTCAGAACAACTGCTTCGATATCTCGTATCGGGCAGCCCTACTTTGCTCTCCATAAAGCTCTTTTAAATTGAGCAATATGGACTGAGGTTCCATACCTTCATGTCACCTCTGGAGCTCGTTGCTCATGGAAGTCAACATGATGCACCTGACAGTCATACTGTCATTTAGCCACATTTGATGTGTGGCCCTTTCCTCCTCTGAAGCATCCTCTCCAATCACCTCAGGATCCAGAGAATCAAGTATATAGGAAAGCTTCTCCTGAGTTAATACGATTCTTAGGTTCCTCAACCAATCCACATAATTTGGACCGGTTAACTTATTGGCATCCAAGATGCCCGTCAGTGATAAGTTTGAAGCCATAAATATAAATATCTTATATTTAATTAAATAATAATATTAGCAAACCACTCAAGAATGACATTCATAACTAGATAAGGACTTACTATCTAATTATGTCTCCCACTATTTCTTCAAATATCATAACCCTCATTTTATGGTAAATGAGAAACCTTCCGGTTTCCTTAGTGGGGTTGAGATCCTAATTCCTCATTAGTGCCTTGTGTTATACAACAAACACTAATAAGTTCAAAGGTAGGACTTATTTTCCAATTGTAACCCATGCAATTCTCAATAATTATCTTTGCCTCTAAGACACTTATAATCTTGTGTTACACAACAAACTATAATGTCTTAGTTTAGTCAAACCCTTAATTTCTATATAGCTATAATTGAAGATTGTTGTCCTTGTGTTACACAACAAAGCAACAATTTCAACCATGCCATAAAGCACTAAGTGCACCAATACAAATTTCATATCAAACCCTAGAGTAGATCTTGTGTTACACAACAAACCTACTATAGTTTTGATATTAATTTGGCTTAGCATGAAGGAAGGCAAATTATAGTATACATAATCAATTAGCATTCTCAAGTTAAGGTTTAGATATAACCAAATTGGCCAGGTAAGTGGAAGGGGTGAGGGGGTCCCCCCGTTGCTTTCCTTAGACACCAATTAAATTGGCCAGGCTAGACAACGGAACCAATTAATAAACCTAAATCCCTTTACCTTCCCAGAACCACTTGCCTAGACACCAATTGGCTCATCAACCCTAATTGGTTTTGCATCATGATTAATTTGATACTAAGACAAAATATGATTTTTAATGAAGGCTTTGATGGTCTCAAACATATTCTAATACTATTTAACATATCATAATGTACTTATAACAGAAAACCATACATATATGGCATGAGGCAAAATATATGCTAGGTGTGTCATCATTCTAGGACAACCTTACAATATAACAGATATCCATCATTATGTTAGGACAACCTTATTTCAGAATGTGACTAATAAAATATCTTGACATATTTTAAAGATTAGGGTTTAAGTGTTAAAAAAACCCTAACTAGTGAATAGCATAAGGCATATCAATCTAGCATATGCATAACATTGCATGATGTACATAGCAATCATATCATAGCATGATATTTCAAATACCGCGCTGACTAATCCAATCCTAAATAGCTATTAGGATAAAACATGTTATAACGATGCATTTGATCTACAATATGCATAAAATAATAACATGCAATTATTCATAATAAAGTAGAGACCAAACATATGATCCCTAATATGCATTGAATCATAATCCTGGGAGGATCATCTTTATTACAAATGACAAATAGTTGAAATAAACTACGGGTGGCTCTGATACCACTGTTGGATTTCAAGGAGATCATTATACAACTTAGTAAGACTGAATTATGAAATTTCATGCATAAAGATAACACTTTATCAGTTAGAAACCCTAATTCCCAAGATCCCTTATTCGATTACAACTAATATGTCATAAAAGAAGGTTAATGAAACATACCTGGAGTGCTATATTCCACTTCTTCCACTAGACTCACAAGTGTAAGTCCTCCAACGGTGATCCACACAAGATTTGAAATAAGGAAGAACTCCTTCTTGAAGTTGCTTGCCCGGGTAGGACTCTTTCGGCAGCCTTTTAGACTTTGGCCTTTGTAGGACTCACTATCCCACTATAGGACTCTTTGGACACTCTTCTAAACCACCCTTGGTTTTAAGACAACCCTCTTTTAGGACCCCTTAGGCTTATGTCCTAAAACAAAGCCTTGTCCTAATAGAAAAGACCTTGTCTTAACAAGACAAATATTGTCTTAAAGAAAGGAAGAGGGAGAGAGAACAACTCAGATGGATAATATGGTAGAATCTAGACTCCTATTTCAGATGACTGAATGAATATCATCTCATTCCACCATACACCCTTTAAATAGTTTCTTAAGGGGCATGAAACACATCCCAAAATCTCTTATTAGATATGTTTTTCATATCTGATAAGACTCTTTAGGATTCAGGAGTCTTATTTGACATCTCTTCATGTCCAAATGAAACCTTCTCACGCCACATGGCATGTACCAGTCTTTGGAAGAGCCAAAAGGTGTCTTCTCATTTCCCAAAAGTCAGAGAAAACTGAAGAGATCTGAAAGCAGAAAGACTCTGCTTCAAACCGTTTACTCTCTCATGAAAAGTCGCAACCTTTCATGTGCGCCATTCATCCTTTCCTTCTTCACGCCAATTCAAAAATCATTGACCAGTCAAATCCTTCATGAAAGGGCATGGAGATAAAGATAAAGATTAGAAGAAGTCCAATCAATAGAAGAAACTCATCTGCAGAAGGACTCTTGGTCCTTTCTGCGCGCCAAATGAAGAGTCGTTTCTCTTCACAATTCAGTCAACCTTTTTCCATGCCATATGCTGCCTTTGACAAAGTCAAAGTATATGCAATATGGGTGTCAAATGAAAGGGCATTAAATAAGGATTTTGACCATATAAAAATTCTTCCGATCAGAGAACTATAGACCCTTCTAGGCCCTTTTGAATGCGACCATGTCATTTAGGTACCAAGAGTCCTATGCCTTAGGGACTCTTCATAATTCCGAGATTAAACCTCCAAAAAATATCAGATAAATATGATAAATTCATCCTACTTAGAACATAACCCAATTTAGGTCTCCCATAAATT
Organism: Areca catechu; assembly: GCA_021397845.1. NCBI lineage: Eukaryota > Viridiplantae > Streptophyta > Magnoliopsida > Arecales > Arecaceae > Areca > Areca catechu. Next base: position 140,512,232 of record CM038051.1, on the reverse strand, counting down.
GGTTAGTCCATTTAGCAAGCAGCCGGACCCAATCCAATTGGGTTTAGGAATTAGGTTAGCCTACACATGCTAGTGTGTCACCTAGCTAACCAATTAGGATCCTATGACCCTAATTAAATCATGAATGACTTCCTTGTCCAATACCCTCAGGATGAATCCTCTCATGTAGTTCCCATTAGAGATCTCTTCCCTGAGATTAGTGACCAATTCTTTTATAAGGTTCACACTATAGAAATACCCCAAACCTTTAAGGTTAGCCCCATTAGTCTAGGACAATCCCTGAACCCTTTTTTATTTCCTACCCTACTAAGTCACCCCCGAATCTACTTCTTACTTCCTACCTTTCCTTGATGTTTCCAATGTTTCTAGAACCATTAGTTTACATTTTGTTAAAGTTAGTATGTTTTATCAGTCCTTAGACCCTATTAGATTTGTCACTTATTTCTAAAGAACCTTATGGCATTTATTGGGAGTGCATGTCAAGTTTTCATCTGCATGTCACCCACCGACCAAGGGTCAAGCATATAATTGAAATTAAGGACTTAAATAGATAAAAAAAATAATAAACATATAAATAAATAATAAATAAATAAATTTTTTCTAGTAGAAATGCATAGTTGAGTCTATTAGACATTTGCAGAGTCATATGCATAATACATTAAAGAATTGTATAAGAATCGTATTACTAATTTAAGAGGAGACTTAAAGAATATACAAAAGGAGACTTTGTAATGGTTAGACTACGACCTGAATGGTTTCCATGTGGAACCATGAAAATGTTACATGCCCGTAGTAGTGGACCTTACAAAGTGATGAAAAAAAATAGGATCTAATGCCTATGTGCTCGAGTTGCCACCTAAACTTGGCATTAGCAATACTTTCAATGTTTCAGACCTTATCGAGTATAGAAAGCCAATGTTGATTCCTAGTGAGCCATTTAGGCCTAATCCAGTCCTTGAGAGTGAACCAACCCTAGTGTGTCAACCTGCCATACTACTAGCCCGAAGAGACAAGATCGAACGGATCTTGGATGACAAGATCATCGCTACCCGAATCAAAGATTACCAGCGATATCTGGTTCGTTAGCAAGGATGACCTGAGTCTGATGATTCTTAGAGGACTTCAGAGAGTTGCCCCTGACTTACTAGAATATTATAACAGTATAATTGACCCATACTTGATAGAGTTGAGTTCCTCCCACTCGGGGAGAATTGGTACGGGCACCAGGGCCAAAAGAAGTCGACAGGTCGAACCCATATCCCTGTGGCTCACCTGTGAGTAAAACCCTGAACCAAACCCTATTTATCCTATAAATATTTATTTTAAATTTTTTTTTTTGGTTTAGTTAGAGTAAACCCTTTTATCAACTGTAATTAGGGTTTTGTTTATTTTAGGATAAAATCCTTTTTACCCAGTTGAGTCGAAACCCTAATTGAGTCAAACCCTAATTACCCAATTAGGATTTTAATGCTCTAGTTTGAGTTAACACTTTTTACCAACTTTAATTGGGTTTTTATTTTGAAAGCCTAATTAAGTATGGTTGGTTCAATTAGTTATCAGATGGTTAGTTATTTTGTTTGAGTCCTGTAAAAAAATAATTAATTGAGTCCTGTATTATGAGAGGGGACCAGGACAACATCCCATGTGCACCCAATTGAAGACTCAAGATAACCCATGTGCATCCATGTGCACCCAATTGAAGACTCAAGACAACCCATGTGCTATCCCAAGTCACAACCTCTTCTTGGCACCATTTTTCAAGGATTTGGACATCAACACATGTCATTGGGACAACACCATTTGGACATTTCATTTCTGGGACAAGAACACATGCCATGTCACTTTTGTTTGGACATCCCATGTGTTTTATTATTTTTGGTTGACTAAATGAAGACAAAGTTGGTGCCACTTAAAATTGAGATAAGTAAAGCATAAGGACTCCCCAAGTTGGCGCCCTCCCTCTCAAATGTTCATGCCAAATCCAAGGAGTTGGCCACTCTTCCAAGGAGTTTCATTCTTATCCCAAACTTCAAGGAGTCCCAATGTATTTGCTAACTTATGGGAAGGAGGTTCAATAGGTTTCTACTTCAAGCGTTTCAAGCAATCAGGATGGACGCTGCTTAATTCTCCTAAACTCAAGAGTTTCACCAAATCTCTTGAGTCTTTTTCAATCCAGACAGAGGAGTCCCTCACCTGCAGACAACCACGTGATCCAGACTCTAGAGTCCAAGACACCCAAGAGCAGGATTCTAGGAGTTGTATTCTAAGGGAGCACAACACTAGTGTTTGTGTCCCTTACGTCTCTGGTTGGGGGTCTATAAATACCCCACCAGCCTCCCTTGTAATTCATGACATTATTACTGAAATACAACAAAATTCTGCTGAATTTTTTCGTTGCTGTGTGCATCGTGGGGTGTGAGGCCCTTCCTTTGTTCCTTTGGAGCATCGCAGGGTGTGAGGCCCTATTTATCCAAGCCATCAAAAATCCAAATCCACCATTCCTAAACCCTTCTTTCTTTCATTCTTTCCTTTCATTTGTTGCTTCATAATTCATATTTCTTTGTTGAGTGTGCAGGTGATCAAGAATTGAAGCCAGGGTTTCTTGCCTCCAAACCAGCATTGCATGGAAAATAGGAGCCTGGAAGCAATATCTCGTAATCCTGTCTCTATGATCTTGAAAGCCCTTCCTGATCTACATCGAGAGAGAGATCTACGTTGGTATAACTGAACTTTTCCCTTCTCATAATTTCTGTCTCATTGAATAGATCCTAGTTTATGGTGGTTTCTAAACCACCAGGTCCTGCTTTTAATCTGCTTTATAGGTTTACTTGTGTGGGTAATAGACTTATTATTTTCCTTTATTGTTTCCTTTGAGCTCTCCTTTAAAATCTGAAAAACAAAAAAATTAGTTTCTAATTATTTATTAATTTATTTGTCCCGTATCAGTTTTGGTATCAGAGCAGGTTAAACCAGGATTTAATCTCTCTTGTGCTGATTTAGTTTCTCTTTAAGTACTCGGATCGGGTGCTTCATCATGGCCATCCGGTCATAGGAAAAAGTAGGGCTGCAAGACCCTCACCATCCATTCAAATGGGATTTCCTATGGCGTATAGGGGTGCTGCTGTGAATTGACCCTTGAAGAAGAAAACGAAGAGATAGGTTTTAATTTCTGCACCTAGGTTTTAATTTCTGCATCTCGGCCATCTTAGTTTATACTCTATTGTATTAATTGTTTCTGCATGTAGAAAACTTAGAATTACCTGATTCTTATTTTGTAAGATCCATCATAATTGATATTATCTTTTAGATTTTTCTCATGAATTATTATGGTCTATAGAGTTTCTCCTCACCAAAATATTGACCAAGAATATTCTATTCTGAATTTCAGATATTATAGTTTAGGGTTCTTTTTGCATAAATCTTGCATATTTTAATATCCTGCATCTTAGGGTTTTTTCTAAAAACTATATCTCTACTAAAAATTAAAAAAATAAAATACAAAAAAATAATTAATTTTATATTTTATTATTTTAATTATTTTAGTTTGATTGCATATAGGGTTTCATCTTGTGTGTGCATCATTTAAACCTAATCTTAAGGGCATTCAATATCTACATAAGGGAGGGATTTCATCACCCTTCCTTAGCCCACAATCACTACCATTGCATCGGTCCTAGCCCTAATTAAAATTAATTAAACTTAATTTGCTCTAGTGAGCTAGGGACACCAACAGGTTGGGTTCTAAGTATTGTGTTTAAGCTAGAGCACCCAATCCTTTGATTATCACTTGAACCTAGTGTCTAAGGCTAGAAGTCCAGAGGTAAATGCCCTAAGCAGACTCATGGTTTTTAATTAGGATCCTGTGAGAGCAGGGAGAGCCTCCCACGACCCTACCTTTTACCTGGCCAGTGGATAGGGTAATTATTGAATTGGTTGTAAGTTAAGCTGACCCATTCTACTTGAGCTCTAAGTCTAGGAAATCCTAGTCCGAGTTGAGTTCGAAGTGTTTGTATTACATGACCCCTAGATTAGGAGCCCAATACCAGTAGTTTGAACCCAAACCTTACCTAGCTTGACCATGGAGTCTAACCTTGAGACCTTCTTTAGGACTATGACAGAACAGTTAGGACAATTCAACACTAGGTTTGATTGACTAGATGATCGATTAGGTAACCTAGAGAAAACTAGTAAGACCCATCCTGAACCTAAATTTGAAACACACCCTGACCCATTCCTAGAACCCATCCCTAGGATAGCCCCTCTCCATCACCCAATCTGGGATCTTAGTTCGAAGAGACCAAATTATGATTTTATAGACCAGGATGAGAGAGCCACTAGGTATATTAGTTTACCAGCACCTACTTTTGGTGGCGATCTTGATTTTGAGGATTAACTTAATTGGGAAAGAGGTATGGATGAGTATTTTGCTTGGGATGTAATGTCAGAAGAAAAAAAATATAAGTTTGCTAAAACCAAGTTAGTTCGCCATGCTAGAATCTATTGGGATAAGATCGAAAGAATGATCAGACGAAGAAGAGACATACCTATTACTATCTGGAGTGACATGAAACTTAAACATAGAAAAAAGTACCTACCTAGATTATATGAACCTAGTTTCTATACACCCAGATCCTTTGAACCCATCTCCTATGAACCTAGATCCATGACCTATAGAGTTGAACCTATATCCTATAAACCTAAAGAACCCATAACCATTAGTTGGCCAGAACCCACTAGGATCAGTACAACTAGTCAGGACCTTTGAATCAGTCCACCTCCCCTTAGTCAACCCACCCCTACTACCCCAGTTGTTCCCAAGGATAACATTGAAGAGGAAGTAGGTAGGATAGACTCAGAATTAGCTAACCCGGTAGGCACCCAGACTGAAGCGAGCCTAGAATTAGTTAACCATGGCCCTACCCAGACTAAAATTGTATTGGTAGGATCCTTAGAAAAGGAGATCCAAAAGGAACCTAACCCTACTACTGAGACTTTACCTAAGATAATACTAGAAGAGACTCAAGTCGTAGAGCCTAGTTCTGAAATTCATGAACCAAAGGAAATCAGTGAGGACTTGGCTTATTTAATCCAATACCCTCAGGATGAATCCTCTCATGTAGTTCCCATCAGAGATCTCTTCCCTGAGATTAGTGACCCATTCTTCTATAGGGTAGACATTGTATAAATATCCCAAACCTTTATGGTCAACCTGGTGTGGGCACCAGACCTCTGATTAGGGTTTCAATTTTTGGGTCCTGTAATAAGGCTTCAAGCCTAAAGCATTGTACTTTTTTTTTAGTCATGAATTTAGTTTCAATTGCTTTTGTTTTAGTCTTGTACATTGACCAATTTGGTCAAGTTGGGTCAATGGGTTCTGTACTTAGCTAAATTGGTTCTAGTTTGAGTCTACTAGAAGATTGGGTCCAAGCCTATTTGAAGGAGTGGACATTGAGTCTAGTCCAATTATTAATGGGTCAAGCCATTTTCCATGCCTTGAAGGATGCCACCTTAGCCCTTGAGCACCAGCTCACCCATCCCATGTTGTGCCACATCATCATGATAAGTGGGTGGCCCAAATCAAGAGGAAATGCAGAATTTTGGATGCCATCAACCCAAGTGGACACCATCCCTTGACCCAAGCCTCCAATCAAGAGGAAGTGTAGATATCTTGGACACCATCAAGCCATATGGACAAAATCTCTTGATCCAAGCCTCCCTTCCCTCCCCCTATCAAGTTTTCTCCCAAAGAAGGGTGGGCGAAAAAGGAAGGTCAATGGGAGTTGAAGATTAGTGAAGACATGTCCCTTGCTTTAAGCCCCCATATCACACCTTCTTTCCAAAGTGTTTGATCAACTGTGGAAGAAATTCAAAAGTCCAAAGGCGCCAAACAAGATCTATGCTTCATGCCCCCACATCAAGCTTTTCTCCATAAAAGCTTGGATGGTCAAGGAAAGAAGCAATGATCAAGTGGGCGCCCATGATTCTTGAAGACATGCTCCCCTCCTCACTCCCCCAAATCAAGCACTCCACCATTTCAAGGTCGACTAAGAAAGGATTCCATGGAGAAAAATCTGATTTTATGGTGCCATCTTCACGAAGACTTGTAGTATTTTTCATTCAAATTTTGAATGAGTCTTAAGGTGCCTTTATAAAGGGCCTTACCCCTCCCTTGTAATGCTATTGATGATGAATGAAAATATTAGTTTTTTGAGAGCCAATTCTCTTTAGTTGCCTTCGTTCATTAGGAATGTCGATCTCCATGAGTGAGTGCTTTCGCCTTCGGGCGTCGAGAGGTGTGAGGCCTCAAGTTACCATCTCTTCCGCAACTCCATCCTCCAACTTCGAGTCAGAGTCCATTGGGATCATCCAACTGGGCACCTAGCAAGAAGAACTCCCCCATCACCTCATCAACTCTCATCCCTTCTTCTATTTGCTTTCTCTTTGATCGAATCCTAACTTTTCTTTTGAATGCTCGCAGGTCCTCCAGGTGCCACGAACACGGAGTCAGTTTCCCTTGCCTTCGTGACTCTTGAACAGAAAGCCGGCGCATCCATGGGGTTGAGGGCTTGATCATCCTGGCCGCATCCCCGAGAGTGAGTGAACTCGGCATCAGGTGCTTCGGATCTTTGAGGTTTGCTACCCTAACTCTTAAGTAGGTATTGATCTGAGAGCTAAGTCCTATGAGATTTTTCAACCCCAGGGTCCTCTCTTTATCCTTGTTTAGGGACTGACTTGCTTGCCTGAAGTTCTTGTTAGTATAGAACCCTAGATCTACTCCTACTTGCTTTCGGGAATCCTAAACAAATCTTTAAGACTTAAAACTCACAAAATAGACAAATCACTTGCACCATTCTTCATTCTTGGCATCTAGTTAGTCCCGCATCATTTCTGGTATCAGAGACTGGTTAGGACTTATCATTTCTTAAGTACTCGGATTAGGTGCTTCACCAGGCCGTCCGGTCTTAGGAGAAAAGCAAGGTTTCAAGACCCTCTCCTCCCATTCCACGGGGATCTCCTAAGGCGTGTAGGGGTGCCACTATGATTGACCTTTGAAGGGGAGCATAAGAAGAAAGGTTTTCAAAACCCAAAAGAAATTTTTTTTTGCATCATTAGATCTCATCTTCTTTTAATTTCTGCATTTTTTTCCTTTCTATATATGGTCTCTTATTTTAGGCGTTGATATTTGTAGAAATCTATAAATTCTCTGATTTTTGTTTTGTTAGATCACACATAATTGATAGTATTTTTGATAATTTTCTCAGATTTTATTTCAGTTTGTAGAATTTCTACAAGCCGGAATACTACCTGAGAGCAAATTCAGTTCTGTGAATTTCAACAAGTGCATCTTTTTCATGTTTTCATTTGTCAAATAATTTAATCTTGCATTTAGGATCATATCTTTTTATTTCCATCATCTTATTTCTGTTATCATACATCAAAAATCCAAAATTATAACTTATGTACATCTCATTAGATCATTTGTATGCCATCATTTTCATAAATCATCTTAAGGGCATCAATTTGATATAGGGTTCGGATTTCATTACCTGTCCCTGGCCCAAAAATCATCCCTTGCATATCGAACCCAACCTCTAATTAAAATTGAGTAGACACTTAATTTGCTCTAGTGAGCTAGGGACACCCACGAAGTCGGGTCGAACCAAGTGTCAAGCCAAGTTAGACAACTTGTTTGTGTATGCTTGAGTAGCTGGTGTCTAGGCAAGTGGTTCAGGGACAAGGCCCGAAGGAAGGTGGGTCGGTTCGCTTACCTGGCGAATTTCAAATTGGTGTCTGAGGCAAGTAAAGAGGAACCTCCACCAACCTTACACTTATCTGGCTAGGGGCCAAGTTACTACCTCCAAGATTGTCTTCTTGACCTAATAGTAGGTTTGATATTTTAAGTCTAGCAAACCCATAACATCTTTCATTGTGTGTTGCATGTCGACTAGATCAGGAGTCCCCTACCACCCCCATCATTCCCAATCAAGTGAACCCATGGAGAATGATCGCAAGGATAAATTAAAGGTCATCTTTGAATAGATAGCTAGGATGAACAATAAGCTTGATAAGTTTGATCAAAGTTTAACAAGACTAGAAACTCGGGTTAGGACCCAGAAGCCTCACACTAAACCTAAGTTTAAATCACTTCCCCATCCTAGGAGTTTACGTCAACATGACCCTCCCTTAGAGGCTGAGTCCAGAAGATTCCCACATCGAGGGAGAAAGAGTGTGGTCGAATACATTGCAAAGTTTGATGAGTATGTCATGCGATATAATGTCAATGAATCAGAATCTGTAACCCTGTCTAGGTTTAGGGCTGGCTTACATCCCAATGTTCAAAGGGAGCTTTATTTTAGAGAAGTCAATAATTTAGAGCAGGCTTACCAAACTGCGAGGTATTGTGAGCATTTCCAAAGGGCACCCACATATTGTAGACCTGAACCCTTTAGGAACCCTGGCCGAGCCCTAGGATCTAGCCATGGGTATGGTCAAGTCTACCCGAGTCGACCTAGTCCAAACCGACCTGACCTGAGTCGACCCATCCCTGCTACCCCATGTGTTCACCAGGGTAACATTAAAGAGGGGGAGTATATTGCTGACCTAGGATTGGTTGACCCAGAAAATACCCAAGTGGAAGCTACATTGGAAGGACCCTTAGAAAATCTTGAACCCACCAATGAGCCTGAAGTAGAAGTATATGAAGCTGAAGCACACTTAGTGGATGAATATGAAGAACAGTTAGAGGGAGAAAGCTATGATACTGATACTATAATGACTTTACCTGAGGAGACTCTAGAAGAGAGTCCAATTATCAAGCCTAGTCCTAAAATCCAAGAGGAAATTATTGAGGATGTGGTCTCTTTAGTTCGGTACCCTCAGGAGGAGCTTATCCCTTCAATTCCAATTCAAGATCTCTTCCCAGAAATTGTTGACCCATCCTTCCATAGCATGGACCTTTTCTTGCCCAAAGATAGAGATCAATGTCCAAATTTTAAGATCACCCTGAATAACCAAGGTTTGTTTCATGCTTTGCATAGTTTGCCCCAAGACTCTGATTCCTATTTCCTACCCTTCCCTGTGTCTTCTCATGTTTCTAGAGTCATAGGGTTACATTTCGTAGAGATTACCAGGTTGCATGAACCCTTAGAGACCATCTCATTTGCTACCTACTTTTGGTATACTTTATGGCATTTGCTAGGGATTCATGGTAATTTTTCTTGTGAATACCAGGCCAGGGTCAAACCTAGTGAGTCAATAATTTATTAGGTTCAGGCCCTAGAGAGTCCAATAAAATTATGCTCTATGGGAATGCATCGTTGAGTCTATATTTTGCATCATGCATTAAATATAAATTTTAAAATAATTTGGCTAATTCCCGAAAGAGAACCAAAGAGTTTGATCAAAGGGATTCTATAATGGTTAGGCTTAGGCCTGAACGGTTTCCATCAGGAGCTGTTAAGAAACTTCATGATCATGGCGCTGGCCCCTTTAAGGTGATAAGGAGAGTTGGCCCTAATTCCTATGTGCTTGAAATACCCTAGATTATGGCATTAGCTCGACTTTCAATATCCCAGACTTAGTCGAGTATAGGGAACCAGCAAACATACTCAGCGAGCTATTTGGGCCTAACCTTTCATTTGAGAGCGAACCCGACCCAGAGTGTCCACCTCCAATTTTACCTAAGAGAGGAGAGCGGATTGAGCGTGTCCTGGATGATCAAGCTATGACCACCCGGGGCAAAGGCATTCAGCATTACTTGGTCTGATTGCAAGGCCGACCGCAGTTTGATGATTCGTAGGATACTCGAGAGGACTTGCAGCACCTCGACCCCGACCTTCTAGAAAAATATCAAAGCCAAATCAACCCTTACTCGACAGGGTCGAGTTCCTCCCACCCCGGGAGAATTAGTGTGGGCACCAGACCTCTGATTAGGGTTTCAATTTTTGAGTCATGTAATAAGACTTCAAGCCTAAAGCATTGTATTTTTTTTTAGTCATGAATTTAGTTTCAATTGCTTTTGTTTTAGTCTTGTACATTGACCAATTTGGTCAAGTTGGGTCAATGGGTCCTGTACTTAGCTAAATTGGTTCTAGTCCGAGTCTATTGGAAGATTGGGTCCAAGCCTATTTGAAGAAGTGGTCATTGAGTCTAGTCCAATTATTAATGGGTCAAGCCATTTCCCACACCTTCAAGGATGCCACCTTAGCTGTTGAGCACCACCTCACCCATCCCATGTGGTGCCACATCATCATGACAAGTGGGCGGCCCAAATCAAGAGGAAATGTAGAATTTTGGATGCCATCAATCCAAGTGGACACCATCCCTTGATCCAAGCCTCCAATCAAGTGGAAGTGCAGATTTCTTGGACACCATCAAGCCATATGGACAAAATCTCTTGATCCAAGCCTCCCTTCCCTCCCCCTATCAAGTTTTCTCCCAAAGAAGGGTGGGCAAAGAAGGAAGGTCAATGGGAGTTGAAGATTTGTGAAAACATGTCCCTTGCTTCAAGCCCCCATATCATGCCTTCTTCCCAAAGTGTTTGATCAACCATGGAAGAAATTCAAAAGTCCAAAGGCGCCAAGACAAGATCCATGCTTCATGCCCCCACATCAAGCCTTTCTCCATAAAATCTTGGATGGTCAAGGAAAGAAGCAATGATCAAGTGGGAGCCCATGATTCTTGAAGACATGCTCCCCTCCTCACTCCCCAAATCAAGCACTCCACCATTTCAAGGTTGACCAAGAGAGGATTCCATGGAGAAAAATCTGATTTTATGGTGCCATCTTCATGAAGACTTGTAATATTTTTCATTCAAATTTTGAATGAGTCTTAAGGTGCCTATATAAAGGGCCTTACCCCTTCCTTGTAATGTTATTGATGATGAATGAAAATTTAAGTTTTTTGAGAGCCAATTCTCTTTAGTTTCCTTCGTTCATTAGGAACATCGATCTCCGTGAGAAAGTGCCTTCGCCTTCAGGCATCGAGAGGTGTGAGGCCTCAAGTTACCATCTCTTCCGCAACTCCATCCTCCAACTTCGAGTCAGAGTCCATTGGGATCATCCAACTGGTCGCCTAGCAAGAAGAACTCCCCCATCACCACATCAACTCTCATCCCTTCTTCTATTTGCTTTCTCTTTGATCGAATCCTAACTTTTCTTTTGAATGCTTATAGGTCCTCCAGGTGCCACAAACACGGAGTCAGTTTTCCTTGCCTTCGTGACTCTCGAACAGAAAGTCAGCGCATCCATGGGGTTGAGGGCTCGATCATCCAAGCAACATCTGCAAGAGCGAGTGAACTCGGCATCAGGCACTTCGGATCTTTAAGGTTTGCTACCCTGACTCCTAAGTAGGTATTGATCTGAGAGCTAAGTCCTACGGGGTTTCTCAACCTTGGGGTCCTCTCTTTATCCTTGTTTAGGGACTGACTTGCTTGCCTGAAGTTCTTGTTAGTATAGAACCCTAGATCTACTCCTACTTGCTTTCAGGAATCCTAAACAAATCTTTAAGACTTAAAACTCACAAAACAAACAAATCACATTCATCATTGTTCATTCTTCACATCCAGTTAGTCCTGCATCACAACCCCATTACTCTAGGACAAGTTCTTGAACCCTTTTCTTATATCCAACCCTACCAAGTCACCCCTAAATCTACTTCTTACTTTCTACCTTTCCCTAATGTTTCCAATGTTTCTAGAACCATTAGTTTACATTTTGTTGAAGTTAATATGTTTTATCCGTCCTTAGACCCTGTTAGATTTGCCACTTATTTCTGGAGCACCTTGTGGCTTTTATTGGGAGTGCATGTCAAGTTTTCATCTACATGTCACCCACCGACCAAGGGTCAAGCATAGAATTGAAATTAAGGACTTAAATAGATAAAAAATATAATAAAATATACATAAATAATAAATAAATAAATTTTCTTCAGTAGAAATGCAAAGTTGAGTTTATTAGACATTTGTAGAGTCATATGCATAATACATTAAAGAATTGTATAAAAATCATATGGCTAATTTAAGAGGAGACTCAAAGAATACACAAAAGGAGACTTTGTAATGGTTAGACTACAACCTGAATGGTTCCCACCTAGAACCATGAAAAAGTTACATGCTCGTAGTAGTGGACCTTACAAAGTGATTAAAAAAAATAGGATTTAATGCCTATGTGCTCGAGTTGCCACCTAAACTAGGCATTAGCAATACTTTCAATGTTTCAGACTTTATTGAGTATAGAGAGCCAATGTTGATTCCTAGTGAGCCATTTAGGCCTAATCCAGTCCTTGAGAGTGAACCAACCCTAGTGTGTCAACCTGCCATACCACTAGCCCGGAGAGACAAGATCGAATGGATCTTGGATGACAAGATCATCGCTACCCGAATCAAAGATTACCAGCGATATCTGGTTCATTGGCAAGGATGACCTGAGTCTGATGATTCTTGGATCACCAGAGAGGACTTCAGATAGTTGTCCCTGACTTACTAGAATATTATAACAGTGGAATTGTCCCATACTCGATAAGGTCAAGTTCCTCCCACCCGGGAAGAATTGGTGCGGGCACCCGGGCCAATAAAGTCAACAAGTTGAACAGACATCCCTGTGGATCACCTGTGAGTAAAACCCTGAACCCAATCCTATTTATCCTGTAAATATTTATTTTAAATTTTGTTATTTGGATTAATTAGAGTAAACCCTTTTTACCAACTGTAATTAGGATTTTATTTATTTTGGGGTAAAACCCTTTTTACCCAGTTGAGTCGAAACCCCAATTGTGTCAAACCCTAATTACCCAATTAGGATTTTAATGGTTTAGTTTGAGTTAGCCCTTTTTACCAATTTTAATTGGGTTTTTATTTTGAAAGCCTAATTAAGTATGGTTGGTTTCATTAGTTATCAGATGGTTAGTTATTTGGTTTGAGTCCTGTAAAAAAAATAGTTAATTGATTCTTATATTATGAGAGGGGACAAAGACAACATCCCATGTGCACCCAATTGAAGACTCAAAACAACCCATGTGCATCCATGTGCACCCAATTGAAGACTCAAGACAACCCATGTGCTAGCCCAAGTTACAACCTCTTCTTGGCACCATTTTTCAAGGATTTGGACATCAACACATGTCATTGGGACAACACCATTTGGACATTTCATTTCTGGGACAAGAACACATGCCATGTCACTTTTGTTTGGACATCCTATGTGTTTTATTATTTTTGGTCGACTAAATGAAGACAAAGTTGGTGCCACTTAAAATTGAGATAAGTAAAGTAGAAGGACTCCCCAAGTTGGCGCCCTCCCTCTCAAATGTTCACGCAAAATCCAAGGAGTCGGCCACTCTTCCAAGGAGTTTCATTCTTGTCGCCCACTTCAAGGAGTCCCAAGGTATTTGCTGACTTAAGAGCAGTAGGTTCAATGGATTTTTACTTCAAGAGTTTCAAGCAATCAGGATGGAAGCTGCTTAATTCTCCTAAACTCAAGAGTTTCACCAAAACTCTTGAGTCTTTTTTAATCCAGACTGAGGAGTCCTTCACCTATAGACAACCACATGATCCAGACTTTAGAGTCCAAGATATCCAAGAGCAAGATTCTAAGAGTTGTATTCCAAGGGAGCATAAGATTAGTGTTTGTGTCCCTTACGTCTCTGGTTGGGGGTTGCATGACCCTCACCACCCATTCAAACGATATTTCCTATGGCATGTACGGGTGCCTCTATGAATTGACCCTTGAAAAAGAAAATGAAGAGATAGGTTTTAATTTCTACATCTAGGTTTTAATTTTTGCATCTCGGCAATCTTAGTATATACTCTGTTTTGTTAGTTGTTTCTGCATATAGAAAATTTAGAATTACCTAATTCTTATTTTGTTGGATCCATCATAATTGAAAGTATTTTAAAGACCTTTTCATGAATTATAGTGGTATGTAGATTTTCTTCTCAATAGAATATTGACTGAGAACATTCTATTCTGAATTTCAGCAATCTAGGTTAGGGCTCTTTTTGCATAAATCTTGCATATTTTAATTTCCTGCATCTTATAGTTTCTTCTGCAAACTATATCTCTATTGAAAAATAAAAATAATAAAATATAAAATAATAAAATAATTATTTTATTTTTTATTATTTTAATTATTTTAGTTTGATTGCATCTAGGGTTTCATCTTGTGTGTGCATCATTTAAACCTAATCTTAAGGGCATTCAATATCTACATAAGGGAGGGATTTCATCACCTTTAGCCCACAATCACTACCATTGCATCGGTCCTAGCCCTAATTAAAATTAATTAGACTTAATTTGCTTTAGTGAGCTAGGGACACCAACAGGTCGGGTTCTAAGTATTGTGTATAAGCTAGTGCAACCAATCCTTCGATTATCACTTGAACCTGGTGTCTAAGGCTAGAGGTCCAGAGGCAAACACCCTAAGCGGACTCGTGGTTTTTAATTAAGACCCTGTGAGAGCAGGGAGAGCCTCCCATGACCCCACCTCTTACCTGGCCAGTGGACAGGGGTAATTATTGAATTGGCTGTAAGTTGAGGTGACCCATTCTACTTGAGCTTTAGATCTAGGAAACCCTAGTCCGAGTTGAGTTAGATATGTTTGCATTGCATGACCCCTAGACTAGGAGCCCAATACTAGTTGTTCAAATCCAAACCTAACCTAGCTTGACCATGGAGTCTAACCTTGAGACCTTCTTTAGGACTATGACTGAACAGTTAGGACAACTCACCACTAGGTTTGACTGACTAGATAATCGATTAGGTAACCTAGAGAAAACCCTTAAGACCCGTCCTGAACCTAAATTTGAAACACACCCTGACCCATTCCTAGAACCCAACCCTAGGATAGACCCTCGCCTTGACCCAATCTGGGATCTTAGTTTGAAGAGACCCAAATATGATTTTATGGACCTGGATGAGAGAGCCACTAGGTATATTAGTTTACCATCACCTACTTTTGGTGGCGATCTTGATTTTGAGGATTACCTAAATTGGGAAAGAGGTATGGATGAGTATTTTGCTTGGGATGTAATGTCAAAAGAAAGGAAATATAAGTTTGCCAAAACCAAGTTAGTTCGCCAAGCTAGAATCTATTGGGATAAGATCGAAAGAATGATCAGATGAAGAAGCGACATACCCATAACTATCTGAAGTGACATGAAACTTAAACTTAGAAAAAAATACCCACCTAGATTATATGAACCTAGTTCCTCTACACTCAGATCCTTTGAACCCATCTCCTATGAACCTAGATCCATGACCTATAAAGCTGAACCTATATCCTATGCACCTACAGAACCCATAACCATTAGTTGGCAAGAACCCACTAGGATCAGTACACCTAGTCAGAACCTTCGAATCAGTCCACCTCCCCTTAGTCAACCCACCCCTACTACCCCAGTTGTTCCCAAGGATAACATTGAAGAGGAAGTAGGTAGGATAGACTCAGAATTAGCTAACCTGATAGGCCACCAGACTGAAGCCAGCCCATAATTTATTAAACATGGCCCTATCCAGAATAAAATTGTACTGGTAGGATCCTTAGAAAAAGAGATCCAAGAGGAACCTAAAACTACTACTGAGACTTTACCTGAGGAAATACTAGAAGAGAATCAAGTCATAGAGCCTAGTCCTGAAATTCAGGAACCAAAGGAAATCAGTGAGGACTTGGCTTATTTAATCCAATACCCTCGGGATGAATCCTCTCATGTAGTTCCCATTAGAGATCTCTTCCCTGATATTAGTGACCCATTCTTCTATAGGGTAGACACTGTAGAAATACCCTAAACCTTTAAGGTCAACCCCATTAGTCTAGGATAAATCCCTAAACCCTTTTCTTATTTCCTACCCTACCAAGTCACCCTTGAATCTACTTCTTACTTCCTACCTTTCCCTGATGTTTCCAATATTTCTAGAACCATTAGTTTATATTTTGTTGAAGTTAGTATGTTTTTTATCAGTCCTTAGACCCTGTTAGATTTGCCACTTAGTTCTGGAAAACCTTATGACATTTATTAGGAGTGCATGTCAAGTTTTCATCTGCATGTCGCCACCGACCAAGGATCAAGCATAGAATTGAAACTAAGGACTTAAATAGAAAAAAAAAGTATAATAAAAATATAAATAAATAATAAATAAATTAATTTCTATCAGTAAAAATGCATAGTTGAGTCTATTAGATATTTGCAGAGTCATATGCATGATACATTAAAGAATTGTATAAGAATCATATGGCTAATTTAAGAGGAGACTCAATGAATACACAAAGGGAGACTTTGTAATGGTTAGACTATGACCTGAATGGTTCCCACCTAGAATCATGAAAAATTTACATGCCCGTAGTAGTGGACCTTACAAAGTGATCAAGAAAAATAGGATCTAATGCCTATGTGCTCGAGTTGCCACCTGAACTAGGAAATAGCAATACTTTCAATGTTTCAGACCTTATCGAGTATAGGGAGCCAACGTTGGTTCCTAATGAGCCATTTGGACTTAATCCAGTCCTTGAGAGTGAACCAACCCAAGTATGTCCACCTGCCATACCACCAGCCCGGAAAGACAAAATCGAACGGATCTTGGATGACAAGATCATCACTACCTGGAGCAAAGATTACCAGCGATATCTGGTTTGTTGGCAAGGATGACCTAAGTTTGATGATTCTTGAATCACCAGAGAGGATTTCAGAGAGTTGCCCCTGACTTACTAGAATATTATAATAGTGGAATTGACCCAAACTCGACAGGGTTGAGTTTCTCCCACCCGGAAAGAATTGGTGCGGGCACTAGGGTCGAAAGAAGTTGACCAGTTGAGCCCATATCCCTGTGGATCACTTGTGAGTAAAACCCTGAACCCAATCCTATTTATCCTATAAATATTTATTTTAAATTTTGTTATTTTGATTTAGTTAGAGTAAATCTTTTTTACCAACTGTAATTAGGGTTTGTTTATTTTAGGATAAAACCCTTTTTACCAAGTTGAGTTGAAATCCAAATTGAGTCAAACCCTAATTACCCAATTGGGATTTTAATGGTCCAGTTTGAGTTAGCCCTTTTTTCCAACTTTAATTGGGTTTTTATTTTGAAAGCCTAATTAAGTATGGTTGTTTTAATTAGTTATCAGATGGTTAGTTATTTGGTTTGAGTCATGTAAAAAAATTAGTTAATTGAGTCATGTATTATGAGAGGGGACCAAGATAACATCCCATGAGCACCTAATTGAAGACTCAAGGCAACCTATGCGCATCCATGTGCACCCAATTGAAGACTCAAGACAACCCATGTGCTAGCCCAAGTCACAACCTCTTCTTGGCACCATTTTTCAAGGATTTGGACATCAACACATGTCATTGGGACAACACCATTTGGTCATTTCATTTCTGGGACAAGAACACATGCCATGTCACTTTTGTTTGGACATCCTATGTGTTTTATTATTTTTGGTCGACTAAATGAAGACAAAGTTGGCACCACTTAAAATTGAGATAAGTAGAAGGACACCCCAAGTTGGCGCCCTCCCTCTCAAATGTTCACGCCAAATCCAAGGAGTCGGCCACTCTTCCAAGGAGTTTCATTCTTGTTGCCCACTTCAAGGAATCCCAAGTTATTTGCTCACATAAGCGAAGGAGGTTCAATGGGTTTCTACTTTAAGAGTTTTAATCAATCAGGATGGAAGCTGCTTAATTCTCCTAAACTCAAGAGTTTCACCAAAACTCTTGAGTCTTTTTCAATCCAGACTGAGGAGTCCCTCACCTACAGACAACCACATGATCCAGACTCTAGAGTCCAAGATACCCAAGAGCAGGATTCTAGGAGTTGTATTCCAAGAGAGCACAAGACTAGTGTTTGTGTCTCTTACGTCTCTAGTTGGGGGTCTATAAATACCCCACCAGCCCCCCTTGTAATTCATGAAATTATTATTAAAATACAACAAAATTCTACTAAATTTTTCCTTTACTATGTGCATTGCGGGGTGTGAGGCACTTCCTTTGTTCCTTTGGAGCATTGCGGGGTGTGGGCCCTATTTATCCAAGCCATCAAAAACCCAAATCCACCATTCCTAAACCCTTTTTTCTTTCATTCTTTCCTTTCATTTGTTTCTTCCTAATTTGTATTTCTTTGTTGAGTGTGTAAATGATCAAGAATTGAAGCCTATGTTTCTTACCTCCAAACCAGCATTGCATGGAAAATCGAAGCCCGGAAGCAAGATCTCGTAATCCTATCTCTACGATCTTGAGAGCCCTTCCTGATCTACATCGAGAGAGAGATCTACATTGGTACAACTGAACCTTTCCCTTCTCATAATTTCTGTCTCATTGAATAGATCTTAGTTTACGGTGGTTTCTCAACCACCAGGTCCTGCTTTTAAATTGCTTTATAGGTTTACTTGTGTGGGTAATAGACTTATTAGTTTCATTTACTGTTTCCTTTGAGCTCTCCTTTAAAATCTGAAAAATATAAAAAAATTAGTTTCTAATTTTTTATTTCTTTATTTTTCCTGCATCAGTTTTGGTATCAGAGCAGGTTAAACTAGGGTTTATTAATCTCTCTTGTGCTGATTTAGTTTCTCTTTAAGTACTCAAATCGGGTGATTTACCATGGCCGTCCAGTCATAGGAAAAAGTAGGGCTGTAAGACCCTCACCACCCATTCAAATGGGATTTCCTATGGCATGTAGGGGTGCCGCTGTGAATTGACCCTTGAAGAAGAAAACGAAAAGATATGTTTTAATTTCTACATCTAGGTTTTAATTTCTGCATGTCAGCTATCTTAGTATATACTCTGTTGTGTTAAATGTTTCTGCATGCAGAAAACTCAGAATTACCTGTTTCTTATTTTGTTGGATCCATCTTAATTGATCATATTTTCTAGATTTTTCTCATGAATTATTACAGTCTGTAGATTTTCTGCTCCCCAGAATATTGACTGAGAATATTCTGTTCTGAATTTCAGCAATTCTAGCTTAGGATTCTTTTTGCATAAATCTTGCATATTTTAATTTTCTGCATCTTAGGATTTTTTTGGAAACTATATCTCTGATTAAAAACAAAAAAATAAAATACAAAAAAAATTAATTTTATTTTTCATTATTTTAGTTTTATTACATTTAGGTTTTCATCTTGTGTGTGCATCATTTAAACCTAATCTTAAGGGCATTCAATATCTACATAAGGGAGGGATTTCATCACCCTTCCTTAGCCCACAATCACTACCATTGCATCGGTCCTAGCCCTAATTAAAATTAATTAAACTTAATTTGCTCTAGTGAGCTAGGGACACCAATAGGTCGGGTTCTAAGTATTGTGTCTAAGCTAGTGCACCCAATCCTTTGATTATCACTTGAACCTAGTGTCTAAGGCTAGAAGTCCAGAGGTAAATGCCCTAAGCAGACTCATGGTTTTTAATTAGGACACTGTGAGAGCAGGGAGAGCCTCCCAAGACCCCACCTCTTACCTGGCTAGTGGACAGGGTAATTATTGAATTTGCTGTAAGTTGAGCTGACCCATTCTATTTAAGCTCTAGGTCTAGGAAATCCTAATCCGAGTTGAGTTCGATGTGTTTGCATTGCATGACCCCTAGATTATGAGCCCAATACCAGTAGTTCGAACCCAAACCTAACCTAGCTTGACCATAGAGTCTAACCTTGAGACTTTCTTTAGGACTATGACTGAACATTTAGGATAACTCAACATTAGGTTTGACCGACTAGATGATCGATTAGGTAACCTAGAGGAAACCTGTAAGACCCATCCTGAACCTAAATTTGAAACACACGCTGACCCATTCCAAGAACCCATCCCTAGGACAGCTCCTTGCCATGTCCCAATCTAGGATCTTAGTTCGAAGAGACCCAATTATGTTTTATAGACCAGGATGAGAGAGCCACTAGGTATATTAGTTTACCAGCACCTACTTTTGGTGGCGATCTTGATTTTGAGGATTACCTTAATTGGGAAAGAGGTATGGATGAGTAATTTGCTTGGGATGTAATGTCAGAAGAAAGGAAATATAAGTTTGCCAAAACAAAGTTAGTTCGCCAGGCTAGAATCTATTAGGATAAGATCAAAAGAATGATCAGACGAAGAAGAGATATACCCATAACTATCTGGAGTGACATGAAACTTAAACTTAGGAAAAAGTACCAACCTAGATTATATGAACCTAGTTCCTATACACCCAGATCCTTTGAACCCATCAACTATGAACCTAGATCCATGACCTATAGAGTTGAACCTATATCCTATGAACCTGAAGAACCCATAACCATTAGTTGGCCAGAACCCACTAGGATCAGTACACCTAGTTAGAACCTTCGAATCAGTCCACCTCCCCTTAGTCAACCCAACCCTACTACCCTAGTTGTTCCCAAGGATCACATTGAAGAGGAAGTAGGTAGGATAGACTCAGAATTAGCTAACCCGATAGGCACCCAAACTAAAGCCAGCCCAGAATTAGTTAACCATGGCCCTACCCAGACTAAAATTGTACTGGTAGGATCCTTAGAAAAAGAGATCTAAGAGGAACCTAACCCTACTACTGAGACTTTACCTGAGAAAATACTAGAAGAGACTCAAGTCATAGAGCCTAGTCCTAAAATTCAGGAACCAAAAATAATCAGTGAGAACTTGGCTTATTTAATCCAATACCCTCAGGATGAATCCTCTCATGTAGTTCCCATTGGAGATCTCTTCCCTGATATTAGTGACCCATTCTTCTATAGGGTAGACACTGTAGAAATATCCAAACCTTTAAGGTCAATCCCATTAGTCTAGGACAAATCCATGAACCTTTTTCTTATTTCATACCCTACCAAGTCACCCCCGAATCTACTTCTTACTTCCTACCTTTCCCTGATGTTTCTAATATTTCTAGTACCATTAATTTATATTTTGTTGAAGTTAGTATGTTTTATCAGTCCTTAGACCCTGTTAGATTTGCCACTTATGTCTGGAGAACCTTGTGGCATTTATTAGGAGTGCATTTCAAGTTTTATCTGCAAGTCACCCACCGACCAAGGGTCAAGCATAGAATTGAAATTAAGGACTTAAATAGACAAAAAAAATATAATAAAAATATAAATAAATAATAAATAAATAAATTTTTTTCAATAGAAATGCATTGTTGAGTCTATTAGACATTTGCAGAGTCATATGCATAATACGTTAAAAAATTGTATAAGAATCATATGGCTAATTTAAGAGGAGAATCAAAGAATACACAAAAGGAGACTTTGTAATGGTTAGACTATGACCTGAATGGTTCCCACCTGGAACCATGAAAAAGTTACATGCCCGTAGTAGTGGACCTTACAAAGTGATTAAAAAAAATAGGATCTGATGCCTATGTGCTCGAGTTGCCACCTGAACTAGGCATTAGCAATACTTTCAACATTTCTGACCTTATCGAGTATAGGGAGGCAACGTTGATTCCTAGTGAGCCATTTGGGCCTAATCCAGTCCTTGAGAGTGAACCAACCCAAGTGTGTCCATTTGCCATACCACCAGCCCGGAGAGACAAGATCGAACTGATCTTGGATGACAAGATCATCGCTACCCGGAGCAAAGATTACCAGCGATATCTGGTTTGTTGGCAAGGATGACCTGAGTCTGATGCTTCTTGGATCACCAAAAAGGACTTCAGATAGTTGCCCCGGACTTACTAGAATATTATAATAGTGGAATTGACCCATACTCGATAGGGTCGAGTTCCTCTCACCTGGGGAGAATTGGTACTGGCACCAGGGTCAAAAGAAGTCGACAGGTTGAACCCACATCCATGTGGATCACCTATGAGTAAAATCCTGAACCCAACCCTATTTATCCTATAAATATTTATTTTAAATTTTGTTATTTTGCTTTAGTTAGAGTAAACTCTTTTTACCAACTGTAATTAGGGTTTTATTTATTTTGGGATAAAACCCTTTTTGTCTAGTTGAGTCGAAACTCCAATTGAGTCAAACCCTAATTACCCAATTAAAATTTTAATGGTCCAGTTTGAGTTAGCCCTTTTTACCAACTTTAATTGGGTTTTTATTTTGAAAGCGTAATTAAGTATTGTTTGTTCAATTAGTTATCAGATGGTTAGTTATTTGGTTTGAGTCCTGTAAAAAAATTAGTTAATTGAGTCTTGTATTATGAGAAGGGACCAAGACAACATCCCATGTGCACACAATTGAAGACTCAAGACAACCCATGTGCATCCATGTGCACCCAATTGAAGACTCAAGACTACCCATGTGCTATCCCAAGTCACAACCTCTTCTTGGCACCATTTTTCAAGGATTTAGACATCAACACATGTCATTGGGACAACACCATTTGGACATTTCATTTCTAGGACAAGAACACATGCCATGTCACTTTTGTTTGGACATCCCATGTATTTTATTATTTTTGGTCGACTAAATGAAGACAAAGTTGGCGCCACTTAAAATTGAGATAAGTAAAGCAGAAGGACTCCCCAAGTTGGCGCCCTCCCTCTCAAATGTTCATGCCAAATCCAAGGAGTCGGCCACTCTTCCAAGGAGTTTCATTCTTGTCGCCCACTTCAAGGAGTCCCAAGGTGTTTGCTCATTTAAGGATAAAGTCCCTTGGACTTTATCTAGCTTTGGTGGTTTACAGGCAGAAGGACTCTCGATCCTTTTCTATGCACCAATTATGAAGAGTCGCTACTCTTCACTTTTACGCCACCTTTCTCCATGCCATTTCCAATCTTTGACCAGTCAAAGGCCATGCAATTTGGGTGTCATATGAAAGGGGGCAAAGTGTACTTTATCATTGTATCAGTGATTATCAGGCAAAAGGACTCTTGGTTCTTCTGCATCCCTTTATTTATGGAGCACCCATTTTGGCACCAAGAGTCCCATGCCCTTGGGACTCTTGGTATTTGGCACATAAAAGCCATGAAAAATATCAGATAAATTTTGATAAATTTGTCCCACTTAGGACTCAATCCAATTTAGGTCTCACATAAATTGGTTCATCCATTTAGCAACCTTTTAGACCCAATTCAATTGGATTAGGAGTTAGGTCAGCATATATATACTAGTGTGCAATCTAGCTAACCAATTAGGATCCTATGA
Source organism: Areca catechu (assembly GCA_021397845.1). Taxonomy (NCBI): domain Eukaryota; kingdom Viridiplantae; phylum Streptophyta; class Magnoliopsida; order Arecales; family Arecaceae; genus Areca; species Areca catechu. The sequence continues at coordinate 140,489,160 of CM038051.1, read as the reverse complement.
TCCTAATTAAATGTCAATTGACATTCTAGGTCAATTCTCTAATGTGTGTGACCCTTTGGGTTCCATATCTAGCCAACAGTAGGTCTAGGTATGAGTTGATTCGATCCAATCGAACCCGATTGACCTAATTAGGTCAAATTGAGTTGACCTAAGTTGCCAATTCGAACCAGCTTTCGAATTGACTCATGAATCCAATCAAATTGATTCATGAAAACCCATAAGACATGATTGACATCTAGCAATATGTCATGCCTACCCAGAAGATGAGGAATTTGATGGAAAGTATCAAAATACCCTTCAGCAAAGAGTTACCGTACAATTCAATCCTTTGATCTCTCTGTATCTCGATTAAGTGATGGACATGGATAAATGTCAAACCCTAGCACTTAATCCTTTTGAATCTCAATTCTATAATGAAGACTCGACCGATAAATGATTAGAAACCCTATCTAATCTCATCCTACTTTGGCCAAAGACTTCCTGAGTCATCATTCGAAGAGAACACATAGGATAACTTCTCCTCTTACTAGGAGTGATCGATTCCTTGTTGACCTACTCATTACCTTCATACACAATCCACCATATCTAGAAATACCGTGTACATGACTTAATTGCCATGAGTGAGTATGCATCAAAACATGGGTTCATGTGCATAAGATACTATGGTAGTCTCATATCTAAGGATCACATGCACAACTCCTACTAAGAGAACATTCTTTTGACAAGTAAGTAAGACTTCCATTTGATGTTCTCTTATCAGATCAGTTTAGTGGACTCATATCCTAATGGGCACCCACATCCTTGTATTAGTGTCTCTGCAAAAGTGGTTATGAGACCAACCACCCTCTTCATCGAACATACATAGGATGTGCTACTCTTTCTGGATTCATTGATCCCTTAATCGATATCCAATGACTAGGAACATTTTAGATTAGGGTTTATAGGAACTTAGGTCTCACCATTATGATCTTTATCACAACCCTAATTTCATTACCCTAATTTCATTACCAAAGGGGGCATTAAGAAGAAGAAAGGAAAGAAGGCCTCCGGACAGATGACCTGCTTTCATTGTGGCAAGCCGGGTCATTGGAAAAGAAACTGCAAGGTTTACCTTGCAAGTTTGAAGCCTGGTGCATCAGAGGCACCAAAAGGTATGAAAGAAGTTCATACTATTTTGTCATTGGATTCTTCCATTTCAAATACTTGGGTGTTGGATACCGCCTGTGGTCATAACATCTGCAAATCATTGCAGGGACTTCAGGGGCTTAAAGTATTGAAGGAAGGTAACTTTGAGCTCTACGGTGCTGGAGGGGACCCCATCCAAGCAGAAGCTGTAGGGACTTATGTTTTGAAGTTACCTTCAGGGAAGATCTTGGAGCTAAGGAATTGTTACTATATGCCAAAAATCATTAGAAATATCATATCTGTACCCTTGTTACTTAAACAAGGATATACTATGAATGTAATGAGCAGTGGATGCTCAATTTCTTTATCTAATGAAATTATATGTTATGGCATATTCTGCAATGGTCTCTTAACTCTTTCCACTAATGACAATGTTTTTCATGTTTCTAACAAACGGAAAAGAGATGATGTTAACAATACCTTACTTTGGCATTGTCGACTTGGACATATTAGTGAGACTAGGATTAACAAGTTGTACAAAGAAAATTTCTTTGATGCTTATGACTATGAGTCATTAGGAACTTGTGAATCATGTCTCATGGGTAAGATGACCAAGACTCCATTTAGTGGACATGGAGAAAGGACAAAAGAGTTATTAGGACTCATACACACAGATGTATGTGGGCCTATGACAACTCAAGCCTATGGTGGATACTCATACTTCATCACATTTACTGATGATTTTTCAAGGTATGGATTTGTGTATCTAATGAAACATAAGTCCGATGCTTTTGAAAAATTTTTAGAGTATCAAAGTATGGTAGAGAAACAGACAGGAAAAAGTATAAAGATCCTCCGATCAGATAGAGGAGGTGAATACTTATCCACTGAGTTTCTTGATCACCTTAAAGATAAGGGGATCATCTCTGAATGGACTCCTCCTTACACACCACAATTAAATGGTGTTGCTGAAAGGAGGAATCGTACTTTATTGGATATGGTACGGTCCATGATGTGCTTCACGGAGTTACCTTTTTCTTTCTGGGGATATGCTTTGGAAACAGCAACTTATATCTTGAATAGAGTACCATCTAAAACTGTCTCTAGCACTCCATATGAATTATGGAGAAGTAAGAAGCCCAATCTTAAGTATATTAAGATATGGGGATGTCCAGCCTATGTAAAAAGGAATTTTGGACATAAACTAGATGCTAGAGCAGACAAATGTCTATTTATCGGATATCCTAGAGATAGTATAGGATATGTCTTCTACCACCTTGCTGAACAAAAAGTATTGGTCAGTAGGCATGCCACTTTTATGGAAAAGGAATTTATCCTACAAAAGGGCACTGGTAGAAATATCGAACTCAATGAGATTCAACAAATAGACACTTCTCAGTCAAGTAACAACATAGTTAATATAGAACCTGAACACACTCCTATCCGTAGGTCTGATAGGGTGCGACAGGCACCTGAGAGGTATGGGTTCATAATTGAAAATAATGAAGCCCAAATCATTCAAAATGATGAGCCTCTAACCTATACGGAAGCAGTCATGAGTAGAGACTCAGACAAATGGCTGGAAGCCATGAGATCCGAGATGGACTCCATGTATGTCAACCAAGTATGGTCTTTGGTTGATGCACCAGAGGGTATTAACCCTATTGGGTGTAAATGGGTCTATAAAAGGAAGATTGGGGCAGATGGCCAAGTTGAAACTTATAAAGCCAGATTGGTGGCTAAGGGTTTCAGACAAAAACAGGGAATAGATTATGATGAAACATTTTCCCCTGTTGCCATGCTCAAATCTATTCGGATTATGCTTGCTATAGCAGCATATCATGATTATGAGATCTGGCAAATGGATGTAAAAACTGCATTCCTCAATGGTTTCCTTGAGGAAGAGGTTTATATGTCACAACCAGAAGGTTTTGTCTTGGAGACTAAACCTAATCAGGTATGTAGGCTAAAGAAATCCATTTATGGATTAAAGCAAGCATCCAGGAGTTGGAACATCCGATTTGATAAAACAGTCAAAGAATTTGATTTTTTCAAAAATGAGGATGAACCTTGTGTGTACAAGAAGACTAGTGGGAGTGCCATAGTTTTCTTAGTTCTATATGTTGATGATATACTTATTATTGGGAATGATATCCCAATGTTACAATCAGTCAAAGTGTGGTTATCGAAACAGTTTTCCATGAAAGACTTGGGAGAAGCATCCTATATACTGGGTATAAAGATCTATAGAGATAGATCAAGAAGGATGCTTGGCTTGTCCCAGTCTAGGTACATTGACCAGGTGCTAAAGAGATTTAGCATGGAGGAAAGTAAAAGAGGTTACTTACCTATTGGTCATGGCATACGTCTTTCTAAGAGGATGTCTCCTAAGACACCTGAAGAAAGAAATAGAATGAGTTCTATACCTTATGCTTCGGCTATAGGGTCGATTATGTATGCTATGTTATGTACCAGGCCTGATGTGGCATATGCCTTGGGTGTAACCAGTAGATTTCAGGCTGATCCAGGAGAGGATCACTGGAAGGCTGTGAAAAATATTCTTAAGTACCTGAGAAGGACTAAGGATATTTTCTAATATACGGAGGATCTGATCTTAAACTAGAAGCCTATTCAGACTCTAGTTTTCAATCAGACCCAGATGATAGTAAATCCATTTCAGGGTATGTCTTTACCTTGAATGGTGGAGCAGTAAGTTGGAAGAGCACTAAACAGCAGACTGTAGCTGACTCAACTACCGAGGCAGAGTATATAGCTGTCAGTGAAGCCGCCAAGGAAGCTGTCTGGATGAAGAAATTCATCACAGAGTTGGGAGTAGTTCCTGAGATTGAGAACCCGGTGCCACTCTATTGTGATAACACTGGAGCAGTTGCTCAAGCTAAGGAACCGAGAGCCCATCACAAGTCCAAGCACATTCTGAGACGCTTCCATCTTGTCCGAGAGATAATCGAAAGACAAGAAGTCTGCATCAATAGAGTAGATACAAAGAACAACATAGCAGACCCGTTCACTAAGGCTCTACCACAGCGGGAGTTTGATCGCCACCTCGATTGTATGGGGTTAAAGAATAAGAGCGATTGGCTTTAGTGCAAGTGGGAGATTGAAAGGATTATGCCCTATAAGCCAATATCTGTATCTCCCAGACCATTGTAAATTGACAAATTAATAAAGGCAATAATTTTTCATCATTCGCTGTGTCATTATATGATGAACCCCATAGATTAGGGCTATGGTTGTAGGGCTATGATGAGATCATACCAGTGAGATCTAAGGCCTTAAAACCCTAATCTAGAATATTCCTAGTCATAGGAACCCTGAGTTGGGGATCAGGGTTTCCGGTAAGACTGGCACATCCTATGTATGCTGAAAAGGGTGACTGCTCTCACAGTCATTTGTGTAGGACACTAATACAAGGATGTGGGTGCTCATTAGTGAATGAGTTCACTGAATAGATCCAGTTTGAGAACATCTAATGGAGCCTTAGCTGCATGTCAATAGATGTTTCACATAGTGGGAGTTGTACAAGTAGTCCTATGACCTGAGACTGCCATAATACCTTATGTACATGAACCCATGCTTTGGTTCAATCTCAATCATGACACTGGGTCATGCACGAGGTTGATGCTGGGTATGGTGAATTGTATATGAAGGTAATGAGTAGGTCAACAAGGAATTGATCACTCCTAGTAGGAGGAGATTGCATCCAGCCAAATTAGGTCAGATGATGATTCAGGAAATCTTTGATCAAAGTACAGATATTAGAAATAATTTCTAATATCAAATTAATTGAATCATTAGTGTATGACTGAGCTGGGAATGAGTATAAACTGGATTTGACATGATTCCATATCCATAGTTATATTCGGGATGCAAGATGATTGAAGGATCGAATTGTACGGGAACTTTCCACTGAAGGGTAGTTTTGGAATTACACCAAAATTTCCATATCTTCCGGGTAGACATGACACGTTGCTAGACGTCAATCTTGTCTTGTGGGTTGATCAAATTAAATGGTTTAATTGGATCACTAATTAGGAGGAGTCCTAATTGACTGACTCGAGTTATCTCGATTTGACCTAAATCGATTAGAATGAGTTCTGATCAGATTAGGTCAACTTGCACTCGGACCCACAGCTGGCTAAGTATGGAACCCAATGAGTCACACACTTAGGACAGATGATCAAGGATTTAATTCGGAATTAAATCTCGTTTGCAGATGAACACACTAGCATGTGTTGCAAACCATGACTTCTACTTGAATCGGATTCGAGTTAGGGTTCCGATTTGGTCTTTTTAGATCCAAATTCATTCCGGTTTGAATCTAATTGAAGATACAAAATGTTGGGCTAACTATAGGATAGCAATTGGGCTAACCTAAGAGGCTAAACCCCTTTCCCACATCGCCTAAAACCCTCCCCCTCTCTTCCCACGCGCGCGCGCAAGGAGAAGAGTCCACACGCGCGTGGACTCTTTCCAAGACGCGTCTTTGCGTGAAAAGAAAGAAAAAACGCCGGTGATTTTTGAAGAGGCGTGGAAGAGAGTCCACCTAGGCGTGGACTCTCCAAAAAGGGGAAAAATACCGTGAAAAAGAAAAGAAAAAACACCGAAGGGGCGCGACTCTTCTTTCTGTGCGCGCCCTTCTGTATTTTTCATGATCCATCTTCGCGTCTTCCCATCCCAAAGGCCGTGAGATTAATCCCAAGGGCCATGAGATAAAGAGAGAAGACGTGAGAAGGGAGAGAGGGACGTGAGAGGATGTTTTCAGATGAGAAGGCGCCTCTCTGTCGCCTATTTAAGAAGAAGGCTTCACCGTAAAATGGGATTCCAGATTTTCTACGACGAAGCCTTGCTTCTCTTTCCTTCTCCCTCTCCAAAAGATTGTTTCCCCCTCCTCTCTTTCCTCTTTGATTCCTTTACAGAGCCTAGGCTCTGTCGAATCTCAGAACAGAAGGAGAGTCAGAGAGAGAAACTCTCCGACGGTAAAGGAAGAAGGTGCCTCTTTTGTTTCTTTCTTACATTAAGACAACTTTGTCTTAATTTTCTTCTCCCTCCAAGACAAGCCTTGTCTCATTGTAGGACAAGGGCTTATTCTTAAGACAAGAGTGTCTTAAGGGGCCAAAGCTGCTAAAAACTAGGAGAAGGGTAAGAGAGAAAGTTTTAGTCCCCGTTTGGCTAGAGGTGTCCTAGCCAATAGCCCATATATCAAGTTCTTGGGATAGAACTTGATTGGAAGGAACCCAATTGAGGAGTCACTGTCTTGATCATCTGCCCGTGTGGATCACCATCGGAGGGCGGACAAGTGGACGCCTGGTGTGTTCAAAAGGTTACACTATTTGGAGTTTATTTCTACATCAGATTGGATATAGCGATCTGAGGTTAGTATCTAAACTATGTTTAAATTTGGACATGCATGTAGTCATAAGTTTTAATTGCTAATAAGGAGATTTTGGGATTAGGGTTCGGACATGATTTCATAAAGTTTTGAAATCCACACTTCCGCACTGGTTCCCGAACCCAACAACAAGTTCCTAATGATTCATGATCAAAAGGTTCAAAGAAATTTTCTTTGTACAACTTGTTTATCCTAGACTTACTAATATGACCCAAACGGCAATGCCAAAGATATGTGACATTTATATCATCTCTATTTCTCTTCTTATTTTCAACAAGCATAACTTCATCATTAAGTGATAGAATCAAAAGACCATTAACAAATGTACCACAACCAAAGAACTTCTTTGAAAAGAAGATCGAGCACCCATGGCTTGAAATATTTTTTTCATAACCTTGTTTCAACAACAAAGATACAGAAATAGTATTCTTTATAATGTTGGGTACATAGTAACAATCTTTTAATTCAAAAATATTGCCTGATGGCAATAATATTAGATAGGTGCCAACAGCTTCAGCATGAATGGGATCACCACTCGTGCCAAATAGCTCAAAGTCACCCTTCTTCAAGCTTCCGGGTCTCTGTAATCCCTGCAATAACTTGCATATAAGAGACCCATATGCGGTATCCAATACACATATATCAGAAGCTGAAGAACTTGATGATAATTTGTTTGTATCATGTACAAACTTTTTGATGCATCACTAGCATCTTGCAATCATTGTGGAAAGCAAAAGCACTGGAAGAAGAATTGCAAGTTATATCTTTCTTCCTTGCATTTTCCCTTTTTTGGAAGCTACTCTTAGGGTTCCTTTCTCTTTGAACCCTTCTTAGAAGCATCCTCTCCTACCAGATCTAGGTCAGGAGTATGAAGGATATAGGCAATTTTCTTCTGAGCTAATATAATTCTCAAGTTCCTCAACCAATCCACATAATTCAGATTGGTCAACTTATTAGCATCCAAGATGCCCTGCAGTGAAAGAGTAGAAGCCATAATGCAATAATCTATAGTAAGTAAAGAACAACTATAAGCAGACCACTCATGATGATATTCATAATTAGACAAGAACTTTTGCATCTAATTGTGTCTCCCATTATTTTCAATCGAATATCATAACCCTCAACTATGGTAAGTGGGAAACCCTCCCAGGGCTTCCTTAGTGGGGTTGAGATCCCAATTCATTATAAATGCCTTGTGTGTACACAACAAACACTTATAAGTTCAAGGATAAGAAATGACCCTTTTTAATTGCATCCCTTGCAATTCTCAACTTAACTTTTGCCTCTAAGACACTTATAGCCTTGTGTGTACATAACAAACCATAATGTCTTACATTTCCATATAGCCATGATTGAATAATGTTGCCCTTGTGTGTACACAACAAAGCAACATTATCAGTCATGCTATAAAGCACTAGGTGCAACAAGACAAATTTTATGCCAAACGCTAGAGCAAACCTTATGTGTACATAACAAACCTACCATAGTTTTTAATATTCATTTGGCTTAGCATGAAGGAAGGCAAATTGTAGTGTGCTTAATCAATTAGAAATTTCAATTTAAGGTCTAGATATGACCAAATTGACCAGGTAAGTGGAAGGGGTGAGGGGGTCCCCCCGTTGCTTTCCTTAGACACCAATTAAATTGGCCAGGTAAGTCAACGGAACCAATTAAAAATCTCATTCCCTTTACCTTCCCAGAACCACTTGCCTAGACACCAATTGGCTGATCATACCCTAATCAGATTTGCATCATGATTAACTTACACTATGACTAAATATGATTTTTATGAGGGCTTTGATGGTCTCTAACACATCCTAATATAGACTTAATCATGTCAACCTAACATTCATGACATCATAAAACCTAATATTCATGACATCATAATGTATTCATAACCATACATATATGACATGATATTCATTCCATCATTCGAGCATATTAACCCTAATATGCATGTTGACTCCGTTATTGATTTTGATGATAAACGAAACACTTAAGTATAAGTTGAGTACTAACTATTCTTTTAAGTGTGTTAAATAGAAAAAGGTACTCTTCAATTCAACAAAAATGGAATGCCTGTCAAATGATGAAGATGCCCATTCTTTGAATGAAAGATCAGTTATAAATGGACTTAAGTACTTAAAGATTACTTGAAAAAACATAAAGAGTTCAGCACAAAAAGGCTACAATAGAGCTTTAGTGATTTTTGAAGAATTCTTAGTAAGTGTTGACTCAAAATGTCGACTCATTGATCAAGTGTCGACTAATGGTAGTGCAAGTGTCGACTCAAGCCAGCATGAAAAAAAGTTTTGAATGGCATGACTGAAGTGTCGACTCATGCCCTACAAGTGTCGACTCATGTGTTGACCCAAGGATCGACTCATCGCCTGAGATAAATTTCTTACAGAATATGCTGAAGTTGAGACTTGGCTGAAGTGTCGATTCATGGATGTCAAGTATCGACTCAAGTGTCGACTCACCTGAAGAAGTGTCGACTCAATTGAGAATTCCAGAGAGCTTCAAAGAAGAATTTTGAACTAGGTGTCGACTCATGAGACTTAAGTGTTGACCCTAAGTATCGACTCACAGCTTGAAGTATCGACACTTGGAGTTTTGGAAACAGTAACGGCTAGTTTTTCAAACACAGAACTCGATCCTCTTGGCTCCCAACGGCTAGTTTTTCATGTCTAACAGTCATAAACTGACTTTGAGACCTTGGGATGGTATTTAAGTGATTCAAATCAAATTGAAACATAAGAGGAATAAGAAGAAAAAGAGAAAAGAGAGAAAGTAAATGCATTCACTCCCATTCATTGAGAGCAACTACCTTCAAGCAAAAAGAAGTCTCAAAGCATTCAAAGCCTTCAAGAGCACTCAAGTTTGACACCCTTGAGCATTGATTGTGGCTTCATCAAGTTCAAGACAAGCAATTCCTCCAAGCTTCAAAGAGATATCTACTTTTTGTAAGAAAGCTTTTCTTGTTGCTTTACTTTAACTCTATCTTTGTTGTAAAGGTTTTAGGTTAGCCTATTAAAAAATCAAGGAGGTTTTTAGTTAGCCTATCGGAAAACCAAGGAGGTTTTTGGTAAGCCTAGTTGAAAACCAAGGAGGTTATTGGTTAGCCTTTGAAAACCAAGAGGTTTTTTTTGGTGAGCCTCGTAAAAACCAAAGGGGTTTTGATAGTGAGCCTGGAAAACTAATCGACTGTAATCATGGAAGATTATAGTGAATTCCCAAGTGGACCTTGGGGAGTAGATGTAGGTGCATTGGAAAGCATTGAACCACTATACTTGGATTGTGTTTATGATTGTTTGTCTCTCTCTTGCTCTTACATTGATTGTATTTAAATTTTTGCTGCATACTCTTTAAGAGCATATTACTCTTGCATCTCATTGCACTTAAATTATTTATTGAATTGGTTCACATACTTGCAATTAATTTTTAGAAACCCAATTCACCTCCCCTCTTGGATTGCTTACTGGACAACAATGCATACCATAAGCATGATTATAATAGGAATCCGTTTACCTCACTTGTTCATGGGATATGGCCACAACGGCAACCCTACACGCTATATGAGACCCCATTGAATGGGATAAGAGGGCCATGAAACCCTAAATAACTCCTATGATCGGATGGCCATGGTGACTAACCCAATTTGAAGCAGTTACTAGGATTTAATATATATCATATGTAATTTAAAATAATTATGCATCACTTCAAAGCATAATAAGCAATCATTACTAATTTCATGCACCATACATGATAATATTCACTATCATGTACCCTTTCAATAGTATGCATCATACTATGATTTATATATATGATCATATTATCATTCATATACAAGTGAACCCTAATTAGTGGCATGCATTAGAATATGATCCCCATATATGGTCATATTCATTATCACATAAGCATATCCAATTGACTATTAATTGAATGAAATAAGAGGGCTCTAATACTACTGTTGGGTTTCTAGGGTTTTGATGGCACAGCGGAACAATGGATTTCAAAAAATTTCTTTCTTGAAACTCCAAGCAACTTGAAACCCAAAGACCAAGATTCCTTATTCATTATAATTAACAAGTCATGCAATTAGGGTTTGGAAAAATACCTGAAATGCTAATTCCTTCTCCTTTCCACTAGGCACACAAGTGCTGTCGAGAATTCGATTTTCAAATCTAACTAGATCTGAAGATCCAAACCCTCAAGAGCAACCTTGTTCACGATCAAGAACGAATGCCCTAATCAACAAAGCAATTACTGAAGCATATCACCAGGTTGTGGATGACCATCTACCAGCAATCTCTATTGAAGATCACGGTAGGATATAGGTCTGTGAAGATTAAGAATACCAAGAATAAGAGAAGAGAGAGGAAGAAGAGAAATAGAGAAATTTTCTTGGGAGAAAGGGATTTTCTTCTCTTTCTGCTTCAAGAAGTTCATTACACCTTCTTTGTTTCTTCCTACTCTATCCTCTTACGAGGATACAATAAATATATACATCGGTCACACATGGCCGAGATCCCAAAAATCCCCAGTTGGCACCGTTAAAAAAATAGTTCACCCGATATCCAAGCTGACACTAGACACTAGAGTCGACTTGGCCCCGGAACTGAGTCGACTCTAATCCTCAGAGCTAGCTCTTCCAGACCACAAGATTGACAGACTGTGCAACGGAGCCAACTCGAACTCATCCGAGCCGACTCGTCCAGTCTATAGGTTTCTTGACTATGCAACTGAGATGACTCGAACCCATTCGAGCCGACTCCTCCAGTCCATAATCACCTATTCTGAGACATGCCAACCAATAGAGCCGACTCTTATCCTAGAAGAGCCGACTCTAAGACCCAGACTGACCAAAACTAAGCCTAAACACCTAGGACTCATACCAAACTCGACCTTAGCCCTAGATACATCATGGAAAACCATGATAAACCAGATCAATATATGTACATTGACCTAACTAGCTATGAATGCACTACCTGAGACTCAACAATCTCCATCGTGGTGCTTCAAAGCTACATATGCCAGACTCCTTAAACTCATTAACCACATACAAGAGTAGAAGCTATCCCTTGGTAGAGCGTTCGTAAGTGTATCCGCCTGGTTCTCCATTGTATGAACCTTCCCCAGCATCACTTCTCCTTCCTCCACCAGCTCCCTGATTCTGTGGTATCTCACATCTATATGCTTGGTCCTAGCATGATAGACTAGGTTCTGTATCAAGTGTATGGCACTCTAGCTATCACTATGCAGGACCACCATACACTATTTCATCTCCATTTCAGACACTAGCCTTCTCAACCATAGTGCTTCCTTTGCAGTCTCTGTAATCCCTATATACTCTATTTTTGTCATAGACAAAGCAGTAATAGGTTGAAGGATTGATCTTCAAGAAACCAGTCCACCATACATGCAATAGAGATAACTTGTTATAGACCTCCTTGTATCAAGATCATTTGCATAGCTTACATCAACAAACCCTTCCAAAGGACCTAAATCCTCACATGATTTTATGGAGTTCCATCCATGTCCTTCTGGCTACCCACCAAACACTAGTCCATGTTTTTGAGTCCCTTGCAGATATCTCAAAATCTACTTCAATGCCTTCTAGTGTTCCTTCCCAAGATTAGCCATGTACCTGCTCACCTGGCTTACAGCATATGCTATATCTGGCCTGCAACAAACCATAGCATACATCAAACTGCCCACTGCATTGGCATATGGAACTCTTTCCATGTACTCTCTCTCCTCCTCTGACTGGGGGCACTATTTTTCGAGAAATATGCCCTAGTAATGGTGTTTCCACATGTTTGGCCTTTTCCATCCCAAATCTCTCGAGTACCCTTTTAATATACCCACCTTATGATAAATGGAGTATTTCTTTGCATCTATCCCTGCAAATCTCCATTCCAAGGATTTTCTGAGCTGATCCCAAGTCTTTCATCTCAAATTCCTGAGATAATGCTCTCTTTAGTCCTTTCACAACTGTCATACTTCTGCTGGCTATCAATATATCATCCACATACAGAAGTAAATACAGAGCATTCATAGTATCCATATCCTTCACATAAACACAATGGTCATGTTCATATCTGAGAAACCCAAGGCTTATGATAAATGTATCAAATCTGTGATATCAATGATGAGGTGATTGTTTCAACCCATACAATGACCTCTGAAGTAGACATACCTTGTTCTCCTGTCCAATCTCAATGAAGCCATCAGGTTGCTTCATATAGATTTTCTCTTCCAGTCTTCCATGTAGAAAGGCTGTCTTCACATCCATCTGCTCCATTTCCAAATTATGTTTTGCTACCAAAGACAACAACACTCGAATTGAAGTATGGCATACCACAGGAGAAAATACTTCTATGTAGTCAACTCCTTCCCTCTGTGAGTATCCCTTTGTTACCAACCTTGCCTTGTATCTCACTCCACCTTGTTCTGAAGGTAATAATTTCCTAGTGAACACCCATTTGGAGCCAATAGCATGAACATCTCTAGGTAGATCCACCAGCTGCCATGTTTGATTCCTTCTAAGAGATTCCATCTCTTCTATCATGCCTTGCATCCATGACTCTTTATCAAGACTTTCCATGGCTTCTACAAAACTTTCTGGATCTCCATTCATAGATATAAGAGCATATGAAATTGCTTCATCCATGCCATATCTTACCAGCTTCCGGATTGTGTGTTGAGGCATATGCAATGCCACTCCCCTTGCACCATCCTGCAAGTCTGCTGTTTGTGGCTCCTCCTGCACCTTCCTTTGAACAACTGATTCTTCTTGCCTCTCCTTCACTCCTGGAGAATCTTTCCTGTCCAACTCCACCTCAACTGAAACTCCATTTCCAGCTGATGTTGAAGGCCTATCCTTCACCTATGATGGGCTCTCACTGCTGTTCATCTAATCGACTGCATTTCTAGTTGCAGTCCCTGGTTTCTCCAAGATGCTCCTCTTATCAAAGATGACATCCCTACTGATTACTGCCTTTTAAGACTATGGATCCCATAGTAGGAAACCTTTGACTCCTTGTGGATACCCTATGAAGATCATCTTCTTCGACTTAGGATCCAGCTTGCTTCTTTCAATTACCTCCACATGTATATAAGCCGGGCAACCAAAACTTTCAGGTGACCAAGCTCCACCTTCTTTCTTCTCCAAGCTTCTTCTAGAAGTCCTCCATCCAACTTGAAGTGAGGGGAGCTATTTATAAGAAAACATGCTAGAGTAATAGCATCACCCCAAAAAGTTTTCGGTAGTGATGACTGTAGCCTCATACTCCTTGCCCTCTCCAATAGTATCTGGTTCATCCTTTCCGCAACACCTTTCTGCTATGGGGTCATTCTTATTGTGTAATGGCATTTGATACCATTTTTCTCACAGTAACTCCTAAACTCTGTACTAGAGTACTCCCCACCATTATCAATTCGAAGGCACTTTACATGTCTTCCTGTCTCCTTCTTTACCTTAGCCCTCCAAGCTTTAAACCTGGTAAATACATCTAATTTTTTCCTCATCAGATACACCTGCAGTTTCGTAAAGAAGTCATCAATAAAGGTAACAAAATACCTTTCTCCACCTCTGGATAATAGAGGTGTTGGTCCCCATACATCCGAGTGCACCAAATCTAGCACTCCTTCACTTGGCTCAATACAAACAGCAAATTTTACTCTATGCTATTTACCAAAGATACATGACTCACATAGGTCATTTCCATCCTTTTTCAAAGCTGGGATGATCCCTCTTCTGCTTAACTCCGTGAGCCCTCGGTCACTTATATGATCCATCCGATAGTGCCACAGTTTATATTCCAACTGTTCCTCTTGTGCAGCTACAGGCACCTCAGCACTATCACTCACCACTGAGCCTTCGATCCTGTATAGATTGTTGCTCAGTCTTCTTCCTCTCATTACCACCAAGCTCCCTTGGTAATCCTCAAACATTGACTACTAGATTGGCAACTAAAAGCATATCCCTGCTCTTCCAAGTAGCCCAAAGAAATCAAATTCTTTTTCAATTCTGGTACATGTTTGACATTTGATAGAGTCCTTATCACTCCATCATACATCCTCACCCTAATAGTGCCTACTCCAGCTACCATACAAGGGTGATCATCACCAAGGCTTACACTACCTCCATTTGACCTGTCATAGGTGTAGAACCAATCTCGATGTGAGGTATAGTAGTATGAGCATGCAGAATCCAAAATCCAGGTATTCTTCCAATCCACTGATCCATCTAATATAATCAGTACTTCTCCTTCATTGCTTTCTAAAGCATTAGCATCACTAGTGTCGGCTCTCCCCTTTCCTATCTTCCAAAGAGGACAATTCTTCCTGATATGCCCAAGCTGACAACACTTGTAGCATTTCACACTCTTGTGGTTTCGAGACTAAGATTTGCCATTGGACTTTCCCCTAGCTCTTTCCTTGAATCTTCCTTGCCTCTCATTCACAGCAAGAACCTTTGAGTTAGGATTACCTTTGCAAATCTCCTTTTCTCATTAGATCTAAGCACACCAATAACCTCTTCATAATTCAGGGTTTCCTTCCCATAAACCAAGGTTGTTATGAGACCATTATACAATCCAGGGAGTGAACACAGTAGCAATAATGCCTGATCCTTCTCGTCTATCTTCATATCCAGACTCATTACCTAAGAACATACCTGATTGAACCTCTAAATATGAGCAACTAGGTCTCTACCTTCAGGCATCCTCGAGCTATATAGTTGCTTCTTCAACCATAGCTTATTCGTCATGTTCTTTCCCATGTATGTGTTCTCTAGTCTTCTTCAAAGACCTTTTGTGGTAGTCTCTAAACACACCTCAGGTAAAACTTGATCAGCCAAACACATCCTGATGGTGCTGAAAGCAATCTCTTCTAACTCTTCCCATTCTTTAACACTAATCTTTTTCGATCTTTCTTTAACCCAGACCTTGTAGATTCTCTATTAAACCAGCAAATCTTTAACCCTTTGCTGCCAAAGGGTGAAGTTTTCCTTGCCATCGTACTTCTGAAAATCTACTTTGAACCCACTTGATGCAATTACCATAATCAAGAATTCAAAAGATCTGAAAATCGTACATGCAAGAAGCTTTACTTCCAACCCTCTGATCTTGAGATCTTCCTTCCACGATCCTTGCTCTGATGCCAAATGTTGAGAATTCGATTTTCAAATCCAACCATATCTAAAGATCCAAACCCTCAAGAGCAGCCTTGTTCCCGATCAAGAACGAATGCCCTGATCAACAAAGCAATTATGGAAGCATATCACCAGGTTATGGATGACCATCTGCCAGCAATCTTTATTGAAGATCATGGTAGGATATAGGTCTGTGAAGATTAAGAACACCAAGAATGAGAGAAGAGAGAAGAAGAAGAGAAACAGAAAAATTTTCTTGGAAGAAAGGGATTTTTTTCTCTTTCTGCTTCAAGAAGTTCGTTACACCTTCTTCGTTTCTTCCTACTCTATCCTTTTATGAGGATACAATATATATATACCTTGGTCACACATGGCCGAGATACCAAAACTCCCCCAGCTGGCACCATTAAAAAACTAGTTCAACCGATATCCGAGCCAATAATAGACACTATAGTCGACTTGGCCCTGGAACCGAGTCGACTCTAATCCTCAGAGCTGGCTCTTCCAGATCACAGGATTGACAGACTATGCAACGTAGCTGACTCAAACTCATCCGAGCCGACTCGTCTAGTCTACAGGTTTTCTGACTGTGCAACCGAGCCAACTCAAATCCATTGGAGCTGACTCCTCCAGTCCACAATCACCTGTTCTAAGATGTGCCAATAGAAAAGTGCCCTAAGAGCCAATCATTGTAAGGACCTCTTTTTTGTATTCTTTCAACTCTTGTATGACATTATATATTAAAGGCATATGTTTTTCATCATATATTGTTATGTCTTATTTATGATTATGATGAACCCCATAGATTAGAGCAATGGAATTAGGGTTATGATGAAGTTCATAACAGTGAGACCTAATTTCCTATAAACCCTAATCTAAAATGTTCCTAGTCATTGGACCATTGATTCGGGGATCAATGAATCTGGTAAGACTAGCTTATCCTATGTATGCTCAGATGATGAGAGTGGTTGGTCTCACAACCACTTATGTAGAGACACTAATACAAGGATAAGGGTGCTCATCAGGATATGACTACACTGAACTGATCTATACCGGGACTATCTTATGGAAGTCTTACTACTTGTCAAAAGATAGATCCCTGAGTAGAAGTTGTGCATGTGATCTTTAGACCTGAGGTCACCATGGTTCCTTGTGCACACTAAGCCATATTTTGGTTCATACTCATTCTTGCCATTATGACATGTACGAGGTGTTCTGGGTATGGTGGATATGAGTGGACCAACAAGGAATCGATCATTCCTAGAAAGAGGAATTATTATCTTATGCAATCTCTTCGATGAGTGACTTAAGGAGCCTTTGATCAAAGCAGGATGAGATTAGTGGAATCTAATCAGTCATCAGCTGAGTCCTCACTATCGAGTTGAGATTTGATATGATTAAGTATTAGGGTTTGACATCTATCCATACCTATCACTTAATCGGGATAATGGGAGATCGAAAGATTGAATTGCATGGTAACTTACTACTGAAGGATATTTTGGTAATTTCAACCAAATTCCTCATCTTCCGGGTAGGCATGATATATTGCTAGACGTCAATCTTGTCTTGTAGGTATTCATGAACCAATTGGATTGGTTTCATGAGTCAATTCGATGGATGGTTCGAATTGGACAATTAGATGAGCTAGTTTGACCTAATTAGGTCGATCGGGTTCGATTGGATCGAATTGGCTCAAACCTAAACCTACTGCTAGCTAGATGCAGAACCCAATGGTTACACACACTAGAGAATTGGACAAGGAAGTCATTCATGATTTAAATAGGGTCATAGGATCCTAATTGGTTAGCTAGGTGACACACTAGCATGTGTAGGCTAACCTAATTCCTAAACCCAATTGGATTGGGTCTGGTTGCTTGCTAAATGGACTAACCAATTTATAGGAGACCTAAATTGGGTTATGTTCTAACTAGGATGAATTTATCAGATTTCATCTGATATTTTTTGAAGGTTTTATCTCGAAATTATGAAGAGTCCCTAAGGCATAGGACTCTTGGTACCTAAATGACATGTTGGCATTCAAAAGGGCCTAGAAGGGTCTATAGTTCTCTGATCAAAAAATTTTTATATGGTTGGAAAGATTATTTAATGCTCTTTCATTTGACACCCATATTGCATATACTTGGACTTTGTCAAAGATAGCATATGGCATGGAAAAGGGTTGACCGAATTGTGAAGAGAAGCGACTCTAAATTTGGTGCACAGAAAGGACCAAGAGTCCTTCTACAGAAAAGTTTCTTCTATTGATTGGAATTCTTCTAATCTTTATCTTTATGTCCACACCTTTCATGAAGGATTTGACTGGTCAATGATTTTTGAATTGGCATGAAGAAGGAAAGGTGAATGGCGCACATGAAAGGTTGCGACTTTTCATGAGAGGGCGCACAGTTTGAAGCAGAGTCCTTCTACTTTCAGATCTCTTCGGTTTTCTTTGACTTTTGAGAAATGAGAAGATGCCTCTTGGTTCTTCTAGAGACTGGTACATGCCATGTGGTGTGAGAAGGTTTCATTTGGACATGAAGAGATGTCAGATAAGACTCCTGAATCCTAAAGAGTCTTATCAGATATGAAGAAACATATCTGATAAGAGATTTTGGGATGTGTTTCACGCCCCTTAAGAAACTATTTAAAGGGTGTATGGTGGAATGAAAATATTATTTATTCAGTCATCTGAAATAGGAGTCTAGATTCTACCGTATTATCCATCTGAGTTTTTCTCTCTCCCTCTTCCTTTCTTTAAGACAAGACTTGTCTTGTTAAGATAAGGTCTTTTCTATTAGGACAAGGCTTTATTTTAGGACATAAGCCTAAGGAGTCCTAAAGGAGGGTTGTCCTAAAACCAAGAGTGGTTTAGAAGAGTGTCCAAAGAGTCTTATAGTGGGATAGTGAGTCCTACAAAGGCCAAAGTCTAAAAGGCTGCCGAAAGAGTCCTACCCGGGCAAGCAACTTCAAGAAGGAGTTCTTCCTTATTTCAAATCTTGTGTGGATCACCGTTGGAGGACTTACACTTGTGAGTCTAGTGGAAGAAGTGGAATATAGCGCTCTAGGTATGTTTCATTAAGCTTCTTTTATGACATATTAGTTGTAATCGAATAAGGGATCTTGGGAATTAGGGTTTCTAACTGATAAAGTATTATCTTTATGCATGAAATTTTATAATTCAGTCTTACTAAGTTGCATAATGATCTCCTTGAAACCCAACAGTGGTATCAGAGCCACCCTTAGTTTATTTCAACTATTTGTCATTTGTAATAAAGATGATCCTCCCAGGATTATGATTCAATGCATATTAGGGATCATATGTTTGGTCTCTACTTTATTATGAAAAATAGCATGTTATTATTTTATGCATATTGTAGATCAAATACATCGTTATAACATGTTTTATCCTAATAGCTATTTAGGATTGGATTAGTCAGTGGGGTATTTGAAATATCATGCTATGATATGATTACTATGTACATCATGCAATGTTATGGATATGCTAGATTGATATGCTTTATGCTAGTCACTAGTTAGGGTTTTTTTTAACACTTAAACCCTAATCTTTAAAATATGTCAAGATAATTTTTAGTCACATTCTGAAATAAGGTTGTCCTAACGTAATGGTGGATGTCTGTTATGTTGTAAGGTTGTCCTAGAATGATGACACACCTAGCATATATTTGCATCATGTCATATATGTATGGTTTTCTATTATAAGTACATTATGATATGTTAAATAGTATTAGAATGTGTTTGAGACCATCAAAGCCCTCATTAAAAATCATATTTAGTCTTAGTATCAAATTAATCATGATGCAGAACCAATTAGGGTTTGATCAGCTAATTGGTGTCTAGGCAAGTGGTTCTGGGAAGGTAAAGGGATTGAGGTTTATTAATTGGTTCCGTTGTCTAACCTGGCCAATTTAATTGGTGTCTGAGGAAAGCAACGGGGGGACCCCCTCACCCCTTTCACTAACCTGGCCAATTTGGTCATATCTAAACCTTAACTTGAGAATGCTAATTGATTATATATACTATAATTTGCCTTCCTTCATGCTAAGCCAAATTAATATCAAAACTATAGTAGGTTCTTGTGTAACACAAGATCTACTCTAGGGTTTGATATGAATTGGTATTGGTGCACTTAGTGCTTTATGGCATGGTTGAAATTGTTGCTTTGTTGTGTAACACAAGGACAACAATCTTCAATTATAGCTATATAAAAATGAAGGGTTTGACTAAACTAAGACATTATAGTTTGTTATGTAACACAAGACTATAAGTGTCTTAGAGGCAAAGATAATTGTTGAGAATTGCATGGGTTGCAATTGAAAAGTAAGTCCTACCTTTGAACTTATTAGTATTTGTTGTGTAACACAAGGCACTAATGAGGAATTAGGATCTCAACCCCACTAAGAAAACTGGGAAGGTTTCTCGTTTACCATAAAATGAGGGTTATGGTATTTGAAGAAAATAGTGGGAGACATAATTAGATAGTAAGTCCTTATCTAGTTATGAATGTCATTCTTGAGTGGTCTGCTGATATTGTTCTTTAATTAAATGTAGGATATTTATATTTATGGCTTCAAACTTATCACTGAGGGGCATCTTGGATGCCAATAAGTTAACCGATCCAAATTATGTGGATTGGTTGAGGAACCTGAGAATTGTATTAACTCAGGAGAAGCTTTCCTATATACTTGATTCTCTAAATCCTGAGTTGATTGAAGAAAATGCTTCAGAGGAGGAAAGGGCCACACATCAAATGTGGCTAAATGACAGTATGACTGTCAGGTGCATCATGTTGGCTTCCATGAGCAACGAGCTCCAGAGGCAACATGAAGGTCTGGAACCTCAGTCCATATTACTCAATTTAAAAGAGCTTTATGGAGAGCAAAGTAGGGCTACCCGATACGAGATATCGAAATAGTTGTTCCGAGCACGGATGAGTGAAGGTTCACCTGTGCAAACCCATGTGCTGAAAATGATTGACTTAATCACTCGATTGGGTCAATTAGGGTTTGTGATGGATAGTGAACTTGATCGGGACTTGATCCTGCAATCACTCCTAGATTCCTTCTCTCAGTTTGTTCTTAACTACCATATGAACAAATTAAATACCACTTTGCCAAAGGTTATTAACATGCTTAAGACAGCTGAGAGCCACTCTAAAGGCAATACGGCTCATGTTCTTCTTGTTAGTGGAAGAAAGAAATGGGCAAGGAAAAAGGGTATGAAAAGAAAGTTTAACTTTAAGAAGAGCATCCAGAAGAAAAATAAGAAAGCTAAGAAGGATGATGGAGCCTGTTTCCATTGCGGCAAGACTGGGCATTAGAAGAAGAATTGCAAGGTTTACCTTGCAAGTGTGAAGCAAGATGCAAGTGGAGCATCTAAAGGTTTGTACATGATACAAACTAATTTATCATTGAGTGCTTCTATTTCTAATTCATGGGTATTAGATACTGCATGTGGATCTCATATATGCAATTCATTACAGGGACTCCACAAAATTAGAAGATTGAAGAGGGGTGACTTTAAGCTGCATGGGGCCAGTGGTGAAGCCATATATGCTGAAGCTGTGGGCACCTATCTTCTTTTATTACCTTCGGGTGATGTAATAAAGCTAGAAGAATGCTTTTATGTACCAGATATTAGAAATATTATTTCTATCCCCTGTTATTACAACAGGGATATGAAATAAGTGTAAAGAGCAGTGCTGCTATTCTTTAATAATAATAAATATTTGGACATGGATCTTTTTATAAATGGTCTTCTAACTTTGTAACTCAATGATAATTTTTCTCGTTGATGATAAGAAGAGAAAAGAGATAATAACAATCATATCTCATATCTCTCTGCCGATAGGTCATATCAGTGAGTCAAGAATAAACAAGTTAGTCAAAGATAATTACTTTGACTCTAATGATTTCCAAACATTAGGAACTTGTGAATCTTGTCTCAAAGGAAAAATGACTAAGTCTCCATTCACTGGACATGGAGAAAGAGCAATTGAATCGTTAGTCTTATACATACTGATGTGTGTGGACCTATGTCAACTCAGGTCAGAGGAGGATATCTTATTTTATCACTTTTATTGATGATTTATCAAGGTTCGGTTATGTGTATCTTATGAAACACAAGTCTGAAGCTTTTGATAGATTTAAAGAATATCAAAGTATGGTTGAAAAATAAATTGGATTTTGTATTAAAACTCTTCGTTCTGATCGAGGAGGTGAATACTTGTCTAGTGAGTTTTTGAACCATCTCAAAGACAGACATTATTTCTGTATGGACTCCTCCTTATACACCCTAGTTAAATGGAGTGGCAGAAAGGAGAAATCACACCTGATTAGATATGGTGAGGTCCATGATGAGCTTCACAGATCTTTCCATTTTCTTTTGGGGACACGCCCTGGAAACTGCTGCATATATATTAATAGGATTCCATCTAAGTCAATAAGTAGCACTCCATATGAGTTATCGAATGGCAAGAGACCAAATCTTAAATACTTAAAGATTTGGGGTTGCCACGCTTATGTCAAGAATAATTTCGGACATAAGTTAAGTGCTAGGGCTGACAAATGTAGTTTGTTGGTTATCCAAAAGATGGTGTTGGATACCTCTTTTATAATACTACTAAGCAAAAGATAATTGTCAGTAGGCATGGTACATTCTTGGAGCAAGAATTTATCCAAGAAAGAAGTAGTAATTCTTCACTTGAGTTTGTGAAGAACTAAACCAACAAATTGATGAGCCTTCAAGAGATATTCCTTAACCAGAAGTTCTTGAGGATCAAGAATAGCCATAATACACACCTCCTCTCCGAAGGTCAGAGAGGGTACGGGGAGCACCTCTTAGATATGGCTTTGTCATCGGAGATGACAATGAAGCCAGTATCATACAAAATGATAATCCTGTAACCTATTCGGAAGCTGTCTAGAGTAGAGACTCTGACAAATGGCTAAGTGCCATGAAATCTAAATTAGACTCCATGTATTCCAATCAGGTTTGGACTTTGGTAGATCTACCTAAAGGAATTACCCAATAGGGTGTAAATGGGTCTTCAAGAAAAGGATTGGAGCAGATGGTCAAATTGAGACCTACAAGGCTAGACTGGTAGCAAAAGGTTTCAGACAAAAACATGGTATAGACTATGATAAAACTTTTTCTCCAGTAGCCATGCTCAAGTTCATTCGGATAATGCTTGCCATAGAAGCATACCATGATTATGAGATATGGCAGATGGATGTAAAGACTGCCTTCCTCAATGGAAACCTTGAGGAAGAAGTCTATATATCAGTCAGAGGGTTTTGTCTCAAGTGGGAGACCAAATCAGGTATACAAATTAAAGAAGTCTATTTATGGACTTAAGCAAGCATCGAGGAGTTGGAACATCCATTTTGATGAAACAATTAAAGGATTTGGTTTTATCAAAAATGTGGATGAACCATGTATATATAAGAAGACAAGTGGGAGTGTACTTGTTTTCTTGGTTTTGTATGTGGATGACATACTGATCATTGGGAATGATATCCAAATATTGCAATCGACTTGGCTATCATCAAAGTTTTCCATGAAGGATTTGGGAGAAGCATCCTATATATTGGGTATAAGGATCTATAGAGATAGATCCAAGAGGATGCTAGGCTTATCCCAATCCAGGTACATTGACTTAGTGTTGAAGAGATTCAATATGGATGGAAGTAAAAAAGGTTACTTGCCAATGAGTTAAGGCATACATCTTTCTAAAAATATGTCTCCTAAGACATCAAAAGAAAGAGAGAGGATGACTAAGATTCCTTATGCTTCAGTTGTAGGATCAATTATGTATGCTATGTTATGTACCAGACCTGATGTTGCTTATGCCTTAGACATAGTGAGCAGATTTCAGGCAGATCCAGGAGAAGATCATTGAAAAGCTGTGAAAAATATTCTTAAGTACCTTAGAAGGACTAAAGATATTTTTCTAGTATATGGAGGATCTGAGTTGAAATTAGAAGGCTATACAGATTCTAGTTTTCATTCAGATCCAGATGATAGCAAATCCACATCGGGGTATGTCTTCACCCTGAATGGTGGTGCAGTGAGTTGGAAATGTACAAAATAGCCAACAGTAGCTGACTCAGTCACTGAGGCAGAATACATAGCTGCAAGTGAAGCCGCAAAGGAAGCTGTCTGGATGAAGAAATTCATCATGGAATTGGGCGTGGTTCCTGATATACAACAGCTAGTGCCATTGTACTGTGATAACACTGGAGCTGTTGCACAAGCCAAGGAACCAAGGTCTCATCAAAAGTCCAAGCACATTCTAAGACGGTTCCACCTCGTTTGAGAGATAATAGAAAGACAAGATATTGTCATCAATCGAGTAGATACAAAGAACAATATAGCAGACCCATTCACTAAAGCATTACCTAAGCAATGTTAGATCACCACTTGGATGGTATGGGTATAAAGTACAAGGGCGATTGGCTTTAGTGCAAGTGGGAGTTTGATAGAATAGTGCCCTAAGAGCCATCATTATAAGGGCCTTTTTTTTGTATTCTTCCAACTCTTGTATGACATTATATTTTTGTAAAGGCATCTGTTTTTCATTATATACTGTTGTGTCTTATTTATGATTATGATGAATCCCATAAATTAGAACAATGGAATTAGGGTTATGATGAAGTTCATAACAGTGAGACTTAATTTCCTATAAATCCTAATCTAAAATGTTCCTAGTCATTGGACCATTGATTCGGGGATCAATGAATCCAGTAAGACTAGCTTATCCTTTGTATGCTCAGATGATGAGAGTGCTTGGTCTCACAACCACTTGTGTAGAGACACTAATACAAGGATAAGGGTGCTCATCAGGGTATGAGTACACTGAACTGATTCATACCAAGACTATCTTATGGAAGTCTTACTACTTGTCAAAAGATAGATCCCTAAGTAGGAGTTGTGCATATGATCTTTAGACCTGAGGTCATCAGGGTTCCTTGTACACACTAAGCCATATTTTGGTTCATACTTATTCATGCCATTATGACATGTACGGGGTGTTCTTGGTATGGTGGAAGGTGTATGGAGGATATGAGTGGACCAACAGGGAATTGATCATTCCTAGTAAGAGGAATTGTTATCCTATGCAATCTCTTCGATGAGTGACTTAAGGAGCCTTTGATCAAAGCAGGATGAGATTAATGGAATCTAATCAGTCATCAACTGAGTCCTCACTATCGAGTTGAGATTCGATATGATTAAGTGTTAGGGTTTGACATATATCCATACCTATCACTTAATCAGGATAATAGGAGATCGAAAGATTGAATTGCACGGTAACTTACTACTGAAGGGTATTTTTATAATTTTCACTAAATCCTTATCTTCCAGGTAGGCATGACACATTGCTAGATGTCAATCTTATCTTGAAGGTATTCATAAACCAATTGGATTGGTTTCATGTGTCAATTCGATGGATGGTTCGAATTGGACAATTAGATGAGCTAGTTTGACCTAATTAGGTCAATCGGGTTTGATTGGATTGAATCGGCTCAAACCTAAACCTACTGCTGGCTAGATGTGGAACCCAATGGGTCACACACTCTATAGAATTGGATAAGGAAGCCATTCATGATTTAATTAGGGTCATAGGATCCTAATTGTTTAGCTGGGTGATACACTAGCATGTGTAGGCTAACCTAATTCCTAAACCTAATTGGATTGGGTCCAGTTGCTTGCTAAATGGACTAACCAATTTATGGGAGACCTAAATTGGGTTATGTTTTAAGTAGGATGAATTTATCAGATTTTATCTGATATTTTTTGGAGGTTTTATCTCAGAATTATGAAGAGTCCCTAAGCATAGAACTCTTGGTACCTAAATGACATGTTGGCATTCAAGAGGGCCTAGAAGGGTCTATAGTTCTCTGATCGAAAAAATTTTTATATGGTCAGAAAAGATTATTTAATTCCCTTTCATTTAACACCCATATTGCATATACTTTGACATTGTCAAAGGTAGCATATGGCATGGAAAAGGTTGACCAAATTCTGAAGAGAAGAGACTCTTCATTTGGCACGCAGAAAGGACTAAGAGTCCTTCTGCATATGAGTTTCTTCTGTTGATTGGACTTCTTCTAATATTTATCTTTATCTCCATAGCCTTTCATGAAGGATTTGACTGGTCAATGATTTTTGAATTGCCGTGAAGAAGGAAGGATGAATGGCGCACATGAAAGGTTGCGACTTTTCATGAGAGGGCGCACGGTTTGAAGCAGAGTCCTACTTTCAGATCTCTTCAGTTTTCTCTGACTTTTGGAAAATGAGAAGACACCTCTTGGCTCTTCTAGAGACCGGTACATGCCATGTGGCATAATAAGGTTTCATTTGGACATGAAGAGATGTTAGATAAGACTCCTGAATCATAAAGAGTCTCATCAGATATGAAGAAACATATCTGATAAGAGATTTTGGGATGTGTTTCATGCCCCTTAAGAAACTATTTAAAGGGTGTATGGTGGAATGAGAATATTATTTATTCAGTCATCTAAATTAGGAGTCGAGATTCTACCGTATTATCCATCTGAGTTTTTCTCTCTCCCTCTTCCTTTCTTTAAGACAAGACATGTCTTGTTAAGACAAGGTCTTTTCTATTAGGACAAGGCTTTGTTTTAGGACATAAGGCTAAGGGGTCCTAAAGGAGGGTTGTCCTAAAACTAAGAGTGGTTTAGAAGAGTGTCCAAAGAGTCCTATAGTGGGATAGTGAGTCCTACAAAGGCCAAAGTCTAAAAGGCTGCCGAAAGAGTCCTACCCTGGAAAGCAACTTCAAGAAGGAGTTCTTCCTTGTTTTAAATCTTGTGTGGATCACTGTTGGAGGACTTGCACTCGTGATTCTAGTGGAAGAAGTGGAATATAGTGCTCCAGGTATGTTTCATTAACCTTCTTTTATGACATATTAGTTGTAATCGAATAAGGGATCTTGGGAATTAGGGTTTCTAACTGATAAAGTGTTATCTTTATGCTTGAAATTTTATAATTCTATCTTACTAAGTTGCATAATGATCTCCTTGAAACCCAAGAGCTCCAACTCTAAGACCCAGACTGACCAAAACTGAGCCTAAACACCTAGGACTCATACCAGACTCGACCCTAGCCCTAGATACATTTTGGAAAACCATGATAAACTAGATTAATACACGTATATTGACCTAACTAGCCATTAATGCACCACCCGAGACTCAACACGTGCATGCCCTCCAGAGGTGATCCACACAGGAATGGAACCTAGGAAGCACTCCTTAGTAGGTTGCTTAAACCACTGGGACTCTTCTGATGGCTTTTCTTCCTTTGACTGCCTCTCCTTCCTTGCTCAGACCCTTGCCTTCCTGTTGAGCACTCTAAGCCCTCTCCAAATCCTTTCTTCACTCTCTTTTCCATTTCCTAAATTTCTTCCTAAACCCTTGTCTTAAAATGGTGGACATGTCTTAAGACAAGACCTAAACTCTAACTAGGAAGGGAGGGAATAAAGGAGAGAAAGAAAGATGGAATCAGATACCATCGACCTAAACATCGATGGGTATTTATAGGAGATGGGGAGGTGCCAGATAAGCCTTTTTATCAACCCATGATAAGCCTTTCAATTCATTAAATAAGACTCTTCATGCAGTAAGAGTCTTATAAATGAAAGGTCAACTATTTTAATGTGCCAACTGTCTCACTCAAGTCCCTTGAATTTTTCATCCAACTTTTCCACTTGACACTTGTCAATTTCTAGTTATAGAGAAGCCAAGGGACATGACCTTTTGTTGCCCAGTAAGCAACCCAAGAGGGGGGATGAATTGGGTCTCTAAAAATTTAACAAACTAATATTACTTGATACTAATCAATGCAATCCAATTCAACAAATAAGTTAGTAAGGTACTATTAAAACAAATTGCAATGCTCTAAAATAATAGTGCAGCGAAATTAAAGACCAATAAGTAAAGAGCAAGGAGAGAGAGATCAAGCAATTACAAAGACCAAGAAATATAGTGGTTCGGTGCTATTCAATGCACCTACATCCACTCTCCAAGATCCCCTTGAAAATTCACTATAATTACACCCGATTATAGTTGATTAGTTTTGCGGGCTCACTAATCAAAAACCCAACTTATTTTCACAAGACCAACAAGTCAAAACCTAACTTGGTTTTATGGGCTAATCAAGAACCTAATTGGTTTTCACAAGGCTAACCAACAACCTCCCTTGATTTTTTGGGCTAACCAAGAACCTTAGTGGTTTTGTGGGCTAACCACTAACCTAATTGGTTTTCCAAGGCTTACTAATAACCTCACTTGGTTTTACAATAGGCTAACCAAGAACCCTTACAAGAAATATGGTTTAAAAATAAAGAATAAATGTAAGCTTTCTAAAACAAAGTGGATATCTCTTTGTAGCTCGATGTAGAGTTGCTTTGCACTTGTAGAAGCCTTTTGAATGCCCAAGAATGGATGATATTCAATGCTCTTGAAGGCTTTTGAATGCTTGGAGGCTTCCTTTAGCTTGAGAGTGGTTGAAACTTCAATGAATAGGAGTTAAACTCACTTTTCTTCTCTCTTCTCAAAACTCTTTAATGTTCTTCAATACAATTGCTTTTGATTTGATTTTGGAGCATATAAATACCTTCCCAAGGCCTTAAAACCGATTTCTAGCCATTACACTTGAAAAACTAGCCATTGGGGGCAATTTGGGTGAGTTCTGCATTTGAAAAAACTAGCCATTGCTGTTGCCAGAACTCCATGTGTCGACACTTCCTCAGTTGAGTCGACACATAAGGTCGACTCTCCATTCAGATTCTCTGAAAATCTCAGATGTATTGACACTTCCTCAGTTGAGTCGATACCTTGAGTCGACACCTTGCTTCCATGTGTCGACACTTCAGCTGTTCCTTTAACTTCTACAAGTTCTGTGGCTTGAAAGTCTCAAGCGATGTGTTGATCCATGTGTCGATACCTTGAGTCGACACTTTAGGTCCATGTGTCGACACTTCATCTATGCCAATTGAAACATTGCTACATACCGACCTGAGTTGACACTTCATCTCCATGTGTCGACACTTCATGTCATGTGTCGACACTTTGAGTCAACACTTCTCTGAAAACTTCATAGAAAGTGCTGAATTTGAGCTGGAACATATTTCCATTTATCTTAGCCATCCAATCAACCAACTCTTGAGTGTCCAAGTCTTCTTTGAGCAATCTTTTCATTCAAACTTGGCTTCTTCAAAATACTGGGCTACTTCAAATTTGTAGGCACCTTTTTAATAAACATACTCAAAGCAAATCATTAGTCCTCAACTTATACTTAACCATTTTGCTTATCATCAAAATCAATTAATGGAGTCAACAATCTCTCCCTTTTTGATGATGACAAAATCCTTAAGTATAAATTGCATTAAAACAAAGCTTTTAAATGAAATTATTAAGGTGCATAAAACTGAAAGCATTTAGTATATCAACATTACTTGCATTAATGATATGATAATTCAGAACACAAGTAATAATGCTAGAGCTTGTTATAAAGATAGAGAGTATCAGAGTTTTGGGATTCATTTAAATGCAAAGAAAACATGTATCATGATACTCTACAAGAAAATTTCAGCAAACAACAAAGCTGCCCCTGAATCAATGATTCATAACAAATTTGTAAGAATCTTTTCAAACATTTAAAGAGGGATTTTAAGATGAAATTCATTTTGAAAGGATTTCCAAATGAAAATAAAGTAAAGCTCCCCCTTTCTTAAGGAATTTTATAAATGATTTTTAATTCAGGTTTTAAAAAAAAAAAATGTTTACCCCTTGCACATCACAAATATAAATCACCAAAACTACTCCCCCTTTTTTTTGAAGTATACTCATTCTCATTTATACTTAAATCTTACTAAACTACTCCCCCTTTTTGTTATCATTAAAAAGGTAGGAAAAACAAGTAGATGTAGCATTGAGTTAAATGAGCATTCATCATTCATTTTGATATATCATTCGTTTTACTAGACATTGAAGAGCAATTCAAAATATATCATTCATTTGCATCAAAGACATAGAGATGAGGAACAACAAGGTTTTTCATTTAAACTTAGAACTTGTACAACATAATAAAGATAAAAATACATAGAAGCATAAAAATAAACTATCTAAAAGTATATAAAAGTCCTAATCCTCATCCATGGACTCATTAGAAGATGAACCGATCTTAATCGGTCTTGCATCAGCGAAGGATCAAGCTCGCGGCCATCTTGATCAAACATCTCTAGGTCTGGTCCTGGTCGGCTATGGAGGGGTACGACGACCACATCCTCTGCGACGAGCATATGTTGACCTCTGGCTAGAGCAGTAGAGGTAGAACTAATATCCTCCGCAAGAATGGAAGTGATCAGGTTAACCATCTCAGCAACCGCTGGAAGAGGTGTGCAATCAAATGAAGGACCTGAGTCAAGATACTGAAAGCCGGGTGTATAAAACCCAAGCTCTCGGATAAGCGATGATGTGTGAAGAGTAGGAGTGTCAATAATCTATGTCAAGTATAGGGGTCTCAGTTGATGTAACAACAGGTGTATTAAGAATAGAAGTATCAATTATAGAATGAATCGATAAGTCTATAATCGGTGTATCAACAATGGGGGTCTCAATGATAGGTGTATGAATAACAGAAGTATCAATATCAAGGAAATCAATAATAGGAATAGGAGTATCGATAACTCGAGAGAGAATAGGAATAGGAACAGGAGTGCGAT
Organism: Areca catechu; assembly: GCA_021397845.1. Taxonomy (NCBI): domain Eukaryota; kingdom Viridiplantae; phylum Streptophyta; class Magnoliopsida; order Arecales; family Arecaceae; genus Areca; species Areca catechu. The sequence goes on along the minus strand of CM038051.1, from coordinate 140,458,704 downwards.
CATCCAATCTAGAAGGAGAAGATGGGATAGGAGTCTGGGCAGGTGAACAAGATGGGTCAAGAACAGGACTCGTGGGCAAGTCACCCATCACCTTCACAACTAGCTCTGAAGTAAGATATGCAATGTCAAATCTGTCTGAGTCAGTCTCCTCGTCATCTCCATCATCATCTCTAATAACTGTACCATCAACAGTATCACCATCTCTAACAGTAGTATCTACACCAGTATCAATCTCATCAATGTCATCAGCTGGTGCAGGAGTAGGTACATAAGCAGGTGTAGGAGTAGTATCAGTAGCCGAAGCACTCACTGAAGATCTGGACAGTGCAGAAAGAATAGCTGAGATTCCATGACTAAGTCTAATATGACTCTCTCTCATCTCAGCTATGAATACATCAAGATGCTGCCTCATGATGAACACGTCAATCTCGATGCATCTAACTCTGTCCTCTAAACTATCTGAAATGCCTGGAGTCTCTGTCTGTGCTGGCTGAGGCTGTGTTGTAGAAGGATCAAACTGAGGAGCAACCACTGGCTATGCTGCCATCTCAGGCTGAGTCTTGCTGGGTCCTGCCTCACCGGAGAGAATCCGCTCCACCTCTGCTACATCATCATCATCAGCTCGATCCTCGGCATGACCTGATATCCTTTGAGTCCACTGGCCTCGGAACATGTGATAGCCCATCCAATGCAATGATATGATGTCGTATAAATCGGTATGAAATAATGTATGGTAGGGCTCATCCTCAAAACTGACTCCATACTCTCTGAATAATATTGTCAGTCCCATGCCATAAGGTAAGCAGAGCCTCTGGCTAATCGATGCCTCTGTAATCTGATGTACCATGAGAACTGGAATGCAGACAGGCATATGCTGAACTAGTGAGACCATCATGAGCAACTCTCGCTCTGTGATATAGTCGAAATATCTGGTCTTCGACAGAAGTATCTGGGCGATAATGTGATGCAGTAGTCTAATCTCTGCAGATAATCTGGATGCTAGTACAATGGCTCCCTCTGGTAATATGTCAGACTCGAAGATGCACTGAAGTCCACTGACTCGATCCATCAAACTGTCAACAACAGATCCTGTCATCGGTATATCCCATACTCTGCTTAAAATCTCATAAGTAACAAGGATATCTCGTCCTCTGACCTGTGCCAACCAACCATCTGTCCCGCGGGCGAGTGATCCATAAAACTCTCTCATCAGCTTGGGGTAATACCTCTCACTGAGTGAACAGAATGTAGTCAGACCAGCCTGACAAATCCATTCTCTAATCCAAAAATGCAGCTGGTCGATAAATGTAAAGTCCACTCGATGTCCTCCAACTATAGTCTTCGAGCTCATCTGGCTAGACGGTACAAACAAGGGTCGTGCGGGCGGATCTGTAGCTCTAGACTCTTGTCGGGCCTTCGTCCTTCGCTCTTCTTCTTGTTTGACAGACGTGGTCGATGAACAACTTGCTTGCAAGGTCCCATTTCTTGGATTGAAAGATTGGGCAAGGTTTTGGTTGAAATTTAGGGTTTCTAGGATTTAGAAATCAAACCTAGGAGGAATCTAACCCAAGAGAAAATGGCTACCGATCGTCCAAATCAAAGAAACAACGGACAAAAATAGTGGAATAGGGAGTGGGAATAATAGAGATACCTTGAAACCTAGTGTCGGCTCGAAGGAGAAAAGAAATGGAGAGAAAAATGGTTCGAAAACCCCTTTATTCTCAGTCTGCTGTCGTTCATGTGTCGGCTCACGCATGTGTCGACACATCGACTTAAAAACCAAAAATTCAAGGATTTCAATGGTAGATCAAAATCAATTGAAATATGATAATTTTAGAGTCAAATTAACAATGATTGAATATGATTTATCATGATTCAGGTTGAATTGATCTAGTTTAAGTTAAAATGTAGGAAAAAATAAATTAAACAGATTGATGATCCTGAGCTCTCTTCTAATCATACAGAATCGATCTTCCAGAAGAGTTTAGTCAAAATATCAGCTAATTGAAATTTAGTACTAATAAATTCAAGCAAAACATCATTGTTTTCTATATGATCCCTAATAAAATGATGTCTAATTTCAATATGTTTACTCCTAGAATGTTGAATAGAATTTTAAATCAAGCAAATAGCACTGGTATTATCATATTTAATAGGTGTACTAGCCAACTTGATTCCAAAGTCTTCAAGTTGTTGCTTAATCCACAAGATTTGAGCACAACAACTTCTTACTGCAATATACTCAACCTTAGTTGTGGATAGTGCAACTGAAGTTTGTTTTTTGCTAAACCATAAGATCAAGTTAACTTCAAGAAATTGGCAAGTACCACTAGTACTCTTTCTATCCAATTTACAACCAGCAAAATCCGTATCAGAATATCCAATTAATTCAGCAGATGAATTTCTAGAGTACCATAAACCAATATCAATAGTACTAGACAGATATCTAATTATGAGCTTAACAGGCATAAGATGTGATTCTTTAGGTTCAGACTGATATCTAGCACACATGTAAACACTGAACATTATATCTGGTCTACTAGCAGTTAGATACAATAAAGAGCCAATCATACCTCTATATAATTTTTGATCTACTGATTTACCATGTTCATCTTTATCAAGTCTACAAGAGGGGCTCATAGGCGTACCTATTGGTTTAGTAGTCTCCATTCCAAACTTCTTGATAATTTCTCTTGTATACTTAGCTTGGTTGATGAAGATACCATCTGTAGTTTGCTTGATCTGGAATCCAAGAAAAAAATTGAGTTCTCTCATCATGCTCATCTCGAACTCACCCTGTATTAACTTAGCAAACTCTTGACAAAGATTTTCATTAGTAGAACTGAAAATGATGTTATCAACATATATTTGCACTACTAATAAATCATTATCTTTCCTTTTCAAAAATAGTATTTTATCAACATTTCCTCTAGAAAATTCATTTTCAATCAGAAATTTGCTGAGTCTTTCATACCATGCTCGAGGTGCTTGCTTTAATCCATAAAGTACTTTATGTAATTTAAAAACATGATCAAGATGTGCATGATTTTCAAATCTAGGTGGTTGTTTAACAAAAACTTGTTCAGTTATAAAACCATTTAGAAAAGCACTCTTAACATCCATTTGAAATAATTTAAAATTCATAAAACAAGCAAATGCTAATAATAGTCTAATTGCTTCAAGTCTAGCAACAGGAGCAAAAGTTTAATCAAAGTCAATCCCTTCCTCCTGATTGTAGTCTTTAGCAACTAGCCTAGCTTTATTTCTAATAACAATACCATTTTCATCTAATTTATTCCTAATACCCATTTAGTGCCAATAATTGAAATATTAGATGGTCCTATTTATCTTCTCTTATTTATTTTCCAATTCTTCATTCTATTAAATTGAATTAGTTCTTCTTGCATAGCATTGATCCAATTAGAGTCTTTTCTTAGCTTCTTCAAAACATTTAGGTTCTACTTGAGATACAAAAATTATATAATCACATTTATTTCTAATTAAAGCTCGAGTTCTTACCCCTTTAGATGGATCACCTAAGATTAATTTCTTAGGATGTCCATGAGTATAACTCTACTCCTTAGGTAGACTTGATGCTTTGGAGTGTCATCTTCTTTTTCATTCTTGTCTTGATCTTCTTCATTTGGTTGAGGTTGATCATTCAATGTCAGCTTCTGAAGCTTGTCAGCACCTGCACATTCATCAAATGTATCATCTTTTCTCGAGGATTTGTTAGTAGATTCTTCAAAGACAACATGTACTGACTCTTCTACAACCAAAGTTCGTTTATTAAATACTCTGTATACCCTGCTTGATATAGAGTATCCTAAGAAGATACCTTCATCAGACTTGGCATCGAACTTTCCAAGATGATCTTTTTCATTGTTCAAAACAAAACATTTACAACCAAAAACTTGAAAATATTTCAAAGTCGGTTTTCTTTGGTTCCAAAGCTCATATGGAGTTTTTTTTAAAATAGGGCAGATTAAAACTCGATTTAAAATATAACAGGCTGTATTAAAAGCTTCAATCCAAAAATATCTTGGCAAATCATTTTCACAAAGCATAGTACGTGCCATTTCTTCCAAAGTACAATTTTTTCTTTCTACTATCCCATTCTGCTGAGGTTCCTAGGTATAGAAAAATTGTGTTCTATTCCTTTTTTGTTGCAAAATTTTTGAAATCTTGATTTTCAAATTCAGTTCCATGATCACTACGAATACAAATGACTGAAACACCTTTTTTGTTTGAAACTTTTTGATAAAACTTTATAAATACTGAAAATGATTCATCTTTTTGTGCTAAAAAGAAAACCCATGTAAATCTTGAAAAATCATCCACAATGACTAATCCATATCTCTTGCCTCCTAGACTTGATGTTCTAGTTGGTCCAAAGAGATCCATATGAAGTAGTTCAAGTGGCCTACTAGTAGTTACAAATCCTTTTGATTTGAAAGAAGTTTTGACTTGTTTACCAATTTGACATGCTTGACAAATTCTATCTTTTTCAAAACAAAGTTTAAGTAAATCTCTAACTAAATTCTTTTTAGAAAGTTTTGAAATAAAATACATACTAGCATGCCCTAATCTTCTATGCCATAGCTAACTAGTCTCTTCTTAAGTAGAATTCATTACAACAAAGCATTTTCATTAGGCAAAGATAGATCATCTAGGTCTACCAAATAAATATTTCCAAGCCTTTTTTCAATGAATTGTACTCTATTTATATCAGGACTAGTAATCATGCAATATGATGATTTAAAAACTACTTGAAAACCTTTATCGCAAAACTGACTAATGCTTAAGAGATTATGTTTCAAACCATCTACTAAAAGTATATTATTAATACTACTAAAGGGAGTTATGTGAACCTTACCAATACCAATGATTTTTTTTTACCATTATCACCGAAAGTCACACTCCCTCCATTAAAAGCTTCAAGAGAAGTGAATTTCTTCACATCTTCGGTCATGTGCCTTGAGCAACCACTGTCAAGATACCAAACTCTTTTGTTCTCCTTAGTTGCAAGACACACCTGCGATAAAATCAAGCTTTGTTTTTAGGTACCCAAGCCAACTTGGGTCCTTTAGGGTTAGCATTCAAAATGGTTCCTTTTGGAACCCACACTTTTTTGAAAGAAATGATTTTTCTAAAATTACATTGAAATGATTTGTGTCCTAACTTTTTGCAAGTAAAACAAGTAATGCTAGATGATGCAGGTACAAAAAAGTTTTTGAAATACTTTTATTGCTTTTGTGGTTTATATCATAAACCTGCTTTATTGAAAACTGCTCTTTGATTGTTTAGAAGTAGGTTTAACTTTTCTGAACTATAAGTAAATTTCTCAACAAAATGTTTTATCTTTTCAAGTTCATTTTATACTTAACATTTTCAAGTTCTAAATTCTTGTTTTTCTTTAAAAGATCATTGTTAGAAATATATTTTTAGGTCTTTTTAAAACTTCATTTTTCATAGATAAAGCATTGTTTTTCTTTTCTAAAACATCCAATTTAGATTTCAAAATACTAACATCATTTAGTAAAGAATTATTTTTAAAAGAGAAACTATTCGCATGATTTTTCAATTTCTTATTTTTAGATAAAACTAGTTTGTAATCATGCATAAGTTCTTCAAAGGCATTCCTAAGTTCATCAAATGAAAAATCAATTTTGGTGTCGAAATTTACCTCATCATTGTCTTGATGTGCCATTAAGCAGAGATTTGCAACTTTCGTATGCTCTTCTTCACAACTGGAGTCTTCGCTGTCACTCCAAGTGGCCATCATTTCTTTCTTCCTTAATTTCTTCCTAGATTTCTTAAAGAGAGGACAATCATACTTGTAGTGTCCCGTCTTTTTGCACTCGAAGCATATAGGTACTTCTTTTTCTTTTTCTTTTCTTTTTCTTTCTCTCTCTTTTTCTTAACATTTTTCCTTGGATTGATATTTCTTTTTGTAAGGAAATTTTCTCCTCTTCATGAATCTTCTAAACTTTCATGCAAGGAGGGCTTCTTCAACTTTATCTTCTTCTTCATTTTTGGACTCATCTATTGAGGATTCTTCTTGTAAGTTTGACTTGAAAGCAATCCGCTTCTTCTTCTTGTCCAAGTCCATAGATTTTCGTTTCAGATTGAGCTCATAAGTCATGAGTGATCTAACTAGCTGCTCAAGAGATAACTTATTAACGTCCTTTGCTTCTTGAATTGTGGTCACCTTCGGATCCCATGATGTTGAAAGTGACCTGAGAATTTTATTTATAAGATCAGCATTAGACATAACATTTCTAAGACTTCTCATACCATTAACAATATTTGTGAACTTGTATACATATTAGTGATAGATTCATTAGGTTCCATTTAGAACATCTCATAAGTGTGCACTAACATATTAACTTTAGTGTTCTTCACTTGATCAGTACCCTCATGGGTAACTTTAAGTGTGTCCCATATTTCTGTAGCAGACATGCATGTTGATATCCTATTAAATTTACTAGGATCTAATGCACAATAGAGGAGATTCATTGCCTTGGCATTAATCTTGGATTGTTTAATGTCATTTTCATCCCAATCCTCTTCGAGCTTTGGGATGGAAACACCATTAACCACTACTGAAAGAATATGAGGACCCTTATTAACTACTTTCCACAAATTGTAATCAATGGAATGCATATAAATTATCATCCTAGTTTTCTAATAAGTATAATTTGATCCATTGAAGAATGGAGGTCTATTTGAGGCTTGTCCCTCAACTATACTAGTACTAATTGGGGCTGCCATAGATCTTTACTCAAGGTGGTAAAGTCTATATACTAAGAACAGGACTCTGATACCACTTGTTGCCCAGTAAGCAACCCAAGAGAGGGGATGAATTGGGTTTTTAAAAATTTAACAAACTAATATTACTTGATACTAATCAATGCAATCCAATTCAACAAATAATTGAGCAAGGTACTATTAAAACAGTTGCAATGCTTTAAGATAATAGTGCAACAGAATTAAAGAGTGATAAGTGAAAAGCAAGGAGAGAAATCAAGCAATCACAAAGATCAAGAAATATAGTGGTTCGATGCTATCCAATGCACCTACATCCACTCCCTAAGATCCCTTTGGGATTCACTATAATCATACTCGATTACAGTTGATTAGTTTTGCGGGCTCACTAATCAAAAACCCAACTTGTTTTCATAAGGCCCACAAGTCAAAACCTAACTTGATTTTATGGGCTAACTAAGAACCTAATTGGTTTTCACAAGGCTAACCAACAACCTCCTTTGATTTTCCGGGCTAACCAAGAACCTTAGTGGTTTTGCGGGCTAACCACCAACCTAATTGGTTTTCCAAGGCTTACCAATACCTCACTTGGTTTTACAATAGGCTTACCAAGAACCCTTACAAGAAATATGGTTTAAAAGTAAAGAACCAATGTAAGCTTTCTAAAACAAAGCGGATATCTCTTTATAGCTCGATGTAGAGTTGCTTTGCACTTGTAGAAGCCTTTTGAATGCCCAAGAATATATGATCTTCAATGCTCTTGAAGACTTTTGAATGTTTGGAGGCTTCCTTTAGCTTGAGAGTGCTTGAAACTTCAATGAATAGGAGTTAAAGCTCACTTTTCTTCTCTCTTCTCAAAACTCTTTAATGTACTTCAATAGAATTGCTTTTGATTTGATTTTGGAGCATATAAATACATTTCCAAGGCCTTAAAACTAATTTCTAGCCATTACACTTGAAAAACTAGTCATTGGGGGCAATTTGGATGAGTTCTGCATTTGAAAAAACTAGCCGTTACTATTGCCATAACTCTATGTATCGATACTTCCTCAGTTGAGTCGACACATAAGGTCGACACATGATCTTCTTGAGTCGACACCTAGTTCAAATTGCTCCATTCAGGTTCTCTGAAAATCTCAGATGTATCGACACTTCCTTAGTTGAGTCGACACCTTGAGTCGATACCTTGTTTCCATGTGTCAACACTTCAGCTGTTCCTTCAACTTCTGCAAGTATGTGGCTTGAAAGTCTCAGGTGATGTGTTGATCCATGTGTCGACACCTTGAGTCGACACTTTAGGTCCATGTGTCGACACTTCATTTGTGCCATTTGAAATATTGCTGTGTACCGGCCTGAGTCGACACTTCATGTCATGTATTGACACTTTGAGTCGACACTTCTCTGAAAACTTCACAGAAAGTGCTGAATTTGAGCTGGAACATATTTCCATTTATCTTAGCCATTCAATCAACCAACTCTTGAGTGTCCAAGTCTTCTTTGAGCAATATTTTTATTCAAACTTGGCTTCTTTAAAATAATTGGGCTACTTCAAATTTTGTAGGTACCTTTTTAATAGAAACATACTCAAAGCAAATCATTAGTCCTCAACTTATACTTAACCATTTTGCTTATCATCAAAATCAATTAATGGAGTCAACACCTTTTATTTAGAAGCATCAGTGATTTGAAATTCGTTAAAATAGAAGGACTCTGCTTCATAGAATTAGCGCCAAATGAATAGTTGCAACTCTTCATTTGCGCCAACTCCCTTTCCACCGCACTTCACTATTGTTGACCGTTCAAAGTTCACATAAGAGGGCATAGAGATAAGGATAAAGTCACTTGGACTTTATCTGGCTTCGGTGGCTTACAGACAGAGGGACTCTTGGTCCTTTTCTGCATGTCAATTATGAAGAATCACTACTCTTCACTTGTGCGCCACCTTTCTCCACGCCATTTCTCATCTTTAACCAGTTAAAGGCCATGCAATATGGGTGTCATATGAAAGGGGATAAAGTGTACTTTATCATTATATCAATGATTATCAGGTAGAAGGACTCTTGTTCTTTTTGCATCCCTTTATTTATCGAGCACCCATTTTGGTGCTAAGAGTCCCTTGTCCTTGGACTCTTGGTATTTGGTGCATAAAAGCCATGAAAAATATCAGATAAATTCTGATAAATTTTTTTCACTTAGAACTCAACCATATTTAGGTCTCCCTAAATTAGTTAGTCTATTTAGCAACCTTTTAGACCCAATTCAATTGGGTTAGGAGTTAGGTTAGCATACACGTGCTAGTGTGCAATCTAGCTAACCAATTAGGATCCTATGACCCTAACTAAATGTCAATTGACTTCCTATGTTAATTTCCTAATGTGTGTGTCCCTTTGGGTTCCACAACTAGCTAGCAGTAGGTCTAGGTCTAAGCCGACTCGATCCAATCGAATCCAATTGATCGAATTAGGTCAAATTGAGTTGACCTAAGTTGCCAATTTGAACCAGCTTTCGAATTGACTCATGAATCTAATCAAATTGATTCATGAAAACCCACAAGATATGATTGACATCTATCAATATATCATGCCTACCCGGAAGATGAAAAATTTGGTAAAAAGTATCAAAATACCCTTCAGCAAAAAGTTACCGTGCAATTCAATCCTTTGATCTCCCTGAATCCCAATTAAGTGATGGTCATGGATAAATGTCAAACCCTAGCACTTAATCTTTTTGAATCTCAATTTGATAATGAAGACTCGACTGATGAATGATTAGAAACCCTATCTAATCTCATCCTGCTTTGGCCAAAGACTTCCTGGTGGGGACACCTGAGGCACCAGAATAAGACAGAGGCTTTTTCAACCCTCTGTAAATTGATCAATAATTTATGAGTCCATCTATAATAAGAGCTTAGCTCATCTGAGTCTATTTTAGTTGTTATTTGAGTATTTTTAGTTGTTATTTCAGTTCTGTACTAGTCAGCTCATGTTGAGCTAGTTCAGTCCAATGCTAGTCAACTCATGTTGAGCTAATTTTATTTTTTTGAGTCCTGTCCAAGAATACTGAAGACTCAAGACTATATCATACAAGTGAAGACCAAGTCCAACTAGATTGAAGATATGGAAGTATAGCACAAGTCCAACCCAGCTTGAAGATTTGAAGACCCCAAGAGGAAAATTCAGAAAACCCTGATTTCTTGCAGATGCCCAGATTCCCTTCTAGATGCCAAAGTATATTCATAGATAAGGGCATCCATGATTCCAGAGGTCCATCTGCATCCTAGCCCAAAGAAATCAAGCCCAGGTGCCAAGCCCAAGCCCCTAAGAAGCAAGATACCAGGGAATATTCCTGCTACCTAGCTACCAGGCCACCCCCGCTTCCAAAGGCCTAAACCCATGCACCCGAGCCCCTTTGGGCCGGCTTTTGCTGCTCCTAGAAGCCCAACACGCCCCCCTAGGCATCCTTGGAGTCTTGACCAAGTCAAGAAAACTTTTAGGGATTTTTCTACTAATAATTTCCTTATTTTCTAGCTAGGGTTTGAGAGGGAAAAGGATTCTTATGTAAAGACTTATGTACCCTTACTTGGAGCCCAAGGTTAAGGATCTATTTAAGGACCCTAGCCTCTTGTATGAGGAAATTTTTTGATGAATGAAAACCTTGAGTTCTTCTATTGAGTGGTGTGATACCCTGCTGTGTGCATAAAGGGGTTTGTGAGAGTTCTTCTTCCCGGTGTTTGCAATCATCTTCCTGCTGCCAACAACCCTCCAGATCCCTGGACGCCCACTCCAAAAGAAGCCTTCCCTTGCTGTTTTTACTTTGTTTTCTTGTTTCTTTGTGAGCTTTCTAACCTCTGACAGGTCATTGCAGGTCCCTGAGTTCCTACGAATCCAACGACTCCAGCCAAGCCTCAATCGGATCACCAAGCAAAAAGCTGGGTATCCGCGGGTCTTTGGCTCGATTTTCCAGGCCGCATCCATCGAGGAACGAGAGACCCCTTCGCTGTGATCTTCATAGACATTGTCAGGTACACCCCTCTACCTCCAGTAGTTTTATTGTAGGAGAACTTGCCCTAACCGAGGCTTCTCAGCCCCGGCGGTCCTTCTTTGCTACTTTTCTAGGTCCTAATCTGCATGCTGATCTTCAAAAATTCATACAAAATTTCCTACAAATAATTTTGATCTGAAATTTGGGAATTAATCACCTAACTCAACATGTAAAACATACAAAAAAAATTGCATGCATATTAGTTCCCCATCACTTCTTGAGTCATCATTCGAAGAGATCACATGGGATAACTTCTCCTCTTACTAGGAGTAATCGATTCCTTGTTGACCTACTCATTACCTTCATTGACAATCCACCCTATCCAGAAATATCCCATACATGACTTAATTGCCATGAGTGAGTATACACCAAAACATGGATTCACATGCACAAGATACTATGGTAGTCTCAGGTCTAAGGATCACAAGCACAACTCCCACTAAGAGAACATTCTTTTGACAAGTAAGACTTCCATTTGATGTTCTCTTGTCAGATCAGTTCAATAGACTCATAACCTAATGAGCACCCACATCCTTGTATTAGTGTCTCTACACAAGTGGTTGTGAGACCAACCACCCTCTTTGTCGAGCATACATAGGATATGCTAGTCTTTCCGGATTCATCGATCCCCGAATCGATTGTCCAATGACTAGGAACATTTTTGATGTGGGATGAAAATTGATGTAACCCTGGATTATTTGGAAAAGGGAAACAACTAAACAAACTAGGACTGTGGGAGGGCTAAGAAGCCTCCAAGGACTAGGGTGACACTGAAATAAAACCCTAAAATAGCTGATCTCTTTTGTTTTCAATTTTCTTGGTGGAGGTGGTGAAGGAAGGATGGAGATGGGGGACTGGGAATTGGAACTCATGGCCCTAGGACTCACTCTAACGAGGAGACGCACACAGAAAGTCAGGGGTCAAAGCACAAAGCTACCCTCCCAAGGGATCAAAGCATATAGCTACCCTCCCGAGGGATCAAAGCACATAGCTACCCTCCCGAGAGATCAAAGCACATAGCTACCCTCCTGAGGGATCAAAGCACCAGCTACCCTGAGCTCTCATTGAGCCCATCATCCACATAGTAGGGCTCTCATAGAGGCCGCTAGGGTGACTCTCAAAGGTCACAAGGGGATAAAGAAGACGAGATAGGGGATAACTAGGGTGCTCGAACCCATCATCCACAAAGTAGGACTCTCATACCCCCTAAAGAACCCATTATCCACACAGTAGGGAACGAAGGCAAATGGGCCTCAGCTCAGAACCAGAACTAATGGAGAACCTCAAAAATTTATATCAAATCATCTTCTTATTACAGGGGGAGAGGGGGCCTTTATATTGAAAAACCAAAACCTATTTTTTCTTAGCCTCTAAGAAACTAAAAAAAAAATAAATTACATCAAAATTTGTGTTGCATCAAAAGTGGTGCTGATCTGCCCTGAGAAGTATGTCAGCTTGATGATCTACTCCAGAAAGCGTGCTACTTTGAAAATTGGACTGCTTTGAAATTCATGCAAACTTATCTCACGACCGTGCTAGAGGAGTCGATCTCCCGACGGAGCACACGGCGGATGATCGAGAAGCATGCAGCGGACGGGGCCCGGCGCAAGCGAGCGGCGGACGGCTGGCGGTGGCTGTAGGCGAGCGGCACAGGGGGCACGACATTCCCTGTGCATGTCGTTTGGCCTTCCATGGTGTAGGAACTCCTGGGCGCCGGCGAGGCCTCCGGCGGCCGGTGCAGCAGGATGGCGGCAGGCGGGCGATGGTAGTGGCATCAGGCTGTGCGCGGTGTCACATGGATGCACGTGGGGCGACGGACGCCTCCCACGTCCGTTCGTCTTCCTATGGGCGTGGGTGGCGACGGACCCCACTAGTGGCCGGGTGGCGGAACGTTGGCGGGCAGCAGGCCGGTGGTGGTGTGGCAGTGACGCAGGGCGACACGGCCGCACGTGGGCAGACGAATGCCTCCCGCATCCGTTCATCTTGACATGGGCGTGGGCGGTGGTGGGAAGCTCTTCCGACGAGGGTGGGGCCGGCGAGCACCGGTGGCGGGTCGGTGGGTCCGGTCGGGGGCGGGCGACCCGGATCTCGGGGGCGACGGGGTGAAGGCTGGGGTTCCGGAGTGTTTAAAAAAAGTCACGTAAGAAGGATGGAGGAGATGGAATAAGGCTGGGATTAACTCGGGGATAAACCAAGAATAAAATAGAATAGCTAGGATAGGGGAATAGCAGGAATAGGAAAATAAAAAAAATGCGAGAAAAATTAAAAAAAATATGAAAAAATACCCGGACGATGGCTGGATCCCCATCAATTTAGATTAGGATTATTGGAACTTAGGTCTCACCATTATGATCTCCATCATAACCCTAATTCCATTACCCTAATCTACGGGTTTCATCATAATATGATAAGATGCAGCAGTATGATGAATCAAAAGATGCCTTTTATTGATAAATGATATCATACATGAGTTGGAAAATCATAGAAATGCCCTTATAATGATTGGCTTTTAGGGCACCATTCTTTTAGCTCATAATCCAGAGATGGTGGCAGAGCAAACCCACCATCTACCACCTGACTCATAGTCCGGCATCATCAAGACGGACCCCTCCATCAAGCCCGTTCTCCTCAGCCTCGCTCATAGCTTGGAAGTGGCAACGGGATGCAATCTACCACTTGGTTCATAGTGTGGCAAGCTCTCAAGATGGGCTACTTCGTCAGGACTACACTCCTCAGCCGTGCTCACAGTCTAGAGATGGCGATGGGATGCCATTTATCGCTTGGCTCATAGCATGGCAAGCTTTTAAGATAGGCCCCACCATCAGGCCCATTATCCTCGCCGTGCTCATAGCTCGGAGGTGGCAACAGGATGCCATCTATCACTTGGCTCACAGCATGGCAAGCTCTAAAGTTGGGCCCCTCCATCAAGCCTACTCTCCTCGTTGAGCTCACAGTCCAAAGGTGGCGGCAGGGCAACCCACCATCTGCCACTTGACTCATAGTTCAGCACTCTCAAGCCAGGCCCACTACATTAGGCCCGCACTCCTTGCCGTGCTCATAGCTCAGAGGTGGCGGCAAGGCAACCCACCATCTATTGCTTGACTCACAATTCATCACTCTCAAGTCAGGCCCACTCCATCAGGCACACACTCCTCGTCGTACTCACAGTCCAGAGGTGAATGCAGCGTAACCCGCAATCTACCGCCTGACTCACAGTTTGGCACTCTCAAGCCGAGCCCACTCTAGCGGGCTTGAACTGCTTGCCGTACTCACAATCCAGAGGTGGAAGCAGGGCAACCCGCCATCTACCCCCGATCATAGTTCGACATCCTCACCTTCAAAAACGGGCCCTCCATCAGGCCGCTCTCCTTACCATACTCATAGTCCGAAGATGGCGATAGGGCAACCCACCATTCTACTACTTGACTCACAGTTCAGTATCCTCACCAACAAGCTGGACTAACTCCATCAGGCCTGCTCTCCTCGCCATGCTCACAGCCTAGAGGTGGCAATGGGATTGTAGGGTTCCAGTGCAACGCAGCGGAAGGGTAATTTCAAAAATTGAAATTAATATGCATAAAAATCCAAAACAGGAACTCCTTAATAAGACTAGAATGTATGAAGACAAACATTTCTATGCAAATTGAATTAGAATACCAACCTGTAATCGCTAATTCCAATTACGAAGACTTAAACTTGAAGATCAACGGGCTATTTGAATTCACCAGGCATCAAGTGTCCGCCCTCCGATGGTGATCCACACAGAGCAATGATCAAAAACACTATCTTCTTGTCCAATGGTTCCTCCTATCGAGTTCTTCTTCCTAGAACTCAATTCTTCGGATTATGGCTGGAATTCTTCCACACAAGAGGTTGCCTTCCTTTCTTTTATCTCTTCTCCTCCTTCCACTAAGACTTGACCCTCTAAGACACTCTTGTCTTGAAGATAAGACTTTGTCCTAAGGGATTTAGGCTTGTCTTAAATTGGAGGAGAAACTAAGACAAGAATGTCTTAATGTAAGAAAGAAAGAATAAAATCAGAACTCCTTCTTTCCTTTACCGTCGGAGACTTTCGCTCTTGTCTTGTTCAGTAGCAAAGTTTCGACAGAGGTGTACTCTGTAAAGGAAACAGTGCAAGAACAAGAAAAGAGAGAAAGAGTCTTTAGGAGAGGAAGAAGAATAAAAAATTAAAATTTTTTATCCCGAAGTTCTGATTCCTTAAATAGTTTTCGGAGAGATGCCAACACAACTCTCCGTAAACACCATTCATTTTCTCACGCCCCTTCCCTCCTTCTCACAGCCTTTTCCTCCTTCTCACGGCTTCTCCTCCTTCTCACGGCCTTCCATATTAAATCCCACGGCTTTTCTCAAAGGAAAAGTCGTGAAGATTGGAGAAGAAAGGAGTCGCGAAGTTTAATCTCCGAAGAGATATGATTTCGCACAACCAGGAAGCAGGAGCACTTTCTTTCTTCTTAAAAACCATCAATCCGTTGGATTCCATCCAAGGGAGGACAATTGAGGCGCTAAGAGATAAGAAAAGTCGCCCCATAAAAAAACACCGGAGTTTTTTATGGAGCGCACCAAGAGTCCAGGCGCCATGGACTCTTCCAAATGGCGCGCCAAGAGTCCATTAGCGCATGGACTCTTGGCATTTTGGCATGAAAAGGATAAGGGGCGGGTGGGGGGCTAGCCTAGATACCTGGTTAGCCAATAGGGTTAGCCATAATCCCTATAACCTCAATTAGGGTCTAATTAGATCCAATTAGAACCCAAATTGAACCAATCCGGAACCCTAATTCGAATCTAATTCGAATAGAAGCTAGGATTTGCAACACCTGCTAGAGTGTCATCATGCAAAGATGATTTAATTATAAATTAAACCTTGATCAATTCTCTTAAGTGTGTGACCCATTGGGTTCCACATCTAGCCAGCAGTGGGTTGAATACAAGTTGACCTAATTGATTAGAACTCTTTCTAATCGATTTAGGTCAAATCAGGCTTACCCGATTATGATCAATTAGGACTCTTCCTAATAAGTGATCATTCAATTTAATCAACCCACAAGACAAGATTGACATCTACCAACGTGTCATGTCTACCCGAAGATATGAAGATTCTGGTAAAATACCAAAACTACCATTTAGTAGAAAGTTACCGTACAATTAAATCCTTCGATAGCCTGCACCCAAAATATAATTATGGATATGGATATATGTCAAATCCAATATTATATCTATTCTAGCTCAATCTTATATTGATGATTCAAATATCTTGATATTAGAAACCATCTCTAATATCTTTACTTTGATCAAAGATTTCCTGAATCATCATCCGATTGATAACTAGCTGGATGCAATCTTTTCTTACTAAGAGTGATCGATTCCTTGTTGACCTACTCATTACCTTCATATCCAATTCACCATTCCCAGTATCAATCCTATGCATGACTCAGTGTCATGATTAGGATTGAACCAAAGCATGGGTTCATGTACATAAGGTACTTATGGCAGTCTGAGGTCAAAGGATTACTTGTACCACTCCCACTATGAGAACCTTCTATTGACATGTAGCTAAGACTCTATTAGATGTTCTCAAGTTGGATCATATAAGTGAACTCATTCTCTAATGAGCACCCATATCCTAGTATTAGTGTCATATACAAGTGACTGTGAGAGCAGTCACCTATTCAGTATACATAAGATGTGCTAGTCGTACCGAAAAAAAAACCCTGATCCCCTACTCAAGGTTCCTTTGACTAGGAATATTTTAGATTAAGGTTTAAAGACTTTAAATCTCACTGGTATGATCTCATCATAACCCTAAAATCATAGCCCTAATCTATGGGGTTCATCATATATAATAAACACAGCGTATGATGAAAAATAATGCCTTTATTAGAATATTATCAATTATAATGGTTTGGGAGATATAACATAGATTGGCTTGTAGGGCATATCCCTTTCAATCTCCCACTTGCACTAAAGCCAATCGCCTTTAAATCTTAGTCCCATACACTCGAGGTGGCGATCAAACTCTCGCTGTGGTAGAGCCTTAGTGAACGGTCTGCTACATTGTTCTTTATATCAACTCTATTTATGTAGACATCTTGTCTTTCTACTATTTCTCAGATGAGATGGAAGCGCCTCAGAATGTGTTTGGACTTATGATAAGCTCTTGGTTCCTTAGCTTGAGCAACAGCTCCAGTGTTGTCAAAGTAAAGTGGCACTGGGTTTTCAATCTCAGGAACAACACCCAACTCTGTGATGAACTTCTTCATCCAGATTGCTTCCTTGGCGGCTTCACTGACAGCTATGTATTCTGCCTCTATGGTTGAGTCAGCTACAGTTTGCTGCTTGGTACTCTTCCAACTCACTGCACCACCATTTAGGGTAAAAATATATCTCGAAATGGATTTGCTATCATCATGGTCTGATTAAAAACTAGAATCAGAATAAGCTTCTAGTTTAAGATCAGAACCACCATAAACAAAAAAATATCCTTAGTCCTTCTCAGGTACTTAAGAATATTTTTAACTGCTTTCCATGATCCTCTCCTGGATCAGCCTGAAACCTACTGACAATGCCTAAAGCATATGCCACATTAGGCCTGGTACGTAACATGGCATACATTATGGACCCTATTGCCGAAGCATAAGGTATATAATTCATTCTATTTCTTTCTTCAGGTGTCTTAGGAGACATCCTTTTAGAAAGATGTATGCCTTGACTCATAGGAAGATAACATTTTTTACTTCCATCCATGCTGAATCTTTTCAGCACTAAGTCAATGTACCTAGATTGGGATAAACCTAGTATCCTCTTGGATCTATCTCTATAGATCTTATACCTAGTATATAGGATGCTTCTCCCAAATCTTTCATGGAAAACTGGTTTGATAGCCAAACCTTGACTGATTGTAACATTGAGATATCATTCCCAATGAGGAGTATGTCATCTACATACAGAACCAAGAAGACTATGGCACTTCCACTAGTCTCTTATAAACAGGGTTCATCCACATTTTTGATAAAACAAACCTTTTAATAGTTTCATCAAAACGGATGTTCCAACTCCTTGAAGCTTGCTTTAATCCATAAATGGATTTCTTTAGCTTGCATACTTGATTAGGTTTATTCTTTGAAATAAAACCTTCTGGCAGTGACATGTAGACTTCTTCCTCAAGAAACCATTGAGGAATGCAGTCTTCATATCCATCTGCCAAATCTCACAATCGTGGTATGCTGCTATAGCAAGTAAAATCCGAATTGATTTGAGCATGGCAACAGGTGAGAATGTTTCATCATAATCAATTCCCTGTTTTTGTCTAAAACCTTTTGCCACTAATCTAGCTTTATAGGTTTCAACTTGGCCATCAGCCCATCCTTTTCTTATAGATCCATTTGCACCCAATAGGATTAACACTTCTGGTGCATCGACCAAAGACCATACTTGGTTGACATACATAGAGTCTATCTCGGATTCCATGGCTTCTGCCATCTATCTGAATCAGTACTCAAGATAGCTTACGTATAGATCAGAGGTTCATCATTTTGAATAACTTGGGCTTCATTATTTTCAATAATAAACCCATACCTCTCAGGTGCCCGTGGCACTCTATCAGACCTACGGGGAGGAGTTTTATGTTCTGGTTATGTCCTAACTATATGTTCTAATGGTTGAGAACTGTCTATCTGTGTTTCTTGTACTTCTCCAAGTTCAACAGTTCTACCATTGCCCTTTTCTAAAATGAACTCTTTTTCTAGAAAAGTGGCATGCCTGCTGACAAAAAATTTTGTTCAGTAGATGGTAAAACAAATATCCTCTACACTCTCTAGGATATCCTACAAATAGACATTTATCCGCTTTAGCTTCCAACTTATGTCCAAAATTTCTTTTAACATAAGCTGGACATCACCATATCTTAAAATATTTAAGATATGGTTTCTTTCCACTCCAAATTTCATATGGAGTACTAACAACGGATTTAGAAGGTACTTTGTTTAGAATGTAACAACATTTCTAGGGCATGACCCCAGAAAGAAATAAGTAAATTTGTGAAGCACATCATGGATCGTACCATATCTAATAAGGTACGATTCCTCCTTTCAGCTATACCATTTAGCTGTGGTGTATAAGGAGGGGTCCATTCAAAAAGAATTCCATTAACTTTAAGATAGTCTAAAAATTTCGTGGATAAGTATTCTCCTCCTCGATCAGAATGAAAAACTTTAATACTTTTCCCGGTTTGTTTTTCGACCATACTTTGATACTCCTTAAATTTATCAAAGGCTTCAGATTTATGTTTCATAAGATACACATATCCTAACCTAGATAAATCATCTGTAAAAGTGATAAAATATGAGTATCCACCTTTGGCCTGAGTTGTCATTGGACCATATACATCAGTATGTATAAGTCCTAATAACTCAGTTGACCTTTCTCCATGTCTAGTAAATGGAGTCTTGGTCATCTTACCCATGAGACATGATTCGCAAGTTCCTAATGATTCATACTCATAAGGATCAAGGAATTTTTTCTTGTATAACTTGCTTATCCTAGACTCATTAACATGACCAAGTCGATGATGCCAAAGTAAAGTATCATTAAAGTCTTCTCTTTTTCTTTTATTATTGACATGAAAAATACTATCATTGGAAAAAGAGTTAAGAGCCCATTGCTAAATATGCCAGAACAAATAATTTTATTAGACAACATTATCGAGTAACCAGTGCTCATTACATCCATTACATATCCTTGTTTTAATAACAAGGGAATAGATATAATGTTCCTAATAATCTTAGGCATATAATAACAATTTTCTAATTCCAAGATCTTTCCTGAAGGCAACTTCAGAATATAGGTCCCTACAGCTTCTGCTTGGATGATATCACCACTAGCACCGTAGAGATTGAAGTCACCTTCCTTCAATACTTTAAGCTTATGGAGGCCCTGCAAAGATTTGCATATATGGTAACCACAAGCGGTATCCAATACCCAAGTATTTGATATAGATGAATTTAATATCAATATAGCATGTATCTCATACATACCTTTTGGCGCATCTGATGCACCAGGCTTCACAGTTGCAAGGTAAGCCTTGCAATTCCTTTTCCAATGTCCCGCTTTACCGCAAAAGAAACAGGTCGACTGTTTGGAGGCCTTCTTTCCTTTCTTATTTTTATTGATGCCACTCTTAGGGTTTAGCCTCCTATTAAAATCCTTTTTTCCTGATTTCTTCTTATTGGTCTTATCAACAAGAAGAAGTGGAGCCTTTTCTTTCTTAATGTGGCTCTCCGCTATTTTTAACATATTTAACAGCTCAGACAAGGAAGTGTTCAGTTTGTTCATGTGATAATTCAAGACAAACTAAGAAAATGACTCTGGGAGTGATTGCAGGATTAAATCCTGATTCAACTCCCCATCCATGATAAAACCTAATTGACCCAATCTGGTGATTAAGTCAATTACCTTCAGGACATGATCCTGAATGGATTTCCCTCTGTCATCCTAGCACGGAATAACTGCTTAGATATTTCATATCTAGCAGTTCTGCTATGTTCTCCATAAAGCTCTTTTAATTGAGCATTATGGATTGAGTATCCATGCTTTCATGTTGTCTCTATAACTCATTGGTCATAGAGGCTAGTATGATACACTTGACAGTAAGGGAGTCATTCTGCCATATTTTGTATGTGGCCATATCTTCCTCTGTGGCATCATCCCCTAGTGGATTAAGACTAGGGGTATCAAGAATATAAGAAAGTTTTTCTGAACTCAGCACAATCTTTAATTTCTCAATCAGTCCACATAGTTCGGACCAGTCAGTTTGTTTGGTATCTAAGATACTTCATAGTGATAATGAAGATGCCATTTATCTACATTTAATAAAGAACAATACATAAGCAAACAACCATGAAATGACTTACATAATTAAATTAGGTCTTCAATTTAATTATGTCTCCCACTATTTTATTAAAAATCATATCCCTCACTATGATAATCGAGAAGAACCCTGATCAGTTTTTCTTAGTGAGATTGAGATCCTAATAACTTATAAAAGATCTTGCAGAAAACACAACAAATCTTTTATAAGCTCAAAAGTAGGAAACTCTTCCAATTATATCTCATATAATTCTCAAGAAGTAACTTGGCCTCTAGACATTATTAGTCTTGCAAAAAACACAACAAACCATAATGTTCTAGTTAAGTCAAGACCCTTTCATTTCTATACAGTCAATACTCAATATAATGCCCTTGCAGATAACACAACAAAGCATTATACTGAATATACTGTAAGCATATCTATGCACTAGACTAGTATTATGTCAATCACCATATTAGGTCTTACAGATAACACAACAAACCTAATATGGTTCATAACACAATAATGATCCAGCATGAAGGAAGGCCAATATATAGTATTTTTAACACTAAGCATTTTAGTCAAGATTTAAATTTAATCAAATCGGCCAGGCAAGTGGAGAGATGTGGGAGTCCCCTCGTTGCTTTCCTAGACACCAATAAAAATTAGCCAGGTTAGTCAACGGAACCAATTAAAAACCACAATTCTCTTTACCTTCCCAGAACCACCTTTCTAGACACCGAATGATCAATTGTACATCATGACTAGTGATGCTTATTAGTTAAATATACTAAGACTAAATATAATTTTTAAGAGGAGGGATTTTATAATTTCCAGCACATCCTTATAGAATGTATCACAATCAACATATCACTCTTATAAATAAACAAATATGTGCTAAGTGTGTCATCATACTAGGACAACCATTTACCACATAATGGATCCACCATTATGCCAGGGCAACCTTATTTCAGCATGATGACTTCAAAACTATACATATCTCTATAATAATTAGGGTTTTAGTGAAAGACCCTAACTAGTGGTATACATCAAACATATATGCAATCAAAGATATGCTAAGTGTAGTAACATATTAGGATTTAAAAATCCTAAGATGTGACATACAAACTATTATAAATTATAGTCATAATTAAGTGGCTCTGATACCACTGTAGGGTTCCGGTGCAATGCAGCGGAAAGGCAATTTCAAAAATTGAATTAATATGCACAAAACCCTAAAACATGAACTCCTTAATAAGACTAGAAGTATGAAGACAAACATTTCTATGCAAATTGAATTAGAATACCAACCTGTAATCGCTAATTCCAATTTACGAAGACTTAAAACTTGAAGATCAACGGGCTATTTGAATTCACCAGGCGTCCAAGTGTCCGCCCTCCGATGGTGATCCACACAGAGCAATGATCAAGAACACTATCTTCTTGCCCAATGGTTCCTCCTTGAGTTCTTCTTCCTAGAACTCAATTCTTCGGATTATGGCTGGAATTCTTCCACACAAGAGGTTGCCTTCCTTTCTTTTATCTCTTCTCCTCCTTCCACTAAGACCTTGACCCTCTAAGACACTCTTGTCTTGAAGATAAGACTTTGTCCTAAGGGGATTTAGGCTTGTCTTAATTGGAGGAGAAACTGAGACAAGAATGTCTTAATGTAAGAAAGAAAGAATAAAATCAGAACTCCTTCTTTCCTTTACCGTCGGAGACTTTCGCTCTTGTTATTGTTCGGTAGCAGAGTTTCGATAGAGGTGTACTCTGTAAAGGAAATAGTGCAAGAACAAGAAAAGAGAGAAAGATTCTTTAGGAGAGGAAGAAGAATTAAAAAATAAAATTTTTTATCCTGAAGTTCTGATTCCTTAAATAGTTTTCGGAGAGACGCCAACACAACTCTCCGTAAATGCCATTCCCATTTTCTCACATCCCTTCCCTCATTCTCACAGCCTTTTCCTCCTTCTCATGGCCTTCTCCTCCTTCTCACGGCCTTCCATATTAAATCCCATGGCTTTTCTCAAAGGAAAAGTCATGAAGATTGAGAAGAAAGGAGTCGCGAAGTTTGAATCTCCGAAGAGATATGATTTCGCACAACCGGGAAGCAGGAGCGCTTTCTTTCTTTCTTAAAACCCCATCATCCGTTGGATTTCCATCCAAGGGAGGACAATTGAGGTGCTAAAGGAGAAAAAAGAAAACCCGCCCATATAAAAACACCGGAGTTTTTTATGGAGCGCACCAAGAGTCCATGCGCCATGGACTCTTCCAAATGGCGCGCCAAGAGTCTATTAGCGCATGGACTCTTGGCATTTTGGGTGTGAAAAGGATAAGGGGCGGGTGGGGGGCTAGCCTAGATACCTGGTTAGCCATAATCCCTATAACCTCAATTAGGGTCTAATTAGATCCAATTAGAACCCAAATTGAACCAATCCGGAACCCTAATTCGAATAGAAGCTAGGATTTGCAATACCTGCTAGAGTGTCATCATTCAAAGATGATTTAATTATAAAATTAAACCCTTGATCAATTCTCTTAAGTGTGTGACCCATTGAGTTCCACATCTATCCAGTAGTGGGTTTGAATACAAGTTGACCTAATTTGATTAGAACTCTTTCTAATCGATTTAGATCAAATCGGGCTTACCCGATTATGATCAATAAGGACTCTTCCTAATAAGTGATCATTCAATTTAATCAACCCACAAGACAAGATTGACATCTAGCAACGTGTCATGTCTACCCGGAAGATATGGAAATTCTGGTGAAATACCAAAACTACCCTTCAGTAGAAAGTTACCGTACAATTAAATCCTTCGATCAGCCTGCACCCAAATATAATTATGGATATGGATATATGTCAAATCCAATATTATATCTGTTTCTAGCTCAATCTTATATTGATGATTCAAATATCTTGATATTAGAAACCATCTCTAATATCTTTACTTTGATCAAAGATTCCCTGAATCATCATCCGATTGACAACTAGCTGGATGCAATCTCCTCTTACTAAGAGTGATCGATTCCTTGTTGACCTACTCATTACCTTCATATCCAATTCACCATTCCCAGTATCAATCCTGTGCATGACTCAGTGTCATGATTAGGATTGAACCAAAGCATGGGTTCATGTACATAATGTACTTATGGCAGTCTGAGGTCAAAGGATTACTTGTACCACTCCCACTATGAGAACCTTCTATTGACATGTAGCTAAGACTCCATTAGATGTTCTCAAGTTGGATCATATCAGTGAACTCATTCTCTAATGAGCACCCACATCCTAGTATTAGTGTCATACACAAGTGACTGTGAGAGCAGTCACCCTATTCAGTATACATAGGATATGCTAGTCTTACCGGAAAAAAACCCTGATCCCCTACTCAAGGTTCCTTTGACTAGGAATATTTTAGATTAAGATTTTAAGACTTTAGGTCTCACTGGTATGATCTCATCATAACCCTAAAATCATAGCCCTAATCTATGGGGTTCATCATATAATAATAAGCACAGCGTATAATAAAAAATAATGCCTTTATTAGAATATTGTCAATTACAATGGTTTGGGAGATACAATATAGATTGGCTTGTAGGGCATATCCCTTTCAGGGATGCCATCTACCGTTTGGCTCATAGTATGGAAAGCTCTCAAGATGGGCCCGTCCATTAGGCCCGCTCTCCTTACCATGCTCATAGCTCGGATGTGGCAAAAGGATGCCATCTATCGCTTGGCTCACAGCATGGCAAGCTTTCAAGAGGGCCCCTCCATCAGGCTCGCTCTCCTCGTTGTGCTCACAGCCCGGAGGTGGCAATGGGATGCCACCTACCACTTGGCTCACAGTGTTTCAAGCTCTCAAGCCAGGCCCACTTTAGCGGGCTCGTAGTCCTCACCCTACTCATAATCCGGAGGTGGTGATAGGGCAACCCGCCATCTACCGCCTGACTCACAGTTCAGCATCCTTACTCTCAAGCCGGGCCCACTCCATCAGGCCTGCACTCCTTGTCGTACTCGCAGTCTGGAGGTGGTGACAGGGCAACCCACCTTCTACAACCTGACTCACAGTTCGGCACTCTCAAGTTGGGTCTACTCCATCAAGCTCGTACTCCGTGCCATGCTCATAGTTCGGAGGTGGCAATAGGGCAACCCGCCATCTATCGCTTCACTCATAGTTCGGCACTCTTAAGTCGGGCCCCTCCATCAGGCACTCACTCCTCACCATACTCATAGTTTGGAGGTGGTGGTGAGGCAACCTGACATCGACTGCTTGACTCAAATTTCAGCATCCTCACCAATGAGCCGAGCCCACTCCATCAGGCCCGCTCTCCTCTATCGTACTCATAGTCCAGAGGTGGCGACAGGGCAACCTGCCATCTATTACCTGACTCACAATTCGATGCTCTCAAGTTGGGCCCACTCTAGTGGGCACGCACTCCTCGCCGTACTCACAGTTCGGAGGTGGCGGGAGGGTAACCCGCCATCTACCGCCTGACTCACAGTTCGGCATCCTCACCTTCAAAATGGGCCCCTCTGTCAGGCCTACTTTCTCCATAGCTGTGCTCATAGCCCGAAGGTGGCAATGGGATGCCATCTACCGCTTGGCTCACAGCATGGCAAGATCTTAAGACAGGCCCTCCATCAAGCTCGCTCTCCTCGCTGTGGTCATAAATTGGAGGTGGCAATGGGATGCCATTTATCGCTTGGCTCATAGCATGGCAAGCTCTTAAGATGGGCCCCTCCATCAGGCCCACTCTCCTTAGCTGTGCTCATAGCCCGGAGGTGGCAACGGGATGCCATCTACTACTTGGCTCACTGCATGGCAAGCTCTCAAGATGGGCCCGTCCATTAGGCCCGCTCTCCTTACCATGCTCATAGCTCGGATGTGGCAAAAGGATGCCATCTATCGCTTGGCTCACAGCATGGCAAGCTTTCAAGAGGGCCCCTCCATCAGGCTCGCTCTCCTCGTTGTGCTCACAGCCCGGAGGTGGCAATGGGATGCCACCTACCACTTGGCTCACAGTGTTTCAAGCTCTCAAGCCAGGCCCACTTTAGCGGGCTCGTAGTCCTCACCCTACTCATAATCCGGAGGTGGTGATAGGGCAACCCGCCATCTACCGCCTGACTCACAGTTCAGCATCCTTACTCTCAAGCCGGGCCCACTCCATCAGGCCTGCACTCCTTGTCGTACTCGCAGTCTGGAGGTGGTGACAGGGCAACCCACCTTCTACAACCTGACTCACAGTTCGGCACTCTCAAGTTGGGTCTACTCCATCAAGCTCGTACTCCGTGCCATGCTCATAGTTCGGAGGTGGCAATAGGGCAACCCGCCATCTATCGCTTCACTCATAGTTCGGCACTCTTAAGTCGGGCCCCTCCATCAGGCACTCACTCCTCACCATACTCATAGTTTGGAGGTGGTGGTGAGGCAACCTGACATCGACTGCTTGACTCAAATTTCAGCATCCTCACCAATGAGCCGAGCCCACTCCATCAGGCCCGCTCTCCTCTATCGTACTCATAGTCCAGAGGTGGCGACAGGGCAACCTGCCATCTATTACCTGACTCACAATTCGATGCTCTCAAGTTGGGCCCACTCTAGTGGGCACGCACTCCTCGCCGTACTCACAGTTCGGAGGTGGCGGGAGGGTAACCCGCCATCTACCGCCTGACTCACAGTTCGGCATCCTCACCTTCAAAATGGGCCCCTCTGTCAGGCCTACTTTCTCCATAGCTGTGCTCATAGCCCGAAGGTGGCAATGGGATGCCATCTACCGCTTGGCTCACAGCATGGCAAGATCTTAAGACAGGCCCCTCCATCAAGCTCGCTCTCCTCGCTGTGGTCATAAATTGGAGGTGGCAATGGGATGCCATTTATCGCTTGGCTCATAGCATGGCAAGCTCTTAAGATGGGCCCCTCCATCAGGCCCACTCTCCTTAGCTGTGCTCATAGCCCGGAGGTGGCAACGGGATGCCATCTACTACTTGGCTCACTGCATGGCAAGCTCTCAAGATGGGCCCCTCCATCAGGCCCGCTCTCCTTACCGTGCTACAGCCTATAGGTGGCAACAGGATGCCATCTACTACTTGGCTCACAGCATTGTAAGCTCCTAAGATGGGCCCCTCCATCAGGCCCGCTCTCCTCAGCCATGCTTATAGCCCGGTGGTGGCAACGGGATGCCATCTACCGCTTGGCTCACAGCATGGCAAGCTCTCAAGATAGGCCCCTCCATCATCTCTCCTCGCCATACTCACAACCTGGAGATGGCAATAGGAGGACATCTACCGCTTGGCTCACAGTGTGGCAAGCTCTCAAGATGGGCCCCTCCATCAGGCCTGCTCTCCTCTCCATGCTCATAGTCTGGAGGTGGTGGAGGGCAACCTGCCATCTATCACTTGAATCACAGTTCGATACTCTCAAGCTAGGCCCACTCCATCAGGCCCACAATCCTCATCATGCTTGTAGCTTGGAGGTGGTGGTAGGGCATAGTTTGGCACTCTTAAGCTGAGCCCACTTCATTAAGCCTACACTCCATGCCATGGTCATAGTCTGAGGTGGTGGCAGGGCAACCCAACATCTGCCACTTGACTCATAGTTCAGCACCTTCAAAATGGGCCCCTCCATCAGGCCCGCTCTCTCCTCAGCCATGCTCATAGCCTGAAGGTGGCTGCAAGGCAACCCGCCATCTATCGCTTGACTCACAGTTCAACACTCTCAAGCTGGGATCGCTACATCAAACCCACACTTCTTGCCATGGTCACAGTCTAGAGGTGGTGGCAGGGCAACCAGCCATCTGCCGCTTCACTCATAGTTTGGCACTCTTAAGCTGAGCCCACTTCATCAGGCCCACACTTTTCAGCCAAGTTCACAACCTCGAGGTGGTGATAAGGCAACCCGCCATCTACCATGAGGCCCGTAGCCGGGTAGTCTTCAAGCCGGGTTCTTTCGATAGACTCGCACTCAATCGCCCTGCTCACAGTCTTGAGGTGCAGTTGGGGATTCTTGGAACCTCGCCCTCTATTGGGTAACTCACAGTTTGGCACCTATAAGCCAGGAAACTCTCAAAGCCCCATGATGTGGTACAAGGGGGTAGGGCTAGGGATGCTAGATGTTAGTAAGGATGCTTATGATGCAAGAAATTTCTCCTTTTTTTTTCTTTTTAGGGTTGATGAGTTTTTTAGTTATTTTTTTCTTAGGGTTTCGATTCCCGATCATAAGCAAAGGCAAGAAATACGAAAGATGAGTAATGTAAGCTTACACTAGCAGTTCAAAGCCCTAAAAGTGAAAACGAGAATAGGACCCCGGGATTAAGAAACCCCGATAGGACTAGCTCGACATACAATATCTACTTAGGAGATAGAGAGAAAGCAAACCTCACACTTTTGAAGTGCCCGGTGTAGAGATCGCTCAACTCGGCATATACGACCTAGATGCCCGAGCAGTCAAACCAGTGGAAGCACTGGCTTTGGGTTGGGAGGTCGCGATGGCAAAGCTGACTATCTCCGATGCCTAAGATGCCAGGGAGGACCTGTAGGCAAACAAAAGAAGGATCAGCGAGATGTGGAGATGCACAGAAAGGAACTGAGATGGAGTTGAGAAAGGGCTTCAAGCCCGGTGTCCGGCTGGATTCTGAAGTCAAAGTTGGGGATAACTTGGGGCCTCGCACCCCGCGATGTCCCAGAGGACGAAGGATTGTGGTGTGGTATGCATGATGAGGATGCAATCATGTAACTCTAAAGGAGACTAATCAAAATTTAACTAGCAATTCCTACTTGCATATGAGTGATTCAACATATAAGATCAAGGAGATCTAAATAAGAAACCCTAAATGCTTATACTTAAACCCAGCTAGGAGGACTATCAAAATCTTAAAGAAATAGGACAAGGTTAGAATTCGCACACAAGTCAAGCTAGCCCTATTTAATGATCCCGATCTTAAAATACTAGGAGTTCAAGCATTGAAATCTCAAGCACAAGGGATTCACTCTTAAGGTTCTCAAATGAAAGATCATACCACATAAGATGGACCTTCTAACTTTCTGGTTTGTAGCAAGTAATCCTTCCTCTTAGATCTGGAGCCTAGAGAACCCTGCAACAAAGAAACCAAGATGATTAGAAACTTAATTAGAAGTGAGAAGATTGATGAAACTCAAAAGGAGAGTTTGTTGGAAATGATCCTTGGCGCCATGGTGGAAGCTTGTGTTGGTGTTGATCTTTTTCTTGTGAGGATGTCCTTAATCTGCTTTGAAGGAAGAGGATTGCTTGGAAGATGAAGAGTAAAAGAGAAGGATTAGGGAGAAGAAATGATGGAGGAGAGGAAGAGGTTCACTTAGGCACAAAGATCCACATAGGCACATAGAAACACATAGAAAATTGCTAGAAATTTGTATTCACTCATCAATTCCCTTTTACAAGAAGACTAAGAGTCTTTTATAGACTATTAAGCCATTTTGAATTCCAACTACACCAAATATCATGGAGAAAAATTTGTGGAGAAAAATATGGGGCATCCCATGAAGAGTGGAGGAAGTTGTGGAGGAGGTTGTAGCCAATTCAATTTCAAATTCCCCTTTTCTTCTCTGGGCGGCAACCTTGGATGGTGAGGTGGCATGTGTGATGTGGCAGCAATCTTGGATGGTGAGGTGGCATGTGTGATGTGGCAGCAACCTTGGATGATGAGGTGGCATGTGTCATGTGGCATGTGGTCCCCACTTGAGGTGGCTTTGGTCTTGCTTTGGAGTATAAGTCATGAGTCTTCTTTAGTCTTCAAATGTGGTTTGGTTTGATTCTTCATGGATTGGACTTGACTCATTTGGACCCAACTCTCAAATACAAGGTTAATCAGGCTGGACTAGTCCCAACATAAAATTGAAATGGACTCGAATTACATAATTATTTGGACTCAAAATTAAAGAGAGGTTACCGGACTCTCTAGTCCAACCATAAAGACTTGGAATGGACTTGAATTGGTTGGAGTCTCTTTCTGATTCTGGTGCCCACACCAATTCTCCCCGGGTGGGATGAACTCGACCCTGTCGAGTGATAAGTTTCTAATATATCCGGGTCGATTTGTTGTAGGTCCTCTTTGGTGATCCAGGAATCTTCAGATTCAGGATGTCCTTGCCATCGAACCAGATAGCGTTGGTAGCCCTTATTTCTAGTAGTGATGATCTGGTCATTCAAGATCCTTTCAATTCTTTCCTTTCGCTCAGGAATATTTGGAGGTGGACACTCAATTGGCATTTCACTCTCAAGAGAAGTGTTAGGACCAAAAGGTTCATCCGGTATCAATGCAGGTTCCTTGTATTCTTTCAGATCGGAAACATTAAATGTAGAACTAATGCCATAACTAGGTGGTAAGTCTACTACATAAGCATTAGGTCCAATTTTCTTTATTATTTTGAAGGGTCCGGCTCCCCGGGCATGGAGTTTCTTCATAGTTCCCGGAGGAAACCTTTTGGTTTAAGCCTAATCATTACAGAGTCTCCTTCATTAAATTCCTTTAACCATTATGTGAATTAGCCATATGCCTATAGAGTTCATTGCTTGTTTGAATCTTCTGACTAATCTTCTTGTGCAAACCCTTAACATGCTGTGCATATGACTCAGCAGACTCAGATATTCATGTATGTACTGGTAATGGAATTAGGTCTAAAGGTTTCCTAGGTCTGTATCCATGGACCACTTTGAATGGACTTTTCCCAATAGACCTATTAATCGAACTGTTGTAGGCAAATTCAGCGCGAGGAAGTAGTAAGTCCCAGTTTCCTAGGTTGTCGCCGACTAAACATCTTAAGAGATTTCCTAAGCTTCGGTTTACTACTTCAGTTTGGCCATCGGTTTGAGGATGATAGGCCATAGAGAATTTCAGCTTAGTACCTAACATGTGCCAGAGGGTTTTCCAGAAGTAGCTAGTGAACTTGACATCTCTATCTAACACAATGGTCTTGGGTAAACCATGAAGCTTAACCACCTGATCTAAGAAAAGCTTGGCCACTTTCAAAGCGTCTAAAGTTTGAGAACACGGGATGAAGTGCGCCATTTTGGAGAAACGATCGACAACCACAAAATAGAGTCATGTTTCCTAGAAGTTTTAGGTAGACCTACCACAAAATCCATACTGATATCTTGCCATGGACCATCAGGGATAGGTAAGGGCGTGTACAGACCGGTGTTCTGTCTTTGCTGTTTTGCAACAGCACAGGTCCGACACTGAGCTACGATCTGGGCAACGTTCTTTTTAAGACTTGGCCAAAAAAATTGTTCTTCCATTGCTAGGATGGTTTTGTTCCTGCCAAAATGTCCCGCTAAACCTCCAGCATGGACTTCCCAGATCAGAAATTCCCTAACAGAGGTCTTGGGAATACACAACTGATTTCCTTTGAAAAGGTATCCATCTAACAGTGTATAATCACTAGGCTCACTAGATGGTCTTTGTTGGAGGGATTGATAGATGTGACCAAAATCAGGACATGTGGGATATTCATCTTTCAACCTATCGAACCCTACTACTTCAGTGCTCACAGAGGTTAACAACATAGAACGGCGGCTCAACGCATCGGCAACCCTATTTTCAGTACCGGCACGATGTTTCAAAACGAACGTGTAAGCTTGTATGAATTCTACCCATTTCCCGTGCCTAGGGTTTAATTTCTTTTGAGAACTAAGGAACCTAAGAGCTTCGTGATCAGAGAACAGGACAAACTCGTGGGGTAGAAGATAATGCCTCCAAAATCATAGAGCTTGAATGACAGCATACAGTTCCTTATCATACGTGGAATACCTTAGTCTCGCCTCATTTAACTTTTCACTGAAGTATGCTACTGGGTGATTCTCTTGACTCAAGACACCTCCAATTCCGACCCCAGAAGCATCACAAGCAACCTCAAACACCTTGGTAAAATTGGGTAACCTTAAGACAGGTGCTTGTGTCATTTTGTCCTTAATTTTTAGGAAGGCCTTACCTACTGCTTTAGTCCACTCGAAATTTCCTTTCCTAATACAATCAGTGATTGGAGCCACTATCGTACTGAACCCTCTAATGAATCTCCTATAGAAGGTGGCTAAACCATGAAAACTACGGACATCATGGATATTCTTGGGTACAGGCCACTCTACTATTGACTTAATTTTTGCAGGGTCAGCGGACACCCCTTCAGATGTGACTACGAATCCTAGAAATATAACTCTATTTATCAGGAAATCACACTTCTTGATATTGGCATAGAGATTATCTTTTCTCAGGACTTGACAAACTTGCTTCAGGTGGGTTAAGTGGTCTGCCTTTGTTTTGCTATATATAAGTATATCATTAAAATATACCACTACAAATCTTCCGATAAAACCTTTAGCAGCTGATTCATTATTCTCATAAAAGTGCTGGGTGCATTGGACAGACCGAACGGCATGACTAACCACTCATATAATCCATCTTTAGTCTTAAAAGCGGTCTTCCATTCGTCTCCAGGCCTAACCCTAACCTGGTGATAGCCACTTTTTAGGTCTATCTTGGAAAAAATTATCGATCCAGCTATCATATCTAACATGTCATCTAGTCTTGGGATTGGGAATCTATACTTTACAGTGATCTTATTAATGGCATGGCTATCTATACACATCCTCCAGGTGCCATCTTTCTTAGGGGTCAGCAGAGCAGGGACTGCACATGGACTTAAGCTTTCCTTAATAAACCCCTTCCTAAGAAGTTCACCAACTTGCCTTTGCAGTTCCTGGTGTTTAGTTGGGTTCATCCTATAGTGAGGCAAATTAGGTAAAGTCGCTCCAGGGATTAAATCTATTGCGTGTTGTATGTCTCTTAAAGGTGGGAGGTTATCGGGGAGATCTTCTGGAAACACATCCTCAAATTCTTTCAATAATTGGACCACCTCTTGAGGGTGTTCTACAGGCTTGTGGTCCTTAATTTCCTTAGCAGCTACTACCCAAATAGGTGCTCCCTCCATGATATCTTGCTCTAATTCTTTTGCACCTATTAATTTAATCCAGTCTTCTTATCTTTCAAGCTGCTAGCTCCTCTCTTGACATTATCCTTAGGCTGGGTTGGATGAATGACAATTTTCTTGCCATTGAAATTGAAAGCACAGGAGTTTGATCGACCAAAGATGGTCACATCATGATCAAACAGCCATGGCCTGCCTAAGATGATGCTACTTAGCCCCATAGGAAGCACATCACACAAGATCTTTCCCTGATAGGATTGAAGCTGGACTTGAATCTGACATCTTGACTTGATTGGTATAGAAGTGGAATCGATCCAGGACACCTTATATGGATTGGGATGTGGTACAATGGGTAATCCTAGACTTTTGGCTGCGTTAGTGGAAATGGCATTGACACAGCTTCCACTATCGATGACGATCTTACAGACCTTTTCTCCTATCCTAACAAATGTGTGTAGGATGCTAGTTCTACACCAGTCTTCTTGCTCCTTGGTCTGTGTCATGATACGTCTCACAACTCCTAGCAAATCTGATGAGTCTATGTTCTCTTCATCTCCTTCATACTCATCAGCCAAGCAATCCCCTGCTTCATAAACCTCCTCTTCATCATTCTCCAGGGGTTCTGATTCACCTTCTTCTGCCTCGCCTATATGTAAAGCTCTAGAGGGACATTGGCTCATGAAATGACCTAGTTTACGACACTTATAGCAGACTCGCTCTCTCTCACCTCGAACTTCAGGGCTCTTTCCTTTGTCTTCTCTAGGAATTGGGGGAATGGCAGGGTTGTGCCTAGGGGTTAGATTCGAGCTGGATCTTGGTCTATTGGTTGTACCAGGGACTGAACTAGGCCTGCTAACAGGAGGGTTAACCTAATAGGTTCAGGTCGTCTAAATGTAGCTCTCCTTTGAAACCTCTCATAGTCCGTGGCAACTTGGTATGCCTGATCTAAATCATGGACTTCCCTTAAAAACAGTTCCCCTTTTATATCATCATTCAACCCTGATCTAAATCTTGATAAAGTGGCTGCTTCAGACTCGACTACGTTGCATCGCATCACAAACTCATCAAATTTAGCAACGTATTCAGAAACGGTCTTGTTACCCTGTGTCAATCGTTGCCACTGATCTAATAACCTTTGCTGATAAGACATAGGCAGATATTTCTCTCTAAGTTTCCTCTTCATATCTCTCCATGTTGCTATAGGTAAATCTCCCCTTTGCCTTGATATGCATTCCACGTTTCCCCAATATAACCGAGCCTGACGAACTAGTCTGATTCTGGCAAACTTAAATCTTCTCTCTTCGGACATATCATACCAGTCAAAATACTGGTCCATGTCAGCCTCCCAGTCTATGTACACCTTAGGATCTAGGCTTCCCTCAAAGGTTGGTGCATCTAGACGGATGTTCCTTAGGGCCCGATCATCCTGATCAAAAGTATCATAGTGAGGTCTTCTAGGAGGTGGCTCTGGAGTATGATCAACATAATCCTGATGCGGTCTTCTTTGAATTGGGTCAGGTGTGTGTTCCTGTCATTGGGCTCTAGGATGAACTGAAGGTAATCTGGGTGAAGGTGGTTCAGTTGGGGTCAACCTAGCTTCTTCTAGGGCTCCTACCCTTTCCTCGAACTGACCAAATTTAGCATCCAAACGGTCCATCTTCTCGATCATAGATCTCATAAGGCTTTCCATACTAGTATCCATGGATGAACTAGGTTGGGCTTGTGAAGGGTGGTAAGGTGTGCCTGATCTAGTTGTCATGCAAACAATTAGACTCAGAACCGAACTACGAGTTTTCTAAACCGGTTAGTCCAAATAAACTGAGTTGACTAGATACAATCAAATCAACAGTTACTCTCTTCCACTGGCCAGTCAGGAGGTGGGTCTGTGGGAGGTTCCCTCAGCTTTCACTGGGTCCTAATTAAAAACCACAAGAACCGCTTAGGCTTGAGCCACTTAACCTCTATCCTTGACACCAGCTTCTAATAATAGATGAAGAAATGGGTTGCACAAGCTTTCCCAATTGAATTGAACTGGACCTAGAGTTCCAAGCTAGTTGCCTAATCAAGGTGGCAAGCTAGATTTAAGTAACTCTATACTTGGCCAGGTTTTAGAACAAGGGAGTGTGAGATCCTGTCTCTGGCCTACCTAGGCCCGGTGGAATTGGCCCGATAGATGGATCAGCACCCAAGCCCTTAGTCCCAATTCTAGACACCAAGTAATAGGGCACACACAAGACTAGTTGACACAATGAGTTGACAATAACCCGGGCTCGACCAATTTGATGTTCCTAACCCACTAGGACAATTAATGTCTAATCAATTTTAGTTAGGGATTGGATCGATATGCAATTTGGTGATTTTTGGGCTAGGGACAGGTGATGAAATCCTGACCCTATGTCAATTTTATGCCCTTAATTTGATTTGTCATGAGATGCATGCAAATTTCAAATTTCAGGTGCAGAAGTAGTGTGTTGCAGTTTAAAAGTGATGTTGATAAGTGCAGAAAAAAATGTCAAAAAAATCTAAAAAATCACAGAAAACTCCTAACTTATAGATGACATACCAGATGAAACGAAATCTCAAAATAAAATCTGTACTATTCTAGGCAGATTCTGAAATGAAGATAATGAAAAGGAACAGAACAGAAATCTTAATAACACTGATGGACTGCAGGAATTTTCATTTTTTTTGTAATTTTTTTCTCAGATTGAGATTTAAAAGGTGATAAACAACTTAAAATGGAACAGGAAAAAAAATATTGCAACGAGGAATGTGATACTTGCCTTTGGAGTTGCAGGCGGATTACAGTCAGCCTACAGAAATACAGCAAGCAGAAAAAAAATAGAACGTGCCCAATGCAAAATTCACAAATGAAATCTAAGAAGTCCTTTGGCTTTCTTTTTCATGGGTCAATCACAATGGCACCCCGACACGTCTTAGGAGATCCCCGTGGAATGGGAAGAGAGGGTGTTTAAACCCTACTTTCTCCTAAGACCGGACGGCCTGGTAACGCCCCCGATCCAAGTACTTCAAGGACTTAATGCTATGCAATCAGGAACTTATTCTACCATGCTCTGATACCAAGATTGGTGTGGTATGCATGATGAGGATGCAATCATGTAACTCTAAAGGAGACTAATCAAAATTTAACTAGCAATTCCTACTTGCATATGAGTGATTCAACATATAAGATCAAGGAGATCTAAATAAGAAACCCTAAATGCTTATACTTAAACCCAGCTAGGAGGACTATCAAAATCTTAAAGAAATAGGACAAGGTTAGAATTCGCACACAAGTCAAGCTAGCCCTATTTAATGATCCCAATCTTAAAATACTAGGAGTTCAAGCATTGAAATCTCAAGCACAAGGGATTCACTCTTAAGGTTCTCAAATGAAAGATCATACCACATAAGATGGACCTTCTAACTTTCTGGTTTGTAGCAAGTAATCCTTCCTCTTAGATCTGGAGCCTAGAGAACCCTGCAACAAAGAACCAAGATGATTAGAAACTTAATTAGAAGTGAGAAGATTGATGGAACTCAAAAGGAGAGTTGGTTGGAAATGATCCTTGGCGCCATGGTGGAAGCTTGTGTTGGTGTTGATCTTTTTCTTGTGAGGATGTCCTTAATCTACTTTGAAGGAAGAGGATTGCTTGGAAGATGAAGAGTAAAAGAGAAGGATTAGGGAGAAGAAATGATGGAGGAGAGGAAGAGGTTCACTTAGGCACAAAGATCCATATAGGCACATAGAAACACATAGAAAATTGCTAGAAATTTGTATTCACTCATCATTCCTTTTACAAGAAGACTAAGAGTCTTTTATAGACTATTAAGCCATTTTGAATTCCAACTACACCAAATATCATGGAGAAAAATTTGTGGAGAAAAATATGGGGCATCCCATGAAGAGTGGAGGAAGTTGTGGAGGAGGTTGTAGCCAATTCAATTTCAAATTCCCCTTTTCTTCTCTTGGGCGGCAACCTTGGATGGTGAGGTAGCATGTGTGATGTGGCAGCAATCTTGGATGGTGAGGTGGCATGTGTGATGTGGCAGCAACCTTGGATGATGAGGTGGCATGTGTCATGTGGCATGTGGTCCCCACTTGAGGTGGCTTTGGTCTTGCTTTGGAGTATAAGTCATGAGTCTTCTTTAGTCTTCAAATGTGGTTTGGTTTGATTCTTCATGGATTGGACTTGACTCATTTGGACCCAACTCTCAAATACAAGGTTAATCAGGCTGGACTAGTCCCAACATAAAATTGAAATGGACTCGAATTACATTATTATTTGGACTCAAAATTAAAGAAAGGTTACCGGACTCTCTAGTCCAACCATAAAGATTCGGAATGGGCTTGAATTGGTTGGAGTCTCTTTCTGATTCTGGTGCCCGCACCAGATTGTGGCCACACACCATGCGACGTCCAGGAGGATGAAGGATTCGCGATGCCCTGGGTGACGAACAGGTGGCCTCACACCACTCGACATCCTTGGGGACGAAGGCAACTTCACTCAAACCTAGTCTAGGAGACAATGGCTGGAGGATAGAAAACTCAATCTTTTTTTAATTAATCATTCAATAGTTCTACAAGGGAGGGATTGGGTCCTTTAAATAGGCACCCAAGGCCCATTTGAAATTCAAATGAAACCAAATTACAAGCTTTCATGGGTGGCGCCCAAAATTTTTTCATCTTCTCTCTTTGGCCGACCAAAAGACTAGGATTGGGCATGGCATGTGGGAATGCTTGGAGAGGGGGATTGGTCTCTTGACTTCCTTCATTAGCATGCTCATTTTGGGAAGAAAGCATGGGGCATGGCTTGCTTGAAGGGATGTGTTCCCTTGGACTCTTCAACGCCATTTCTTGGATTGATTCAAGGCCAACCAAGTGGAGAGCTCCATGGGCATTGCATAGTTGAGGGCTTGGAGAGAGGAGTGTGTCCTTTGACCTTCCATCCTTGCATGAACACTTTGGGAAGAAAACTTGGAAGGGGGCTTGCTTTGTGGCTTGGTCTCTTCAAGGATCTTCAACGCCCCTCTTTTGATGGATCAAGGCATAATGTGGGGGAGGGAAGAGGGGAATGGTGTTTCTTCCTTCCAATGTCACCCAAGAGAAAAAGGCAAGGGGATGGTGTGTGGAAAGCATGAGGGCGCCACCTTGTTTCCCTCCTTGGATGTCCAAGTGGCAACTGATGTGGTGCCACGTAGGTAGCTGAGGTGGCACCTTAGTTAGAATTATTCTAAGTGGAAGGGGTGGGTTGGCCCACAAGGACTTGACTTGGTCAAGAAAGCCAGGGTGACTTCAATTGGGCTTGGGCCCAGTCAAACTCAGACTCGAACAAATACAGGACTCATGACCTAACTTGACCCAAATTGGTCAAGGTACAGGACTAAACAAACTTTGACAAGAAATTATGAAATTGCTTTGGCTCAAGGCCTTATTACAGTACTCATAGAAGGGGAACCCTAATCTGAGATCCACAAAGGGTTGAGGAGCCTCTGTCGGATCCTGGTGCCCACACCAGTTCTCCCGGGGTGGGAGGAACTCGACCCTATCGAGTAGGGGTTAGCTTGGCTTTGGTATCTTTCCAAGATGTTGAGGTCGATGCACTGCAAGTCCTCCCGTGTGATTCACGAGTCATCGGATTCTGGTCGGCCTTGCCATCGGGCCAGATAATGCTGGTAGCCCTTGCCCCGGGTAGTGATGGCTTGGTCATCCAAGACACGCTCGATCCGCTCTCCTTGCTCAGGTATATTTGGAGGTGGACACTCGGGTTCAGGTTCACTCTCAAAAGGGAGGTCAGGCCCAAACGGCTCACTGGGTATGTTTGCGGGTTCTCTATACTCGACTAAGTCAGAGATATTGAATGTCGAGCTAATTCCATAATCCAGAGGTAATTCTAGCACATAGGCGTTAGGGCCCATTCTCCTAATCACTTTAAAGGGACCCGCCCCATGAGCATGAAGCTTCTTAACGGTTCCTGGTGGAAACCATTCAGGTCGGAGCCTAATCAATACAAAATCCTTATTTCAAACTCTTTGGCTCGCTTTCGGGAATCAGCCAAATTATTTTAAAAATTGTATTTAATGCATAAGCCTAACATGATGCAAAATGCAGACTCAACTATGCATCCCTACTGAAAAAATCTTTTTTTTATTGGACTCCTAGGGTCTAAACCTAACAGACTTTTGACTCTCTAGGTTTGACCCTAGTCTGATATGCACAAGAGAAATTATTAAGGATCCCTAGCAAATGACATAAGGTATAACAGAAGTAGAGGGCAAAAGGGATGGGCTCTAAGGAATCATGCATTCTGGTAATCTCAATAAAAAGTAATCTCATGGCTCTAGAAATGTGAGAAGGTTCAGGGAAGGGTAGGAAATAGGAATTGGAGTCTTGGGTGGCTTATGGAGAACATAAAATAGACCTTGGTTATTCAGGATGACCTTAAAATTTGGGCATCGTTCTATAGGTGTCATATGATCCACTTGTTCCGATAGATCTTGGGGTTCGCTAGAGTCAATCCCACAGTGAGGAAGGTCTGTTAAAGAGGATCCTGGGACCAAGTCTATAGTATGATGGATGTCTCTCAGGGGTGGAAGTTGATCAGGTAACTCATCGGGAACTTCATCCTCAATTTCTTTCCGAGCTTCAACCATCTCTTGAGGATGTTCTCTTTGGATCGGTTCATTAAGGGTTGGTTCATGAACTCCTGTGGAAAAGAATGGTGAATCCTCATGTTCATTTACTAGATATGATCCTGGCTCGGTCATTTCCTCTTCAAATTTGTAGTGGGTTCAGGATCATTTTCCTTGGATTCCTCAATGATTTCACCCTCAGGCCCATCTTCTACTAAACTTGACTCATAGATGCTTTCTTTCAATTCTTTAATGGGCTCAGAAGTTTCTTTCCCTAGATTTCAATGGGTTCAACCTTAAAGTCTTCAATGGGCTCGGGGATTTTTGTATTCAAACTCTCAGAATGTTCATCCTTCTCTCCCTGAAACTCTTTAAAGGATATTTTCCCAGTAATCTCTTCTTCTAACCATTGTCTTTGATCAGGTTAACTTTTGGCTTCTTCTGCTTAAGGCTACCCGATCCTTTCTTGACGGGGTCCTTAGATTGGATTGGGTTGATTGTGATCTTTTTCTCGTGGTGGAGAAAGACACAGGTATTGGATCGACCATAAAGGGTGGCATCATGGTCGAAAAGCCAGGGTCGTCCTAGAATGATACTACCCACACCCATGAGTAAGACGTCACACCAAATCGACTCTTCATAGGAACTCATTTTTATCTTGATTTGGCACCTAGACTTTACAGGGATTGAAGTTGAATCCATCTAGGAGAATTTGTAAGGGTTGGGGTGGGGAACTGTGGCTAGTCCTAAGGATTTGACTGTACTCAAGGACAGGGCATTAACACAGCTTCCACTATCAATGATGACCTTACAAACCTTATCTCCTAGCTTGATCAGGGTTTGTAGGATGTTGGTCCTACACCAGTCTTCCTGTACTATGTTTTGGGCTATGATGCATCGGACTATCCCTACAAGGTCTTCAGATTCATAAACTTCTTCCTCTCCCTCGTACCCTTCCAATAACTTATTTTTGGGGTCATAGACGTCCTCTTCAGGTTTCATGGTTGGTTCGGGTTCAGTCTCAGTTGGTTCTTCTATGAGTAGGGCAAGGGCGGTGCACTGGCTAGCAAAATATCCAGGTTTATGACACCTAAAGCATTTACCTTGGGGATCGGGTCTCCTCTGGACTTCAACAGCCTTACCCTTTTCCTCTCTGCTATACATGGGTCGGTTCAGGCTGGGACGACTAGGACTGGGTCGGGCTGGGTTTGGTCAACTTGGGTCAGTTTGGTTCAGGTTTGGTCGACTCGGGTAAGCTTGGTGATAACCTTGGGTGGATCCAGGGATACGGCTCGGGTTTCTCAAGGGCTCAGGTCTTCTGTAGGTGGGAGCTCTCTGGAAATGCTCACAGAGCCTAACAACTTGGTAAGCTTCTTCCAAGGTTCTGGTTGATCTAAAATACAGCTCTCTCTGAATGTCTGGGTGTAGGCCAGCCCTAAACCTAGACAGGGTTACCTCAGGTGACTCAACAACCTTACATCGCATAACATATTCATCAAACTTGGCGATGTAATTGGCCACACTCTTACTCCCTTGACTCAAGGTTTGCCATTGGTCTAACAGTTTCTGGGTGTAAGATGCAGGTAAGTATTTCCTTCTAAGCTTATCTCTCATCTCCCCACAGGCGGTTATGGGTAATTGACCTTTCTACTCTATGTAATTTTCAACACTGTTCCAGAACAACCTAGCTTGGTGAACCAACCTAAGCTTGGCAAACTTAAACTTAGTTCTCTCAGACATAGAGTACCAGTCGAAATACTGCTCCATAGCAGACTCCCAATCTTCATACACCTTGGGATCTAAGCTACCATCGAAAGTGGGTGCCTCAAGCTTGATGCTCCTAAGGGCCCTTTCTTCACGATCCTCTAGATTGGGTCTCCTGGGACGGGTGTCAACAAAGGGGTCAGGGTCTCTCCCAAAGTCATCCTCAAAGTAAAGGTCTTGTGGTAGGTTTCTCCTGGGATGAGGGGACTCAGGACTGGGTTCAGGTCGGGGCCTAGCAGCTTCCTCTAGGGGTCTCAATCTGGCCTCTATTTGATCCAGTCTATTGTTCAACTGGTTGCCTAACTGGGTCATGGATTGAGTTAGGGCCCCAATATCAGCTCGCAGTTGGTCCATGGTGTCGGTAGAGGGTGGAGATGGTGGGTGAAAAGAGGTTCCTGATCTAGTGCACATGTAACAAACGATGCTACGGTTTGCTAGACCTAGGAGATCTCTTCAAGTATAAAGTCAAGAAGATGAACCTGGAAGTAGTAACTTGGCACCTGGCCAGGTAAGTGTAAGGTTAGTGGAGGTTCCTCTTTGCTTGCCTACACACCAATTGAAAATTGGCCAGGTAAGCGAACCAACCCACTTCCCTTCAGGCTCTAGTCCCTGAACCACTTGCTTAGACACCAGCTACTCAAGCACACACCAACAAGCAATCTAGCTTGGCTCGGCACTTGGGTCGACCCGACTTGTGGGTGTCCCTAGCTCACTAGAGCAGATTAAACATCTAATCGATTTTAGTTAATGGCTAGGGTTCGATATGTCGGGTGGTGATTTTTGGGCTAGGGACAGGTAATGAAATCCTGACCCTATGTTAATTTGTCACCCTTAAGATACGTTATGGAGAATGATGCACAAAGAAAATGACTAATGAAATGACTTAAAATTTTCTTGTTTTTTTTTTTTTTTGTGTCTTTTAGATGAGTGAATGCTAAGCAAAATGCAGGAATTAAAACATGCAAGAACAAGCTAGATGGATGAATGAATCAAAGATGAGATGCTTGCTGAAATTTCAGACCTGAGATTTTCTCAGGTAGTATTTCAGCTTGTAGAAATTCTAAAACTGAAATAAAATCAGAGAAAATAGAAAAAAACACTTTGAAATTAATGTGATCTAATAGAATAGAAATCATGAAATTTGAATGTCTCTACAGAGAGAGAAACAATCCAATGATCAGACCATATATGGACTGACCAGAATGCAGAAAATGAAACAAAATGCACTAGTCCTAGCCTTGCTCTGATACCAGAATTGATGTGGTACAAGGGGGTAGGGCTAGGGATGCTAGATGCTAGTAAGGATGCTTATGATGCAAGAAATTTCTCTTTTTTTTTTCTTTTTAGGGTTGATGAGTTATTTAGTTGTTTTTTCTTAGGATTTTGATTCCCGATCACAAGCAAAGGCAAGAAATACGAAAGATGAGTAATGTAAGCTTACACTAGTAGTTCAAAGCTCTAAAATAGAAAACAAGAATAGGACCCCGGGATTAAGAAACCCCGGTAGGACTAGCTCGACATATAATATCTATTTAGGAGATAGAGAGAAAGCAAACCTCACACTTCTGAAGCGCCCGGTGCAGAGATCGCTCAACTCGGTGGATGCGGCCTGGATGCCCGAGTAGTCAAACCCGTGGAAGCACTGGCTTTGGGTCAGGAGGTCGCGATGGCAAAGCTGACTGTCTTCGATGCCCGAGATGCCAGAGAAGACCTGTAGGGAAACAAAAGAAGGATCAGTGAGATGTGGAGATGCACGGAAAGGAACTGAGATGGAGTTGAGAAGGGGCTTCGAGCCTGGTGTCCGGCTGGATTCCGAAGTCGAAGTTGGGGATAACTTGGAGCCTCGCACTCCGTGACATCCCGGAGGATGAAGGATTCGCGATGCCCTGGGGCGACGGACAGGTGGCCTCACACCACTCGACGTCCCTGGGGACGAAGGCAACTTACACTCAAACCTAATCTAGGAGACAATGGCTGGAGGATAGAAAACTCAATCTTTTTTTTAATTAATCATTCAATAGTTCTACAAAGGAGGGATTGGGTCCTTTAAATAGGCACCCAAGGC
This sequence comes from Areca catechu, assembly GCA_021397845.1. Lineage (NCBI taxonomy): Eukaryota > Viridiplantae > Streptophyta > Magnoliopsida > Arecales > Arecaceae > Areca > Areca catechu. The sequence goes on along the minus strand of CM038051.1, from coordinate 140,415,616 downwards.
CCATTTGAAATTAAAATGAAACCAAATTACAAGCTTTCATGGGTGGCGCCCAAAATTTTTTCATCTTCTCCTCTCTTTGGCCGACCAAAAGACTTGGATTGGGTGTGGCATGTGGGAAGGCTTGGAGAGGGGGATTGGCCTCTTGACTTCCTTCATTAGCATGCTCATTTTGGGAAGAAAGCATGGGGCATGGCTTGCTTGAAGGGATGTGTTCCCTTGGACTCTTCAACGCCATTTCTTGGATTGATTCAAGGCCGACCAAGTGGAGAGCTCCATGGGCATTGCATAGTTGAGGGCTTGGAGTGAGGAGTGTGTCCTTTGACCTTCCATCCTTGCATGAACACTTTGGGAAGAAGGCTTGGAAGGGGGCTTGCTTTGTGGCTTGGTCTCTTCAAGGATCTTCAACGCCCCTCTTTTGATGGATCAAGGCGTGATGTGGGGGAGGGAAGAGGGGAATGGTGTTTCTTCCTTCCAATGTCGCCCAAGAGAAAAAGGCAAGGGGATGGCGTGTGGAAAGCATGAGGGCGCCACCTTGTTTCCCTCGGATGCCCAAAAGGCAACTGATGTGGTGCCACTTAGGTAGCTGAGCTGGCACCTGAGTTGGCATTATTCCAAGTGGAAGGGGTGGGTTGGCCCACAAGGACTTGACTTGGTCAAGAAAGCCATGGTGACTTCAATTGGGCTTGGGCTCAGTCCAAACTCGGACTTGAACAAATACATGACTCATGACCTAACTTGACCCAAATTGGTCAAGGTACAGGACTAAACAAACTATGACAAGAAATTATGAAATTGCTTTGGCTCAAGGCCTTATTACAGGACTCACAGAAGGGGAACCCTAATCTGAGATCCACAGAGGGTTGAGGATCCTTTGTCGGATCCTGGTGCCCACACCACCGCGCACCCACTGCTTTATAGTCCGGAGATGTCCATCGGGAAATTCCAGAAGTCCCGCCACCTGCCACTTGACTCACAGCATGGCGAACTGAGCTGGGATATTTTGAAAGCCCTGCATCCAGTTGCCTTGCTCATGGCTTGGGGATGTCGGTGGGAAATCCTTGAACTCCCACCATCAACCACCTGACTAATGGCTTGGAAAAATGAGGAGATCCCCCAGAAGCAATCCAAGCTGAAGAAAAGAAAAACAAGCAAAGCAAAGTGGAGGGAATACAAAGCATTTTGATTGAAAAAAAAAGAAGGGGGATAGTCGTCGTGGAGGAAAGGATGCCTTCATAGATCAAAAGTCTCTTACATCCTATGGAGGCTCCTGACAGGTTGAGAGACCTCCTAAAATCCTAAGATACAAGATGAAAGGAGGCACGGGCAGGGTAGGTCGGCCCTAGACTCTACCCTTTCGGAGTGGCTAGGGGCATGCCAGTCCCTCCTACTCGAGTGGATAGGTGCCCTTCCTCAGGAGTTCACGGATCTCTAGAGTCTGGCATTGGCTCCACTACCTCATCCTCAGAGGTCATTGATCTTATGATTCCAGGGGTAGCTACAGTAGCTCCATGTTAGGATACCTCCATCAATGCCTCGGCGATCATGACCATCACCACAGCGACCACGACCATGACCACTCCCTCATCCGATGGCATGTCCAACCGCACCTGGAGGCCTCGTGGATGAGCACCTCCATTTTTAAGGTAGCCTCATTCTCTATCTCATTGCACGACCGGAGGTTCTCCCCCTTTTCATCCTTGGGGAAGCTTCAAGCTCGATAGATTTCTTCTCCAAACCAGACATCTTCGCCTTGATGCTGGCCGGTCGCTCCTGAAGATCCTTCATTTGGCCCTCTGGGTCTCGGGCTAAGATCCTGAAATCTACTAAGAGCCCTCCCTCAGCACAGGTCGAAGGAGAGGGATCAAAGAAGGAGAACATGGAGGCCAACACTGGAACGAGAAGGGGGTTGGAGAAGGAGGAAGGAAGCTTTAAGAAACCCTGGCCACCTATGCTCGAAGGCCCTTTAAAGGCTTCGTGGCCGACCGGAAGCCACCATGTGTCGACACTAACCGCCCCCGATGCTTTGGTTTATGGAATGGACACCTTGATCCAGCTATGGTATTTGATGGGGACATTGACCCGCATGAATCTCAGAGTAGCATGAATCTTGGAGCAGCATGAATTTTGATGCATATCCAGAAATAAATTAGTTTAGGATTTATCTTTATCAATTGTTTTGAAATTTGATTTAGGATTAGTTTGGTTAGGGATTCAGTTATCTAGTATGGATAGACCTTATCTTGTATTTGAATTTGAACTGTCCTTATCTTTTTATCTTGTATTCAAATTCAAATGAGGGTTGTAAAGGTCTATAAATACCACTCTTAGTCCTTTATGAAAAAAATAGTTTGGTTAATAAAGATGAGTTTTAAGGAAAGAGTGATTCTTCATTCTGCCTCCGTAAAGGAGTGGGTTTGAGGCCCATCTTGCCTTCGCCTTCAGGCGTCGAGGGGTGTGAGACCCTATGCCTTTGCTTTCAAGTATCGAGGGGTGTGAAGCCTTAGTTATCCCATTCCCCTTCGAGTTCCCTCTATGGTCTTAGAGATTTTCCTTCACAGCCCCAGGTAGTGATTTAGGTGCGATGCCCTAGCCTCCGCATGTAGTGAGATGGGTGGGATGCCTTAGGCTACATTTAGTGGGGTGGGTGAGATGCCCTAGAGGTGAGAGGTCTCTCTGTGACTGTAAGTCCCAAGTCTGTAATGTCCAATTTTTCTACCCTTCATCTCCATTATTCCTTCGCCATCCTCTAGAAAAATAAAATAAAAAAATAGTAGTACCCTAATTATCGGTGACTTCTCAGCTCGTCGATGATCCTTCCCTAATCTTGTTCCCCATTAGTATTGATGATCCCTTTATTGAAAAACTGAGTGCAGCACCCTATTAATGCAAAGTGATGGGGACCTTAGAGCCCAGCCACCTCAGCAGCAATATGGGATCCTAGTCACAATGCCACATTCAGTGTGCCACCTCAGCAACTACATGGAGTCCCAATCACACCTTGGATTGTGCCACACTAGGGTTACATGGAGGATTACAGAGGTCGGCCCAATATGAGGATTTGGTATCCACATGACAACACATCAATTCAATACCCAAGCACACCAACTCCACATGCCAGCATGACAAGAAGGAAAGTCAAAGCAGATAAACATGAATCCCATGATTCATGCCAGCTTGCTTAGGAAAGAAGTGGTCCACCCGAAGCCAAGAGAAAAAAGAAGTTGGCACCTTGGTCCCCCCTTCTAGGCCGCCTACTACATACCATCTTTGGAGGACTTTTATTTGGCATTTGTTAGATTTCTTCCATGTATTCAATTTCCAAAGGAGGAAGGTTTAGGGCACCCCATTATTTCCAAGTTTTCATAACTTAGGTCCTAAGTCATGTGACTCTATATAAAGGACCCATCTCTTATATGAAAGGAATTCGAATGAAATGAAATTTGAGAAGAGAGATTCTTCTTTCACTCCATATGGAGAGGGTAAGAGGCCCACTTTTCGCTCCGCAAGGAGAGCACGTGAGGTGCAACCCCCGGACATGATGCAAGGTCATGTCTAGTTATCCCCTTCCCTAATTCCACCTTCTTTACCGCCCTCATGTCCTTTGAGATTCACCCTAATGGCTCCATTAGTGAGGTGGGTAGGATGCCCTAGAGGAGTGAGATCTCTCCGTACGGCTCCATTAGTGAGGTGGGTAGGATGTCCTAGAGGTGTGAGATCTCTCTGTACGGCTCCATTAGTGAGGTGGGATACCTTAGAGGTGTGAGATCTCTCCGTGAGTGTAAGTCCCAAAGTTCATGAAAGCCCCGACCCCTGTCTTCCATCTCCATTGTTCCTTCACCACATCCATAGAAAATTAAAAAATAAAAGAAAAAATCTAGTGGTACCCTAATTTTGGTGACTTCTTTGCTCGCCAACGATCCATCCCCATCTCGTCTCCCATCAATTTTGGTATCAAAGCCAGAAGATTAGGGTATGCTTCCTCTTCCTGAGTTACCCAGATCCCCTTCACCAGCCTCACCATTCTCTCTCCCTTGTTCTTGCTCCACTGCCCACATCTATGCTGGTGACCATCAAGCTGACCTCTCTGCCTGACCATCAGTGATGCAGAACGAAAGAAGAGATGATGCGATGCAGAAGTAAATTAAGACTAATTCTTTTTTTTTTTATATATATTTTCATAAGTCGGCTTTGGCTCAAAGGAAAGTTAAACTAAATTGAAAGAAACTATGTAATAATTGAAAGCACAATTTAAAGAAACTAGGTTATCAGAGTAGTTCAAAAGTAAAGGATCGCTGGGGGTTGAGAAACTCCCAGACCTAGGGTTTCGCTATGAACTTTCAACAGGACAGAAGTAAAGAGAAGAGAAGGGTTACAGACCAGGCAGTGATCTTCACAGAGTTTAGTGGAAGGACTCTCTTGAGCAGATTGTTGGATCCCCGGATTCAGATATCTTCGCAATGGATCCTCCAATACTGGCCCTTGGCAGAGTTGGCCTCTTCTGAACTCAAGATCTGGGAAAGAAGAAGAACAAGTTATGGAACCAGATACTCAAGGAAGGATTTACCAGATAGTAGAACTTGAAAGCTGATGTTGCTGAAATCCTGATTCTCCTGGAATGCTGATCTGACTTCCTCTGGGATTTGCTCTATCTTCGAAGTAGCCGAACTGGACCTGGATGCTGGTGGTCGGCCTCTACTTGGAGAGAGGGGTCGTGAGAGATGGGGTAGGCTAGGGTTTGGTGGAATGAAGAGGATGATGGGCGGCTAGGGTTTGGAAGTAAAGTGGCTAACCTAGGGTTTTGGGGTTGGAGATCTCACACCTCCTCAAGGTTCCTAGGGAACCCGAATTTACTCCCTCACGGAGCTCAACACCTGGATGCAAGTGCGGAAGAGAGAAACATAAAGTTGCTCACACAAAATTTGAATTCATTCATCAGTTGTCCTTTAAAACTTACAAGAGGGGTTTATTTTATAGGCCTTTACAAGAGGTCAGGGTTTTACATCTTCCCATGTGGGACTAATAGGATGGATCTTCAAATTAGGCTTGTAGAATCAAATCCTTCTCATATGGCCGGCTAAGAGCTTCCATAAGTGTTGATTGGCAGCTCTAAATGGTAAGTAGGTGGCGCCTCCTAGCCTTGCTCTTCAAGAAAAATTTTTTTCTTTCCATGCTTGGTTTTATTTGGAAGTATTTGGGTGCCTCCTAGTTTTGCTCCCTAAGTTTTGGCTTCTTCCTTTCATGGCTCAACTCTTTTGGACACCTCCTTTTCTTTCTCCCCAAGTCATGGCTCTTCCCAACTTTGCTTTGGTCTTTTTAGGCATGGATTGGGCGCCCCCTGAAGTGCTCCCCAAGAAATGCCTCTTTCCTCCTTTAGCTTGGCCTTTTAAGGTATATATGGGGCGCCTCCTTGATTTTGGCTTCAAGAAAATTCTTGCTCCCTTGGGTGTGGGGACCAAGACATTGGGATGGAGATGTGGTGCCCCCTGGACTCTGGCGTGTGGCTGGGAGTGTGGCGCCCACTTACTTGAGCCTGGGAGAAAAATGTGGCACCCTGGACCTTGACTTGAAAAAGGTGGCACCAACCTGGAGAAGACCTAGGCCACTACTAGGACTTGTACTGAGTCAACATGACTCAACAAAATTTAAATTACAGACTCAAGACTAAAATTGAGTTGACCAAGTCAACCCTTATTACAAAACCAGAAAACCCTAATTCTTCGGGCAAGGTCAATCAGAGATCCAAATGGAGTCCTGAAGTCTTTTTCTGAGTCTGGTGCCCGCACCAATCAGTGACCCATTGCCACATCGAACCTCAGCCCCTTCCTACTCCATCACTAGCAAACGACAACCGGGGATCCACTACCAAGCCCATCTCCACACTGCCTGCATTTGGGAACACCACCGATCACGTCTTCGCCACACCGTCCAAACTCGATTCCCCAGCATTGGCGAGTGTCAATCCAGTCCGAGTGCGCTATCCACCTCCACCGCCTGATCCCGAACTCCCATCATCACTAGCCTCGACCTTTATCCTCTCCTTCCCTCACAGCACCGATCGGATCACCACCCACGACCGTCGCATGCCCATAGCCACTACTTGTGCCACAGGTCAATGCCACCCTTCTTCCACCATGCCATCCCTTCTCCGACGAAGGTTCCTCCGAGGACACCTGTGAGAACCCACTAGATCTGCCCCTCCAAGACCATCCTCGGCCCCTTTCTCTATGCCATAGATCCACGCAATGCCGCCAGCCACTGAAACCCCATCCATCTGGCCATCTTCTTCTCGTGCCGCCATCGTCCTCTACCTAGCATCGATGCTGGCAAGCTCCTCCATGAGCCTCCCCTGTCCATGGATTCCATTCATGGAGAAGAAGAAGCTCCATTGCACGAACATGAAAGCACTCCCAACCCTTGTTACTGACTTCAAGATGCATGCTTCTCAAAGTGCATGATCCTCAAAGCTGCATGCTCTTCAAAGCTGCATGGATCTTAGAGCTACATAGATTTCAAAGCTGCATAGATCTCGGAGCAGCATAGATTTTAGAGTTACACGATCCTCAGAGCAGAGCCTCTTTTGATTGGATGTGGTTTACCAAAGTTCCCGCTAACCCAAACTCGACGAAGTCGAGTTCTCCCCACTCCAGGGGAATGATGGGGACTCGAGAGCCTATCCAACTCAGCAGCCACATGGGACACCAGTCATAGTGCCACATTCAGTGCACCACCTCAGCAACTACATAGAGTCCCAATCACATCTTGGATTGCGCCACATTAGGGTTACATGAAGGATTATATGATATCGGCCCAATATAAGGATTTGGTGTCCACATGACAACACATCAATTCCACACTCAAGCACTTTAACTCCACACGCCAGCATGACAAGAAGGAAAGTCAAAGCAGATAAACATAAATCCCATGATTCATGCTAGCTTGCTTAGGAAAGAAGTGGTCCACCCCAAGCCAAGAGAAGAAAGAAGTTGGCACCTTGGTCCCCCTTTTTGGGCTGCCCACTACATACTATCTTTGGAGAACTTTTATTTGGCATTTGTTAGATTTCTTCCATGTATTCAATTTGCAAAGGTGGAAGGTTTAGGGCACTCCATTATTTCCATGTTTTCATAACTTAGGTCCTAAGTCATGTGATTCTATATAAAGGACCCATCTCTTGTATGAAAGGAATTTGAATGAAATGAAAATTTGAGAAAAGAGATTCCTCTTTCACTTCGTATGGAGAGGGTGAGAGGCCCACTTTTTGCTCTGCAAGGAGAGCACGTGAGGTGCAACCCCCGGAAATGATGCAAGGTCATGTCTAGATATCCCCTTCCCTAATTCCACCTTCTTTGTCGCTTTCATGTCCTTTAAGATTCACCCTAATGGCTCCATTAGTGAGGTGGGTAGGATGCCCTAGAGGTATGAGATCTCTCCATATGGCTCCATTAGTGAGGTGGGTAGGATGCCCTAGAGGTGTGAAATCTCTCTGTATGGCTCCATTAGTGAGGTGGGATACCCTAGAGGTTTGAAATCCTCCGTGAGTGAGTCCCAAAGTTTATGAAAGCCCTGACCCCTGTCTTCCATCTTCATTGTTCCTTTGCCACCTCCATAGAAAATTAAAAAAAAAAAAAAAAACTAGTGGTACCCTAATTTTGGTAACTTCTAGGCTCGCCAATGACCCATCCCCATCCCGTCCCCCATCACAAAGGCACGGTCTTCGGGGCATGGCCAGTCGAAGCATTGATGGCATGGAAGGTGCATCCCTTCATGTCAACATGGTCATTACTCCCATTGCCCCTAGCGATGCTTCATTCTCCAGGCTCGGGAGTGGGGGGCAATTGATATGGCAATATTCACTGATGTGGAGCCTACATAGATGCCAATCAGCCACCACATTGGTGGAGATTGCCACCTGGACGTGGTGCCCGAGTAGAAGACCAAGGCAAGCACTCCTGCCAAGGTCAGCTCTTAGCTGGGATCGTGCTTATAGGGCGAGCCCTCTGACTGAGGTTAGCTCTCGGTCGGGGTTGAGCTCATTCTTCCAAGGTGAGCCCTCCTGTCGAGGTCAGCTCCCAGCAGGGGTCGTGCTCATAGGATGAGCCCTCCGACTAAGGCCAACTCCCGATCGAGGTCATGCTCATGCGACCGAGGTGAGCCCTCCTGTCGAGGTCAGCACCCAACTGGGGTCATGCTCATGCTGTCAAGACAAGTTCTGGGATGGAGTTCTCCCCAGGGCGGGACTCACCCCCACATCGAAAAAGCCAACAAAAACTTAAACCATGGCAGGATGAAGCCTGACCACACCCAGCCATGAATTCAAACTCGGCGATGTGCCACTTGCAAACTCTGCACAGAGTGTGCTCTGCTAGGCTTTGAACTCCATGATGTGCTGGCACCCTCACAACCGTGCAACTAGGGGTGGCAACCCCCGCAGCACTAATCTCCCCTAAAAGGAATGTTCTGTCAAGGCCCCAGGAGCCTGCAATGCTCGGACAGTCCCTCCAATAATGGAAACATCCCGCCAAGATATGGGCTCAGTGGCATAGTGCCTGCCCCTCTTAAGGGAAATGACACCCCTAACATGAGAGGGGGATGGCCTCCTCCTCCTCTGGAAGGATCAGCTTGAGAGGGGGGGAGAAGGAGAAGATGCGAGCAGCGGCAAGCCTCTCTGGTGAAGGCACCGGGAGAGGGCACACTAAGAAGGACATCAGGATGAAGCCCTAGATCCGGTCTGGGCCATCTGATGGGGACATCAACAAGAAAGAAGTTTTTGGACTAACTCACATTTATTTTGCATTTAAAATAGATAAATCTAATAAAGGGTTTGAGCCCATCTTCTCTTTGAGCAAATACTTGAGCTGATTCACGAGTCAACTCAACTTAGATTCAAGCAGGGTATAAGGCCATTTCTTCCATGCTCATTTTCCTCAATTGGCACCATCCATTTGAAGCCCACTTCCCTTACTTGAATGCCATCTACTTGAAGCCCATTTCCCTCACTTGGATGCCATCTACTTGAAGCCCATTTTGGTCGACACCACATCAAACACCTTTTGGGAAGGAGGAAGGACACTACATCAAAACTTTTATGAGGAGATTGAAGCCATGTTCTCTTAACCCAACAACCCTCCAACTAACTTGCTATGTGGGAGGCCACATCACATGACACATAGGGCTCCACATCAGCAAATTAAGCCAAGTCATTGCCACATGTCAATTTGTTGTAACCTTCTACCTATAATTATTGTAAAAACTAATTCTAGAAACTACCCAACTAGAGTTAGCTAGACCTAACCTTTACTTTCTCTCTCTCCTTGGCCGACCCATGTAGGTTATGAAGGCTATAAATAGGGCCTAAGCCCCCCACATTGTATTCATTCTAGTTGGATTAAATGAAGAAAGCTTTCTTTCTTGTTCTAGTTCCTCTAGGTTCCCTTGTTTGGAGTGAAAAGTTCTTGAGTTTGAGAGTTAGAAGATAGGTTTGAGAAGAAAGTGTGAGGTTCTTGAATGAGTGTTTGAAGGGTAGAATACCCTTGAGTGTTTGAAAGGTGGAGTGCTCCTTGCTTGATCCAGGATCCAAGCATCATTCCTTGAAGGCACCGGCTTCTACTTCCTTGTTTTCCTTCCTTCTTCTTCTTGTTTCAATTCCAATTTTGAATTCTCCTTTCATGCCTAATTTTTGATTTGATGCAGGTTTTCTCTGATTTTCCAAGTCCAAGATGAAGGTCTCCAAGCCAAGGATCATGGCCAAGGTGAGTCCTAAAAGTAGGGAGTGCTAGTCTTATGGTTTAGGCCTTAATCCTTGAGTGATGAGAACTCCTTCTTCCACCAAATAATTAGCCATCATTGTTGATAGGAAAACTCTTCCTAAGCTTTATTAGATCCGATCATTTAAAGGTTAACTTGTCCTAGTAGTGATGGTGTTGACCCCATAAGTGATTTTGATGATAACCAAACATTGGAGCATGTACATTTATTTCTAACAACTCTTCATGTATTTTACAAGCTTTTGTAGGAAGAATTAATTGTTCAAACTTCAACTCCTACACCTTTGTTTCTTGTTTGAGTTGTGTTGTAATTTGTTTTTATAAAGAGGAACCCAATGAAAAAGCTAAGAAAAAATCATGTAAAAAAGGGTTACTTCTGTATGTGTGTGCCTTAGAATTAATTTGAGTTAGTATGATTGAAAAGTTGTAAGAGTGTTGGTAAGAGTTTTTCTTTGAGTTCAATTATAAAAATCTTGAAGAAGATACTTGAGCCAACCCAGCATGTTGAAGAGCTGACTCTACTTCATGGCACACAGCAAGGATTCTGGTATGCAGCAATCCGAGCCAACTCGAAGGTAACCAAGCTGACTCCAGTGAATCCAAGTAGACTGGAATTTGTCCGAGCTAACTCATCCAGAGTCCAGTTTTTGAATATCTCTGAGAACAGCTAGGCGAGCCGACCCGAACTAGAAAGAGCCGACTCTGCCAGACCTAATTTTGAAGACCTGAGAAAGCGAGCCAACCTGAACTGCATCGAGTAGACCCTTCCAGAGTAATATTTTCAGAACCTGAGAAGAAGATCCGACCCAAGCTGAAAAGAGCCGACTCCTCGAGTTCAAGTTTTTCAAAGATATAAGTTCGAGCCGACCCGAGTTACAAAGATCCAACTCATCCAGAGTGAAGTTTTACATCCTGAGACAAAGAGCCGACTGCATTGAAGATTTGGCGACTCGACCTATTGACTCAAAGGATCCGAGCCGACTTGAAGGAATCCAATCCGACTCGAACATCGCTTTCATGTATCTAACGGCTAGTTCCAGAATTTATTTTTGAATGCCAAAAGGTGCTCCAACAGTTACAAACCACTTCCCAACAATCTACAATTGCTAGAATTGCCTTGAAGTGATGGAAGACCATATATTTGAGGGATTTGAACTTCTCTCAAGCAAGAGAAATTTGAAAAAAGTTCTTTAATGTTTAGAGAGCCACATTGAATATCCTACCTACCAAAAGGAGAAAGAGCAAAAGAGCATTCAAGCAAGTTTTCAAGTCTTCACCAACTCTGATCTGAAGCTTGAAGCAATTTTAGAAGAAGCCACTGAAGTAATTAAAGCTCATTCAAGTGCAAGTCAAGTAGACTTCTATCAAGCTGACCGGCAACTATCCAATAAATTGAGTTTGTCATTTAGTGTTGCATTTACTTCAATTCATTTCTTGAATTGTTGTTGGATTATTGGTGAGCCCGGTTGAAAAATCAAATAGGTTTTAGTGAGCCTTGATAAAAATCAAGTGTTGGGTTCTTGGTAATCCTGGTGAAACCAAGTTAAGTTTTTTTGGTGAGCATGTTCAAAACCAAAGGGTGTTGGGTTTTCTTTGATGATCCCGTTAAAACCAAAGTATAGAGATTTTGGATTGTGATCCTGCAAAATAATCTGACTGTATTCAGGTGTGAATATAGTGGAAATCCCAAGTAGTATCTTGGATAGTAGACGTAGGAGCTGGGTTGCTCCGAACCACTATAAACCTTGAGTGTTTTTATTATGATTCCTTGATTTCTTTCAGCTTCTGCATTTAATTTTAATCACAACACACAACACTTTGAAAAGGAATTTTAATTGCACATTATCTGTGTTAAATTTTTAAATTTCCAATCCACCCTCATCTTGGATAGCCACCTAGGCAACAACTGGTATCAGAGCAGTGACTCTGATTATACTAGAGTAAAGATTGATGACTAATCCAATGAGTATGTCCTTGGTAGAAGGCCAATCAACTAATAGACCACTACTCTTCACAGGCACAAATTATTCTTATTGAAAAGCAAGAATGAAAATTTATATACAAGCTATTAATTTTCAATTATGGAAGGTCATTCTTAAAGGGCCACATGTTCCAATGATTAAAATTGATGGCGTGGATGTCCCTAAGCCTGAAGAGGATTAGGATGAATATGACAAGAAATTAGGGAAATCGAATGCCAAAGCCATGAACTTGCTTTACTATGCTTTGGATAGTAATGAGTTTAATTGAATTTCCACTTGCTCTTTAGCAAAGGAAATTTGGGATAAACTTGAGGTGACCCATGAAGGAACTTCTCAAGTGAAAACTTCAAAGATTAATCTTTTAGTTGATGGGGGACATGTATCAAATGATGCATTTGAAGAATTAGATGGACTAAATGAAAATGAAATAGATAAACATGTAGCTATTCTACGTAAAAGAAATAAAATTATATGAAAGGAACATAAGGAAAAGAACTAGACTAGAAAAGAATCTCTCAAAGTAATTAAGAAGGGATCTTCGTGGTTAGGAAACACACAGGTTAGGGCTAGCCTACTTTCCTATTTCAGATCTGAAAGAAGATTATAAAGATGGCTATCCGGCTATTAATATTCTGAAATTTAGATAAGGGACACTCAAGATGAAATACTAAGAATAGCAAGGAGTTACTATAGATCTAAAGGCACCTTGTTTATGATTCCTTGGCATAGTAGACCTTCACCTTGAAAACTAGGAGACCGGAGATCCTGCATAGATACATAGTAAAATTAAAAGATTTAGGTGGAAGAATGGAGAAATGGAAGAGGAAATTAGGAATGGAATAAATGGCTTAGATTTGGCATTAAGTAGATCTCCTTTGGCATCCTTTGCTTGAATCATCTTCAATTGTTGGCGTGGAGAACTCCATTATAGATGATCTCTTTTGGAAGATGGGAAGGTTGAAATTGGAGAGGCTTGAAGAGGATTCTTCAAGGATGGCCGAATGGGATTGGAAAAGGGACTAGTAGCTTGTTTGGTTAAGTATCCTAGGTCTCACACCTACCTTCTCTCAAGGGTCTTTGGCTAGCAAAGGAAGAAAGCTTTCTTAGAAAAAAAATTTTATTTCATTCATCATCCCCATTACAAGAGAATTCTAGGAGCTTTTATAAACCTTAAGCTCCTTTTCAAATTCAAAATGCAACACTTTTCATGGAGAAAATCAAGGGGTGTCCCATGAAGATAGGAGTGGCCCATTCAAATTTAAATCTCCTAATTACAAGGTGGGCACCCATAAAGAGTGGAGCTTCATTCAAATTTGAAAATTCATGGTTGATGTGTCTTGGTGATGTTGCATGATTTATCCTCCAAGTTGGCATGACTTGTCTTCCAAGGTGGCATGGTGCTTTGATGATGTGGTGCTCCAAGTAGTTGGTGAAGTTGGTTGCACTCATTCTTGCTTAATTGATGCCCAATGCAAGTAGATCTTGAACCCGACTCAATACAAAGCCAATTTAACTCTAATTGGACCCAAATTAAAATAAAACAGGACTCAATTATTCAAATAAAATAAATACAGGACTCATAGACTTATTAAAGGACTTAAATTTCTAGTTTTCTATCCATAAAGAACTTGGCATTAGCTGAAGCCTCTTCCTGAGCCTGGTGCCCGCACCAATTCTCCCCGGGTGGGAGGAACTCGACCCTGTCGAGTAAGGATCGGTTTGATTGTGGTATTTTTCTAATATATTTGGGTCAATTTGTTGTAGATCCTCTCGGGTAATCTAGGAGTCTTCAGATTCCGGTCGACCGTGCCAACGAACCAAATAACGCTGATAACCCTTATTTATAGTAGTAATCACTTGGTCATCTAAGATACATTCAATCTTGTCTCTCCGGTCTAGTGAAATTCCTGGTGGACACTTAGGTAGGGTTTCACTCTCAAAGGCAGGGTGAAGTTCAAAAGGCTCTCTCGGAATTAATGCCGGTTCTTTAAATTCTTTCACATCAGAAACATTAAAAGTGGAGCTAATGCCATAATCAGGTGGTAACTCTAATACATATGCATTAGATCCTATTTTCTTAATTATTTTGAAAGGTCCAGCTCCCCGGGCATGCAATTTCTTCATAGTTCCCGGTGGAAACCTTTCAGGTCTAAGTTTTATCATGACAGAGTCCCCTTCATTAAATTCCTTTATCCGTTTATGTGAATCAGCCACATGCTTATAAACTTCATTACTCATTTGAATTTTCTTACTAATTTCCTTATGTAATTCTTTAAGATGCTGTGCATATGACTCGGCAGACTCAGATACACGTGCGTGTGTGGGTAATGGGATAAGGTCGATAGGTCTCCTAGGTCTGTAACCATGGACAATCTCAAAGGGACTTTTGCCAGTAGACCTATTGACCGAGCTGTTGTATGCGAACTCAGCACGAGGTAAAAGTAAATCCTAATTTCCCAGATTCTCTCCAACAAGGCACCTTAATAAGTTCCCTAGACTTCTATTTACAACTTCAGTTTGTCCATCAGTCTGAGGGTGGTAAGCAGTTGAGAATTTTAGTTTTGTTCCTAGTAGGTGCCAAAGAGTTTTCCAAAAATAGCTTGTGAAATGGACATCCCTATCTGAAACAATGGTTTTAGGTAACCCATGTAACTTGACTACTTGATCGAGAAAAAGCTTGGCTACCCTGGAGGCATCAAAAGTTTGGGAACAGGGTATAAAATGGGCCATTTTCGAAAATCTGTCGACCACTACAAAGATTGAATCGTGTTTTCTAAGGGTCTTGGGCAGTCCTAAAATGAAGTCCATGCTAAGATCCTGCCATGGACAATCCGGCACAGGTAAAGGAGTGTATAACCCAGTATTTTATCTCTGATGTTTGGCAACCGCACATGTCCTACATCGGGCAACAATATTGGCTACTTGTCTCTTAAGGCCTGGCCAGTAAAATTTCTCCTCAATTATCAATATAGTCTTGTTTCTTCCAAAATGGCCAGCCAAACCTCCAGCATGGGTTTTCCAAATTAGAAAATCTCTCAAGGAAGTCTTCGAGACACAAAGCTTGTTTTCCTTAAATAGAATCATCTAAAAGGGTGTACTCACTGTGGTCACTAGATGGTCCTAATTTCAGAGCTTGGTAAACTTCACTAAAGTCTGGACAATTATCATACTCATCCGTAAGTCTTTCAAATCCAACGACTTCAGTGCTAATCGAGTTCAGAAGCAGGGCTCTACGACTTAATGCATCGGCCACCTTATTCTCAGTTCCAGCACGATATTTAGGACAAACGTGTAGGCCTGGATGTATTCGACCCACTTGGCATGCCTAGGATTCAGTTTTTCTGGGAACTAAGGAATCTAAGGGCCTCGTGATCAGAAAATAGGACAAATTCATGCGGTAGTAGATAGTGCCTCCAATACCTTAAAGCTTGAACTACCGCATAGAGCTCTTTATCATAGGTGGAATACTTAAGCTTGGCTTCATTTAATTTTTCACTAAAGAAAGCTATGGGATGGCTCTCTTGGCTTAAAACTCCACCTATTCCAACTCCAGATGCATCACAAGCAACCTCAAAACCTTAGAAAAATCAGGCAATCTTAAGATAGGTGCTTGTGTCATTTTCTTCTTAACATCTAGGAAGGCCCTATCAGCAGCTTTTGTCCATTCAAATTGGCCTTTCCTAATGCAATCTGTGATTGGCGCAACTATGGTACTAAACCCTCGAATGAATCTTCTATAAAAAGTAGCTAGGCCATGAAAACTTTGTACTTCATGAATACTTTTTGGCACTGGCCACTCAACAATTGATTTGATCTTTTCAGGGTCAGCAGAAACTCCGTCAGGTGTGACAACAAAACCTAGGAAAATGACTCTATGGATAAAAAAAGTCACATTTCTTAAGGTTTGCAAAGAGACTATTTTTCCTAAGAGCTAAACAGACTTGATTCAAGTGGTCCAAATGGTCCTTCTAGGTCCTGCTATATATAAGAATGTCGTCGAAGTAAACTATGACAAACTTTCCTATAAATAACCGTAGGACTTGATTCATAATCCGCATAAAGGTACTAGGAGCATTGGACAGTCCGAAAGGCATTACTACCCACTCAAAAAGACCCTCCTTGGTCTTGAATGCAGTCTTCCACTCATCCCATGGTCTAATCCTAACCTGATGATAGCCACTCTTAAGGTCAATCTTTGAAAATATTGTTGCTCCGGCCATCATATCTAACATGTCATCCAAACGGCGTATGGGAAACCTATATTTCATTGTGATCTTATTAATGGCACGACTATCAATGCACATCCTCCAAGTGCCATCTTTCTTAGGGGTCAGTAATGCTAGTACTGCACATGGACTCAAACTCTCTCTAATAAATCCTTTCCTAAGGAGATCCCCTACTTGTCTTTGTAACTCTAAATGTTCGGTAGGGTTCATCCTATAGTGTGGAAGGTTGGGTAGGGTGGCTCCTGGGACCAAGTCAATGGCGTGCTGGATGTCCCTAAGTGGTGGAAGCTGGTCAGGTAGGTCATCTGGAAATACATCCTTAAAGTCTTCTAACACTTTAGCCACTTCCTGAGGGCGTTCTTTTGGGAAGGCTCCTGAATTTCCTTAGTGGTTAAAATCCAAACATGTGTACCCTCAGTGAGTTCTTTCTCAATTTCCTTTTCAGTGATCAAATTGACTCCCGTTTTCTTTTCCTTTAGGTGGCTTGATCCTCTCTTAACAGTGTCCTTAGGTGATGTTGGGTTAATCACAAACTTCTTTCCTAGGTGCATGAATGAGCAAGAATTTGATCGGCCATATAGGGTCGCGTCATGGTCAAATAACCAGGGTCGACCTAGGATGATACTGCTCACTCCCATTGGTAAGACATCACACCACACTTTCTCCTGATAGGACTGTAACTGGATTTGGACTAGGCACCTATGTTTGATAGGAATCGAAGTGGAGTCTATCCAAGAAACCTTATATGGAGTTGGATGGGGAACTATGGACAAGCCTAAAGTTTTGATAGCACTAGTGGATATGGCATTTACTCAACTCCCACTATCTATGATTATTTTACATACCTTATCCCCTAACTTGATGAATGTTTGTAGGATGTTAGTCCTACGCCAATCTTCCTGTGTTGTGTTTTGGGTAAGGATGCATCTAACTACTCCCAACATATCAGGCTCTATTTGTTCCTCGTCTCCTTCATACTCTTCAGCCAAATTGTCCTCAGCCTGATATACTTCCTCGACATTATCACCTAGGGGTTCTTTGGGTTCAGACTCACTTTCTTCTAATTCTCTTATGTGTAAGGCCCTAGTTGGACAATTGCTAGCGTAATGGCCTAACTTATGACATCTATAGCAAGCCATATTAGAATTTGGAGTCCTCTGAACTTCTGGTGCTTTACCCCTATCATCTCTATGGGTCAGAGGGGTGCTAGGGTGGGTCGACTAGGTCGCATCTGATTTGTTCCTGGCTGCTGATTAGGTGCACTAGTTATAGGGGGTTCGGGTTTGCGATAAAATGGTCCCCTATGAAATCTCTCGGCATCTCATGCTACCTGGTAAGCTAGCTCTAAGTCATGGACTTCTCTCAAAAATACGTCCTTCTGGATCTCTTCTCTCAATCCTGCCCTAAATCTCGACAAAGTAACTAACTCAGACTCATCTACATTGCATCTCATTACAAATTCATCAAATTTGCAATGTATTCGGCTACACTCTTGGTTCCCTTGGTCAATCTCTGCCACTGGTCTAGAAGTCTCTGGTGGTAGGACATAGGAGGTACTTCTCTCTAAGCCTAAGTTTCATTGCCCTCCAGGTTACTATGGGAACATCACCTCTTTGCCTAATGAACCTCTCGACATTTCCCCAGTACAGCCTAGCCTGATGAATTAACCTAAGCTTCGCGAACTTGCATTTTCTCTCCTCTGTCATGTCATGCCAATCAAAGTACTGATCCATCTCTCCCTCCCAATCTATGTAAACCTTAGGATCCAGATTTTCATCGATGTTGGTGCTTCCAATCTAATACTCCTAAGGGTTCGCTCATCACGGTCTGTCTGATCCTGATTGTGTCTCCTAGGTTTGGCTCATAGATTGGATCATGGTGTGCTATCCTAGGATTTGGGTCATGGACTCGATCAGGATTGGGCCTCCTAGGATTTGGCTCGAAGAAATGGTCTTGATGAAGAGTTCTTCTAGGGTTGATGGGTGTCTCAAATCGGATTCAGGCTCTAACTCATTTTGGACTTCATGATTTCCTCCAGGGTATGAGCTTCTAATCGATCAAGTCTAGCAGTGATGTGGGTTATATGATCAGTCAAGTTTTGATTGGTCTGGGCTAATTGATCAGTTAAGTTTTGGTTCAGCCTGGTCATTTGGTCATTCAAGGATTTCATTAGACTCTCAATGTTTTGTTCCATGGTTACACAAGATTGGGCTTGGGTTTGCTGATAAGGTGCTCCTGATCTAGTTGCCATGCACATGGACTCAACTCGGACTAGGGTTTTGCTAGACCTAGAGTACAAATCAAATATAAGGTCAAATTGATAATCCGGGTTGTAGTAACTTGGCACCTGGCCAAGTAAGTGTAAGGTTAGTGGAGGTTCCTCTTTGCTTGCCTTAGACACCAATTTGAATTGGCCAGGTAAGCGAACCAACCCACTTTCCTTTGGGCTCTAGTCCCTAAACCACTTGCCTAGATACCAGATACAAGCACACACAACAGGGTGTCAAAGTTGGCTTGACACTTGACTCGACCCGACCTTGTGGGTATCCCTAGCTGCTAGAGCAATTAAATGTCTAATACGTTTTAATTAGGGTTGGTCTTGTTATGCAACTTGATGATTTTTGGGCTAGGGACAGGTAATGAAATCCCGACCCTGTATCAATTTGATGCCCTTAATTTTGTTTACCATGAAATGAATGCAACAAACATATGGATCCAAATTTCAGGTGCAGAATTAGTGTGTTGCAGTTCTCAAGTGATGGAAAAGTGCAATGTAACAGATTCAAAAAAATTTAAAAAACTCACAGAAGATTGCTAACTTCTAGATGATATTCCATACAAAAGGAAATTTAAAATAAATTTTATACTATGCTGAGCAGATACTGAAAACTAGATAAAAAAAATCAGGACTGAACATAAAGGAATTTCAGTGATAATGATGGGATGCGAGAGTTTTCATTTTTTTGTAATTTTTTTCTGAAGATGAAATTTTACATGATAATAACTGACTTAAAACGGAGTAGAAAAAAAATTATTTTAATAAAAAATTAACTACTTTCATTCAAACTTTTATGCAAATCTCAGTCAGCTCATTCAGAATATAGCAAGCAGAATTTAAACAAACAAAGGCATTTACATACCAAACTTCAACCTAAAAATTCACGTCCGACCAGGGGCTCATTATTCCCATGGGTCGTGACAGTGTACTGGTGTACACCTGCTCAGGAGGCGTGAATTTTAGATCTAGATTGGATTTTAAAATAATAACTAAGTAGCATGTATGAATGCTATGCATGCAGAAAATTTCAGCAACCTACCTAAATGCTCAAATTCAAAAGTAACCCTAACCTACCATGCTCTGATACCAAATGATGGGGGACATGTATCGAATGATGCATTTGAAGAATTAGATGGACTAAATGAAATGAAATAAAGATAAACAGTAGCTATTCTACGTAAAAGAAATAGAATTATATGAAAGGAACATAAGGAAAAGACTAGACTAGAAAATAATCTCTCAAAGTAATTAAGAAGGGATCTTCGTGGTTAGGAAACCACACAGGTTAGGGCTAGCCTACTTTGCTATTTCAGATCTGAAAGAAGATTATAAAGATGGCTATCCGGCTATTAATAATCTGAAATTCAGAAAAGGGACACTCAAGATGAAGTACTAAGAATAGCAAGGAGTTACTATAGATCTAAAGGCACCTGTTTATGATTCCTTGGCACAGTAGACCTTCACCTTGAAAACTAGGAGACCCGGGGATCCTGCATAGATACATAGTAAAATTAAAAGATTTAGGTGGAAGAATGGAGAAATGGAAGAGGAAATTAGGAATGGAAGAAATGGCTTAGATTTGGCTTTAAGTAGATCTCCTTTAGCATCCTTTGCTTGAATCATCTTCAGTTGTTGGCGTGGAGAACTCCATTATAGATGATCTCTTTTGGAAGATGGGAAGGTTGAAATTGGAGAGGCTTGAAGAGGATTCTTCAAGGATGGCTGAATGGGATTGGAAAAGGGACTAGTAGCTTGTTTGGTTAAGTATCCTAGGTCTGACACCTACCTTCTCTCAAGGGTCTTTGGCTAGCAAAGGAAGAAAGCTTTCTTAGAAAAAAATTTATTTCATTCACCATCCCCATTACAAGAGAATTCTAGGAGCTTTTATAAACCTTAAGCTCCTTTTCAAATTCAAAATGCAACACTTTTCATGGAGAAAATCAAGGGGTGTCCCATGAAGATAGGAGTGGCCCATTCAAATTTAAATCTCCTAATTACAAGGTGGGCACCCATAAAGATTGGAGATTCATTCAAATTTGAAAATTCATGGTTGACGTGTCTTGGTGATATGGCATGATTTATCCTCCAAGTTGGCATGACTTGTCTTCCAAGGTGGCATGGTGCTTTGATGATGTGGTGCTCCAAGTAGTTGGTGAAGTTGGTTGCACTCATTCTTGCTTAATTGATGCCCAATGCAAGTAGATCTTGAACCCGACTCAATATAAAGCCAATTTAACTCTAATTGGACCCAAATTAAAATAAACATGACTCAATTATTCAAATAAAATAAATACAGGACTCATAGACTTATTACAGGACTTAAATTTCTAGTCTTATATCCATAAAGAACTTGGCATTAGCTGAAGCCTCTTCCTGAGCCTGGTGCCCGCACCATTAGTGCACAATTATGAATTCTTTAAAATGGAGCCTAATGAAAATATCTCTGCCATATACACTAGATTTATAGATATTATTAACGATTTGAAAAGTCTTGGCAGGGTATACTCAAATGCAGATTTAGTATAGAAGATATTGAGATCACTTCCTAACAAATGGGACCCTAAAGTTATAGCCATCCAGAAAGCTAAAGATTTGAATACTTTATCAATGGATGAACTAATTGGTTCTCTCATCATATACGAATTGGCCATGTAGCATAGAACGGATGACGATCAGAAAAAGAAGAAAACAATTGCATTCAAGGCTCCATTAGAATCAAAGGATGATGAAGAGATGGAAGATGACTCTACCTCCTTCGAAGATGATCTTGAAGATGAAGACATTGCAATGGTCGTGAGGAGATTCAGAAAGTTTATGGAAAAGAAGAAAGGTAGATATAACAGAAAATTCCATAAACGAGGAGAACATTCAAAAGAAAAGGACAAAGACAAAGAGAAAGATAAGGAACAAGTCCACACCTGCTATGAATGTAAGAAACCGGGGCACATTCATCTGGACTGTCCACTACTTAAGAAATTTTTCAAAAAGAAGAAAAGAAAGCGATGGTTGCTACGTGGAACAACAGTGAAGACTCCACTTCACTGAAGAAGAAGAGACCACAAAAATAGCTAACTTATGTCTAATGGGTCTCGAGGATGAGGTAACTTTTCTCGATACTCAAATTGAATTCATATTTGATGAGTTAAATTATGCATTTCATGATCTTTTACTTGAATTTAAAAAGGCAGGAGTAAAGATTAGATCATTAAAGCATATCAATGATTCTTTACTCAAAGAAAAAGAGGACATTTCAGAAAAGAATATTTTATTGCAAAATGAACTTCATACCTTTTCTGAAAAATGTAATGTGTTGAAAATTAAAAATGGTGAGTTTCATGATAGAAATAATATTCTGTTGAAAGAAAATAATGAGCTGAAAAAGAAGGTTGAAAAACTCAAGCCACTTGTTGAAAAACTAACTTTATCTTCTAATAAGCTTGAGTTGATTATTAAAGATCAAAGATTTCTAGTAATAAAGCTGGAATAGGTTTTAATACTTCAAATTCAAATTTCATTTCAGCAACTACATTTATGAAACAAAAAGATTTGTTCCCAAGCCTACTTCTCAAAAAGCTTTTGTAACAAAAGGTTCTACTTCCACTTCAAAACCACTTTGTATGTTCCAAAAAATTCAATTACAAAACCTGCTATTTCTGCACTTCATGCATCTAGAATTTCAAAGTATAAATCATTTCAAAATTCTAAAATCAGATGTTTTGCTTGCAAAGAACTAGGACATAAAGCTTTCAACTGCAATACTATTAGAAATGTCCATAATAGATCAAGAAAAATTTGGGTTCCCAAAGGAACCACCTCGGCTAACCTGCAAGGACCCAAGTTAGCTTGGGTACCTAAAAGAACTCCTTGATTTTCTTGTAGGAATGTCCTGTAGCCCAGAAATTGAAGAAAAGATGGTATTTCGATAGTGACTGTTCAAGGCATATGACAGGTGACAAGGATCAGTTCATCACCCTGGAAATGAAAGAAGGAGGTATGGTTACTTTTGGAGACAATGGAAAAGAAAATAATTGGAATTGGCAAGATTAAAATAACCCCTTGTACTTTCATTGAAAATGTATTGCTAGTAAATAAGTTGAAGCACAATTTATTAAGTATTAGTCAATTATGTGATAAAGGCTTCAAAGTTATCGTCGAATCATCTATGTGTATAGTAACAAACTCTCTTGATTCTAGTAGTAAATTCATTAGACATAGACTTGAAAATATCTATGTGATAGATCTAAATTATCTAGCCTTAACTATAGTTCCAGTTTAGTTATAATAAATGCTAAGACCAAAGAGTCTTATTTATTATGGCATAGAAGATTAGGTCATTCTAGCATGCATACTATTGCCAAGTTGATTTCCAAAAATCTTGTTAGAGGCATGCCTAAGTTTAAAGTTGATTTTGATCATTTTTGTGATGCATGCCAAATGAGTAAACAAACTAGGGAGAGATTTAATCCAAAAGTATGATTTCAACTTCTAGACCTCTGAACTACTTTACATGGATTTATTTGGACCAACTAGGACTACAAGCCTAGGAGGTATGAAATATGCCCTTGTGATTGTAGATGATTTTTCCAGATTTACATGGATTTTGTTTATTGCTCACAAAGGTGAAACTTTCAAAATGTTTAGAAAATTTCACAAAAAGGTTTCAAATAAGAAGAATCTTTCAATAATTTCAATTAGGAGTGATCACGGTACTGAATTTGAAAATCAATTTTTTGATGATTATTGCACCGAAATCAGCATTGATCACAACTTCTCCACTCCTAAAACACCACAACAAAATGGTGTTGTAGAGAGAAAAAATAGGACTTTGGAAGAAATGGCCCAAACAATGTTATGTGAAGGTAATCTTCCAAGGTACTTTTGGGTAGAAGCAATGAACACTGCTTGTTATATTTTAAACCGTGTTTTGATCGGTCCTATTTTGAAGAAAATCCCCTATGAGCTTTGGAATGAAAAGAAACCCAACATAAATTATTTTCATGTGTTTGGATGAAAATGCTTTGTGATTAATAATGAAAAGGATAATCTAGAAAAATTTGATGCTAAATCTGATGAAGCAATTTTCCTTGGTTATTCACTACATAGCAAAGCATATAGGATATTTAATAAAAGGACTCTTACTGTTGAAGAGTCAGTGCATGTTATCTTTGATGAAACTAACCCTTCACCATCTAGAAAAGATGAGTGTATTGATAATGATGCAGGTACTATTCAAAAAGAGATGGAAGACATGAGTATTCAATAAAGACCAATTGAAGAAGGAGAAGAAATGGTAAGTAAGGATCAAACCGATCTGCCAACTAAATGGAGGTATGCTACTTTCCATCCTAAAGAATTAATTGTTGACGATCCTTCACAAGATATTAGGACTAGGTCTGCACATAGGAATGCACATAACTACCTAGCCTTTGTATCACAAATAGAGCCTCACACTTTAGAAGAAGCAGAAAATGACCCAACTGGATGTTAGCTATGCATGAAGAATTGAACCAGTTTGAAAGAAATAAGGTTTGGACAATAGTTGATAGACCTAAAGACCGCCCAATCATAGAAACCAAATGGGTCTATAGGAATAAATTAGATGAACAAGGAAATGTCATAAGAAACAAAGCTAGATTAGTGGTTAAGGGATATAGTCAAGAAGAAGGTATTGATTTTGATAAAAACTATGCACCCGTAGCAAGACTAGAAGCCATTAGATTACTTCTTGCATTTGTTTGCTACATGAATTTTAAACTTTTTCAAATTGATGTAAAAAGTTGGTGCGGGCACCAGACTCAGAAGAAGACTTCAGGGCTCCATCTGGATCTCTGATTGACCTTGCCCCGAAGAATTAGGGTTTTCTGGTTTATAATAAGGGTTGACTTGATCAATTCAATTTTAGCTTGAGTCTGTATTTCCCTGCAATTTAATTTTGTTGAGTCATGTTGACTCAGTAGTGGTCTAGGACTTCTCCAGGGTGTCACATTTTCTTCCAAGGCCAAGCAAGTGGGCGCCACACTCCCAGCCACACGCCTGAGTCCAGGGGGCACCACATCTCCATCCAGTATGCTCTGGTCCCCACACCATAAGATAGCAGGTCCCTTCTCTCATGTGCCACTTGATGAGAAATAATCTGGGATCCACAATTCAAGGGGGCAGCCCAAAACATTCCATAAGAGCCAAGCTATGTAAAGAAAGAAGCTCTTCTTGGGGAGCACTTCAAGGGGGCGCCCAATCCATGCCAAAAACACCCAAAGCAAAGATGGGAAGATCCATGACTTAGGGAGAAAGAAAAGGAGGTGTCCAAAAGAGTTGAGCCATGGAAGGAAAGAAATTTTCTCTTGAAGAACAAGGTTAGGAGGCACCACCTACTTACCTTTTGAAGCCACCAATCAACATTTTTGGAACCTCTTGGCTGGCCATATGTGTGGGAATTGATTCTACAAACCTAATTTAAAGATCCACCCCATTAGTCCCACATGGGAAGATGTAAAACCTTGCTCTCTTTGTAAAGTCCTATAAATTAAACCCCTCTTGTAAATTTTAAAATCATCTAATGAATGAATCCAATTTATGTGTGAGCAAACTTTGTGTTTCTCTCTTCCACACTTGCATCCAGGTGTTGAGCTCTGTGAGGGAGTAAATCCGGGTTCCCCAGGAACCTTGAGGAGGTGTGAGATCTCCAACCCCAAAACCCTAGGTTAGCCACTTCACTTCCAAACCCTAGCCGCCCTTCATCCTCTTCTTTCCACTAAACCCTAGCATACCCCACCTCTCACGGCCACCCTCTCCAAGTCAAGGCCGACCACCATCATCCGGGTCCAGTTCGGATACTTCAGATTCAGAGCAATTCCCAGAGGAAGTCAGATCAGCCTCCAGGAGAATCCGGATTTCAGCAACATCAGCTTTCAAGTTCTTCAATCTGGTAAATCCTTCCTTGAGTATCTGGTTCCATAAATTGTTCCTCTTCTTTCCCAGATCTTGAGTTCAGGAGAAGCCAACTCTGCTAAAGGACCAGTATTGGAGGATCCATTGCGAAGATTTCTGAATCCGGGGATCCAACAATCTGCTCAAGAGAGTCCTTCCACTAAACTCTGTGAAGATCACTGCCTGGTCTGTAATCCTTCGCTTCTCTTTACTTCTGTCCTGTTGAAAGTTCAGAGCGAAACCCTAGGTCTGGGAGTTTCTCAACCCCCAGCGATCCTTTACTTCTGAACTACTCTGATAACCTAGTTTCTTTAAATTGTGCTTTCAATTATTACATAGTTTCTTTCAATTTAGTTTAACTTTTCTTTGAGTCAAAGCCAACTTCTGAAATATAAAAAAAAAAAGGAAAAAAAAAGAATTAGTCTTAATTTACTTCCGCATCACATCATCCTCTTTCATTCTGCATCATTTTTGGTATCAGAGCTTTCGTTCTGCATCATTTTTGGTATCAGAGCTTTCGTTCTGCATCATTTTTGGTATCAGAGCCCTGTCTAGGGTTTCTGACTTGCTTGCATGTGTGGTGAGTATCTCTCTTTTACTTTGTCTGCTCGAAGTAGACTCCCTAGGATGTCCGGCTTTGGAACGAAGTGAGTGCAACCCTCCTCTTTCATTCCGGGGTGTTCCTAGGGGCGTGTAGGGATCCACTGGGTTACAACTTCGTAGCAGGAATTGTAAACGGGGGCACTCTATTTTCAGTCTGTAACTATCCTGTTACAGGAACTATTTTCTCATTGCAGGTAACTCAAATTGTATGATTTTGTTTTGCTGGAACCAGTATAATGTGAACTATTTACATAATTTTCCGGTGATTTATTGGTTTCCATGAAATTCTGAGAGTTAAATTACAGCCACTCTGTTTCTGTGTTTCTGCAATTCAATTATTGTGGTGATCATCTCCTAATTCATCTTAGGGGCAATTGAGCATCTAGATAAGGGGAGGAGTTGATAACCTCTCCTTAGCCCAAAACCACCACCCATTCATTCGATCCGAAGCCTAATTTTAAAATTTATTAGACTTAATTTGCCCTAGTGGGCTAGGACATCAACAAGTCGGGTCAAGGCTAGTGTTGAGTCAGTTTGTCTAGTTATCTGTGTGTGCTTTGTACTCAGTGTCTAGAACGATGGTTCAGGGATTCTATCCCGAAGGGCTTGTGTGCTGGTCCGCCCACCTGGCCAATCACTGATTGGTGTCTAGGATTGGCATCTAGGACCTAACACTCCCCTTACACCTGCCTGCTGAGTCCCGAGTTACTACAGGCTAGCTTGCCCCTCTGATTGGGCATCTATTTTGGCTCTAGATCTCAGTTAGCCTGTAGTCGTTCAGTTGAGTCTCATTTGGTGTGTGTGCTTGCATCATCATGTCTACCCGGATGGAGTACCCTACAAACTTGGTCAACCCACCTGATTTAGAGGCCATGGTTAGAGCTCTTACTAGAGTATGAACAAATTGAGTCAGGATGTGACTGCTACTGTGCCTAGTTTAAAGAACAGGTCCATGAGAATTTTGCCCAAGCTTAGGGATCGAGTCCAAGTACTTGAGGAACCTAGGTATCAGAATTGGACTCCTGACCCAGATTTTAATGGCCTCAACCTCACCGACACCAAGAGCCTAAAAGACCTTTATAGAGATCCTGAACCTAATCATAGGAGGCTGACCCAAACCTGAAGATAGAGATGATAGGTTCATTCGGAACATCAAATTAGATGCACCCACTTTTGATGGTAGCTTAAACCCTAAGGTGTATTCTGATTGGGAGGGTGAGATGGACCATACTTTTGAGTGGTGTGCCATGTCTGAAGAAAGGAAGTTCAAGTTTGCCAGATGAAGTTAGTACGTCAAGCTAGGTTATACTGGGGGAACATTGAGCTAACCACTAGAAGACGAAATGTAGAGCCCATAACCACTTGGCAGGGTATGAAAGAGAAACTTAGAGATAATACCTACCCATTTTATACCAGCAGAATCTGTTAGACCAATGGCAGACTTTGAAATAAGGGAACCGATCTGTACAGACTACATAACCACCTTTGATGAATACCTGATGAGAGTGATGTGAGTGAAGCCCATGAGTCACTTGTCTAGGTTTAGGGCTGGACTAGGGAAGACATAAAGAGGGAGTTATTTCTGAGAGAGGTTACTGACCTCAATAGACCAAGCCTATCAGATTGCACTAAACACTGAAAAGTTTCAAAGAGGACCCATGCCTTCTAGGGTTAGTACCCCAATCGCAAGAAATGGACCTAGCCAAGTTACCCCTAGCAAGCCTAATCAGGGTATCCCACCCCTAGACCCATGGACAAAGGTAAGGCACCTGACACCCAGAGAACCCCTAGTATCATCTGTTTTAAGTGCCAGAAGCCCAGTCATATCTCTAACCAGTGCACAGCCATAGCTTGTTTAAAGTGCCATAAGGTAGGTCATGTTTCTACCAGTGCCCTCGTAGATCCCTTTACATAGAAGAAGGAGAAGAAGAGAATTCCGGGCCCAATGAGGAGTTTGAAGAAGAAATTTATGAGGCCAGAATGAATTTGGTCGATGAGTATGAAGGAGAGGAGGAATCCACAGAGTCTGACCAATTAGGGGTTGTGAGATGCATCCTGTCCCAGAATAGAGTCAGGAAGATTAGCGTAGGACTAACATCCTACAGACTTTCCTTAAACTAGGGGATAAGGTATGTAAGATCATCATAGATAGTGGGAGCTGTGTGAATGCCATTTCTGCTAGCACTGTCAAAATGTTAGGCTTAACCCCAGTCCCCCACCCCAACCCCTATAAAGTTTCTTGGGTAGACTCTACTCCTATACCCATCCAGTCTAGATGTCAGGTCCAAATCCAAATGCAATCCTATCAAGAAGAATTTGGTGTGATGTCTTGCCCATGGGGGTGAGCAGTATAATTCTTGGAAGACCTTGGTTATATGATCATGATGCCACCCTCTTAGGAAAATCCAACACCTGTGTCTTTAGTTTTAATGGGAAGAAAATCACAATCCATTCAGTCCCTCCTAAGGACAAGGTAGCTAAAGGACCCAATAGGTCAGAGAGATGAAGACTGGAGTGAACCTAATTAGTGCTAAGGATCTAGAACAAGAAATTCATAGTGGTTCACCTATTTGGATGTTGACTGCTAAGGAACTTAGGACTCCTACACCCTCAGAGCCTCCTCAAGAAGTTAAACCTTTGTTAGAAGAATTTGAGGATATTTTTCCCGAGGATCTGCCAGACCACCTTCCACATCTTAGGGATATCCAAGCATTCCATAGATTAGTCCCAGGAGCTACTTTACCCAGCTTGACCTCATTATAGATGAATCCATCTGAGCATAAGGAACTGCAAAGCAGGTTGGAGAATTGTTGAGGAAGGGGTTCATTAGAGAGAGTCTTAGCCCTTGTGCAGTCCCTGCACTTCTGACCCCAAAAAAGGATGGCACGTGGAGGATGTGTGTTGATAGTCATGCCATCAACAAAATCACAATCAAGTATAGGTTCCCCATCCCTAGACTAGATGACATGCTAGATATGATGGCTGGTGCAATGGTTTTTTCTAAAATTGATCTCAAGAGCGGCTATCATCAGGTTAGGATTAAACCAGGGGATGAGTGGAAAATCGCTTTCAAAACTAAGGATGGTCTCTATGAATGGGTTGTTATGCTTTTGGGTTGTCCAATGCCCCTAGTACTTTCATGAGGATTATGACCCAGGTGCTTAGAGCTTTCATAGGGAAGTTTGTAGTGGTCTATTTTGATGACATCCTGATCTATAGTAAGACCCCTGCAGATCACTAGGCCACCTTAGACAAGTCTGCCCAAGTTTTGAGGAATGATAGTCTCTACGGTAATCTCAAAAAGTGTGAATTCATGGCCAGTAGAATTATCTTCCTTGGGTTTGTAGTAAACCCTGACGGCGTGGCTGCCGATCCAGAAAAGATTAGGTCCATAGTAGAATAGCCAGAGCCGACTAGTGTGCATGAAGTCAGAATTTCCACGACTTGGCTACCTTCTATAGGCGATCATCAAGGGGTTTAGTACTGTAGTTCCCCTATCACAGACTGTATTAGGAAGGGAGAATTTCAATGGACTAAAGCAGCCCATAAAGCCTTCCTAGATCTTAAGGATAGGATGACCCAGGCACCCATTTTGAGGTTACCCGACTTTTCTAAAGTATTTGAGGTTGCCTGTGATGCTTCATGAGTAGGCATAGGTGGAGTCCTAAGCCAAGAGAACCATCCCGTAGCATTCTTTAGTGAAAACTTAATGATGCTAAGCTTAGGTATTCTACCTATGATAAGGAATTTTATGCGGTAGTGCAAGCTTTGCATTACTGGAGACATTATTTGCTACCGCAAGAATTTGTGCTATTTTCGGACTATGAGGCTCTTAGATTCTTGAATTCCCCAAAGAAGCTTAACCCTAGGCATGATAAGTGGGTAGAGTATATCCAGTCCTATACTTTTGTTTTGAAACATAAGGCTGGAACTGAAAATAAGGTAGCAGATGCCCTTAGTCGTCGATCTTTGTTATTGAATTCTGTTAGGGCTGAAGTCATAGGGTTTGAGCAGATCAAAGAGGAATATGAGTCGTGCCCGGATTTTAAGACTGTGTATTAGGATCTAACTCAAGGACCATCCAGTGAACATAAGGATTATACCTTTTAGATGGCTTTCTGTTCTTTAAGAATAGGCTTTGCATCCCTAGAACTTCTCTTAGGGAATTTTTGATTTGGGAAATTCATGCTGGAGGTTTAGCTGGCCATTTCGGAAAAGACAAGACCACCCTGGATATTGAAGACCACTTTTTCTGGCCTAGCTTAAAAAAAGATGTAGCACACATTGTGGTTAGGTGTCGGACCTGCGCTGTTGCCAAATAGCGAAAATAGAACACCGGCCTTTATACCCCACTCCCTGTCCCAGATCGACCTTGGCAAGATGTGAGCATGGACTGTGTTAGGTTTGCCTAAGACCCAGAGGAGGCATGACTCTATCTGTGTTGTAGTCGACTGATTTTCGAAGATGGCCTATTTCTTGCCTTGTTCCCAAACATTTGATGTGTCTAAGGTAGCCAACCTATTCTTTAATGAGATAGTTCGACTCCATGGCCTACCTAAGACCATTGTTTCAGATAGGGATGTTCGGTTCACCAGCTATTTCTGGAAAACCCTTTGGCATAAGTTAGGGACAAAACTTAAGTTTTCAACTGCCTATCATCCCAAACTGATGGCCAAACCGAAGTAGTGAACCGTAGTTTAGGCAATCTGTTAAGGTGTCTTGTTGGTGAAAACATTAGGAACTTGGATTTGTACTTACCTAAAGCTGAATTTGCATACGACTCGGTCAATAGGTCTACAGGTAAGAGTCCATTTGAAATTGTGCATGGTTACAAACCTCACACACCTCTTGACCTAGCTCCTTTACCAGTCCACACACGAGTCTCCGAGTCTGCCGAAGTTTGTTTTTACACAGCATATAAAAGACTTGCATAAAGAATTCATGCCAAAATAAACTTAAGTAATGAAACTTATAAGAAGTTGCTGATTCTCAAAGGCGAGTCAAAACTTTTAATGAGGGAGACTATGTAATGATTAGGTTAAGGCCTGAACGGTTTCCTCCTGGAACCGTTAGAAAGTTACATGCTAGAGGAGCTAGACCATTTAGAGTGGTGAAGAGGTAGGATCCAATGCCTATGTGCTCGAGTTGCCTCCAGAACTAGGCATTAGCTCCACTTTCAACATTACAGACCTAGTAGAGTATAAGAGCCAGCTGTGATTCCCAGTGAGCCTTTTGAGCCTAATCCTGCTCTTGAGAGTGAACCAACCCTGTGTGTTCACCAACAAACTGGCCTGTGAGGAAAGAGCAGATTGAAAAGATCCTGGATGATCAGGTTATCTCTACTCGTAATCGAGGATACCAAAGATACCTGGTCCGCTGGCAAGGAAGGACAGATTCTGATGACTCTTGGATCTCCCGAGAAGAATTACAAGAATTGGACCCAGACCTCTTGGAGAGATACCAGAGCCAGCTTGATCCATACTCGATAGGGTCGAGTTCCTCCCACCCAGGGAGAATTGGTGCGGGCACCAGACTCAGAAGAAGACTTCAGGGCTCCATCAGGATCTCTGATTGACCTTGCCCGAAGAATTAGGGTTTTCTGGTTTGTAATAAGGGTTGACTTGATCAACTCAATTTTAGCTTGAGTCTGTATTTCCCTGCAATTTAATTTTGTTGAGTCATGTTGACTCAGTAGTGGTCTAGGTTCTCCAGGGTGTCACATTTTCTCCCAAGGCCAAGCAAGTGGGCGCCACACTCCCAGCCACACTCCCAGCCACACGCCTGAGTCCAGGGGGTGCCACATCTCCATCCATTATGCTCTGGTCCCCACACCACAAGATAGTAGGTCCCTTCTCTCATGCGCCACTTGAGGAGAAAATAATCTGGGATCCACAATTTAAGGGGGCGGCCCAAAACATTCCATAAGAGCCAAGCTATGTAAAGAAAGAAGCTCTTCTTGGGGAGCACTTCAAGGGGGCGTCCAATCCATGCCAAAATGCCCAAAGCAAAGATGGAAAGATCCATGACTTAGGGAGAAAGAAAAGGAGGTGTCCAAAACCTAATTTGAAGATCCACCCCATTAGTCCCACATGGGAAGATGTAAAACCTTGCTCTCTTGTAAAGTCCTATAAATTAAACCCCTCTTGTAAATTTTAAAATCATCTAATGAATGAATCTAATTTATGTGTGAGCAAACATTGTGTTTCTCTCTTTCGCACTTGCATCCAGGTGTTGAGCTCCGTGAGGGAGTAAATCCGGTTCCCCAGGAACCTTGAGGAGGTGTGAGATCTCCAACCCCAAAACCCTAGGTTAGCCACTTCACTTCCAAACCCTAGCCACCCTTCATCCTCTTCTTTCCACTAAACCCTAGCCTACCCCACCTCTCATGGCCACCCTCTCCAAGTCAAGGCTGACCACCATCATCCGGGTCCAGTCTGAATACTTCAGATTCAGAGCAATTCCCAGAGGAAGTCTGATCAGCCTCCAGGAGAATCCAGATTTCAGCAATATCTGCTTTCAAGTTCTTCAATCTGGTAAATCCTTCCTTGAGTATCTGGTTCCATAATTGTTCCTCTTCTTTCCCAGATCTTGAGTTCAGGAGAAGTCAACTCTGCCAAAGGACCAGTATTGGAGTATCCATTGCGAAGATATCTGAATCCGTGGATCCAATAATCTGCTCAAGAGAGTCCTTCCACTAAACTCTGTGAAGATCACTGCCTGGTCTATAATCCTTCTCTTCTCTTTACTTCTGTCCTGTTGAAAGTTCAGAGCGAAACCCTAGGTCTGGAAGTTTCTCAACCCCCAGCGATCCTTTACTTCTGAACTACTCTGATAACCTAGTTTCTTTAAATTATGCTTTCAATTATTACATAGTTTCTTTCATTTAGTTTAACTTTTCTTTGAGTCAAAGCTGACTTCTGAAATATAAAAAAAAAATGAAAAAAAAAAAGAATTAGTCTTAATTTACTTCTGCATCGCATCATCCTCTTTCGTTCTGCATCATTTTTGGTATCAGAGCTTTCGTTCTGCATCATTTTTTGTATCAGAGCTTTCATTCTGCATCAAAAGTACATTTTTAAATGGTTTTATCACTGAATAAGTTTTTGTAGAACAACCTCTAGGTTTTGAAAATCATGCTTTTCCAAATCATGTATTTAACTCAACAAAGCTTTATATGGTTTGAAATAAGCCCTAAAGCTTGGTATGATAGACTTAGTACTTTCTTAATTGATAGAACTTTTTTTATCAAAAAGAAAAATAATGATATATTAATTGTACAAATTTATGTGGATGATATTATATTTGGTGCAACTAATAAAAATTTTTATGAAAAATGCTAAGCTAATGCAGGGAGAATTTGAAATGAGCCTAATGAGTGAAGTTAATTACTTCCTCGGACTTCAAATAAAGCAAACAAAGGAAGGGATCTTCATTAACCAAGCCAAATACACCAAGAAAATAATCAAGAATTTTTGTATGGAGACAAGCAAACAAATGAGCACACCCATGAGCCCATCTTGCAAATTGGACAAAGATGAAAACGGATCCAATATTGACCAAAAGCTATATAGAGGTATGATCGGATCCTTATTATATTTAACTGCAAGTAGACCAGATATATTGTATAGTGTATGTGTATGTGCAAGATTCAATGTAATCCCAAAGAAACACATATGCTTGCTGTTAAAAGAATATTAAGATATTTGAAAGGTACAAGTAATCTAGGTCTTTGGTTTTCAAAAGAATCATCTCTGAACTTAATCGGATTTTTTGATGCTGATTATGCTGGTTATAAAGTTGATAGAAAGATCACTAGTGGTACATGTTAATTTCTAGGATTGAATTTAATCTCATGGCACTGCAAGAAACAAAACTCGATAGCACTTTCTACTGCTGAGGCAGAGTATGTTGCTGCAGGGAGTTGTTGTGCACAAGTATTATGAATTAAACAACAACTAGAAGACTTTGGTGTTACATAATGCAAAATTCCTATCAAGTGTGATAACATAAGTGCTATAAATTTAACCAAAAATCCTATTCCGCATTCTAGAACTAAGCACATAGAGATTAGACTTCATTTTATTAGAGACCATGTTTTGAATGGTGACATTGAACTATAATTTATCCCTACTGAAAAACATTTAGCTGACATTTTTACTAAGCTACTAAATCAGAATAGATTTGAATTGCTTAGAGGAGAATTAGGGCTTTGTGATCCTTTCTAGATTTAAATAATCTGATTTCCTTTAAACTAAGGATGAATTATCTAGAAACCTCCTACATTTATTTATGATTGTTGAACAACTTTCCTTGGACTTTCATTTTATCAAATTCTATTTCTGAATTATTTCATTTTTCTATGGAAGTTTATGTTCGAGTCGACTCGAGCAATCAAGCTCTAGTCGAGACGGCTCGAATGTCTGAGTTCTCTGCCTATTGCTCTAGTCGAGCCGACTAAGTCTTCATAGTTGACTCGATGTTCTGATTTTTTTTGAGTTCCCTCTGGTCGAGCCGACTTGGATATTTCTAGGGTTGGGTGAGCCGACTTGGAAGTCGAGAAATTGCTATTTAAGTAGTTCCGAGCTGCATTTTCCTGTACTTCACTCACTCCTTTTATCTTACTTCAAACACACTTTACTCCTCTCAGAGACTTTACCAAACTCCCAAAATTCATTTCCTAGAACCTAAATTTCCTAAATTCCACTACAATGGCTTCTCGAAGATCTGCAAGGAAGATTCTTCAAGTTGGTGAGTCAAGCGCACGTAGTGAAGATGCAAAAGGGAAAGAGAAAAGAGGAAAAGGTCTGCTTAGTGGAGACACCAGGATTAGACACAGATCCCTGGATCCCATATGTTTACTTAGTCATATGTCAAAGTTTTGAAAATTTTGTAATCAATTAAGATTGAGTCCCGTAATAAATTGAGATTAGTTGATTTGTCTAAACCCTCAACCTAGTCAGTATTTTGAGTCCTGTACATCAATTATGAGTCTAGTATGAGCCTAATTTTTATACAAAAGAAGAGGTTACCCTATTTTGGAGTTCCACCAGGCCACATCCAGGAGTCAAAGACCGCTACATCAATCCATTGGATCTGTGTGACAACCCAGGATCCAAGATGTTTCCAGAAATCCTGATTCTTTCCAGATGTCCTCCAGATGCCCAGATTCCAATCCAGATGCCAGAGCATATTCCCAAACAGGGAATCCATGATTCCAAAGGTCCCTCTACATCCTAGCCCAAAGAAATCATGTCCAAGTGCCAAGCCCAAGCCCTAAAAGCATGATTCTATGGAATATTCCTGCTACCAAGCCACCCCAGCTTCCAGAGGCCCAAACCCATGCACCCAAGCCCCTTTAGGATGGGCCCTTGCTTCCCCTAGAAGCCCAACATGCCCTCCTAGGCATCCTTGAAGTTTTGACCAAGTCCAAGAGGTGTCCTTGAGTGGAATAGTCAAAGCATGAAGGAAAAAGGAGAAGACTAGGTCAATTCTAACCTAGTGGGGATTTGTTTTTCTAACCTAGCTAGGAAGGACTTGTATTCCAATTTGGAAAGGACTTGTAACCCAAGTGTAACCATGGTTAGTGAGGGCATTGGAACTCTATAAATACCCCATCCCTTCCCCTCTTGTAATCAACTTTTATTCATGATATCAAAACCTGGTGAATTTATTTTGAGTTTGCGAGCTTGTGTTACTTTGTTTTTTTTGGTTCTTTGGTTTGTGTTTGTGTTTTCTTGCTGCCCTAGCATCCTTCCACACCCTAACTCACTGCCATCCAATCCTTCACACAATTAAGAATGAGTGCCCTAGGCCACCAAGCAAGGAGATCTTCATCAAGCTTCAAGCCGCCCCGCTTATAAACCCTAACCTGATTCTTTCTAAACCTAGTCCCCTTTCTTTTTCTTACTTGCTATTTGATTGACCCTTGACATTTTGCAGCATCCCCGAGGTGTTTCACCTCCCGGAGGCTTTCCTTGCACCCAAACTATCCAAATCACCATCTAATCAAGGAAACCGAACTCATCATCTAACTCCAATCAGCTATCCAATCAAGTCTCATCACTGTCATGTGTCTTCTCTTCATTCGTTTCTTCAAATCACTGATTGGTAACATCCTTCCCTTCTTTTAATTTCTGATTTGATGAAGATAAGCTATCCTAATCCAGGAGTTTCTCAATTCTCGTGTCCTGGAATTTATTATTTTGCATGAGTTTGCCTGCGATAGGATGATTCTATGCATTGCTCTTCTTCTTGTTAGTTCTTACATTTATTTGAGAATTTAGCTTACAAAATAAATTATAAAAATTAAAAAAAATTATTTTACTATTTTTCCTACATTTGTAGTAATCTTAGAGTTGTTTTGAATCATTTTGGTATCAGAGTGGGTTTAGGATAGTTTTATATTTGCTTTGCATTCTTAAACCCTAATTTAGCATTCTATCCACTGCATTAGGAGTCTAGGTTTCATTTGATTTTGGCATCCTAAATATTTTATTTTTCTGTGAGATTTGCACTGAATGTCCTCTTTTCTGTTCTAGTAATTATCATAATTTTTAATTATTTTTATAGAAACCCTAAAGTCCTAAAAGTTAGAATCATAGGAACCCTAACAGAATCCTGAAATTTTCTGCATCAGTCCAAAACCCCTAAAATTTACATTATCATTTGGTTTTTTTTCTGTATAAAATTTTGTAGGTAGAATCATCACCATCCATCCTCTGTAATATATAATTTCTTGATTTTTTTTTGCATCGAAATATGTGTCAGATTATGCATCGGTTGAAATCCTAATATCTTGAATTCTGCTATTTCTGCATTTTGACTCAACCTAACCTAATCAACTTCCAAACCCTCCAATCCCATGCCAATTTTGTTTGCTAACCCCAGTAAACTTAAACTTAACTTGACATCTCATAAATTAATTAAAAAATCATATTATTTTCTGATTGTTTTAGATTGCATTAGGACCATTGAATGTTCATCATCTTTTAATCTAATCTTAAGGGCAATCAATATAACATCAGGGCAGGAGGTCATAACCTATCATGGGCCCAAAACAACCATCCAGCATTTCCACCCAAGCCTTAATTAAAATTAATTTGACTTAATTGGCCCTAGTGGGCTAGGTGACACCCAACAGGTCGGGTCTGAACCGTGTAGGCCAACTAGTGCATTTAATCTTGTGGCTATTACTAAAAGCTGGTGTCTAAGGCTGGGGGTCCAGAGTCAAACGACCTAAGTGGACTGGTGGTTTATAATTAGGATCCTATGACAAGCAGGGGGAGCCTCCCACCACCCCATCCCCTACCTGGCCAGTGGAAGGATTAGCTACTTGGTTAAGTGTAAGTTGAGCTGACTCACCCAGTTTTGGCTCTAGGTCTATGAAACCCTAGATTAAGCTAACCCAATTTTGCATGCTTAGCTGCACCATCTCATTTTGACTGATTGCTTGATTGTATGACCACTAGACTAGGAACGCAATATCAAAAGTCTAAACCCCAACCAAACCCAACCATGGATCCCAATTTTGAGGCTTTCATAAAGGCCATGAATGACCAGATGGTTACCCAATTAACTGCCCAAATAAACCAATCCAATACCCAAATTAATAACAAGCTTGACCAAACCAATGACCAGATAACCCAAATGAACTACAGGTTTAACCAAGTAGACCAACAATTTGACCAGGCAACCACTAGGATCGACCAATTAACCACTAGATTAAACCAAGT
This sequence comes from Areca catechu, assembly GCA_021397845.1. Lineage (NCBI taxonomy): Eukaryota > Viridiplantae > Streptophyta > Magnoliopsida > Arecales > Arecaceae > Areca > Areca catechu. The sequence goes on along the minus strand of CM038051.1, from coordinate 140,378,104 downwards.
AGAGAATCGACTAGAGACTATAGAGAAAACCCAAGACTCCAATGTTGAACCTAATCCTGACCCATCCTGTTCCACCTCTCAAAACCCTAGGGGAACCTTAAATCTAGATCAAGTTATGGAACTCAACCTTAGGAGGACCAAAACCCAGGTTCAATTCATGGAACCCAACCCTAGTAGAACCCAAACTCAGGAACCATACCAAGAGCCTAACCATAGGATAGTTCAACCTTAGGAAACATACCAAAAGCCCAACCATAGGGAAGTCCACAACCCTGACCCTATCCAAGACCCAAACCATAGAAGGCCCCAACATGAAGCCCATGATCGAGATGAAAGGGCCATGAGGAATATTAGGATAGAAGCACCCACCTTTGATGGGAGTCTTGAACCAAAGGTCTATTAGATTGGGTAGGTGATATGGATTATTATTTTGAATGGCATGAAATGAGTGAAGGGATGAAATATAAATTTGCCAAGATGAAGTTGATTCATCAAGCTAGATTACATTGGGCTAATCTTGAGCGTACTAGGAGACAACGAGCCCTTCCACGTATAACTACTTGGCAAGAGATGAAATTGCAACTCAAAGAAAAATACCTACCGGAATCCGACAACCAGTAGCTCTTAGACCAATGGAACAAAATTTATCAAGGGAATAGATCAGTGTCAGATAATATTGCTGAATTTGATGAGTTTGCTGTTAGGTGTAGTGTAACCGAGTCCTTAGACCAAACCCTATCCAGGTTTATAATTGGATTGCATGAGGACACTAAAAGGGAACTATACATGAGCAAGGTCCATGATTTGGAGCAAGCCTATCAAATAGCAAGACATTATGAACAATTCCAAAGAGGACCTACCTATCAGAAATCTGAACCTGTTAGGAAAATATCCAATTCCCAAGATCAAACCCAAACTAGGTATACTAGGGTAGACCAAATCCTAACCCCAGCCCAGGTCGATTTAACTCCAACCCAGTTAGGCCAAACCCTAACCCAATTTGACCCAACCCTAAACCAACCCGATTCAATCCTAACCCAAACCGTCCCAACCCTAACCCATCTCGACCTAACTCGAGTCCGAGTCCATCTAGTTCAAGTAATTCTACACCTACTAGGATCGACAAGGATAAGGCACCCATGTCTCAGAAAGCTCCAAGCCCTAGCCCCAATGCCTGCTTTAGGTGTAATAATGTAGGTCACTATGCTAGTCAGTTTCCCACCAGGTCATTACACATAGGGGAGCTTGAAGAACAAGAGACTGAACCCAATGTTGATGACCTAGAAGAAGAAGTTTATGAGGCTGAACCAGACTTGATAGAGGAATATGAAGGAGATGAGGAGAATTTGATCAAGTAGGGGTTGTTATATGTAATTTAACCCAAACCCAACCTGAGGAAGATTGGCATAGGACTAGCATCCTACAGACTTTTGTTAAGTTTGGAAATAAAGTATGTAAGATTATAATTGATAGTGGTAGTTGTGTCAATGCCATTGCTACTGAGATAGTTAAATCTTTAGGCTTGACCCTGGTTCCACATCCCGACCCCTATAAAGTATCATGGGTATTCCACCTCTATGCCAATCAAGTCTAGGTGCCAAATCTTAATTAAATTGCAATCATATGAAGAAGAGATTTGGTGTGATGTCCTCCCATGAAGGTTAGTAGTGTCATTCTAGGTCAACCATGGCTATATGATCATGATGCTGTCCTATCTAGTCGAACCAACATCTGTACCTTTCATTATCATGGGAAGATGTTTGTGATTTACCCCACCCAGCCTAGGAATCCAAGAAATTCTAGTAGCCTTAGAGCAAAACCAAGAGTAATCTAATTAAGGCTAAAGAACTAGATGTAGACCTTTCTGAACCAACTAAGGAATTCATGAGAATTGATCCTGAACCCACTTTAATAATTAAAAAAGTAATTAAGCCAGGATCAAACTTTATGGGTGAAACTAATAATTCCAAGAGTTGTTCATAGAGGAAGCCCAGGATCAAATCCTTGAAGAACAACCAAAAGAAATAGTTGTATCTGAATGTGAGTCCACAGACTCAATCTATATGCCTGCAGCTACACTAGCCTCTACACAGCATATGCATCATGAAATTTGTCAAGAGCTGAACATAATTAATGAACTAAATAACAACTTGGCTAATTCCCAAAAGAAAAATGAAAATTTTTTTGCAGAGGAATATGTGACTATCAAAGAATTTTCTGCTCGCAAAGCTAGCCCATCCAAAATAATGAATAGTAGTGGACCCAATGCCTATGTGCATGAGATATCACCTAATTTAGGTATTAGCTCCACTTTCATCATCTCAGACTTTATAAAGTCTAGGGAGCCAGCAGTGATACCCAGCGAGCCCCTTGAGCTACTCCCGTTCTTTGAGAGAGAACTCACCCTAGAGCAACCACATATAATTTGGCCTTATGGTAAGGTAAAGATTGAAAGAGCTCTGGATGATCAAGCTATCGGTACCTAGGATAGAGACTGTCAGTGGTATTTGGTCATTGGCAAGGTCAGCCAAAATCTAAGGACTTGTGGAATGCTGGTGCGGATCTGCAGTGCCTTAACCCAGACCCTCTTTGAGCCAAATTGATCCATACTCGACGGGGTCGAGTTCCTCTCGCCCTGGAAGAATTGGTGGGGACACCAGGATCAGACACAGATCCCTGGATCCTATATGGTTTACTTAGTCATGTGTCAAAGTTTTGAATATTTGTAATCAATTAAGATTGAGTCCCGTAATAAGTTGAGGTTAGTTGATTTGTCTCAACCCTTAACCTAGTCAGTATTTTGAGTCCTATACATCAATTATGAGTCCAGTATGAGCCTAATTTTTGTACAAGAGAGGAGATCACCCTATTTTAGAGTTCCACCAGGCCATATCCAGGAGTCAGAGACCGCTACATCAATCCATTGGATCTTGTGTGACAACCCAGGATCCAAGATGCTTCCAGAAACCCTGATTCTTTCCAGATGTCCTCCAGATGCCCAGATTCCAGTCCAGATGCCAAAGCATATTCCCAAAGCAGGGCATCTAAGATTCCAAAGGTCCCTCTACATCCTAGCCCAAATAAACCAAGTTCAAGTGCCAAGCCCAAGCCCTAAAGAAGCAAGATTCTATAAAATATTCCTGTTACCAAGCTACCAGGCCACCCAGCTTCCAGAGGCCCAAACCCATGCACCCAAGCCCCTTTGGGATGGCCCCTTGCTGCCCCTAGAAGCCCAACACGCCCTTCTAGGAATCCTTGAAGTTTTGACCAAGTCCAAGAGGTGTCCTTGAGTGGAATAGTCAAAGCATGAAGGAAAAAGGAGAAGACTAGGTCAATTCCTAACCTAATGGGGATTTGTTTTTCTAACCTAGCTAGGAAAGGACTTGTATTCCAATTTGGTAGAGAACTTGTAACCCAAGTGTAACCATGGTTAGTGAGGGAATTGGAACTCTATAAATACCCCATCCCTCCTCCTCTTGTAATCAACTTTTATTCATGATATCAAAACCCTGGTGAATTTATTTTGAGCTTGCGAGCTTGTGTTACTTTATTTTTTTTGTTCTTTGGTTTGTGTTTATGTTTCCTTGCTGTCCTAGCATCCTTCCACACCCTAGCTCACTTCCATCCAAGCCTTCACACATCCAAGAAGGAGTGCCCTAGGCCACCAAGCAAGGAAATCTTCATCAAACTTCAAGCCGCCTCGCTTATAAACCCTAACCTGATTCTTTCTAAACCTAGTCCCCTTTCTTTTTCTTACTTGCTATTTTGATTGACCCTTGACATTTTGCAGCATCCCCGAGGTGTTTCACCTCCCAGAGGAGGGTTTCCTTGTATCCGAAACCATCCAAATCAGCCATCTAATTAAGGGAACCGAACTTCATCATCCAGACTCCAATCAGAGTGCTGTGTGATCTCTTCATCGGACGTTCTTCAAATCACTGATTAGTAACATCCTTCCCTTCTTTTAATTTCTGATTTGATGAAGATAAGCTATCCTAATCCAGGAGTTTCTCAATTCTCGGGTCTTGGAATTTATTATTTTGCATGAGTTTGCCTACGATACGATGATTCTATGCATTGCTCTTCTTCTTGCTAGTTCTTACATTTATTTAAAAATTTAGCTTACAAACTAAATTATAAAAATTATAAAAAATTATTTTACTATTTTTCTTGCATGTGTAGCAATCTTAGAGACGTCCTGCATCACTGCTCCTATGCAAGATGACAAAGAAACTCCTTCTCCTCCCAGACAGATTGTCTCAATGGCCAACCAGCCTATCACTTGCAGAAGAAGAATAGATTTCTCCTTCCTAGAAGAGATGGAAATGAAGATCGAAAGATGGATAGAAAGTCAGGGTTGGCAACATTTCTATTCTTTGGACATCTTAACCTATCCCTCACTGGTATGGATCTTCTATGAAAATATTGTTCTTCAAGAATTTCATTTGGAATCAACAGTCAAGGGAATCAAGATCATCGTAGATGAAAAAAAGTTGAGCAATTTGCTGCAAATTCCAACGGACGGTGCCACTGAGCTTACTTTACCGGACAAAGAACACATATTAAAGCTCATTTTGGAGAAAGAAGATGTGAGCTCTGTTCAACATGTTCAGGCCAACTTACTTGATGTGGAACGAAGAGATGCATGCTCTAATACCAGAAATGATGGGGGACTAACTAAATGCAAGATGAAATGAATGCAGGTGATTTGTTATTTTTGTGATTTTTAGGTTTTAATAACTTTCTTGAGGATTCTCGAAAAATAAGACAAAAGCAGATCTAGGGATTCAATAAAGATAAGACTACAAGCATGTAGATTAGCCCCTAAACAAGGATAAAAAGAGGACCCCGAGATTGAGAAACCCTGTAGGACTTAGCTCTCAGAACAATATCGACTTAGGAGTTTAGGGAGGCAAACCTCAAAGATCTGAAGCACCCGATGCTGAGATCACTCACTCTGGTGGATGCAACCTGGATGATCAAGCCTTCCATCCCATGGATGTGCCAGCTTGCTGTCCAAAGGTCTCAATGGAAAGGGCAACCGACTCCATGCTCGTGTCACCTGGAGGACCTATGAGAATTCAAGGAGAATTAAGATTTGATCAAAGAGAAAGCAAATAGAAGAAGGGTGAAAGTTGAGTGGTGATGGTGGAGTTCTTCTTGCGAGGCACCCGATTGGTTGATCCTAATGGACCCTGACTCAAAGTCAGAGGATGGAGTTGCGTAAGAGACGGTAACTTGAGGCCTCACACCTCTCGATGCCCAAAGGCGAAGGCGCTCCCTCATGAGATCGACGTTCCTAGTAAACGAAGGCAACTAAAGAGAAAACTGGATCTCAAGAAACTTGTGGTTTTTCATTCAATAGCAATTACCTATACAAAGGAGGGGTAAGGTCCTTTTTATAGGCACCTTAGGACCCCATTTGAAATTCAAATGAAAACTATAAGTCCTCTTTGGAGAGGCACCAAAAATTTCAAAAAAATTAGATTTCTCTCTTTGGCTGACCTTCACTTGGGTTTGACTGTACATGGCTTGATAATGGTCTTGGAAGAAGGAATTTGTCTCCCTTGGACTTGGAAAGTTGACCTTCAATTTTGGGAAGAAGGCATGATGCAAGGCTTGTGTCTCCCTCTTTCCTTAGTTGCCCACCCTTCTTTGGAGAGAAGCTTGAAATGAGGCTTGGATCAAGGCCTTTGTCTTCAACCTTTCCTTGGTTGCCCAAGACTCCCTTAGTAAGTGGCTTGATGGAGGGAGGGAAAGTAAGAAAGAATATTTGATGTGTCTCCATTTGGCAAGATGAGGTGGCACCACATGGGATGGTGAAGTGGTGCCACATGGGATGGTGAAGTGGCACCTAAGGGTTGAAATGTTGACCTTCAAGGCTTGGCCCAATAGTAGTTGAGCTGAACTCAAAGACCACTCACTGGGCTGGACCCAGACTTCAAACCGACTCTGATTGGACTCAGTACAGGACACAATTGACTCAAACAGGACTAGACTTAGTACAGGACACAATTTGACCCTATTGGTCAAAGTACAGGACTAGAAACAGACACATGAGACTCAATTCAAAACTAAGGAAAATTACAAGGTTTAGGCTTGAAGCCTTATTTTAAGACCTGAAAAAATTGGAACCCTAATTGGACATCCACAGAGGGTTGAGGAGCCTCTGTCGGATTCTGGTGCCCACACCAGTTCTCCTGGGATGGGAGGAACTCGACCCTATCGAGTAAGAGTTGAGATGGCTTAGGTGCTCTTCTAGAAGGTCGAGATCGAGGCGCTGCAAGTCCTCCCGGGTAATCTACGAGTCATGGGACTCAGGTCAGCCTTGCCATCGGACCAAGAAATGCTGATAACCTTTGCCCCGGGTAGTAATAGCTTGGTCATCCAGGATAGCTCAATCCGCTCTCCTCTCTCACGTAAAATTGGAGGTGGACACTTAGGTTCGGGTTCACTCTCAAAAGAAAGGTTAGGCCCAAATTGCTCATTGGGTATGTTTGCTAGTTCCCTAAACTCGACTAAGTCTGAGATATGAAAGTCGAGCTAATGCCATAGTCTGGGGATAGCTCAAGAATGTAGGCATTAGGGCCAACTCTCTTTATCACTTTAAAGGGGCCAGCTCCATGAGCATGAAGTTTCTTAACGGTCCCAGGTGGAAACCATTCAGGCTTAAGCCTCACCATTATAGAATCCCTAATTTCAAACTCTTTGGCTCGTTTCTTGGAATCAGCCAATTATTTTAAAATTTAGATTTAATGCAGAATTCTATCATGATGCAAAATGCATACTTAACTATGCATTCCTATTGAGAGAATTTTATTAGACTCTCTAGGGCCTAAACCTAACAGATCACTGACTCTCTAGGTTTGACCCTGGTCTGGTATGTACAGGAAAAATTATCAAGGATCCCTAGCAAATTCCATAAGGTATATCAGAAGTAGGTAGCAAATGGGTTGGGCTCTAGGGATTCATGCAACCTAGAAATCTCAGCAAAATGTAACCCCATAGCTCTAGAAACGTGAGAAGGCTCAAGGAAGGGTAGGAAATAAGAATCAGAGTCTTTGGGTGGCTATAGGAAACATGAAACAGACCTTGTTATTCAGGATGACCTTAAAATGGACATTGTTCTATAGTGCAAGTTCCAAGGCTAGATGGTGTTCCTAGATGGTGGAAGGTCATTAGAAGGTCTTTGGGAATGTTATCTGAAAGTCCTCAAAACTAATGTCTACCTCCTGGGGTGGTTCCATAGGGACTTGTTCCTGGACCACCTCTAAGGGCAATACTTGTGAACCTTCACCTTCCTCTATAATGTTCGATCCTGCTTAGTTACTCCTTCAAATTCTCTGTTTTCAGGATCTTTTTTCTTTGGTTCCTCGATGATTTCTACCTGGGGCCCATCTTCACCATATTCCTCTACTAAATTGATTCACAGATGTTTCTTTGGATTGGTTTAATGGCTTAGGAGTTTCTTTCTCTAGAATTTCAATGGGTTCAACCTTTTTTTTCCTGAAATTTGTCAGAAGGTTCTTCTCTCTAGGTTGGTTCATGAGTCTCTTTTTTGTGGTATGGGTTCCCTCATCATCTCTTTTTCTAACCCTTTGGCCTTGATCAGTTACCTTCTGGCTTCTCTTCCTTGAGGCTACTCGATCCTCTTTTAACCTGATCCTTAGGCTGAATTGATTGTTTGTGGTATTTCTTCTCATGGTGACTAAAGGTGCAGCTATTGGTCCGACCATAAAGGTGTAAGATAGAGGTCTTTACTTCTCTCTAAGTTTGTCTTTCATGTCCTCCACGTTGCTATAGGTTCTTATTCTCTTTGCCCTATCAGCCTTTCAACATTATTCCAAACTAACCTAGCCTGGCGAACCAACCTAGTCTTGGCAAACTTAAACTTCATCCTTTCCGTCATTGTTCCCAGTTGAAATTTGTTCCATGTCCTCCTCCCAATCTATGTCAACCTTGGATCTAGACTACCATCCAAGGTAGGGGCTTCTAGCTTGATATTTCTAATGGCCCTTTCTTCATGGTCTATGATCTCTGGATTGGGTCTTCTAGGGTAAAACTCTCGGGTTGGTTTAGGAGGTGGGATTCTTCCAGACTCAACCTTTTAGGAGGGCTTATGTTGAGGGAATCCCCTAGGATGGGTAAGTGAATCAACTCAGGTCTAGTATGGGGCTTCCGGTCCTCTCTTGCTCATGCTTATCTAACCTATTGTTTATCCTAATTAACTGTTCCATGATGACCTTTAATGGATCTTCTCCGGTGTTGTCCATGGGTTCACTAGATTGGGAATGGTGGAGATGATAAGGGACTCCTAATCTAGTTGACATGAGTCAAGCATTCAAAATCGTCTATGATTTACTTGACCTAGAATCTCACACTAGTTGCCTAAGTTAGGTGGCAAACAGTATGTAGTAACTCTATGCTTGACCCAGGTAGGTGTAGGGGAAGTGAGGTCTCTGAACACCAACCTTAGACACCAATCTGGGATTGGCCAGGTAGGCAGACCAAACTCACAAGCCCTGAATCACCAAGCCTAGACACCAAGAGCAGCAGCACCACAGATGGGCTGACGCCAATGAATAGACACTTAGTCTTGACTCGACTAGTTGTGTCCCTAAGCTCTCTAAAGAAAAATTAGTGTCTACTCAATTTTAATTAGAGCTTGGGTCATGATGCAGGATAGTGATTTTTGGCTAAGGACAGGTAATGAATTCCTGACCCTATGTCAAATTGCCGCCCTTAAAGTAATTTAATGCAAATGATGGCAAACAAATGCTTTAATGAGATGGGTCTAAATTAATTTTTTTGGATTTTGATTGTTTGATAACAGAATTAAGATGATGGAATTGAAAAATATGACCCTAATGCAAAATTAAACTATATAAAAAGATTGAAGATGAGATGAATGTGCTTGCTGAATTTCAGAGCATAATTTGCTCTCAGTTAGTACTCTAGCTTGTGAAATTCTACAAGCTACAATAAAATCTGAGAAAATCTGGAATACTTCTAATTATTCAAGTCCACGCAAAATATAAATCATAAAATCCAACATTCCTATAGGCAGAATAATCAAAATAGTAGCTATATTTGGACAGGAAAATGTAGAACTTGAAAGATAGAGATCTAATGATGCCATATTTTTTTTTTGTTTTTTTTTTTTTCTTTTAATATATTCTTCTTGGATTCCCTTTTAGAGTCAATCACAATGGCACCCCTACATGCCTTAGGAGATCCCCGTGGAATGGGAGGAGAGGGTCTTGAAACCCTACTTTCTTCTAAGACCGACGACCTGGTGAAGCACCTAATCCAGGTACTTAAGAAGAGCTAAAGTCCTAATCATGCTCTGATACCAAACATGATGTGAAATGAAGAGATTCATGCTTTGATACCAGAAATGATGGGGGACTAACTAAATGCAAGATGAAATGAATGCAGGTGATTTGTTATTTTTGTGATTTTAGGTTTTAATGACTTTCTTGAGGATTCCCGAAAAAAAAGATAAAAGCAGATCTAGGATTCAATAAAGATAAGACTACAAGCACGTAGATTAGCCCCTAAACAAGGATAAAAATAGGACCTCGGGATTGAGAAACCCCATAGGACTTAGCTCTCAGAACAATATCGACTTAGGAGTTTAGGGAGGCAAACCTCAAAGATCTGAAGTGCCTGATGATAAGATCACTCACTCTGGCGGATGCTGCCTGGATGATTGAGCCTTCCACCCCGCAGATGTGCTGGCTTGCTGCCCAAAGGTCTCGATGGCAAGGGCAACTAACTCCGTGCTCGTGTCACCTGGAGGACATGCGAGAATTCAAGGAGAGTTAAGATTTGATCAAAGAAAAAGCAAACAAAAGAAGGGGTGAAAGTTGAAGTGGTGATGGTGGAGTTCTTCTTGCGAGGCACCCGGTTGGTTGATCCCAATGGACCTTGACTCAAAATCGGAGGATGGAGTTGTAGAAGAGATGGTAACTTGAGGCCTTATACCTCTCGACACCTGAAGGCGAAGGCGCTCCCTCACAGAGATCGATATTTCTAGTGAACAAAGGCAACTAAAGTGAAAACTGGATCTCACGAAACTTGTAGTTTTTTATTCAATAGCAATTACCCATACAAAGGAGGGTAAGGTCCTTTTTATAGGCACCTTAGGATCCCATTTGAAATTCAAATGAAAACTACAAGTCCTCTTTGGAGAGGCACCAAAAATTTCAAAAAAAATCAGTTTTCTCTCCTTTGGCCGACCTTCACTTGGATTTGATTATGCATGGCTTGATAATGGGCTTGGAAGAAGGAATTTGTCTCTCTTGGACTTGGAAAGTTGACCTTCAATTTTGGAAAGAAGGCATGATGCAAGGCTTGTGTCTCCCTCTTTCCTTGGTTGCTCACCCTTCTTTGGAGAGAAGATTGAAATGAGGCTTAGATCAAGGCCTTTGTCTTCAACCTTTCCTTGGTTGCCCAAGACTCCTTTAGTAAGTGGCTTGATGGAGGGAGGGAAAGGAGGAAAAGAATATTTGATGTGTCTCCATTTGGCAAGATGAGGTGGCGCCACATGGGATGGTGAAGTGGCACCACATGGGATGGTGAAGTGGCACCCTAGGTTGAAATGTTGACCTTCAAGGCTTGGCCCAATAGTAGTTTATTTGAACTCAAAGACCACTCTGGCTTGGACCCAAACTTCAAACCGACTCTGATTGGACTCAGTATAGTACACAATTTGACCCAATTGGTCAAAGTATAGGACTACAAACAGACACATGAGACTCAATCAAAACTAAGGAAAATTACAAGGTGTAGGCTTGAAGCCTTATTTCAAGACCTGAAAAAATTGGAACCCTAATTGGACATCCACAGAGGGTTGAGGAGCCTCTGTCGGATTCTGGTGCCCACACCATTACTGTCGAAGGAAATGAGGCTTCTACACAATATGGTCAATAGAATTTTTCTTCGTAGGACCGGTCGCTTTGATTGGGTCAGCGAGAAAGATATGACCTTTATGGGACATCTAATAAAAGAAGCCTCTCAATCTTCCCTACATAATGATGATTCAAATGACGAAGCAGCCAGGAAAATCAAAGCCTGCCTACCTTATGGTATGGTCTTCACTCTACTGTTTGAAGAAGCTGGAGTTGACTTAACTAATGAGATAGGCAAGGCACTACATCACTTTGACACTTACTCCTTCAATTCACTGAAAAGAATGGGTTATAAGCTATAGGAAGGAATTTGGACAAAGAAAGTGTCTAGTTAGGTTGCTGCTACTTATTCAGAGGATGATGAAGCTATTGCTATTGAAGAAAGATCTGAAGATACAATGATTACTCCATCCAACCTAAAAAAGCTAATATTTCAGAAGATGGAAACAATTTCAAGTTCATTGACAGATCACATGAACTCTGCAATTAATGAAATGAAAAATACAGTGAATGCAAGCTTGTAGGAAATGAGATTTGAATAAAAGCTTCACCAAGAAAAAATTGAAAAGGAAATGGAAGATTTTAAAGAAGAGATCAGAAGCATCCTACTGCAATCACAAAAGAAACAATCACTACTGAAGATGCTCCTGAACAGATCTTCAAGGAGTCACTTGAAACTCCTGCTTCTATTCCTTCATCTGATCTTCCCTCAATTAAACCTAAACCTATTGAGACCTAGAAGAAACCCAAAACCAAGAAGACTAAGACTTTTAGAGCCCCTATTAGAACTAGGTTCAAGGATTTAAGGTTTAAACCCCTGAAAACTAAGACCACTGATAAGGTTATAGAGGTAGGCTCCTCTTCTTCTAGTGGGAAAGAAGAAGAATAGTTTATTTGGCTAGTCTTTTGGTTGTAATTCTGATCTTGTTAATGTTTTACTTTTATAATATGAATGTATTTTCTTTCTTACTTTGTATGGCATATCTTTCAATGAAATTAAAGATCTTTTGTTATGATAAGTTATTCTTTCAATGCTTTGATACAACTATGATGAATTTTAATTAGAATTTTCAATTTAAGAAAGTGAAATTTTCTCAAATAATTATTAAAGACTTTCTCAATCTATTTCAAAATCTAAGCTTTATTTGAAATCACCTTTTTGATTGATTAACAAAAAGGGGAGAATGCATTGTTATGAAATTCTGAAATGTGAGAACTGGGAGAAGTATGTTGAGAAATGTGTTGTCATGAAAATTCTCTTATGTATGTTGAGCTTCCTATAAATTGTTCTTAAAGTACTTAAAAAGAATGAAAAAGGGGGAGCACAAAAGTGATAGTATTCAAATGAACCTAATGCTTAATTACTTTAAAACCTAGAGAAATGGGGAGATTCTCTTGAATGGTTTTGCTCTGATTGCTACTTAATCTAAATGCTCTGATTGCTATTGCTCTACAAATTGATATTAATTCTATCATTTTTTTTTTTTTTGAAAACTCTGATACTCCATGTTTTGTGCTAATTATAATATTATGAAGCATGAAAAGTTTGATACCTTGATGATATACAATAATATCATCTCTTGAGCTCTGATACTTATTTACAAACCTAATTAGCTCTGATACATGTGAATATTTAACTTTCAAATACTTTTATACATGTAAAGAGTAAAGAATTTTTTATGCCCAGTATTTTGTCATCATCAAAAAGGGGGAGATTGTTGACCCCATAAGTGATTTTGATGATAACCAAACATTGGAGCATGTACATTTATTACTAGCAACTCTTCAAGTGTTTTACAAGTTTTTGTAGGAAGAATTAATTGTTCAAACTTCAACTCCTACACGTTTGTTTCTTGTTTGAGTTGTGTTGTAATTTATTTTTGTAAAGAAGAACCCAATGAAAAAGCTAAGAAAAGTTGTAAGAGTGTTAGTAAGAGTTTTTCTTTGAGTTCAATTATAAAAATCCTGAAGAAGATACTCGAGCCAACCCAGCATGTTGAAGAGCCGACTCTACTTCATGGCACGTAGCAAGGATTCTGGACGCAGCAATCCGAGCTGACTCGAAGGTAACCGAGCCGACTCCAGTGAATCCAAGTCGACTGGAATTTGTCCGAGCCGACTCCTCCAGAGTCCAATTTTTGAATATCTCTGAGAACAGCCAGGCGAGCTGACCCGAACCAAAAGAGCCTACTCTGCCAGACCTAATTTTGAAGACCTGAGAAAGCGAGCCGACCCCAACTACATTGAGCCGACCCTTCCAGAGTAATATTTTTAGAACTTGAGAAGAAGAGCCGACTCCTCGAGTTCAAATTTTTCAAAGATATAAGCTTGAGCCAACCCGAGCTACAAAGAGCCAACCCGTCCAGAGTAAAGTTTTGCACCCTGAGACAAAGAGCCGACTGCATTGAAGATTTGGTGACTCGACCTAGCAACTCGAAGGATCTGAACCGACTCGAAGGAATCCGAGCTGACTCGAACATCGCTTTTAGGTATCCAATGGCTAGTTCCAAAATTTATTTTTGAATGCCTAAAGGTGCTCCAACGGTCACAAACCACTTCCCAACAGTCTACAACGGCTAGAATTGCCTTGAAGTTATGGAATACCATATATTTGAGGGATTTGAACTTCTCTTAAGCAAGAAAATTTGAAAAAAGTTCTTCAAAGTTTAGAGAGCCACATTGATTATTCTACCTACCAAAGGAAAAAGAGCACAAGAGCATTCAAGCAAGCTTTCAAGTCTTCACCAACTCTGATCTGAAGCTTGAAGCAATTTTAGAAGAAGCCACTAAAGCAATTAAAGCTCATTCAGTGCAAGTCAAGTGGACTTCTATCAAGTTGCATAGGCAACTATCCGACAAATTGAGTTTGTCATTTAGTATTGTATTTACTTCAATTATTTTTCTGAATTATTGTTGGGTTATTGGTGAGCCCGATTGAAAACCAAATAGGTTCTTGGTGAGCCTTGATAAAAACCAAGTGTTGGGTTCTTGGTAATCCTGGTAAAACCAAGTTAGGTTTCTTTGGTGAGCCTGTTCAAAACCAAAGGATGTTAGGTTTTCTTTGGTGATCCCGTTAAAACTAAAGTGTAGAGGTTTTGGATTGTGATCCTGCAAAACAATCCAACTGTATTCGGGTGTGAATATAGTGAAAATCCCAAGTGGTATTGGGCAGTGGATATAGGAGTTGGATTGCTCCGAACCACTATAAATGTGTGTTGTGTATTGATGTTCTCTGATTTCTTTCAGCTTCCGCATTTAATTTTTAATCACACACACAACACTTTGAAAAGGATTTTTAATTGCACACTGTCTGCATTAAATTTTTAAATTCTCAATTCACCCCCCTCTTGGGTAGCCACCTGGGTAATAAATGGTTTCCTTGCCATGAAAATAACTATATTAAAATTGAATGGCGCCATATTATTAAAAAGGATGATACAGAGAAATCAATCAACAACTTAGGTAATAAATTTTTATATACCTGAACAATAGCCTCAAAGGCTATGGGACCATGCTCTTTAGCCTTATCCTTGCAAACTAGATAATCACCTGAGGCTTGAGGAGAAGACCGGACTTGTTCTTCAGTGAACAATGGGCCCCTAGGAGCATCGAAAGCACTAGAATTGCTTCCAAGGTTCAAACCTCGAGAACACTAGAGGGGATGTCCAAACCACTGCTACCCAAAGTATCATCCCTTCGATGCTTCAAAATAGCTCTTCGTAAGTCTTGAATGTCATGCAGACCCATGGAATCTTTGAGATTGCTGAAAAAGTTTGTCAAAAATTGCCTTCTTGGACCAGAAATCACCATACAGCAAATGTAAGATAGCCTTCGCTCAAGTGTCTTCGATTGCAAACCACCTCTGAGATGATGTGGAGGGAAACCCCATACCTAGGATCTCAAAGATGATAGGACCAACATGTCCGACCAGACCTGGTTTGGGACAGACAAGGAGCCATATTTTACTATTTGGACATCGGTACCTGGATACATGATATTTCAAGCATGGATAAAATGGATAGAATGTTCGGGTAAATCGAATGCATCAGAGGGGAAAACCCTGTCACTCCCTTGGAAGGAAAGAATTGGGTAAAGTACTTTGGTCCCCTCGATCCTACCAACAATAATCTTGACATGCAGCATATCCGATTCATGGGATCTTAGTTCCCTCCCATACCAGAAATTTTGACTCTACTTCAATACATATCTCTGGCCCTCCTAATCCTTATCAAGCTTAGGTTGAATGGTCTTAAATGAATTATTGGTCAACTGAGTTATTATCTAATTGACCCCCGGTCAAGGTACATGCCCTATCTACTTTTTGTATATTGAGACCCATCTCCCATGAACCTCGAGTTCCATAAAACCCTAGCTACAAGAGAACCTCTAGCCTACCGAACTTCGGTGCGAAGGACTGATGTAGGAATCTATTGATACTCATTTTGAAGGACTCTTTATAATAGATAAACTGTCAAGTCTTAGTATTTGAAACAATTCTCAATTATTAAAGAGGCATGGCCTTTCTCGAGCCATATTTCCTTAAGCCATAAAGGTAGATAGCGGGAAGGTACATGTTATCGCCAAGATCGCCGTGGCCTGTAGCTCGATCGTGTCAGGGCGTTCCTCCTCTACCGGTGTCGCGCGCCCTCCCTTTCTTCCTTCTCTTCCTACAAGAAAGGGGAGACCTAGTGGTGAGGACTCAAGAGCCAGGAAGAGGAAGCAAACCTTTTCCAATTCAATTTGGATCACCAATGAGTAAGTCCATGTGTTCTTTACAAAGAGCACTCGAGTCCCAGTAATTTTGAGTTTGTAATTAGGTCAAATTGAGTTGTAATTTGATCAAATTGAGTATAATTTGGTTAATTAGGATTGTTGAGTTACCAATTGAGTCCATTGAGTCCATCAATTAGTTTAAGAGTCTTGTAAATAGCATTAATTTGCTTTGTTGGTGAATTATCTAATTTGAGTCTTGTAATTAGTGCTTAAATAAGTCAAGGGGTGTCATAAGTACCCAAGACCCAAGTCATCATCACCTTGGTGGATCAATTCTAGGTCAAAAAAAGGTTGTCCAAAATTTTTATCCAGACATCCGGACATCCAGACATTCAGACATTGAGACATTCGGACATTGGGACATCAAGACATTGGGACATCCAGACATCAAGACAAGAAGATAATTTGATTGTCATCCTTATCCAAGAGAGGCGCTCCATTCCATTTATTTTTTTCATCACCCATTTCAATTTCAAGGAGGTGCCCATTTAAGAGGAGTAAAGCAGAAAGACTCTACTTCTTATCTGGCGCCCCCCCCCCCCCCTCATTCTCTCTCATCACCCACTCCAGATGATGCCCACCCATGATTCATTCAAAGTTTAAATGGGAGGAAGAGTCCAAGATAAATAAAGGATTAAAACCTTTGAAGCTATTTCTTATCCCTTGTTGCCGATCAAGAGATTAAAATCAGATTTCATGCTAATTAAGAAGGATTAGCGCACATTTTTAAGAAGCTTTCATCTCTCTCAAGTTGTCGCCCAAGCCAATTCAAATTTCAAATTCAAGGAGGAAGCCAAGAAACCAAGGAGTATTTAAATTTAAATGTAATTTGAATTCAAAGGAGTCCTATGATATCTTCATGTGTGAAGAATCCTATAAATAGGACCCCATACCCCTTGTAATTGAATTATTGATTCATGAAATGAAATGCTATGATTTTTCTTCTACAAAGCTAGGTTAGTCTTTAGTGATTTTCTTTAAGGGCGGGGAGGTCCTTAAGAGCTCAAGGTGGGGAGGTCCTTGAGAGCTCAAGGTGGTGAGGTCCTTGAGTGGAGGTTCTGCCGGATTTGACAAACTACTACCGATCTTCAATCTCTATGCAACTAACCCTTCCTTTTTTCCATTTTGAACCGATTTATTTCATTCTTAAAGTTTTGTTTGCTGCCTTCTCTATAGATCCCAGGTATTTAAGGACTTTAGAGGATGGACCCTTTTCTTCCGAACCGAGATCTGATGGTAGATTTGAAATCTGGAGTCCCGATCTTCATTCTGCTGCAAGATCTAAGCAACCAAGCAGCCGATCTATCCCGAGTCAAAGAAGATCTCCATTAGGGTAAGCAACCAATCCTTTCTCATTAGATTTGGTAGTTGAAGCATGGAATAGCCTAATCTTAGATGGTTTCCTAGCCGTCGGGTCCTTATAGCTTGCGGATCAGATTGCGGGTAAGTAGTTAGTTACTTTTTTTAATATCTTTAGTCAGTTATGTTTAGTTGCTTTACTGCTATGATCATTTCTCTTTAAAACATCTTAGACTAAAATTAGATCATCTTACACCGTATCTTATCATCCCGTATCATCTTATTGGTATCAGAGCCAGGTTCCCCATCAACTTGGCATTAGCTGGGAGGTCGACCTCGGCAGGGAGGCTGACCTCAGATAGGGGGGCTCGTTTAATAAGCTCAATCTTGGCTGGGAGCTAGACCTTGGCAGGGAGGCTGATCTTAGACAAGGTGCTTACCCAATGAGCCTGACCTTGGCTGGAAGCTTGACCTTGGCAGGGAGGCTGATCTCAGATGGGGGCCTCATCCAATGAGCCCGGCTTTGACCCCTTACCAGGCTGCCACACCTTGATGGCAGGTCTCCTATCATCGTGGCTGCCTGCATGCTCCACATTAGTGGATGTCACCACATCAGATGCCCCCCACTCTCGAGCCCAGAGGATGAGGTAGCACTCAGGGCAAAGGGAGTAATAGTCCTACTAACATGGGGGGATGCGCCTGCTATGCCATTAATGCCTTGGGTTCCTGTGGCTCGAAAAACATGCCCCCAGTGTGAACGAGGCGATGCTTGGTCTTCCAATGAAGGAACATGAATGCTCCATTTGGATC
Source organism: Areca catechu (assembly GCA_021397845.1). Lineage (NCBI taxonomy): Eukaryota > Viridiplantae > Streptophyta > Magnoliopsida > Arecales > Arecaceae > Areca > Areca catechu. Next base: position 140,360,309 of record CM038051.1, on the reverse strand, counting down.
GAAGAGACAGCCATGAGTTTAACATATCTGGGGTGTCCGGCTGGGCCACATGGTAGTCTCCGGTTGGCCAAAAGACTTAGTGGGCATGTACTTTGCATCAGGATGAGGTGATGGTGGGTAGTGACTTTTACTGCAAAGGGTCTGCATCCTCCTATTTAAGGAGTCCTTGAGCATTGGCCAACAATATTCTACTGTGTGCTCCTTCTTCTCCCTCTGGTTCCTCTCTCTCGCTTATTGTTGAGAGCTCCTGATAGGCTAGATCCTTTCTTCTATGCTTTCTTCCTTTACTCCTCCTTCGGAACATGCTGGGAGAAGGCTCTTGGTGGACTTTAGGTCCTCTTCCAGAAATTGGGGAGTCGAGTGAAGACTCTCCGGGAGGGATCGGCCAGTCGTCAAGGCGATGGCATCTGGCTTGGAGAAGCAATCTACTGAGCTCGAAAATTTCCCCCAAGGAGGACAAGGGGGAGAGCCTGATGGTGGGACCGATAAGGGGTGGGATCGTTGGTGAGCCTAGAAGTCACCTAGATTAGGGTACCATTATTTTTTTTTGTTTTGGATAGTTGGATACACACCCCTCGATGTCCCAAAGGACAAAGGCAAACTAGGGCCTCACACCCCTCGATGTCCCAAAGGACAAAGGCAAACTAGGGCCTCACACCTCTCGATGTTCCATAGAATAAAGGCAATAATGGGTCTCACACCCACTCCCTCACGGAGGTCGATGTTCTCAAAGAATGAAGGCAACAATATTTGGCCTCTCACCCTCTCCATGCGGGGGTGAACAAAGAATCACTCTTCTAAAAACTCATCTTCATTATTTTTTTTCAATACAAGAGAGGAGTCCTTATATAGAGACTAATTACTTAGGAAGCAAGTAAAAAAAATATGATGCACCATAATCATTCCTGGTTTGCTGATTGAAAACATGGAAGGTTTTATAAAATTTCTAAAAAAACTCAAGAAAAATAAGGAAAGAAGAGGGGGACCATGTGGGGTGCCAAACACCTACTCTTTTAGGCTTGGGAGGACCACATCATTCCTTAGTTTCTTGGCATGAATCAAGGGATTCATGTTTATCCACTTGACCTTCCTTCTTTGCTTCAGGAGGGACTTGAAGTGAGGTCTAGCGGCTCTCCTCTTTGACTTGATCAACCAAATAAACTAATGGATGCTCTCGGGTCCCCATCAGAGCCTCCGGTCACACAGCTGGGGAAGAACAAAAGAGGGAGAAAGATGTCGCTTGTGCCTCACATCAGTTTTCAAGACCAGAGGTCCTCAACAGGGAGGTGGCGGTTGGGGCATGGTCATTGTGGAATAGTTCATGACCCCTCTGATGCTGTTAGAGGTGGCATAATTAGGGGGTGATGCAGCTACCCTTGGAATCATGGGATCGATGAAATCCAAGGAGGAGGTGGCAGACTCGATGTCGGACTCTAGAGGTCTGGCGGACACCTGAGTTAGGGCCTTTATGGACTTAGCCTGTCCTGCTAGTGCCTTCTGTGTCGATCATGGAGGTTAAGATCAAGACCAAGGTGGGATCTGACCAAGCTTCCTTCTCTTCATGCTTGTAATCTAGCATTTGAGAGGTTCCCCAGCCTGTCGGGGACCTTCCTTGATGTAAGAGACTTTTGATTAATGAAGGCATCTTTTTCCATTATCCGATGCATCTCCATCTCCTATTCCTCTTCTTTGGGATTTAGAGTAGGGAGGTGTACTTCCGAGGCCATCTCAAGTCTGTTCTGGACTTTCCATTCCCGTAGGATGATGCTGGAGCCTTAGGGCCCATGCGAAGGACTTTGGCTTCTGAAGCTTCTAGGGTCCCTCGGCTTGACCCACTGAGCGAGACCTCAAACTCCTTCGGTTCTTATCTCCGGATTGTGATTGAGCATGGCGGCTGGAGCCGAGAGGCTTGATGGAAGGGGCGGAGAGGCCTGATGAAGGAGGAGGTTGGGAGGCCTATTGAAAAAGGAGGTGGGAGGGTGATGAAGGAGGAGGCTGAGAAGCCTGATACGCCAAGCTAAAAGTCAGGTGGTAGATGGTTGGGACTTCTAGAGTTTCTTGGTGGACATCTCTAGACTGTAAGCAAAGCGGCCGGAGCTAAGAGGTTGGATGAAAGAAGCCGGGAGGCCTAATGAAAGAGGCTTGGGGGCTTGATGAAGGAGGCCGATGGGCCTGATGAAGGAGGAGGCGAGAGGCCTGATGTAGGAGGCTGGGAGGCCTAATGCGCCAAGCAGTGAGTCAGGTGGTAGATGGTCGGGACTTCTGGAGCTTCCCGGCGGACATCTCCGGATTGTGAGCAAGGCGACCGGAGCTGAGAGGTTGGATGAAAGAGGTCAGGAGGCCGGATGAAAGAGGTCAGGAGGCCTGATGAAGGAGGCCTAGGGGCCTGATGAAGGAGGCCTAGGGGCCTGATGAAGGAGGCCGAGGGGCCTGATGAAGGAGGAGGCCGGGAGGCCTAATGTGCCAAGCTATAAGTTAGGCCGTAGATGGCCGGGACTTTTGGAGTTTCTCGGTGGACATCTCCGGACTGTGAGCAAGGCGGCCAGAGCTGAAGGCCGGATGAAAAAGGTTGGGAGGCCTAATGAAGGAGGCTTGCGAACCTGATGAAGGAGGCCGAGGGACGTAATGAAGGAGGAGGCTGAGAGGCTTGATGGAGGAGGCCAGGAGGCCTAATGCGCCAAGCTATGAGTCAGGTGGTATATGGTTGAGACTTTTGGAGCTTCCCGACAGACATCTCTGGACTGTGAGCAAGGCAACCGGAGCCAAGGGTGATGGAGACATCACCAAAACTAATCCCAGAGCAACACTGATCCTCGAGCAGCACAGATTTTATAAATTTAAATTCAAAAAATTAGTTGGTTAGGATTAGTTATTTGAAATTTGATTTAGGATTAGGTTGGTTAGGATTAATATTTGGATAGGCCTTATCTTGTATTTGAATTTGAACCGTCCTTATCTTTTATCTTGTATTCAAATTCAAATGAGGGTTGGAAAGGTCTATAAATACCACCCTCAGTCCTTTGTAAAAAATGAGTTTTTTTAGAAAAGAGTGATTATTTTCTTTTGCTCCGTAAGGAGAGGGTGTCAAGCCCAATCCCAGGACATGATAGGTCATGTCTAATTATCCCCTTCCTTGATTACATCTTCTTTACTCCCCATGTCCTTTGAGATTCACCCTAATGCCTCCAAGTATCGAGGTGGGTGGAATGCCCTAGAGGTGAGAGGACTCTTCGTTAGTGTGAGTCCCAAAGTCCATGAGTTCCAAACTTAAGTCTTCTATCCCTATTGTTCCTGCACTATCTCTAGAAAAAATCCAAAAAAAAAAAAAATAATTGTACCTTAATCTAGGTGACTTCTAGGCTCACCAACGATCTTACCCCCATGTGTCCCACATAAAATTGGTATCAGAGCTAGAGGATTAGGGTATTGCCATCTTCGTTCCTTCCTCCAAGTATCGAGGTGGGTGGAATGCCCTAGAGGTGAGAGGTATCTTCGTTAGTGTGAGTCCCAAAGTCCATGAGTTCCAAACCTTAAGTCTTCTATCCCCATTGTTCGTGCACCATCTCTAGAAAAAATCCAAAAAAAAAAAAAAATTGTACCTTAATCTAGGTGACTTCTAGGCTCACCAACGATCTTACCCCCATGTGTCCCACATAAAATTGGTATCAGAGCTAGAGGATTAGGGTATTGCCATCTTCGTTCCTTCCTCCAACCCCACTATTCTTTGTCTCCCCTATTCTTGATCCACTGCCCACAGCCACCGCAACTCCAGAATTAACCACCGTGCTGATCACATCACCCCAGATTCTTCTTTGGCCACCAGTCCAACACCAATCCCTCCCACCCATTCCACCGACGCACAATACCAATCCAGATCAAAGCCCCACCGAACCGCCAATCACCTGTGAGTAAGAACCCCACTGCCTGAGCCCCTCTACCCATGTGATCGGCCTCCACCTCTGTCCTCTCCTCCCCTCACGCCACTAATTGAATCTCTCCATTGCCCATGACTTCCCCTCCTCTCAGCCTTCTGTGAAGCCCCTATCTCTGCCCGTGAAGTCTCCACAGCCGCCGACCTCCATCCCCAATCTAGTCGCCACTACATCACCCAAAGGCGACCACACAGATCTACCCAATTCTACCGGCATGCCCGTCATGCTCGATGCTCTCCTATGCCTCTCTACCATAATCTACTATTTTTCATTGAGATCCACCTATTTTTTTCGAGCGCGCCAACTCCCAACCACTGGACTCCACCTTTGCCATCCTCACCACCTCTCGGATTGTTATGATCCTCTATCGGACCTCGTCAAGCATCAACTGGGACTGTGGCCCTCATAGTCCCAACAGTGTCCGAGCCCTGCTTGCCCACCACCCTCTTGGATTCCCATTGAATAGTGACTGCGACTATGATCTCGGGAATCCTGATCGCGTCCAAGCCATGCCTGCCCCCTAGTCACTTGGATCCCCATCATCGTGCTGTCTCCCTCCTCAGATTTGGCGAATAGCCCATGGTAGCCTGGCCCCATTCATTGCTGCAAACCATTGGAAATCCACCGCCCAAGTTGACCGGTGACATATTTTCTGATGTGGGACGACTCTAAGATTGCTAAACATGCAGGAAAAACTATAAAATAATTTTTTATGATTTTTATAATTTAGGTTTGTAGGCTAAATTCCTAAATAAAATAAGAACTAGCATAAGGAGTAGCGATGCAAAGAATCATCATGATCGTAAAGAACTCATTCAAGATAATAAGTAGCCAGGACCCGAGAGTTGAGAAACTCCCAGTTTAGGATAGCTTATCTTCATCAAATCAGAAATTAAAAGAAGGAAAGGTTTCTTACCAGTCAGAGATTGAAAACTTTGTAGTAGAAAGGATCACTCACACTCTGATTGGAGCATGGATGAAGAAGCTTTAGTTCCTTGAATCAGATGGCTGACCTGGACCCGGTCTGAAGGCAAGGAAAGCCTCCTCTAGGGAGGTGAAACACCTCGAGAATCCTGCAAGCATCAGTGGTCAATCAAAATAGCAATTAAACAAAGGAAATAAAACTAGGGTTTAGAATTGAAAGAAACTAAGTTTAGGTGTGGATGTCCTGGGGAAGAAGCAGTTGCTCGACTGGGGGCAGCAGCTATGGCATCTTCCTCTGGGCTTGGCTGATCTTCAAGGACACAGATGGAAGCTAGGGCAGCAGGGTTTCGACCAAGGGACATAAGGAGAGCACACAAGAATAAGAGAACCAATACTAGAATACCAAACATAAAGCAATTACTCAAAATTCAGCAAGGTTGTATTCATAAGAAAAAGATGATTACAAGAGGGAGAGGGGTGGGGTATTTATAGAGTTCCCATGCTCTCTCTAACTAGGGTCACACTTAGATTACAAGTCCTCTTCTTAGTTAGACTACATGTCCTTTTCTAGCTAGGTTAGAATTACAAAGCTTAAAAGAACTAGGAATCCTAACTAGGTTAGACTAGTCTTCTCCTTCTCACTTAAGGACACCTTCCTTTGAGCTTTGACTTGGTCAACCCTTCAAGGATGCCTAGGGAGGCATGTTGAGCTTCTAGGAGCAGCAAGGGGTCAGCCAAAGGGGCTTGGGAGCATGGGCTCGGGCCTCTAGAAGCTGGGGTGGCCTGGTAGCCTGGTAGCCTGGTAGCCTTGTAGCATGGTAGCCTGGTAGTAGAAATATTCCATGGAATCTTGCTTCTTTTGGGCTTGGGCTTGGTGCCTGGATTGGGCTTGGTGCCTGTCTTGGTTTAGGAATATGTTCTAGCATCTGGAAGAAAATTTGGGCATCTGGAGGGCATCTAGAAGAAATCAAGGTTTCCGGAAGGCATCTTAGTCCTATGGTGTTACACAAAATCCAATAATCTAATATAGTGGCCTCTGACTCCTGGATGAGGCCTGGTGGAACTCCAAAATAGTATAAACCTCTTCTCTTGTATAAAATTTGGACTTATACTAGACTCATGGCTAAAGTACAAGACTCAAAACCGGACTAAGGTTAAGGGTTGAGACAAATCAACTAACCTCAACTTATTACAGGACTCAATCTTAATTGATTACAAAATTTTCAAAACTTTGACACATGACTAATTAAACCATATGTGATCTAGGGATTTGTGTCTGATCCTGGTGTCCCCACCATCTTTGCCCAGATCGAAGCCTCCATCTCTGCTCGCAACATTGGAGGATGCAGCCTCTCATCGAATCCTCCCTGCTCCCCTGCCAGAAGCCGATGATGCCCCGCCACTTGAGACATCAACTTCCATCCCCTTCCCTGCCAATTGATGTCATCGATGCCAACCAGAGAGCCCTCATCGTTGGCCCCCCTCGACGATGATCCCTCGGGAATGTTGGCGACATCCCACCGGATTTCATGCCCGAAGAGTGCCCTGTTTCAGCATGATCATGAACGCGCATGATCATGAAAGCAAAGCCGGTTCCCTATTGCTGATTTCTCCCTCTACATGGATTTCAAAGTGCATGATCTTCAAAGCTGCATGCTCCTCAAAGTGCACGATTCTCAGAGTAGAGTCGAGAAATAAAAAAAGAAGGAAAAAAAAGAGAAAAAGAGAGAAAAAAATTGAAAAAAAAATTGGGACAGTTTTTGAAGCTGCACAATTTTAGAGCCGCATGGATTTCAAAGTTGCACAGATCTCAGAGTATAACCTTTGGATTTGGTTCATCAATGCCCTCGCTAATCTTGACTCGATGGAGTTAGTTTTTCCCATCTCAGGAGAATGATGGGGACATCGCCAATACTAATCCCGGAGTAGCACTAATCCCGGAGCAGCACAGATTTTAATAAATTTAAATTCAAAAAATTAGTTGATTAGGATTAGTTATTTGAAATTTGATTTAGGATTAAGTTGGTTAGGATTGAGATTTGGACAGGCCTTATCTTGTATTTGAATTTGAACCATCCTTATCTTTTTATCTTGTATTCAAATTCAAATGAGGGTTGGAAAGGTCAATAAATATCACCCTCAATCCTTTGTAAAAAAATAGTTTGGTGAATAAAAAATGAGTTTTTTTAGAAAAGAGTAATTCTTTTCTTTCACTCCGTAAGGAGAGGGTGTGAGGCCCAATCTGAGGATATGATAGGTCATGTCTAGTCATCCCCTTCCTTGACTCCATCTTCTTTATCCCCTATGTCCTTTGAGATTCACCCTAACGCCTCCATGTATCGAGGTGGGTGGAATGCCCTAGAGATAAGAGGTCTCTTCATTAGTGTGAGTCCCAAAGTCCATGAGTTTTAAACCTTAAGTCTTCCATCTCCATTGTTCCTGGACCATCCCTAGAAAAAATCCAAAAAAAAATAGTAGTACCCTAATCTATGTGACTTCTAGGCTCATCGACGATCCTAACCCCATCTGTCCCATATCAGAGGGGCTAGATGAGAAAGGCCGAGAGGCCTGGTAGAGGAGGAGGCCAAGAGGCCTGATGGAGAAGGCCGAGAGGCTTAATGCGCCAAGCTATAAGTCAGGCAATAGATGGTCTAGACTTCTTGAGTTTCCTGGTGGACATCTCCAGACTGTGAGCAAGGTGGCCAGAGCTGAGAGGCTGGATGAAATAAGCCAGGAGGCCTGATGAAGGAGGTGGTCGAAAGGCCTGCTGGAGGAGGCTAGGAGGCCTGATGAAGGTGGATCCCAAGAGGCCTGATGAAGGAGGTCGAGGGGCCTAATGTGCCAAGCTATAAGTCAGGAGATAGATGGCTGAGACTTCTGGAGTTTCCCGGTGGGCATCTCTAGACTGTGAGCAAGGTGGCTAGAGTCGAGAGGCCGATTGAAAGAGGGAGGGATTCCTGATGAAGGAGGCCGGGGGGCCTGATGAAAGAGGCCGGGAGGCCTAATGTACCAAGCTATGAGTCAGGTGGTAGATGGCCGAGACTTCTGGAGTTTCTCGATGGACATCTCTAGACTGTGAGCAAGGTGGTTGGAGCTAAGAGGCCTGGTGAAGGAGGTCGGGGGGCTTGATGAAGGAGGAGGTAGAGAAGATTGATGGAAGAGGCTGGGAGGCCTAATGTGCCAAGTTGTGAGTCAGGTGGTAGATGGTCGAGACTTCTGGAGTTTCCCGATGGACATCTGTGGACTGTGAGCAAGGTGGCTGGAGCTGATAGGCTGGATGAAGGTGGTCGAGAGGCTTGGTGAAGGAGGTCGGGGGGCTTGATGAAGGAGGAGGTCGAGAGGATGATGGAAGAGGCTGGGAGGCCTAATGCGCCAAGCTGAGTCAGGAAGTAGATGGCTGGGACATATGGAGTTTCTCGATTGACATCTCTGGACTGTGAGCAAGGTGGTTGAAGTCGAGAGGCTAGATGAAAGAGGCCAGAAGGCTTGATGAAGGAGGTTGGGGGCCTGATGGAGGAGGCCAGGAGGCATGATGTGCCAAGCTGTGAGTCAGGCAGCAGATGGCCGGGACTTCTGGAATTTCTCGGTGGATATCTTCGGACTGTGAGCAAGGTGGCCAGAGTCGAGAGGCTGGATGAAAGAGGTCGAGAGGCCTGATGAAGGAGGCCGAGGGGCCTGATGTGCCAAGCTGTGAGTCAAGCAGCAGATGGTCGGGTCTTTTGGAGTTTCTCGACGGACATCTTCGAACTATGAGCAAGGCGACTGGAGCCGAGTGGCTGGATGTAAGAGGCCAAGAGGCTTAATAAAGGAGGCTTGGGGCCCTGATGAAGGAGGCCAAGGGGCCTGATGAAGGAGAAGGTCGAGAGGCCTTATGAAGGAGGCTGGGAGGCCTAATGCGCTAAGCTGTGAGTCAGACGGTAGATGCCCGGAACTTCTGGAGTTTTCCGGTGGACATCTTCGGACTGTGAGCAAGGCAACCAGAGCCCAGAGGCTAGATGAAATAGGCCGGATGGCCTGATGAAGGAGGTCGGGGGGCATGATTCGCCAAGCTATGAGTCAGGTGGTTGATGACCGAGATTTTTGGAGTTTCCTGGCAGACATCTCCAAATTGATTAAAAAATATCCTAAGAGCCAATCATTGTTTGGACCTTTTTGTAAACTTCCAACTCATATATGACATCATTATTTATAATAAAGGCATTTGATTCATCATATACTGCTGTGTCATATTTTTGACTATGATGAACCCCATAGAGTAGGGCAATGGAATTAGGGTTATGATAAAATAACAGTGAGACCTAATTCCTATAAACCCTAATCTAGAATGTTCCTTGTCATTGGATCATCGATTCGGGGATCGATGAATCCGGTAAGACTAGCTTATCCTATGTATGCTCAGTTGATGAGGGTGGTTGGTCTCACAGCCACTTGTGTAGTCACTAATACAAGGATAAGGGTTCTCATTAGGTTATGAGTACACTGAACTGGTCCACACCGGGACTATCTTATGGAAGACTTACTCCTTGTCAAAAGATAGGTCCCAGAGTAGAAGTTATGCATGTGATCTTCAGACCTGAGGTCACCATGGTTCTTTGTGCACACTAAGCCATACTTTGGTTCATACTCATTCATGGCATTGCGGCATGTATGGGATGTTCTGGGTATGGTGGAAGGTGTACGAAGGATGTGAGTGGACCAACAAGGAATTGACCAATCCTGGTAAGAGGATATGTTATCCCATGTAATCTCTTCGATGAGTGACTCAAGGAATCTTTGCAAAGTGGGATGAGATTAGAAGTGGCTTCTAATCAGTCATCAGCTGAGTTCTCATGATCGAGCTGAGATTCGATATGATTAAGTGTTAGGGTTTGACATTTATCCATACCCATCACTTAATCGAGATAATAGGAGATCAAAAGATTGAATTGCATGGTAACTTACTATTGAAGGATATTTTGGTAATTTCTATCAAATTCCTCATCTTCTAGGTAGGCATGACATGTTGCTAGACGTCAATCTTGTCTTGTGGGTTTTCATGAACTAATTGGACTGGTTTCATGAGTCAATTTGATGTGTGATTCGAATTGGACAATTAGGTAAGCTGATTTGACCTAATTAGGTCAATCAGGTTCGATCAGATCGAATCGGCTCAAAGCTAAACATATTGCTGGCTAGATGTGGAACCCAATGGGTCACACATAATAAAGAGTAGGCCAAAAAAGTTACTCATGGTTTAATTAGGGTCATGGGATCCTAAATGGTTAGCCAGATTGCATACTAGCATATGTAGGCTAACCCAATTCCTAACCCAATTGGATTGGATCCGGTTGCTTGCTAATTGGGCTAAACTAATTAAGGAAAACCTAAATTAGGTTGAGTCCTAAGTATGGATAGCCAAATCAGAGCTTGATCTGATTTTATTTTGGACTTTTGGACATTTTATGAAGAGTCCATTTGAGTTGGGACTCTAGATGCCAAAATGACACCTTGGCATTCAAAAAGGCCTAGAAGAGTCTATAGTCCTCTGATCTAAAATATTTTTATATGGATGGAAAAAGGATTTAATGCTCTTTCTTTCGACACCCATATTACATATGCTTTGACTAGTCAAAGGTTGCATGGGGTGTAGAAAAAGTTGACCATAACATAAAGGATTTCTTGGTGCCTCTTGGTGTGTGCGGGAAATAAAGGTGCGCACAGAAGGACAAAAGTCCTTCTGCAGATGAAACACTTGAGTGTTTCATTTCAGTGGGCACCTTCTCATCTTATCCCATGCCTCTTGCATATGTTTGATCGGTCAAGGCTTTTTGAAAGGGCATAAAAAATGGATGGAAGCAAAAGCGCGCATGAAGAGATGCGTCTCATCATGTGGTGCGCACCCTGAAGCAGAGTCCTTCTACTTTCATGACTCTTCATATTCTCCAGTGTTTGGAGATTGAGGAGGTGCCTCTTGGCTTCCCAGGGACCGATACTTGCCATGTGGCAAGTCATAGATTGTCTAGGAAAATGGATGGATGCCAATATGTCTTTTGGTGCATGAGGAGACATATTGGATATGATTTTTTGGTCTTGAAAAATCATATCTGATAACCTGTTGGAGGACAGATCATATGCCCCTCTTAAAACTATAAATATGGGCAGTGATATGAGTTTCAGATCTTTTTCTTTTCATCATAAAAAAGATATTCTGAGTGTTCTTCCACTTCTCTCTCCCTCCTTCTTACTTTAGGACAAGACTTGTCTTGTTAAGACAAGGTCTTTTCTATTAGGACAAGCCTTAGTTTTAGGACATAAGCCTAAGGGATCCTAGAGGAGGGTTGTCCTAAAACCAAGAGTGGTTTAGGACTGTGTCCAGAAAGCCCTACAGTAGGACAGGGTGTCCTATAGTGGTCAAAGGTCAAAAGGCTGATAAAAGAGTCCTGTTGAAGCAAGCAACCCTGGTAGGGATTCTTCCTTGATACCATTCTCATGTGGATCATCGTTGGAGGGCTTGCACTTATGAGCCTCGTGGAAAAGATTGGATTTCAGTTATCTAGGTATGTATTATGACTTCATTGATGTTTCGTTGATTGGTATTGCATAAGGGGTTCCTGGGAATTAGTGTTTTCTAGCCATATTAGGATTTCATGCTTAGAATTTTGTTTTGAAATTCACTTCCGCATGCTGCATGATTTCCAGCACCCTGGGAGAATTCCCATCACAAACTGTGAGCAAGGCGACCGGAACCAAGAGGTTGATTGAGCTTCTGCTCTTGAATGCCGGGCTTCAGGTGTTTCCAGGCTTGGAGTACCAGGCTTCGAAAGTTTCCGTGCTTAGAGTGCTGGGCTTCATAAGTCAGGTTTAGAGTGTCGAGCTTTATAAGTGTTGGGTGTAGAGTGTCGGGCTTCAGGAGTTTTGGGTTAGAGTGCTGGGCTTCATAAGTTTTCGGGCTTAGAGTGCCAAGCTTTTGATGTTTCTGGGCTTAGAGTGCCGAGCTTCGTAAGTTTCTGGGCTTAAAGTGCCGGGCTTCGGGAGTTTCCAGGCTTATGGTGCCGGGCTTCGTAAGTTTTTTGATATAAAGTTCCAGGCTTTGGGAGTTTCTGGGCTTAGAGTGCCAGGCTTCATAAGTTTTCGAGCTTAGAGTGCTGGGCTTCAGGAGTTTCTGGGCTTAGAGTGCCGGGCTTTGGGAGTTTCCGGGCTTAGGAAGGCTTGAGGTCGGCTGTACAAGTGCCTGTGAAGACCAATGGAAAGGTTGTGCTAAAAGTGAGTTTCAATAATCAAAGGGTGAGTCTTACATTTTTTACAAGGTGGTGGACTGCTCTAAGCTCAAAGCTTTGATGCGGGCCCATCGAGAGGGCTCGATTCATCGATTGACCACACCACGAGTCATGTGGTGGAGCTTCTGGCATCTCTGAAGATATCTTAGGATCGTTAGTGCAATGGGTGCCAGTCGGTGAGCCAAGTGGTGGACAATGGGACTGCCAGGTTCCTCGTGAACATCTTCGGATTATGAGCATAGCAGATGCCGAGCTATGAGCCTCACGGTAGATGGAGGGACTTCGTTGAGTCACTGCGAACATCTCCAGACTGTAAGCAAGGCAAGACCTAAACTTAGAGTCAGGCGGTAGATGGTGGGGGCCTTTTGGAGTCTCCACGGACATCTTCGGACTGTTAGCACAGTAGTTGCCAAACTGTGAACCTCGTGGTAGATGGCAGGACTTCGTTGAGTCACCGCAGACATCTTCGGACTGTAAGCAAGGCAAGAAATGAATCGAGACTCTGGTGGGAGATGGCGGGGCCCCTCGGGCTTCCCGGCTGACATCCTTAGGCCATGGGCTTTGTGGCAGGTTATTGACTCCGTTATTGATTTTGATGATAAGCAAAATGGTTAAGTATAAGTTGAGGACTAATGATTTCTTTGAAGTGTGTTTTTATTGAAAAAGGTACTCACAAATTTGAAGAAGCTTATTTGTTTGAAGAAGCCAAGTTTGAATGAAAAGGATTACTCAAAGAGGAGTTGGAAACTCAAGAATTGCTTGATTGGATGGTTAAGTTAAAGTGGAAATGTGTTTTAACTCAAGTTCAGCCTTTTCTGTGAAGTTTTTAATGAGGTGTCGACTCAAAATGTCCACACATGATACCAAGTGTCGACACATGGAAGTGAAGTGTCGACTCAAGTCAATACGCAATGATGTTTCAAATGGTATGGCTGAAGTGTTAACACATGGACCTAAAGTGTCGACTCAAGGTGTTGACTCAACTGAGTAAGTGTCGACACATCTGAGATTTTCAAAGAATCAGATTGGAGATATTTAAATTGGGTGTCAACTCAAGAAGTTCAAGTGTCGACCTTATGTGTCGACTCACAGTCTGAAGTGCCGATACATAAAATTCTGACAACAGTAACGGCTAGTTTTTCAAGCACAGAACTCGCCCATTTTGCCCTCCAATGGCTAGTTTTTCAAGTATAACAGCTAGAAATAGAATTTGAGGCCTTGGAAAAGTATTTATATGCTCCAAATCAAATCAAATTGAAATCTATGGAAGTTTATTGAAGACCATTAAAAAGTTTTGAGAAGAGAGAAGAAAAGAGAGTTTTAACTTCTATTATTTAAAGATTCAACTACTCTCAAGCAAAAGCAAGCCTCCAAGCATTCAAGATCCTTGAAGAGCATTAAAGATCAACCATTCTTGAGCATTGAAGAAGCTTCAACAAGTTCAAAGCACTTATACATCGAACTTCAAAGAGATTCCCGCTTTGTTTTAGAAAGCTTATTTTGTCTCATTACTTCTGAACTTTATTTGTTGTAAGGGTTCTTGGTTAGCCTATTATAAAATCGAGGGAGGTTATTGGTTAGCCTTTGAAAACCAATTAGGTTAGTGGTTAGCCTGCAAAATCACTTAGATTCTTGGTTAGCCTGGAAAATCAAGAGAGGTTATTGGTTAGCCTTTGAAAACCAATTAGGTTCTTGGTTAGCCCGTAAAACCAAGTGAGGTTTTGACTTGTTGGCCTTTTGAAAACAAGTTGGGTTTTTGATTAGTGAGCCTGCAAAACTAATCAACTATAATCGAGTATGATTATAGTGAATTTCCAAGGGGATCTTGGGGAGTGGATGTAGGTGCATTGGATAACATCGAACCACTATATTTCTTGGTCTTTGTAGTTGATTAATCTCTCTACTTGCTTTTTTCATTACTCTTTATTTTTGCTGCACTTTTATTTAAGAGCATTACATTCAAATTAATAGTACCTTGCATAATTAATTGTTGAATTGGATTGCATTGCATCAAGTAAAGTAATTTCTAATTTTTAGAGACCCAATTCACCCCCCCTCTTGAGTTGCTTACTGGGCAACAAGTGGTATCAGAGCCCTGTTCTCAGTGTATAGGTTTTATCGCCTTGAGTAAAGATCTATGGCAGCCCCAATTGGTACTAGCATAGTTGAGGGTCAAGCCTCAAATAGACCTCCATTTTTCAATGGATCAAATTACACTTATTGGAAAACTAGGATGAGAATTTATATGCATTCTATTGATTATAATTTATGATAATTTGTAGATAAGGGTCCTCATATTCCTTCAATAATGGTTAATGGAGTTTCTATCCCAAAGCTCGAAGAGGATTGGGATGAAAATGACATTAAGCAATCCAAGATCAATGCCAAGGTAATGAATCTCCTCTATTGTGCATTAGATCCTAGTGAATTCAATAGGATATCTACATGCATGTCTGCTAAAAAAATATGGGACACACTTGAAGTTATCCATGAGGGTACCTATCAAGTGAAAAATACTAAAGTAAATATATTAGTGCACACTTATGAGATGTTCCGAATGGAACCTAATGAATCAATCACTGATATATACACAAGATTCACAAATATTGTAAATGGAATGAGAAGTCTTGGAAAGGTTATGTCTAATGCTGATATTGTGAATAAAATTTTCAGGTCACTTCCAACATCATGGGATCCGAAAGTAACTGCAATCCAAGAAGCCAAGGATGTTGACAAATTATCTCTTGAGCAGCTAGTTGGATCGCTCATGACTTATGAGCTTAATTTGAAACAAAAATCAATGGACATGGACAAGAAGAAGAAGGGGATTACTTTCAAATCAAACTTTTAAGAAGAATCCTTAAAAGGTGAGTCCGAAGATGAAGAAGAAGATGAAGGTGAAGAAGCCCTCCTTGCATGAAAATTCAGAAGATTCATGAAGAGAAGAAAATTTCCTTACAAAAAGAAATATCAATCAAAAGAAAAAGGAAAAATGAAAGAGAAGAAAAAAGAAAAGGAAAAGGAGAAGGAAATACATACATGCTTCGAATACAAGAAGCCGGGATACTACAAGTTTGATTGTTCTCTCCTTAAGAAGTCTAAAAAGAAATTAAGGAAGAAAGCAATGATGGCCACCTGGAGTGACAGTGAAGACTCCAGTTCAGAAGAAGAGCATATCGAAGTTGCAAATCTTTGTTTAATGGCACATCAAGACAATGATAAGGTAAATTCCGATACCGAGATTGATTTTATATTTGATGAACTTAGAAATGCCTTTGATGAACTCATGCATGATTATAAACTAATTTTAAGTGAAAATAAAAAGTTAAAAAAGCATGCAAATAGTTTTTCTCTTGAAAACAATTCTTTACTAAATGAAGTTAGTGATTTAAAATCTAAAGTGGATATTTTAGAAAAGAAAATTAATGCTTTATCTATAGAAAATGAAGTTTAAAAAGATCTAAGAATATTATTTCAAACAATGATCTTTTAAAAAAAAACAAAGATTTAGAACTTGAAAATACTAAATACAAAAATGAACTTGAAAAGATAAAGCCTTTTGTTGAAAAATTTACTTATAGTTCAGAAAAATTAAACCTAGTCAAAGAGCAGTTTTCAATAAAATAGGTTTAGGTTTTCAACCACAAAAGCAATAAAAGTATTTCAAAAACTTTTTTGTACCTGCATCATCTAGCATTACTTATTTTTTATGCAAAAAATTAGGTCATAAATCATTTCAATGCAATTTAAGAAAAATCAATTCTTTTGGTAAAGTGTGGGTTCCAAAATGAACCATTTTGAATGCTAACCCTAAAAGACCCAAGTTGGCTTGGGTACCTAAAATCAAAGCTTGATTTTATTGCAGGTGTGTCTTGCAACCAAGGAGAATAAAAGACTTTGATATCTTGATAGTGGTTGCTCAAGGCACATGACCGGAGATGTAAAGCAATTCACTTCTCTTAAAGCTTTGAATGGGGGAAGTGTGACCTTCGGTGATAATGGTAAAGTAAAAATCATTGGTATTGGTAAGGTTCACATAACTCCTAATTATATTAGTAATGTACTTCTACTCGATGGTTTGAAACATAATCTTTTAAGCATTAATCAGTTTTGTGATAAAGGTTTTCAAGTAGTTTTTAAATCATCATATTGCATGATTGCTAGTCCGGATATAAATGGAGTACATTTCATTAAAAAAAGCATGGAAATGTTTATTTGGTAGACCTAGATGATCTATCTTTGCCTAATGGAGAATGTCTTATTGCAATGAATTCTACTAAGGATGAGACTAGTTGGCTTTGGCATAGAAGATTAGGGCATGCTAGTATGTATCTTTTTTCAAAACTTTGTAAAAAGAATTTAGTCAGAGATTTACCTGAACTTTGTTTTGAAAAGATAGAATTTGCCAAGCATGTCAATTTGGTAAGCAAGTTAAAACTTCTTTTAAACCAAAGTTTTTGTAACTACTAGTAGGCCACTTGAACTACTTCATATGGATCTCTTTGGACCAACTAGAACATCAAGTCTAGGAGACAAGAGACATGGATTAGTCATAGTGGATGAATTTCGAGATTTACATGGGTTTTCTTTTTAGCACAAAAAGATGAATCATTTTCTGCTTTCATAAAGTTTTATCGAAAAGTCTCAAATGAAAAAGGTATTTCAGTTGTTTGCATTCGTAGTGATCATGGAACTGAATTGAAAATCAAGATTTCGAAAACTTTTGTAATGAAAAAGGAATAGAATAAAATTTTTCTACACCTAGAACACCTCAGCAGAATGGGATAGTAGAAAGGAAAAATCATACTTTAGAAGAAATGGCACGTACTATGCTTTGTGAAAACAATTTATCGAGATATTTTGGGCTGAAGCCATTAATACTGCATGTTATATTTTAAATTGAGTTTTAATCCACCCTATTTTGAAGAAACTCCATATGAACTTTGGAACCAAAGAAAATCAACTTTGAAATATTTTTGAGTTTTTGGTTGCAAATATTTTATTTTAAATAATGAAAAAGATAATCTTGGAAAGTTTGATGCCAAGTCTGATGAAGGTATCTTTTTAGGATACTCCACATCAAGCAGGGCATATAGAGTTTTCAATAAAACAACTTTGGTTGTAGAAGAGTCAGTATATATTGTTTTTGAAGAATCTATTAACAAATTATCCAGAAAAGAGGATACATCTGATGAATGTACAGGTGCTGACAAGCTTCAATAGTTGACACTGAATAATCAACCTCAACCAAGTGAAAAAGTTCAAGACAAGAATGAGAAAGGTGATGACACTCCAAAGCATCGAGATTTACCTAAGGAGTGGAGGTATGCTAATGAACATCCTAAGGAATTAATCCGAGGTGATCCATCTAAAGGGATAAGAACTCGAGCCTCAATTAGAAATGAATATGATTATATAACTTTTGTATCACAAGTAGAGCCTAAATGTTATGAAGAAGCTAAAAAAGATCATAACTGGATTAATGCCATGCAAGAAGAACTAATTCAGTTTGATAGAAATAATGTTTGGACATTAATAGAAAGACCATCTAATGTTTCTATTATTGGCACTAAATGGGTATTTAGGAATAAATTAGATGAAAATGGAATTGTTGTTAGGAATAAAGCTAGGCTAGTTGCTAAAGGCTACAATCAGGAGGAAGGGATTGATTTTGATGAAACTTTTGCTCCTGTTGCTAGACTTGAAGCAATTAGACTTCTATTAGCATTTGCTTATTTTATGAATTTTAAACAATTTCAAATGGATGTTAAGAGTGCTTTCTTAAATGGTTTTATAACTGAAAAGATTTTTATTGAACAACCACCTGGATTTAAAAATCATGCACATCCTGATCATGTTTTTAAATTACACAAAGTACTTTATGGATTAAAGCAAGCACCTCAATCCTAGTATGAAAGACTCAGAAATTTCTGATTGAAAATAAATTTTCTAGAGAAAATGTTGATAAAATACTATTTATGAAAAAAAAATAATGATTTATTAGTAGTACAAATATATGTTGATGATATCATTTTCGGGGCTACTAATGAAATTCTTTGTCAAGAGTTTGCTAAGCTAATACAGGGTGAGTTCGAGATGAGCATGATGGGAGAACTCAATTTCTTTCTCAGACTCCAGATCAAGCAAACTACAAATGGTATCTTCATCAACCAAGCTAAGTATACAAGAGAAATTATCAAGAAGTTTGGGATGGAGACTACTAAAGCAATAGGTACGGCTAGGAGCCCCTCTTGTAGACTTGATAAAGATGAACATGGTAAATCAGTAGATCAAAAGTTATACAGAGATATGACTGGCTCTTTACTGTATCTAACTACTAGTAGACCAGATATAATGTTCAGTGTATACATGTGTGCTAGATATCAGTCTGAACCTAAAGAACACATCTTTTGGCTGTTAAGCACATTATTAGATATCTATCGGTACTATTGATATTGGTTTATGGTATTCTAGAAATTCATCTGCTGAATTGATTAGATATTCTGATGCAGATTTTGCTGGTTATAAATTGGATAGAAAGAGTACTAATGGTACTTGCCAATTTTTTAGAGTTAACTTAATCTCTTGGCTTAGTAAGAAACAAACTTTAGTTGCACTATCCATAGCTGAGGCTGAGTATATTGCAGCAGGAAGTTGTTGTGCTCAAATCTTATGGATTAAGCAACAACTTGAAGATTTTGGAATCAAGTTGGCTAGTACACCTATTAAATGTGATAATACCAGTGCTATATGCTTGACTAAAAATCCTGTTCAACACTCTAGGAGTAAACACATTGAAATTAGACATCATTTTATTAGAGATCATGTAGAAAATAATGATGTTATGCTTGAATTTATTATTACTGAGTTTCAATTAGCTAATATTTTGACTAAACCTCTTCTGGAAGATCGATTTTGTATGATTAGAAGAGAGCTCGGAATCATTAATCCTTTTGATTAAATTTTTCCTATATTTGACTCAAATTAGATCAATTCGACCATAATTATGATCAATCTTACTGAATCATTATTGTTTTTTATTGAATTTAATCATATTTCTAGTAATTTTGATCTGCCCTTGGAACTCTAAACTTTTGGTTTTAAGTCGATGTGTCGACACATTCATGAGTCGACACTTGAATGACAGCGGACTGAGAATAAAGGATTTTCAAATGGTTTTTCTTCCCATTTCTGTTTTCTTTTGAGCTGACACAAGATTTCAAGGTACTCTCACTGTTCTTCCCACTATTTCGTGCTTTATACCTATTGTTTCCTTGATTTGGACATCCGGTAGTTTGAATTTCGTTGGGTTTCTCCTCACATTTGGATTCTATGCCTTAAAAACCCTAGGTTTCAACCCAAACCTTGCCTAAATCTTTAATCCAAGCAATGGGATCTCGCAAGCAAGTTGTCCGTCGACCTCGTCAGTCAAATCAAAAAGAAGAGCAAAGGATGAAGGCCAGACATGAGGCTAGAGCTCCTGATCTGCCCGCTCGACCACTTTTGTACCTTCTAGCCGGATGAGCTCGAAGACCGTTATTGGAGGATGACGAGTGGACTTTACTTTTGTCAACCAGCAGCACTTTAGGATCGGAGAGTGGATTCGACAGGCTAGCCTGACTTCATGTTGCTCACTCAGCGAGAGGTATTATCTTGGGCTTATGCGAGAGTTTTATGGATCACTTGCCCGTGGATCTGATGGATGGCTAGTGCAGGTGAGAGGCTGGGATCTCCCTGTTTCATCAGAGATTCTGAGCAGAGTATGGGACATTCCGATGATTGGATCTGTTATGGACAGCCTGATGGACAGAGTTAGTGGACTTCAGTGCATCTTTGAGTCTGACGTATTGCCTGAGGGAGCCACCGTACCAGCATCTTGATTATCTGTAGAGATGAGACTGTTGCATCATATTGTTGCCCGGATACTTCTATCGAAGATCGGATGCTTCATTTATATCGTTGAGTGGGAGTTGCTAGTGATGGTTTCATTGGTTCAGTGCACGCCCGTCTGCCTTCCAGTGCTTATGGTTCACCAGATGATGGAGGCGTCGACTAGCCAGTGACTCTGCCTACCATATGGGATGGGACTGACAGTTTTATTCAGAGAGTATGGTGTCAGCTTTAAGGACAAGCCCTACCACACACTACTTCATACTGATGTGTATGATATTAGGTCATTACACCGGATGGGCTATCATCTGTTCTGAGGCTAGTGGACTCGCAGGATATTTGGTCAGGCCAAGGATAGAGCTGATGACGATGACGCAGCAGATGAAGAGCGCATCTTCTCCAGCGAGGCAGGACCTAGCGAGAGTCAGCCTGAGATCGCAGCACAGCCAGCCGTTTCATCTCAGTCTAATCCTACTACTTCAGCACAGCCTCAGCCAGCTCAGACGAAGACTCCAGATGTTCCTGATAGCTTATTGGACAGAGTTAGATGCATTGAAATCGATGTTTTTATCATGATACAGCATCTTGACTGTTTCATAGCTGAGACCATAGAGAGCCATATTGGACTTAGTGATGGCATCTCAGCTATATTGAGTGCACTATCCAGACCTTCAGCGAGTGCTCCAGTTGCTGATACTGCTCCACCTGCCCCTGCACCTGTTGAAGATGTTGTTGGAGATGTTGTTGGAGATGTTGATGGAGATCGTGATGATGGAGATGATGAGGTGATTGACTCTAGTGGATTTGATTTCCCAGATCTTACTACAGAGCCAGTAGTGGAGGTGACGGCAGACTTGCCCATGAGTCCTGTTCTTGACCCTTCTAGTTCACCTACCTAGACTCCAACTGCATCTTCTCCTTCTAGATCAGATGATCGCATTCTTGTTCCCATTCCTATTCTGACACCTATTATTGATACTCCCATTGTCAATACACCTATTATTAACACCCCTACTATTGATACACCGATTGCAGACCTACCAGTTCATTCTATAGCTGATACTTCTATTCTTGATACACCTATCATATTAATAGCTGATACCCCTATATTTGACACACCGATTGTTGATACTCCCACTATTCACACATCCTCTCTTATCCGAGAGCTTGGGTTTTATGTACCTGGCTTTTAGTATCTTGACTCAGGTCCTTCCTTTGATCGCACACCTCTTCTGACAATTACAGAGACTGTCGATCCGATCAGTTCTGTTCCTACAGAGGACATTGCTTCTACCTCTACTACTCCAACCAGAGGTCGGACATATGCTCATCGCAGAGGACATGGTCGTCGTACCCCTCCATGGCTGACCAAGACCCGTCTCAGAGATCTCAGATTGATGTGGCCACGAGCTCGATCTTCTATTGATACAGGACCGATTGAGATCGGTTCGTCTTCTGATGATACTGATGATCTGGATTAGGATTAGGATATTTATGTATTTTTAGATAGTTTGTTTTTATGCTTCTATGTATTTTTGTCTTTGTTGTTCACTCTTATGTATCCTTTATATGTCTTACTGTTGTACAAGTTCTAACTTTAAATGAAAAACTATGTTGCTCTTTATCTTTATGCCTTTGATGGAAATGAATGAAATATCTTCAATTGTTCTTATTTCTTCATTGTCTTCATTCTTTGATGGGAATGAATGAATTTTTAAATTAAATGCAATATATTTTTGAGAAAGAGTAGTGGTAATTCAATGCAATATCTTGACTATTCAGCCTATTTATCTTCCTACCTTTTTAATGATAACAAAAAGGGGGAGTAGTATGTAAGATTTAAATATAAATGTGATTTATATTTTTGTATTTGTGATATGCAAGGGGTAAACAAAATTTGAAAATTATTTTGAAAACTTGAATTGAAAAATGTTTACAAATTCCGTAAGAAAGGGGGAGCTATACCTTGTTTTCATTGAAAATCTTTTTAAAGTGAATTTCATCTTAAAACCCCTCTTTAATTGTTTGAAAAGATATTTGCAAACTATTTTATGGATTATCAATTTAAGGGGAGCATTGTTCATTGCTAAAATTTTCTTGTAGAGTATAATGATACTTGTTTTCTATGTCTTAAATGTATCCCAAAGATCTGATGCTCTCAATCATCATAACAAGCTCTAATACTATTAATCTTGACATTATTTTTGTTCTATAATATTATATCAATATTGCAAATTACATTGATACACTCAATGCATCTAGTTCTATGCACTTTGATGAATTATTTCAAAAGCTTTTTAAGCAATTTATACTTAAGGATTTTGTCATCATCAAAAAGGGGAGATTGTTGACTCTATTATTGATTTTGATGATAAGCAAAATTATTAAGTATAAGTTGAGGACTAATAATTTTTTTGAAATGTGTTTTTGTTGAAAAAGGTGCTCACAAATTTGAAGAAGAAATTTGTTTGAAGAAGCCAAGTTTGAATGAAAAGGATTACTCAAAGAGGACTTGGAAACTCAAGAATTGCTTGATTGGATGGTTAAGTTAAAGTGGAAATATGTTTCAGCTCAAGTTTAGCCTTTTCTGTGAAGTTTTTAATGAGATGTTGACTCAAAGTGTCGACATATGATACTAAGTGTCGACACATGGAAGTGAAGTATTGACTCAAGCCGTACGCAATGATGTTTCAAATGGCATGGTTGAAGTGTCAACACATGGACCTAAAGTGTCAACTCAAAGTGTCGACACATGGATCAACACAACGCTTGAGATTTTCAAGCCACAGAACTTACTGAAAATGAAGAATAGCTGAAGTGTCGACACCTTGCAAATGAAGAATAGCTGAAGTGTCGACACATGGAAGCAAGGTGTCGACTCAAGGTGTCGACTCAAGTTGTCGACTCAATTAAGTAAGTGTCAACACATCTGAGATTTCCAGAGAATCAGAATGGAGATATTTGAATTGGGTGTCGACTCAAGAAGTTCAAGTATCGACCTTATATGTCGACTCATAGTCTGAAGTGTCGACACATGAAGTTCTGAAAACAGTAACGGCTAGTTTTTCAAGCACAGAACTCGCCCATTTTGCCCTCCAACAGCTAGTTTTTCAAGTCTAACGGCTAGAAACGGGATTTGAGGCCTTGGAAAAGTATTTATATGATCCAAATCAAATCAAATTGAAGACCATTAAAGAGTTTTGAGAAGAGAGAAGAAAAGAGAGTTTTAACTTCTACTCTTTAAAGATTCAACTACTCTCAAGCAAAAGCAAGCCTCCAAGCATTCAAGATCCTTGAAGAGTATTCAAGATCAACCATTCTTGAGCATTCAAGAGGCTTCAACAAGTTCAAAGCACTTCTACATCGAACTTCAAAGAGATACCCACTTTGTTTTAGAAAGCTTACTTTATCTCATTACTTCTAAAATTTATTTGTTGTAAGGGTTCTTGGTTAGCCTATTGTAAAACCAAGGGTGGTTATTGGTTAGCCTTTGAAAGCCAATTAGGTTGGTGGTTAGCCCGCAAAACCACTTAGGTTCTTGGTTAGCCCAGAAAACCAAGGGTGGTGATTGGTTAGCCCGTAAAACTAAGTGAGGTTTTGACTTGTTGTCCGTGTGAAAACAAGTTGAGTTTTTGATTAGTGAGCCCGTAAAACTAATCAACTGTAATCAGGTGTGATTATAGTGAATTCTCAAGGAGATCTTGGGGAGTGGATGTAGGTGCATTGGATAGCACCGAACCACTATATTTCTTGGTCTTTGTGGTTGATTGATCTCTCTACTTGCTTTTCTTTCATTGCTCTTTATTTTCGCTGCACTTTTATTTAAGAGCATTACATTTGAATTAATAGTACCTTGCATAATTAATTATTGAATTGGATTGCATTGCATCAAGTAAAGTAATTTCTAATTTCTAGAGATCCAATTCATCCCCCCTCTTCGGTTGCTTACTGGCCAACACAGGTGTTAGACTGCAATGCTTGCCATCGATAGTGAGATAGAAGCTTCTCTTGTGAACCTGTCACACAGCTCTTCATAATTGTGAGAGTAATAGGGAAAGAGAATTACCCATCAGACTCTGGTCGCATGGACGGGAGTGTGCTACACATTCAAGGGAGCTCGGGTCAAACTCATTGACCATTGTCTTAAAGAGAGATGGATGGAGCCGGCTCGCACAGGAGGGTTTTATAGGAGGTGGCCATCGCTTGGGATGATATGGTCGTCTTCCCCTGTTGTGCCCCCGATCTGACCCCCAGGGGTGAGGATGGTTGCTGTTGTTCCTGGCATGCCAATTTATTGGTCGCCAGGATCTCAAAACTTATCCCTTCCTAGCATGCCAATCTGTTGGTCGCCAGGATCTCGAAACTTGCCCCTACCTAGCATGCCAATCTGTTGGTCGCCAAGATATTGAAACTTACCCTTTCCTGGCTTGCCAATTTGTTGGTTGCCAGGATCTTGAAACTTTCCCCTACCTGGCATGCCAATCTGTTGATTGCTAGGATCTTGAAACTCACCCCCAACCTAGCATGCCAATCTATTGGTCGCTAGGATCTCGGAGCTTCCCCCTTCTTAGCGTGCAATATGTTGGTCACCAGGATCTTGGGACTTCCTCCTTCCTGGTGTGCCAATCTGTTGGTTGCTAGGATCTTAAAACTTACCCCTTCCTGGCATGCCAATCTATTGGTTGCCAGGATATCAGAGCTTACCCCTTCTTGGCTCGCCAATCTGTTGGTCGCTAGGATCTTGAAACTTATCCTACCTGGCATGCCAATCTATTGGTCACCAGGATGGTGGAGCTTATCCCTTCCTGGCATGCCAATATGTTGCCTCTAAGATCACCATGGCCTGTAGCTCGGTCGTGTCGGGGCATTCCTCTTCTGCTGGCACCATGCGCCCTCCTTTCCTTCCTTCGCTTCCTGCAAGATAAGGGAGACCCAAGCTGGGAATTCTGGCAAGGACACTCTAACGATCAAGTCAATGGAATGATCGAGGGGGACAAAAAAGACCTCTATGATGTAGTGCTTGGGGGACCCGTCCATCGGGAGGGTGCGACTCGATATGGAAATATAAAGGAAATGGAAAGAGTCAGGATCAAGAGCGGAGGATGGGGACTTACCTCTCCCTTGCCTTCCCCCACATTCTTACCTTTCTTACCTTCTTCCCCCTCTCCAAAGGGAAGGGAAGAGCTCCCTTGAAGTTGAAGAACCCCTCCAAGAAAGACCCCCATTCTTTTCTTCTCCTCTCTTCCTTATAGGAGGGGCGCTTCTATTTCCAGAGGGATCACCCAGGCGCTGCAGGTCCTGGGGCTTTGGCTAGATTTTTCTCTTAGGGAGGCTTCGGGTGTCGTGCCATGGTGCTGTCACCACATCAGTACAAATGACAAAACTCTTCAATAATGGGAGGATATTCTAAATAGAAAAGGATAATCTTCATCCAAAAATCTAGATGTCAGCTCCAGAAACCCATCATTCCTTATTTATCAACCGCCATGATGAATTATCTCTAAACTACCCCTAGGATTAGCTATAAAGGGGGGGGCTCTAAATGAACCCCTAGAGGTACCTACACACTCTTGCTTCTACTCCTTACCTACCCTCATGCACTTGCACTTGCACCATTTCTCCACGATTAGTCTGGAATATTGACTTGACCGTCAGAGGGCCTTCACCAAAAACCACTTTGGCTAGGGCTTCATTTTTAGGCATAGCCACTCTCATCTCCTCTCCAGCTCACTCCAGCAATTGAGCATATTCTAGCACCATCAAGATGCATTTACACGATACATGGTGCAGGCACCAGGATCCGAAGAAGATTATTAAGCTCGTTATGGTTTTCTTGATTAGGGTTTGAGTATAGTAGTCCATTTGTCTTGAGTCACTTATTGTAATAAAGTTAGTCCATCAATTGAGTCTTATAATGAAGAGTGAGTCCTGTAATAAACTGAGACAAGAAAGTCTAGTGAGTCCCTTGTCTCAAGCCTATGAGTCACTATAGTCCTGTATTTTGGTTCAAGTCTAGTACAAGAGAAGAGAGTCACCAGATCCCATCCAAGCCCCTGCTATTCATGTGCGTGAACCTTTCTCAAGCCCATATGCCAGACCCTGTCATGCCCTAAGATGGCACCCCAGGCCTACCCCAGCCTAGAAAGAAGATGGCATCCCAGGCCTTCTCCAGTCCATATGAAGTTGGCACCTAGGCTTTTCTTAGCCCATCAAAGAGTCATGCGCCAAGCCAAATTGGAGGCCAACTAGTTGCTGCCCAAAGTGCATAATTGCTGCCCAAAGTCCACAAGGAGGCATCCCAAGGTCTAAGCCCAAGTCAAGGAGGCATCCTAGTGAAAGTAAACTGATGCATGTGGTTTGACAAGATCCTACACTAGGCATGCAAACATCTGCGGGAGCAGATTGGATTTTAAAATAATTTTTAAAATTCACGCAGCGAAAATCTGCTCCGCCAGGAACTAATCTAAATCTAGTTGCATTTAGGCATGTATAACCATATAAAATATTTATAAAATATTAAACAATTTAATCTATCCATGCATGATTAAAAATAATTTTCCATACCTTTTATTCTGTCTAGAATAACTCTGGAATAAACTTGGAATAACTGGAATAACTGGAATAAAGTTATTCCAGTCGTCTTCCTTTTTGGGACCCTGTTTTTGGCTTGCAAAACGTCATCGAAACACCTCCTTCCAGACCTCCGTTTGCTTCCAAATTTGAGCAGCAGCAACTTGGACAAGTCTTCTTCGATTTGCCACCAATAACTGCAATCAAATCTTAGCCAAAAAAAAAATAAATAAATCCAAAGTCTGCTACCAGATTTCTGCAACATAACTGGGTAGCAGACTTTGGCCTTCATTTCGGAGCAGCTGGAGTGATCCTGGCTCGCGTGGTTTGCTCCTAGGAGTAGAAAGGTACTCCCTCTAGAGGGGAGACATGCCCGGGACTCTCGGATCCGCCTCCACGCACGGTGCTAGCCGCCGGAAGAGGGCTTCATGGTCACAGAATTCTGAAGCACTGGGTAGAACTTGAGCACTTCAAAATAATGGATTAATGCCTTGTTTCTCTCCCTCTTTAAGCCTCTCTCACGATGAAGAAAATTTTCTCTCATTTTTAAACTCTAACTTGAAACAGGGAAGGGCTAGGTGTTTATAAAGGCTGCTGGAAGGGAGAGGGAGGTGGAGCAACGAGAGGCCAAGAGGCAGCAGCAGTTAACCTATTAAACAGCCATTAAAGGAGGGATTAAAGCCATTATAGTAGCAGGTGGAGGAGAAGGGAAGAGACGCCAGCGTTTTCAAAATTTTCATTGCATTCGTTTGGCCTTCCACAAAACAAATGACCGTGTAAACGGTCTAAGGAGTAAAAGAAAATCGTGGAAACCAATCCACCGGTTCAAATAACCGGTCCAAGCCTTTTAAACCAGTCCATTGGTTCAATTAACCAACGGTGGTTCAATCCAATTGAACCTGGTTCAAGCCCAATAAGATTGGTTCAATTGGTTTACAACCAATTGGAGGCCGAAACGAACTCCGAATCAGTTCAAAACTGATTCAACAAAATCCTAGCGCAGTGCTGGTCAACCCGGAATAATTTTCGATTGACACAGACAAGGGCAAGAAAGGGAAAAAATTGCTCAAAAATACTGTGACCATAAAACCAAGATGATTCCCAATCATAATCGGTATCTGGATCAGAGAGTTATCCTCTATGGTGTGTGACCTCATAGGTTCGAACCTAAACGGTAGCACTAGAACAATTTATTGTACCAGCACAGGAAACCATCTAGCAATGGGTCCCGGCGTCTAGATAGTTCAAAGATGCGGGAGCAAACTATCGAACCTCTGGCATATGGTTACCGTATAATTCATCCCTTTGACCTATAATGCTCAGGATGACTGAGATTGGGTTGCCAACCAAGACAGAGTCAGTCGACTACGTGTCTCAACCTCGCAAGCCCAGTGACTTTTCACTAGGACTACCCCGGTCGAGGATTTACTAAATTGAGATACTACGAGATATTCAATCCAAACTGTTTGGACAGGTCAATTCCATGTTGGTCCATCACTGCTCCACAAGTACTTTCCTGTACCGACAAACCTTCCATCACCGGATTAAAAATTCGGGTAGTCCGGCACCAAAGCACAGGGAGTTCCTTGCAAGCTACCGTGATGACCTCAGGTCAGAGGGATACATATACCCATATCCAATAGTGAGTATCCCTTTGGAAGTAAGGGGCTGTACGGAGTCACGTTCAATGAGATATCAAATATCCCACTTGCAGATCATATCAGTGTCACCACACTCATTTGGTCAAGAGGACAACCAAACGATGTGAACTACAACAACCTATACTTGATATATTGCCGTCCAATATAATATATCCTTTAGTTATGAACAGGGTTTAAGGACCACTCGATACATCCTCTCTGTATCGAAGTTAGTGTAGTCCTAAGGACTTCATCACATGGAAAGAGTTCATTTCAGGAAAATTTTGTATGTGATGAGCTGCCAAAAATAATATTTTATTAATTCATAAAACGAGTACAATACTGAGCACAACTGCCTACAACCCAGGCAATTAGCTTTGGGACACTATTCCCAACAACTCCCACTTGTACTAAAGCCAATCAGAAGAGTATCTAATACCCATTTCCCATTTACAATAGTCGAACTCTTTTATTCCGAGGGCTTTAGTGAAGGGGTCAGCTAGATTTTCTTTTCCATCGATCTTCAGAAGATTGATGTCGCCTCATTCCATGATCTCTTGTACGAGGTGGTAGCACCGCAAAATGTGTTTGGTGCAGTGATGAGCTTTCGGCTCCTTAGCTTGAGCAATGGCTCCAGTGCTGTCACAGTACACCAGAACAGGACCATCTAGGGAAGGTGCCACCCCTAGCTCTCCAAGAAACTTCCGCAACCACACAGCTTCCTTTGTCGTATCTGATGCTGCAATGTATTCTGCTTTGCATACCGAGTCTGCAACAATTGCCTACTTAGAACTTTTCCAGCAGATCGCTCCTCCATTCAGGGTAAAATCAAACCCTGACACACTCTTGCTATCATCTCTATCCGACTGGAACTGGAGTTAGAGTACCCCACAAGTTTCAAGTCAGGTTCTCCATAAATCAGCCATTGATCTTTAGTATTTCTTAAATACTTAAAGATGGACTTAACCACCTTCCAATGCGCCTCACCTGGGTCAGACTGGTATCTGCTCACTACTCCTAGTGAGTATGGTACATCTGGTCTAGTACAAGTCATAGCATACATGATAGAGCCTACTGCAGAAGCATAAGGTACTCTACTCATGCGCTCTCTTTCCTCAGGAGTTGTCGCACAATCCTTCTTGGAAAGAGTAATTCCAGAACTTATCGGAAGATAGCCTCTCTTGGAATTTTCCATGCTGAACTGTTTCAACACAGTATCAATGTACGTAGACTGGGACAATCCCAAAAGCTTCTTAGATCTATCTCTATAGATCTTCATACCTAGTATGTAAGAAGCTTCACCCAAGTCCTTCATGGAGAACTGAGATGATAACCAGACCTTTATTTCTTGTAATGCTGCGACATCATTCCTGATTAAGAGAATGTCATCAACATACAGTACTAGGAATACAATCACAGAACCATTAACCCATTTATAGATGCACGGTTCTTCTCCGTTCCTAATGAAGCCATACGATTTGATACACCTATCAAACCGTAAGTTCCAACTTCGAGACGCTTGCTTAAGTCCATAGATGGACCTCTGCAACTTGCATACTTTTGATTCATCTATGGGTGTGAACCCTTCAGGCTGTATCATATACACCTCCTCTTCCAGCTCCCCATTCAGGAAAGCGGTTCGAACATCCAACTGCCAGATCTCGTAATAGAAATATGCTGCCAAAGCAAGCATGATCCGAATGGACTTGAGTATTGCCACAGGGGAGAAAGTCTCGTCATAATCGATACCATATCGTTGATGATACCTCTTGGCAACCAGACGGGCTTTATAGGTCTCTACCTTCCCATCTGTGCCCCTTTTCCTCTTGAAGATCCATTTACACCCGATGGGTTTTATTCCTTCAGGCGGATCAACCAATGTCCAAACATTGTTGATTTCCATGGACTCCATTTCGGATCGCATGGCTCCAAGCCATGCCTCAGAGTCAGATCTCTGAAGAGCATCCATATAGGTGATCGAATCCTCATTATTCTCATCGAGCTCAATGGGATTGCCGTCCCGGATCAATAAACCATAGTATCTATCTAGGTGATGCAATATTCTACCGGATCTCCTAATGGGTTATGGGTGTGATTCAATCACAGCCGGTTCTATGATGTCCTTAGAGTGTGTAGGTTCTTCTATTGGCTGAACTTCATCAAGTTCAATCTTAGAAGCTATAGTTCCTTCTCCAAGGAACTCCTTTTCCAAAAAGATAGCTCTAAGAGCAACGAACACCTTTTGTTCATTCTCCAAGTAGAAGAAATACCCTTTGGTTTTCTTAGGATAACCAATGAATAAACACCGATCAGACCTAGGACCAAGTTTGTCTGAGTCTAAATGCTTTACGTAAGCCGGACAACCCCAGACACGAAGGTGTGAGATTGAGGGTTTATGCCCATTCCACATCTCATACGGAGTAGAGACAACAGACTTACTTGGAACATTATTTAATAAGTAACAGGCTGTCTGAAGCACATATCCCCAAAAGGATAGTGGCAGAGTTGCAAAGCTCATCATGGATCAAACCATGTCCAACAAGGTTCGATTCCTCCTTTCGGACACACCATTCAACTGTGGTGTTCCTGGAGGAGTCCACTGAGAGAGAATTCCATTCTCCTCAAGATATGTCAAAAAAGCACCGGATAAGTATTCACCACCTCGATCAGATCGAAGGGTTTTAATACTTTTTCCAGTTTGCTTTTCTACTTCATTATGGTATCGTTTGAACATTTCAAACGATTCAGACTTATGTCTCATTAAAAAGACAACCAAATCATGAAAAGTCGTCTATAAAAGTAATGAAATATTTGTATCCTTCTCTGGCACTAACTGACATCGGTCCACATACATCAGTATGTATTAGACTTAGAAGTTCTGTAGCCCATTCACCCTTTCCAATAAAAGGTGACTTGGTCATTTTACCAAGTAAACAGGATTCACAAGTGGGCAGTGATTCAGAATCACTGACCTCAAGAAGTCCATCTCCTCGCATCTTGTTTATCCTATTTTGGTTAATATGACCTAGCCTACAGTGCCAAAGATACAAATCATTGACATTATCTAACCTTGGGCATTTGCTAGAAGTGTACATTACACTAACAGGCCTTGATAGTACGTATATGCCATTATTTAATCTAGCTTTCGTTATAACAGAGTTATTCAAAATAACATTACAAAAATCTCCTTTTATTGATAGTTCAAAACTACAATTGGCCAAAAGGCCTACAGAGATTATGCTCATAATGAAACTAGGACAATAGTGATAGTCGACTAGTTCGACAGTACAAGACTCAAAGACAAGACGCAGGACTCCGATCGCCAATACCGGAACACGATTTCCATTCCCGACGCTCAGAAAATGTTCTCCATCTTCAAATCTTCTGCTAACTTGAAGTCCCTGTAACGAATTACAAACATGAATTGGACTAACAGTATCCAATACCTAGTTAGCAGTATCAACAATTGAGTAATTACAAGGTTTTATCATATAAATACCTTGTTCAGCAGACTTCTGCTTCCTCGGCCTGTTCGGATCAAGGGACGCAATATAAAGATGACAGTTCCTCTTCTAGTGTCCCTTCTTCTTGCAGTAGAAACACTTTGCAGAAGACTGATCAGCCTTATACTTCTTGGTCTGACTAGGGCCAGGAACATTCTGCACCTTCTTTCCCTTTTTATTTATTTTCTTTTTCCCTTTCTTAAAGGGATGACGACCTCTACTTCCTCCCACTAAATTCACCACCCCCTTATTCAGTTGGTGGTCTTTCTCAAAAGTCTGCAGCAACCCCAAAAGACCATGGTAGTTGACTGCAGGCTCGTTCATTCTATAATGACCGAGAAAATCAAGATAAGAGGAGGGGAGAGAATTCAGGATCGCATCCTTGCCGAGCTACTCGTGCAAGGGGCATCCGAGTTTGCCCAACTTTTCAATCAACTCGATCATGTACAATACATGATCAGTGACTGAACCACCATTCGGCATCTTGGAGTTGTAGATGGCACAAGACACTTTGTACCGTTCTACATCATCCGGAGTGCCGAAGGATTCCTTTAACTTTTGAAGGATTTCATCAGGTTGGGCCTCCTCGAATTTGCGACTAAACTCGTCGTTCATCACCGCTAACATAATGCATCGGACAGTAGTCCGATCAGAGACCCACTTCATATAAGCGTCTCTGACCGCACTCCATGCATTTGCGGGAGGGATTTCAGGTGCCAGATCCGCTATTACATAAAGGATCCGTTCATGCTCCAGAACAATTCTCAATCTTCGATACCAACTATCGAAGTTGTGACCCTTTAACTTCTCATTATCGAGAAGTGACCGGAGTGATAAATTTGAAGACATCTGAAAAGAAAATTAGACCAAATTAGTTTATGAATTAATAACTTAACCAAAAGACTTGGACTTTAGTCTAAAGGTTTCTCCCACTAATTTTTTAGATTGGTAGCCTCTAACTCCAATCCGTGAAAATACTTTTTCTCAAGTGGGTACTAAAATCCAATAGGCCTCGCATGAGCCCGACTATGGCTGGCTCACCCATACGAGCCTAAAGGTAGGTTCGTAAACCAATTGTTTCCCTAAACAATTTTCAGTATTTTATTTTGCCCCGGAGAGCACCCCAATCGACATAGGGGCCTCCTATTGTGGGTCTCTGGTTAGGTCCAACCATTAAAATGACAAATCCAATGCTTCCAGTTAACTAAAGACCAAGCCCGACTATGGCCGGCCCACCTGGTCCCATTAAGGAGGTTGCACTGAACCATCATCGATCAGATAGAAATTCCAGTCGCCGGATGTACATCCGTTCTATGGAACTGCCGATGCACACCAAGCTAGTGGACACATTTCTATCCAACTTAATGGGAGGCTAAGACACTATCAACTCCTTGACTTAGTCTTTTTAAGGACCTAATAATTTTAGAGGATTTTTTATTATGACAGAAGAAAGTGACAAGGACATGGATCATCCTCCCACTGAATCAATCAAATTCTAGGAGGGTTGAAATAAATCAACAAATGATCCATGGGCACCTATAGATCAGTCAGACCGATCAACCTGGGTGACATGGGTTAACTCGAGTCATTGAGCTTTTCCAATCAGTTCTGGTCTACTCGACTAGCCAGGTAGGTGAAATCATGGGTGAGTATCTGCCATTAACCATCTTTCCTAGACACCAACCAAGTTGGCCAGGAAAGAGGTAGCCTCATACAGCCATGATCACAATGCCAAACCTACATCGACACTAATCGGTTTACCATACTCGATCAGACTAGCCTAAAGACTCGGGCATCCACTGAGCCACTAATTGGATCCATTTTAGATGAACGAATCAACTAATCTAACTATTAGATAGTTCTAAAGAAGGACCTTAAACAACTTTTGTTTAATCTTCTTCTTATTATCCATTTCAACTAATCATAGGTCTAACCGGTATTGGACCCAACTAGTCAGCTAACCCAATTAACCTAAAATGGCTTATGCAAATTTTATTAGATTTCATAAACCTAAAAAAAAAAAAAAAAATTAATAAGCCAAACACTTAGTTAAAATATTTTTTAATTAAGTCATTATGTAAAACATTTTTACATACCAAATCATGCATCAAAAAATATTTTACAAATATTTTATAAAACATGCCTAAATCATGTATCTGCAAATTAAAACAATTTTTTTTTTATATTCTTTAAGGATCCTTCTGAAGAGGCCAACACAGATGATCCGCATCGTGTCAAAGACACACGATCATGGTGAAGGTCTCAACTAGGTTCCAAAAAGAAAACTTTATACATTTTTAAGATTAAACAAATTTTAATCTATAAGCATGCATACAAGATTAGATTACAAATTCAACGTGGCTCTGATACCACTGAAAGTAAATTGATGCATGTGGTTTGACAAGATCCTACACTAGGCATGCAAACATCCGCGGGAGTAGATTAGATTTTAAAATAATTTTTAAAATTCACGCAGCGAAAATCTACTCCGCCAGGAACTAATCTAAATCTAGTTGCATTTAGGCATGTATAACCATATAAAATATTTATAAAATATTAAAAAATTAATCTATCCATGCATGATTAAAAAATAATTTTTCATACCTTTTATTCCACCTGGAATAACTCTGGAATAAACCTGGAATAGACTGGAATAACTGGAATAAAGTTATTCCAGTCGTCTTCCTTTTTGGGACCCTGTTTTTGGCTTGCAAACATCATCGAAACACCTCCTTCCAGACCTCCGTTTGATTCCAAATTTGAGCAGCAGCAACTTGGACAAGTCTTCTTCGATTTGCCACCAATAACTGCAATCAAATCTTAGCCAAAAAAATAAAATAAATCACCAAAGTCTGCTACCAGATTTCTGCAACATAACTGGGTAGCAGACTTTGGCCTTCATTTCGGAGCAGCTGGAGTGATCCTGGCTCGCGTGGTTTGCTCCTAGGAGTAGAAAGGTACTCCTTCTAGAGGGGAGACATGCCCGGGACTCTCGGATCCGCCTCCACGCACGGTGCTAGCCGCCGGAAGAGGGCTTCATGGTCACAGAATTCTGAAGCACTGGGTAGAACTTGAGCACTTCAAAATAATGGATTAATGCCTTGTTTCTCTCCCTCTTTAAGCCTCTCTCACGATGAAGAGAAAATTTTTCTCTCATTTTTAAACTCTAACTTGAAACAGGGAAGGGCTAGGTGTTTATAAAGGCTGCTGGAAGGGAGAGGGAGGTGGAGCAACGAGAGGCCAAGAGGCAGCAGCAGTTAACCTATTAAACAGCCATTAAAGGAGGGATTAAAGCCATTATAGTAGCAGGTGGAGGAGAAGGGAAGAGATGCCAGCGTTTTCAAAATTTTCATTGCATTCGTTTGGCCTTCCACAAAACAAATGACCGTGTAAACGGTCCAAGGAGTAAAAGAAAATCATGGAAACCAATCCACCAGTTCAAATAACCGGTCCAAGCCTTTTAAACCAACCCATTGGTTCAATTAACCAACGGTGGTTCAATCCAATTGAACCTGGTTCAAGCCCAATAAGATTGGTTCAATTGGTTTACAACCAATTGGAGGCCGAAACGAACTCCGAATCAGTTCAAAACTGATTCAGAAAAATCCTAGCGTAGTGCTGGTCAACCCGGAACAATTTTTGGTTGACATGAACAAGGGCAAGACAGGAAAAAAATTGCTCAAAAATACTGTGACCATAAAACCGAGACGATTTCCAATCGTAATCGGTATCCGGATCAGAGAGTTATCCTCTATGGCATGTGACCTCATAGGTTTGAACCTAAACGGTAGAACTAGAATATTTTCTTGTACCAGCACAGGAAACCATCTAGCAATGGGTCCCAGCGTCCGGATAGGTCGAAGATGTGGGAACAAACTATCGAACCTCTGGCATATGGTTACCGTATAATTCATCCCTTTGACCTCTAATGCTCAGGACGACTGAGATTAGGCTGCCAACCTAGACAGAGTCAGTCGACTACGTGTCTCAACCTCACAAGCCCAGTGACTTTTCACTAGGACTACCCCGACCGAGGATTTGCTAAATTGAGATACTGCGAGACATTCAATCCAAACTGTTTGGACAGGTCAATTCCATCTTGGTCCATCACTGCTCCACAAGTACTTGCCTGTACCCAGAAACCTTCCGTCACCGGATTAAAAATCCGGGTAGTCCGGCACCAAAGCACAGGGAGTTGCTTGCAAGCTACCGTGATGACCTCAGGTCAGAGGAACACATATACCCATATCCAATCATGAGTATCCCTTTGGCAGAAAGGGGCTGCATGGAGTCACGTTCAATGAGATATCAAATATCCCACTTGCAGATCATATCAGTGTCACCACACTCATTTGGTCAAGAGGACAACCAAACGATGTGAACTACACAACCTATACTTGATATATTGCCGTCTAGAACAATATATCCTTTGGTTGTGAACAGGGTTTAAGGACCACTCGATACATCCTCTCTATATCGAAGTCAGTGTAGTCCTAAGGACTTCATCACATGGAAAGAGTTCATTTCAGAAAAATTTTGTATGTGATGAGCTACCAAAAATAATATTTTATTAATTCATAAAATGAGTACAATACTGAGCACAACTGCCTACAACCTAGGCGATTGGCTTTGAGACACTATTCCCAACACCTAGCCCATGAGGGGACCTTTGACCAAGTCCAAGGAGGAGAGAAGTCCACATCCTACTATGAATCAAGTTTTAATTCTATTCAAATTTTGTACTCCTAATCCCAAGTAACTTTGTAATCCAAATTTGATTGGGAGATTAGGGACTGAGTGAGCCTATAAATACCCGCCCCCTCTCCCTCTTGTAATCATCTCTTTTTTATGAATACAATCTAAAGTTATTTTGTCAAATTATGTCCTCTAGATTGGAGTGGGTGTGAGAAAGAAAGAATAGGACATTAGAAAAAATGGCACGCACCATGCTTTGTGAAAATGATTTACCTTGATATTTTTGGGTGGAAGCTATAAACACTACTTGTTATGTTCTAAATCATGTTTTGATCTAACCAATTTTGAAGAAAATGCCTTATGAGATTTGGAAAGGTAGAAAACCAACTATCAAGTATTTTTATATTTTGGATATCGTTGTTTCATACTAAATAATGGCAATGACAATCTAAGTAAATCTAATGCCAAGTCAAATGAGGGTATCTTCTTAGGATACTCTACTTCTAACAAGGCATACAAGGTCTTCAACAGAAGAGCACTTCTTGTTAAAAAATCCATTCATGTTGTTTTTGATGAAATTAATAAAAAATCTTCTAGAAAAGAAGATACTTTTGATGATGAAATAGGTATCTAAAGGATTGAGAAATTTACAATCAATGAAGGACCTTCCAAAGAGCAAGAAGGTGATCAAAATCATGAAGAACAACAAGTACAAGAATTAAAGCTTCATCAACACCCAAGCCATTACTTAGAGAATGGAGATATGCCCATGGACACCCTAAAGAACTTATAATTGGTGATCCGTCGAAAGGGGTAAGTACTCATTTCTCACTAAGAAATATTTATGATTATTTAGTATTTGTATCACAAGTTGAAGCTAAATCAATTAAAGAAGCTGAAAAAGATGTTAATTGGATTAATGCCATAGAAGATGAATTAATTTAATTCAAAAGAAACAAAGTTTGGACTTTAGTTGAAAGACCTTCTAATATTTCAATAATTGGAACCGAATGGGTTTACAAAAATAAACCTGATGAAAATAGAGTAGTAATTAGAAATAAAGCTAGATTGGTAGCAAAAGTTGATTAATCAAGAAGAAGGTGTTGATTTTGATGAAACTTTTGCTCTGGTTGCTAGATTAGAAGTAATTAGATTATTACTTACTTTTGCTTGCTATATGGATTTAAATTATTTCAAATGGATATCAAAAGTATATTTTAAATGATTTTATTAAAGATGAAGTGTATGTTGAACATTCCCCTGATTTTGAAAATCATGCATATCCTAACTATGTTTTCAAACTTCACAAGGCTTTACATGGTTTAAAACAAGCTCCAAGAGCTTGGTATGATAGGTTAAGTAAATTTCTACTTGAAAATGGTTTTTCTAGAGGCAATGTAGATACTACTCTATTTTTGAAAAAGAAAAATAATAATATCTTAGTAGTATTAGTTTATGTTGATGATATCATTTTTGGTGCTACTAATGAAACACTTTGTCAAGAGTTTGCCAAGCTTATGCGGAGAGAGTTCGAGATGAGTATGATGGATGAACTAAACTTCTTCCTCAAACTCCAAATCAAGCAAACTAGAGAAGGGATCTTCATCAACTAAGCTAAACACACAAAAAAAATCTTAAAGAAGTTTGGGATGGAGACAATCAAGCCATTAAGTACTCCTATGAGCCCTTCTTAGAAACTTGACAAAGACAAATCAGGTAAAAATGTTGATAAAAAATTATATAGGGGTATTATTGGTTCATTATTATACTTAACTGCAAGTTGGCCAAATATTATATTTAGCATATATATGCATGCTAGATATCAGTATGCTCCTAAAGAATCTTATTTATCAGCTATTAAATGCATACATAAATATTTATCTGGCATAATTGATATTGGACTATGGTATTCTAGAGATTCATCAATAGAATTGATTGCCTATTTTGATGCTGACTTTGATGGTTGCAAACTAGATAGGAAAAGAATTAGTGGAACCTATCAATTTCTTGGAGTTAATTTGATTTCATGGTTTAACAAGAAACAAAATTCAGTTTTTCTATCTACGGTAGAAGCCAAATATATAGTAGCTGGAAGTTCTTGTGCTCAAATCTTATGGATCAAACAACAACTCAAAGACTTTGGCATTAAGTTAAATAAAACTTGATGCGGGACAAGAGCGAAGGATCGTTGGCAAGCTGAGAAGTCACCGAGGATTAGGGTACCACTAAAAATTTTCTTTTACTTTTTATTTTTTTCTTCTATGGAGGTGGTGAAGGAAACAATGGAGATGGAAGACATAAGTTTAGACTCTCATGAACTTTGGGACTCACTTTCACGGAGATGCATCTCACCTCTAGGGCACCCTACCCACCTCACCTGTTAGTCTAGGGCATCCCACCCATCTCACTAATAGAGCCGTGAAGGTAAATCTCAAAGGCCATAGAGGGGGTAAAGAAGATGGAAACTCTCATGAGCTTTGGGACTCACTTTCACGGAGAGGCATCTCACCTCTAGGGCACCCTACCCACCTCACCTGTTAGTTTAGGGCATCCCACCAATCTCACTAACAGAGCTGTGAAGGTAAATCTTAAAGGCCATGGAGGTGGAATCAAAGGGGAAGGAGATAACTAGAGGGGCATCACACCCCCTCCACAACATAAACAAAAGGGCATCACACCCTTGCTAAGAAAGAAGAACTCAAATAGATTTAAATCTCCATGGATTGAATGACCCCTTCTTACAAGGGTTAATGGGGTATTTATAGGCCCCAATCAAGAGATAAGGATGGGGTAACTAACCTAAGGGAGTTATAACAAGAAACAAGAATTAGTTGTAATAACTACTTCTAGTTCTAACTACTAACTAGTTTAGTTAAGGAGTTGTAACAAGAAACTACTTTTATTTCTAACTACTAACTAGTTTAGTTAGGGAGTTGTAACAAGAAACTACTTTTATTTCTAACTACTAACTAGTTTTGTTAGGGAGTTGTAATAAAAAACTAGAATTAGTTATATTAACCCCTTGAGTGATTTTGATGATAACAAAATATTGGAGCATGTATTTGTGTTACTAACAACTCTTCAAGTGCTTTACAAGTTTTTGTAGAATAATTTCACTACTCATTTCCAACTCCTACAATTCTTATTTTCTGTCATGAGTTGTGTTGTAATTTTCTCATGTAGAGAAGAACCCATAGAAATAGTTAAAAGAAAATCATGGAAAATGGGTTGCTTCTATGTTCTTCGAGCTTTAAATTTCTTAGATCCATTTATAAGTTGAGTTTGAAAAGTTTGAAGTGTTGAAGACTTGCTGGAAAACTTCTGGAGAGAAGTTCAAGTTCTTACTAAAGATCTATCAGAGCCGACTCTAGTAGAAAGAGCTGACTCTGATCTATGGCATGGCTAAAAATTTCTGGCACACAGAAACCAAGCTGACTCGAAAGAATCCAAGTTGACTCGTCCAGTGTATTATTTCCTGAATCAAACAGGCAAGCTGGCTCGAAGGAAATCCTAGCCGACTCTATTACCCAATCAGATATCCGAGTCAACTCTTAGTATTCGAGCCAACTCCTCTGGAGTCCAGAAAGAACTATTCTGAGTGAACAGCCAAGAGAGTTGACCGAAGGAAGCCGAGCCGACTCTTCCATAGTAAAGTTTTTAAAGTTTGAGAATTCGAGCCGACTCGAAGTAAGGCGAGCCGACTCTTCCATAGTAAGGAATCAAACTACTGAGAAACCGAGCTGACCCGAATGAAGCGAGGTGACTTGACCAGAACTACTCTATGGATCCGAGCCGACTCGATAAGATCCAAGCCGGCTCAAAGGTCGATTTCAGGCAAGTAACGGCTAGTTCTAAAACTCCAATTTTGAATTTGAAAAGTGCTCCAATGATCAAGTATCACATCCCAATGGTCTACAATGACATAAATCATCTGAGAAGAGTACAAGACTCTATAAAAGAGAGATTGGGACAACTTTTGAAAAGATTAAGGAATGATTAATGCTTACTTGAGCTTGTGAGCTAGAGAGCACTACAAGAGCATTCAAGATAGACTTCAAGCCTTCACCAACTCCAACCTAAAGCTTGAAGCACTTATTGAAGAAGTTGAAGAAGCCATAGAAGTGCATTGAAGTGCAATTAAGAGGGCTTCTCTCGAGTTGCATCGGCAACCATCCGACAATATAGTTTGTCATTATTATTGCTTACTTTCTTTTACTCTTGTTGAGTTGGGTTATTGGTGAGCCCAGTCTAAAAACCAAGTGGGTTGTTAGTGATCCTGTTCAAAACTAATTGTGTAAGGGTTCTTGGTGATCCTAGTAAAACCAAGTTGGATTTTTGGTGAGCATAGTAGAAAAACCAAGTTAGGTTTAGATTGTGAGCCTGGTAAAATAATCTGACTATATTCTAGTAGTGAATATAGTGGAAATCCCAAGTGGTATCTTGGGTAGTGGATGTAGGAGCTGGGGTGCTTTGAACTACTCTAAATTACTGTGTTTGTGATTGTGCTTTTACTTCTTCTCTTAATTGCTTCTGCTTTAAATTTTGAATCATAGCACCTACCACATCAAAGAAGTTTTTTAAAAAGGCACATACTCTATTGAATTTTTAAATTTCCAATTCACCCCCCTCTTGGAAAAGCCACCTAGGCAACAACTGGTATCAGAGCAGTGTCTCTAAATTTATCTAAAGTAAAGATAAATGGCTCATCCCATGAGTACCTCTTTGGTCGAAGGCCAATCCACAAATAGACCTCCACTATTCTTTGGAACAAATTATTTTATTGGAAAGCTCGGATGAAAAATTATATACAAGCTGTAGATTTTCAGTTATGGAAGGTCATCTTAAAGGGTCCAAGTATACCTATGATTAAAATTGATGATGTGGATGTCCAAAACCTGAAGAGGATTGGGATGAACATGACATGAAGATGGAAGAATTGAATGCCAAAGCCATGAATTTATTATACTGTGCTTTGGATGCTAACGACTTCAATCAAATTTCCACTTGCTCTTCTACAAAGAAAATTTGAGATAAACTCGAAGTGACCCATGAGAGAACTTCCCAAGTGAAGATCTCCAAAATTAATCTTCTGGTACATAATTATGAGTTATTTAAAATGGAACAAAATGAATCTATCTCTGCAATGTTTTCTTTCTTTATGGATATCATTAATAGTTTGAAAAGTCTGGCAGGGTCTATTCAAATACTGATATAGTACAGAAGATTCTCAGATCACATCTGGATAAGTGGGATCCCAAAGTAACTGCCATCCAAGAAGCAAAAGATCTAAATACTTTACCTTTGGATGAACTGATAGGTTCTCTCAGCACACATGAGCTAGCCATGTAGCACAGGATTGATGATGATCAGAAGAAGAAAAAATAATAGCCTTCAAAGCTACATTGGATTCAAAGAAAGATGAGGAATCGGAAAATGAATGCTCCTCCTCTGAAGATGACTTGGAAGATGAAGATATTGCTATGGTTATGAGGAGATTTAGAAGGTTTATAGGAAAGAAGAAAGGAAGATACTATAAAAAATTTCATAAATGAGGTGAGCACTCTAAGGAGAAGGACAAAGAAAGAGAAAAAGAAAAAGAACATATGCCCATGTGCTATGAATGCCAGACACATCCATCCAGATTGTCTTCTACTGAAAAAGATGTTTAAGAAAAAGAAGAAGAAAACAATGGTTGCCACATGGAGCTACAGCGAGGAGTTGACTTCAGTCGAAGAAGAAGAGACCACAAAGATTGCAAATATATGTCTAATGGGTCTCGAAGATGAGGTAACATCCCTCGAACCTTAAATAGAATTTACATTCGATGAATTGAATTTGCATTTCATGACTTATTATCTAAATTCAGAAAGGCTAGTGTAAAGATTAGATCATTAAAGAATATCAATGACTCTTTACAAAAAGAAAAGGAAGAGATTTCAGAAAAGAATAATTTATTGCAAAAGGATTTACATGTCTTTTTGGAAAAAATAAAGCTTTGAAATCTGAGAAAATTGTATGTTTTGAGAAAAACAAAGCTTTGACAGTTGAAAATTCTGATTTAAAAAGAGAGGTTGAAGAGCTCAAGCCCTTAGTTGAAAAACATACTTTATCTTCAAACAAGCTTGAGTTAATTTAAGAGATCAAAGAATTTCTGGAAACAAAGCTGGAATTGGTTTTAATTCTTCAAATTCTAATGAAATTTCAGCTACTACTTTTGTACCTTCAAAAGCTTATGTTCCAAAAGTTATATCTCAAAGGCTTATGTTTCAAATCCTTCAACATCTATTTCAAGAGCTTTAAAGTATATTCCTAAGTTTTCAAATCAGAAATCTTTGAAGTCAAATGTTTCTACATATGCATTTGCATCTACTTCTAGAACTTTAAAGCATACATCCTTTCAGAATTCTAGAGTTATCTGTCATGCTTGCAAAAGAATAGGACATAAGGCTTTCAATGCAATATTATAGAAATGTCCAAAGTAAAATGAGAAAAATTTGGGTTCCCAAAGGAATCACCTCTGCTAACCTGCAAGGACACAAGTTAGCTTGGGTACCTAAAAGAACTTCTTGATTGTTTTGCAGGAATGTCTTGCAGTCCA
Source organism: Areca catechu (assembly GCA_021397845.1). Taxonomy (NCBI): domain Eukaryota; kingdom Viridiplantae; phylum Streptophyta; class Magnoliopsida; order Arecales; family Arecaceae; genus Areca; species Areca catechu. Next base: position 140,317,301 of record CM038051.1, on the reverse strand, counting down.
AAATTGAAGAAAAGATGGTATCTTGATAGTGGCTATTCAAGGCATATGATGGGTGACAAGGATCAATTATCATCCTAGAGATGAAAAAAGGAGGTTTAGTGACCTTTAGAGATAATGGCAAGGAGAAAATAATAGGTATTGGTAAGATCAAATTGACCCCTATACTTTTATTGAAAATGTATTGCTAGTAGACAAATTGAAGCATAATTTGTTAAGTATTAGTCAATTATGTGATAAAGGCTTCAAGGTTGTCTTTGAATCATCTATGTGTATTATAATAAACTCTCTTGATTCTAGCAACAAATTCATTGGACATAGACTTGAAAATATTTATGTAGTATATCTTAATGATCTAGCTATGTCTAGTAGTTCAGTCTAGTAGCAATGAATGCTAAGACTAAGGAGTCCTATTTACTTTGGCATAGATGATTAAGTCATGCTAGCATACATAATATTGCCAAGTTGATGGGGACATCAGAGGCCCCAGACTTTGGTAGAGACATTTCAACCCTCTGTGGTTATCAAATTAGAGTTTAGGATGTGAGTCCAAGTTTTGTTCAATTTGTAATTAGGGTTTAGTCAATTTGAGTGAGTTCATTTGAGTTTTGTGAGTAAGTCCATTGGAGTCCTGTCCATACTTGAGTCCTGTATTTAGAATGCCAAGTCAGTTGAGTTAGGTCAAGTTTTGAGTCCTATAAGTTTTGAAGTTTATTAGTCAAGTCTGCTCATGTTGAGCTAGTTATTTGCCAAGTCTTGTAAATTTTATAGTGAGTCCAGTCAAATTTTGCAAGTAGAAAACTCAAGATAATCGAAGATCCAGCTAGCTTAAAATCATGGAGCCACATTTAAAGACCATGGAAGACCAGCAAGAGAATTTGAAGGCCTTGGAACCCTAGACTGCAGCTTGGACTATGCAGCCTAAGGCCCATGAGGAGCATCAAGAGGGGTGCCAACCTATGGTCAACCCCCTTGGTCGGCCTCCCTTAGAGTCACCCCTCTTTGGCCGACCAAGAGAAGGAGAGAGAGAGAGAGATGCTCAGTCAAAAGTGGAGAGCCCTAGTCTATGTCTTTGTATGGGTTTAGGACTAATGTAATTTCTCATGAATACCCTTACTTGAGCCCCAAGTTTGTAAGCCTATTTAAAGGCCTCCCCTCCTCATGTAATTTCAGAATATTGATGAATTAAAATTGAGTTTTCTCTCTTTGCTATGTGTCCTTGCTGTGTGCATGCTGTGTGAGAGCTGTGTGCGAGTTCATCTTGTTCCTGCACCCTGCCTCCATCTACAACATCAAAACCCTAGCCGCCCCTCCTTCCAATCCTTGGCCGCCATCATCCAAGAGCCTTTCTTTTCCCTTCTTTCAATTATTCAGTCTTCATACTCTTAGTTTTCTAACCCCAAATGGTGATTTGTAGGTCCCTTAGTTCCCACGAGTCTGAGGATGCCTTCTGATCAACCATCGGATCACCGAGCAGAAAGTCATGATTCCGCAGGGTCAGAAGCTTGTTCTTCCAGGCTCATCTGAGAGCATGAGCAATCTATTCATGGAACAATCTTCAGCAGGTGCTTCTATCATTTCCAGCTACACCCCTTGATTCATTAGTAGTGGTATTGTAGGAAAGCTAGCCTAACCAGGGTTTCTCAACTTTGGCAATCCTGCTTATCTATTAATTTAGGATTTATTTCTGTATTCATGACTTCCAGAATTTTATAAAATTCTATACTTCGAATCTTGGCTTGAAATTCAGGATCTAAAACCTTATCTTCATGCTTAATCATGAAAATATATTTTGCATGCATAAATCATCCCGCATCATAAGTTAATTTCAAAGAATCTTGTTAGAGGTTTGCCTAAGTTTAAAATAGATTTTGAACATGTTTGTGATGCTTGTAAATTAGGCAAACAAACTAAGGGGACTTTTAAATTAAAAAATATGATTTCAACTTTTAGACCCCTTGAGCTACTTCATATGGACTTATTTGGACCAACTAGGTGAAGGTGAAGTTATTCATGCAAGCAGGGCAAAAAGAATGTATTTTAAAAACTATTTTAAAACATGCACAGCGGAAGGCTCGGTAGATAGATCAAAACGATCTACCGATCTGCTCGCAACAGGATCTAGTATAATGATCTAGCATGCAAGCAAAATATCAACAGCAAGAAATAAACAAAGGTATAAAAGTACCTTACCTTAATACCTCTGAAAATACTGAGAAGAAGGATGAAGGCGCCCGAGCCACATATGTGTCTGGCCTCTACAGGTAATCCACACCAGGGCTTGATTATGATCAACTCCCTCAAAGTGCTAGCTATTTGGGATCCTTCAGGCCAATCTTCTTCTTCCGGGATGACAAGAAGGAGAGGTGGAACCCTTCCCAAGAAACTCTCTTCCTAAGACCTAGCTTGAATGCTAGGTTTCTCACACCCAATCCCAAGTCCTCACTAAACCCTTCTTCTTCTTTTCTAACTTTTCTCTTCTCTAAAGAACCATTAGTAGCCTCTAGAATGACCTTTATTTATAGGGACAACCATGAGAGGGAGAAAAAGGAAAGAGGAGTGATTGGGGGAGAGAGTCAATGGTCATTCCAAATGGGTCCAAGCCAAAGAAGGTAAGTATGACTATCATACCATGAATGCTTGGAGCCAAAATGTCCAAAAATTTTAATTTTGAATTCAAAATTTGAAGTCAAACATTCCAGAAATTCTTTCCAGAAATTTGCTCATCACAGCAAGTGTCGACACTTACAAAATGCCAAGTGTCGACACTTACAAAATGCCAAGTATCGATACCTGGAACATGGTCAAAGATATTGACCTTCGGTGACGGGAAACGATTCTCAATCATCGATCAGCCTTAAGATCAAATAGAAATCCCTATGGTGTGCGATCCCATAGGTTCGAACACTAAGCCAGTAGCATTGGAACATTTCTAATACTAGTCAAAGTCCTCATCTAGCAATGATATCCAATGTCCGAATAGGTTGAAGATGCAGAGCACCTCATAAGAACCTCTAGCATATGGTTACCGCATAATTCATCCCTTTGACCACATAATGCTCATGATGACCTAGGGTTCGACTGCCAACCCTAATTTGGTTTATCCAGATCATGTCTCAACTTTACAAGTTCTATGACTCCTTACAAGAACTATCTTGACCAAGGATTTGCTAAATTGAGATACAATGAGTCATTCACTCCAAACTATTTAGAGGGGTCAATTCCATCTTGATCCATCACTGCACAACAAGTACTTGACTGCACCCAAAAACCTTCCATCACTGGATTAGAAATCCAGGTAGTCCAGCACCAAAGTATAGTGAGTTGCTTGCAAGCTACCATGGTGATCTCAGGTTTGAGGGACATATATACCCATATCCCTTCGTGAACAACCCTTTGGCAGAATGGAGCTCTGCAGATGCTCACATTTAGTGAGATATCAAATATTTCATTTGCATGTCACACCAGTGTCTCCACATTCCTTGGTTAAGAGGATAACCAACAAATATGACATACAATAACCTACACTTGATACATTGTTGTCCTATAACAATGTATCATTTGGTTGTGAACCAGTTTAAGAACTATATGATATATCTTATCTATATCAAATAATGTAGTTCTAAGGACTCCATCATATAAGAGTTCATTTCAAAAAAATGTAAATATAATGAACAGCCAAAAAAGAATAACTTTTATTCATTAAAAATCATATACAGTTACAAGATAGCATAAACCGTCTACAGCCTAGATGATTGGCTTTGGAACATAATTTCCAATAACTCCCACTTGAACTAAAGCCAATCAGTATAGAATCTCATTCCCATTTTCTGTTTAAAACAGTCAAACTCTTGAATTCCAACGGCTTTAGTGAAGGGGTCAGCCAGGTTCTCCTTTCCATCAATCTTCTGAAGGTCAATGTCACCTCGTTCCACGATCTCTCGTACAAGGTGATAGCACCGCAGAATATGCTTTGTATGGTGATAAGACTTCGGCTCTTTGGCTTGAGCAATGGCTCCAGTGCTATCACAGTACACCGGAATAGGACCATCCAGGGAAGGTGGCACTCCCAGCTCACCAAGAAACTTCCGTAACCATAAAGCTTTTTTTGCTGCTGATACTACAATGTACTCTACTTCGCATACTGAGTCCACCACAGTAGGCTGCTTGAAACTTTTTCAGCAGATAGCTCCTCTATTCAGGGTAAAGATAAATCCTGGCACACTCTTGCTATCATCCTTATCTGACTGGAAACTGGAGTCAGTATACCCCACAAGTTTCAAGTCAGATTCTCCATAAATTAGCCATTGGTCTTTAGTATTTCGTAAATACTTAAGGATGGTCTTTACCACCTTCTAATAAGCTTCACCTGGGTCAGACTGGTATCTGCTCACTATGCCTAGTGAGTATGCCACATCTAGTCTAATACATGTCATGGCGTACATGATAGAACCCACTGCCGAAGCATATGGGATTTTACTCAGACGCTCTCTCTCTTCAGGAGTTATGGCATAATTCCTTTTGGAGAAATCAATTCTAGTGCCTACCGGGAGATAGCCCTTCTTGGAGTTTTTCATGCTGAACCATTTCAGCACGGTGTTGATGTATGTAGATTGGGATAGTTCCAGAAGTCTCTTAGATCTTTCTCTATAGATCTTCATACCCAGTATGTAAGAGGCTTCACCCAAGTCCTTCATAGAGAACTGAGATGATAACCAGATCTTTATTCCTTGCAGTGCTGGGATGTCATTCTTGATTAAGAGAATGTCATCCATATTAACACAAGGAATATAATCATAGAACCATTAGTCCATTTATAAATGCAAGGTTCTTCTCCATTCCTAATGAAGCCATACGACTTGATACACTTATCAAATCACATGTTCTAACTCCTTGATGCTTGCTTCAATCCATAGATGGACTTTTGAGGCCTGCATACTTTTAACTCATCTGTTGATGTGAACCTTTCAGGTTGTATCATATACACCTCCTCTTCCAGCTCACCATTTAGGAAAGCTTTTCGAACATCCATTTGCCAGATTTCATAGTCAAAGTGTGCCGTTAAAGCAAGCATGATCCGAGTGGACTTGAGCATTGCCACATGAGAGAACGTCTCATCATAGTCAATACCGTAATGTTGACGATATCCTTTGGTAACCAGATGGACTTTATAGGTCTCCACCTTCCCGTCTGCATCCCTTTTCCTTTTGAAAATCCATTTGCACCCAATGGGTTTTATCCCTTCAGGTGGATCAACCAATGTCTATACATTGTTGATCTCCATGGACTCCATTTTGGATTTCATGGCTCTTAGCCATTTCTTAGAGTCAGACCTTTGCATCGCATCCATATAGGTTATCGGATCCTTATTGTTCTCATTGAGTTCAATGAAGTCATCGTCCCAGACCAAGAAATCATAGTATCTGTCCGGTCGACTAGGTACCCTACTGGATCTCCTTAATGGATCCTGTGTGGGCTCTGGGTGTGATCTAATCATAACCGGTTCTATGTTGTCCCTTAAGTGTGTCGGTTTTTTTACTTGTTGAACTTCACTAAGTTCAATCTTAGCGGCTACAGTCCCTTCACCAAGGAATCCTTTTCTAAAAAGATATCCCTAAGACTGATGAACAACTTTTGTTCCTCAGCTAAGTAAAAGAAATACCCCTTAGATTCTTTTGGATATCCAACAAATAGGCACTGGTCAGACCTAGGTTCAAGTTTGTCCGTTTTCAAATGGTTTACATAAGCCGGGCACCCCAAACCCGAAGGTGTGATAGTGTCGGCTTACATCCAGTCCATATCTCATATGGTGTATTGCTAACGGACTTACTTTGAGCCCTATTTAGAAGGTAACAGGCTGATTCTAGAGCATATCCCCAAAAGGATACCGGCAGAGAAGCAAAGCCCATCATGGACCGAACTATGTCTAACAGGATTTGATTCCTCCTCTCAGACACTCCATTTAATTGAGATATCCCTGGAGGTGTCCATTGAGAGAGAATCCCATTCTCCAAGAGATATGTCAGAAACTCACTCGAAAGGTATTCACCCCCTCGATCGGATCAAAGGGTTTTGATACACTTTCCAGCTTGTTTTCTACTTCACTACGATACCGTCTGAACATTTCAAACGATTCAGATTTATGTCTCATAAAAAGACAACCATACCTCGAAAGGTCATCTATAAATGTAATGAAATAACCGTACCCACCCCTGACACTAACATTCATTGGTCCGCATACATCAGTATATACCAGACTTAGAATTTCATTAGCTCATTCACCTTTTCCAGTAAAAGGTGATTTTGTCCTTTTTCCAAGAAGACAAGATTCATAGGTTGGAAGTGAACAATCTTCACTAAAATCGAGGAGACCCTCGCTTTTCAACCTGTTTATCCTTTTTCTATTAATATGACCTAGCTTACAATACCATAGGTATGCTTTGCTGACACTATCTATCCTAGGGCATTTGCTAGACATGTACATTACACTAACAGGCTATGAAAGTACATAAATGCCATCACGCATTTATCCAATCAATACTACAGAACCATTCCAAATGATTTTGCAAACATTATTCTTTATTGATAGTTCATAACCATACATGGCTAATTGGCCTACATAAATGACATTCAAAATAAAAGATGGACAAAAATGACACTCATTCAAAATGGCAGTACAGGACTCGAAAACAAGTTTGAGGACTCCCAACACCAGGACTGGAACTTGGCTTCCATTTTCCACGTTCAAGAATCTCTCACCGTCCTCAAATCTTCTACTAACTTGAAGTCCCTGCAAAGAATTGCAAATATGAATTGAACTTCCTGTATCCAATACTTGGTTAGTAGTATCGCAGATAGAGAAACTATAAGGTGTTACCATATAAATACCTTGTCCAGGACCGTCCTGCTGCTTTCTCTTCTTAGACTTGTTCAGGTCAAGGGACGCAATGTAAAGAGTACAATTCTTTTTTTAGTGACCCTGCTTTTTGCAGAAGAAGCACTCCGCATGGCTTTGATCAACCTTCACCCTCTTGGCCTAACTAGGCCCAGAAGCATTTAGCATATTTTTCCCTTTGTTTTTTTTTCCTTTCTTAAAAGGATGATGGCCTCCTGAAGATCCTCCCACTAGATTCACCACCCCTTTGTTTAATTGGTGGTCCTTCTCAAAAGTCTGTAGCAACCCCAACAAACCATGGTAGTTAACTGCAAGCTTATTCATTCTATAATGATCGAGAAAATCTAGATAGGAAGAGGGGAGGGAATTCAGAATCGCATCCTTCCCAAGCTGTTAATGCAAGGGACATCCAAGCTTGCCCAGGCACTCAATCATCTCAATCATATACAATACTTGATCAGTGATTGAGGCCCCATCACACATCCACGCGTTGTAGATAGCACAGGAGACCCTGTACCTTTCAACGTCGTCTGGTATCCCAAAAGACTCCTTCAACCTTTGAAGGATTTCTTTCTACTGGGCTTCCTCGAACTTGCGACTGAACTCGTCGTTCATCGCTGCCAACATTATACATTGGATAGTGGTCCTGTCATAGAGCCACTTTTGATAAGTGTCTCTGACCGAACCCCGAGCATTAGGTGCAGGGGTTTCAGGTACCAGATCCGATATCACATACAAGATCCATTTATGCTCCAGGACAATCCTGCACCTTCGATACCAGCTATCGAAGTTGGGTCCATTGAGCTTCTCATTATTGAGAAGAGACTGGAGCAATAGGTTAGAAGACATCTAAAAGGAAAACCAAAGCTAATTTGTACATGAATTATTAACCTAAAGACATGGACTTTAGTCTAAAGGTCCCTCCCACTATTTTGCTCAGACTGGTAGCCTCTACCTCCAATCCGAGGAATTACTTTAATTTCCTAGTGGGTACCAGGGTCCAATAGACAACACATTAGCCCAACTTTGGTCGGCCCACCCATGCCTGTCTAAAGGTAGGTTCTTCAATCGATTACTTCTTCAAGTAACCTATTGTATTTGGGTTTTGCCCCAAGGTACACTTCAATCAGCCTTTGGGCCTCCTATTGAAGGTCCCGGTTAGGTCCATCCATTAACATGACAAAATTCAATGCTTCTAACTAACGAATAGTCAAGCCCGACATTAGCCGGCCCACCTGACCATCGTTAAGAGAGTCACACTAAGCCATCATATTAGGAACAGCAATTCCAATAGCCGATGAACACCTGATCTTTGGATCTGCCGATGAACACCCAACTACTGGACCCATTACCATCCCACTTAATGGGAGGCTAGGACTTGGTTATCCCTATAACTTTGTCCTTTTAAGGACCTAATAATTTAGAGGGTTTAATTTTAATGTGACAAATGAAGAGATGAAAAGATATGGATCAACCTCCCACTGACCAAATCAGCAAACAAGAAGGATTACACATAACTAATGTTCCATGGGCACCTAAATCAGTCAAGACTAATTAACCTTGGGTGACAAGGGTTAACACGAGTCAATGAGCTATCTAATCAACCCTGATTAACCACATTGGCCAGGTAAGTGAGATCATGGGTTGGGTTCTGCCATTAACCGTCTTGCCTTAGACACCAACAGAGTTGGCCAGCTAAGAGGTAGCCCCAAAGAACCATGATCAAAATGCCAAACTTACCTAGATACCAATCGGTTCATCAAAGTCGATTAAACTAGCCTAAAGACTCGGGCTGTCCATTGAGCCACAAATTAGGTCCATTTAGATTTATGGACTAATCAATCTAACTATTAGAGAGATCTAAAGAGAAGAAATCCTAACTTAACATTTGATTAGATTAGTTCTCTAATTAGTCTAATGCATCTAAACTTAGGTCTAACCTAATCAATGACCTAATAGTAGCTAACCAATAACCCTTAAGGCTTATTGAAATGATTTAAAATTTTGAATCACATTCCTAGTGTTCTTAGTCATTTTTGATTATCAATTAAGTTTAATAGCCATAATTAAATTAAAACAATTTAATTTACAAATATAAAATAATTTTACAATAAAATAAAATTTGAATTCACTGCTTTTCAACATTCTATTGCCAAGTATCGACTCACCGGGGCAAGTGTCGATACTAGGTGTCGACACTTGGGTCGACTCAAGGCCTGAGATAGGAAGAAAATAGAATGACAAGTTTTCTGTACTCGCTCATGAGTTGATACCTTCAAGGCAAAGTGTCGACTCACGAGCCCAAGTGTCGACACTTCCTGGTCAAGTGTCGACACTTCAACCTGAGACAAGGAAAAAAAATAGTGATTTCAAATTCAAAGTCTCTCCAAACTTTCAACAAATCTAATCAAAACAAAACTCTTAGATCTTATCTAAATTTGTTTTATGATCATGTCATTAGATTAAAATATTTTTTAATCTACATTTTCTTTCTTCTTTTTCTTTTCAAGAGTCAATCACATTGGCACCTCGACATGCCATAGGAGGCCCCATTGAATGGGAAGAGAGGGTCTTGCAGCCTTACTTCTCTCCTAAATCTGGATGACCATGGTGAAGTACTCAATCCAAGTACTTTAAGAAAGGTGATGTTAAAGCATGCTAGCATCATTATACTACAAAAAGAACCTATTGCTCTGATCTATTGAAGGTGAAGCTATTCACGCAAGCAGAGCAGAAAGAATGTATTTTAAAACTATTTAAAATATGCACAGCGGAAGGCTCGGTAGATAGATCAAAATGATCTATCGATCTACCCGCAACAGAATCTTATATAATGATCTAGCATGTAAGCAAAACATCAACAGCAAGAAATAAACAAAGGTATAAAAGTACCTTACCTTAATATCTTTGGAAATATTAAGATGAAGGATGAAGGCGCCCGAGCCACACACGTGTCTGACCTCTACAGGTAATCCACACCAGTGCTCGACTCTGATCAACTCTCTCAGAGTGCTAGCTCTTCGAGATCTTTCGAGCCGATCTTCTTTTTCATCCGAGAAGACGAGGAGAGGTGGAACCGTTTCCAAGAAACTCTTTTCCTAAGACCTAGCTTGAATGCTAGGTTTCTCACACCCAATCCCAAGTCCTCACAAACCCTTCTTCTTCTTCTCTAACTTTTCTCTTCTCTAAAGAACCATTAGCAGCCTCTAGAATGACCTTCATTTATAGGGGCAGCCATAAGAGGGAGAAAGAGGAAGGAGGAGTGATCGGGGGGAAGAGTCAAGGGTCATTTCAAATGGGTTCAAGCCAAAGAAGGTAAGTATGACTATCATACTATGAATGCTTAGAACCAAAATGTCCAAAATTTGAATTTCAAATTCAAGATTGGAAGTCAAACATTCCAGAAATTCTTTCCAAAAATTTGCTCATCACAGCAAGTGTCGACACTTACAAAATGCCAAGTGTCGACATTTCCTTAAGTGTCAACACTTACAAAATGCCAAGTGTTGACACTTGGAACATGGTCAATCAAATTGACCTTCGATGACAGGAAACGATTCTCAATCGTCGATAAACCTTAAGATCGGATAGAAACCCTTATAGTGTGTGACCACATAGGTTCGAACACTAAACCGGTATTGCTGGAACATTTCTAGTACTAGTCAAAGTCCTTATCTAGCAATGATACTCGACGTCCGGATAGATCAAAGATGCAGAACACCTCACAAGAACCTCTGGCATATGGTTACCGCATATCCCTTTGACCTCATAATGCTCAGGATGACCTAGGGATCGACTGCCAACCCTAATTTGGTTTATCCAGATCATGTCTCAACTTTACAAGTTCTATGACTCCTTTCAAGAACTACCCTGGCCAAGGATTGGTGTGGGCACCAGAATCCGACAGAGGCATCTCAACCCTCTGTGGATGTCCAATTAGGGTTCCATCTTTTTTCAAGTCTTGAAATAAGGCTTCAAGCCTAAAACTTGTAATTTTTTAGTTTTGAATTGAGTCTCTTATGTCTGTGTCTAGTCCTGTACTTTGACCAATTGGGTCGAATTGTGTCCTGTACTGAGTCCAGTCAGAGTCAGTTTGAAGTATGGGTCCAAGCAAGAATTGGTCTTAAAATTTAGTCTCTTTGGAGCCAAGTCAGGAAGGAATCCAACTCAACTCAGGGCCCACCTTTTCATCCTACGTGGCACCATGACAACTTGCCATGTGGGCAGCAAACATTTCTTCTTGGACTCCCAAAGGGGGGGACCCAATACATGATACACTCCCTCTTTCCCTCCCCCATATCAAGGGAAAGTCAAATGGGAGTTAAGGTTTGAAATTCAAATCCCTTGCTTCAAGCCCTCCAATCAAGCTTTCTTCCCAAACTACATGAACAACTATGGAAGGAAGGCAAGAATCCATGGGCGCCTCCACATACCACTTCCCATATCTTGCCTTGTTCCAAGACTTTTCAAAATTCACTTTAGAGCTAATGACCACTTCATCTAGTGCTAAGTTACCTATTGAATTTTTCTTTTTAAACTTTTGAACTTTAACCTTCATTTGTGCTTGAGCCGACTCTTGGAAACCCCGTTCTGTTGTTGAGCCAACTCGAAGGTCTGGCTCAAGCTTTTTAAATAGGGTTCCGTAGGTTTTGAAACTCATTTTCTTTCCACTTTTCTTATTCTACTCCAACCGTTCCCTCTTCCAAACCTTAGGAAAAACACTAGAACCCCTCCAAACCTCAAATCCAAGAAAGATGGGTCCTAGGAAGGCCATAGGGAAGAGAGCAAAAAGGGTTGTGTGGACAGTCGCGGAGGAAAGAAGAACAAAAAGGAGACTGGACACTTCATATCCCCCAGACGAGCAACAAGAAGAGCAGCAAGAAGCTTCGGAAGCTCCAAGGCAAATCATTCATATGGGAAACAGGCAAGTTACTCCTAGAAGATGTATGGATTTTACTTTTCTTGAATAAGAAAACCTAAGAGTAGGGGAATGGCTTATTGCTCAAGTGTGGAAATCATTTTGCATGATGGATTTACCGACATTTCCAAGCTTGGTAAGGCAATTTTTTGAAAATCTATATTTGGGTACTTTTCATGTGGAATCTACAATTAAGGGCAAACACATTATGGTCAATGAGCAAAAACTGAGCAACATTCTTTAGATTCCCAAGGAAGGGGAAAGTTTCTTGGTATTGAAAGAGAAGAAGACTTTGAGAATAATCTTAGAAAGGAATGATGTTTCTGGAGTTGTGCATGTTAGGGCAAACCAACTATCTTTGGAGATGAGGTTAATTCACAATATTATTTGCCATATATTCCTACCCAGAACTAGAAGGTTTGACTGGGTAAGTGAGAGAGATCTTGTACTTATGAGATGTTTGATTGAGGGGGATGCCCTCAACTTGCCCCACATCATGATATCTCAGATGCGGGAAGCAACTCACAGGGCACAAGCTTGTCTTCCTTATGGTATGGTTTTTACACTTCTTTTTCAAGATGCCGAGATGGACTTATCTGGTGAGGACAGTAGGCCTCTGCTACATATTGACAGATATAACATAAAGTCCTTGAGCAGAATGGGATTTCTAAAAGTAGATGGACAGTGGATCAGGAAGACTTCCAGGCTACCAGCTACACATTCTGATGGGGAGTCAGATGAGGAGACCAAACTGGTCAGGCACAAGGCACTGAGGCAGAGTTACCAACTGATGAGGCTGGACCTTCTGAGCCAGCACCTTCTACACCTGATTCACCTATGAGAGGATCTGCTTCTAGTGGTTTGGGAGATGATCGCCGGTTACAACTTATCTTGGAGGAGCTCTCTACTCTGTAGCAAGGTAGGGCAAAGACTAATGCCAGGATAGTGGATCTTCAGACTGAGATGCGAGATGGCTTTCAGCAGATACTATCAGTTCTTCAACAGATCAGTACAGCTAGCCATTCAGCACCTCCTCTACCTTCAGGAGGACCAGATGATCTTGATGCTGACTGTGCATAGGGAGAGACTGAGCATTCCACTAACACTCATGTTGTAGCTACTCCTACTGTTGGGCATGGTACTAGCACTCAATGACAAAGCACTAGCATATCAGACACTCCAGCGACTCAGATTTTATCAAGCACCAGCACCTTAGCCTTGTCTGATCCTCCTTCTATGTGACCTACACCCATCTTGATCTCTTCAGAACCTCCAACCAAATCTAGACCTAAAGTTTCTAAACCCTCTGCTCCTGTTAAGACTAGACATAGGGACCTTAGACCTAGGTTTCCTAAATTTAGACTTGCACCTGGCATTCAAGAGATTGGCTCTTCTTGTAGTGATGATGAGCCTAGTCCTTCTTTTTGACCATTAGGACTTTATTTTTTTCTGCATTAGGACTTTATTTCTCTTGTTTGTGATATAATTTTGTTGTGTTGTAACACTTTTGTAATGTATCACACTCTGTGCTGACCTTCAGTATACATATATATCTTTTCAAAGTTTTATGTTTTGATTGATGATTGTTAATGAATGTTATCTAGAAAATTTGTATGTTTTGTTGATGACAAAAAGGGTGAGAAGAGCATGAAAATGAAAAAGAAAATGGAGAAGAGCATGAAAATGAAAAAGAGATTGAAAATGTGAATGAACATAAGATGAGAGCTGAAAATAAGAAAAATGAGAAGATAAAAATGAATAGAAAAACATGAAGTATATTGCATATCTTTGAATTCCTATTATATGAGAAAGGGGGAGAATCCATTAAAAAGCATTTATTGAAATATCAAGTGAAAATTCTCCTAACTAAAGTTGAAAATTTGTATGTTGATGATTAGTACATAATCTGATACCTGCGTACAAGTTTAGTGCATGACTAGTATAGTAATTCTATTGCCCTGATACATGCTGATACGGTATTTTGATACTAAGTTCATTTCAACATCTTGATACTTTAATTATTCTGATACATCCTACCTTGAATACACCTTGATACATGTGAATATGGTACATAGTATATCATTACAAGTAATTGTAAAATGTTTTAAACCTTTTCATGCCCAATATTTTGTCATCATCAAAAAGGGGAGATTGTTGACCCCTAGATTGATTTTGATGATTACAAAATATTAGAGCATGTATGCTTTACTAATTCTGTCAATCACTCAAGAAGTTTTGCAGGAAGTATTTATCTTTTATCAGTTGGTTTTCTATCTAGTTGAGATATATTCCAATATTGTATAAACTCACATACATTTCAAGTTGTAAAGCCCTAATTTTTCATCCATGTAATCTTGTAAAAAAGGGCTCTAAATCAGTAAAAATGAGTGTAAATAGGATAGACATGTGTGGTAGGCTCTTTGAATTGATTGGAAGACTTGCTCTTGTTGGAATCTTAATTTGAAGAAGTTTGGAGAAATATGAAAGCATTAGAAGAATTTTTGCAAGAGCCAACTCATGAACCAAGAGCAAATTCCTATTCTGGCACGGCATAAATATTTTAAAGTTTTAGAAGTTCGAGCCGACTCGAGCCTTAAGAGCTGACTCGATCAAAACTTATATTTTTGATGACTGAGACTTCGAGCCGACTCGAGCCCAGAAGAGCCGACGCGTCCAGAGTTTATGTTGTTGGTGACTGAGACTTCGAGCCGACTCCTCTAGGATTTGATTTTGCATTGTCTGAGACTTCGAGCCAAGTCGAGTGATGGGTTCTGGCTTGTAACGGCTAGTTATTGAAACAGTTTTTTGAATTCCAAAAGCCCTCCAATGACTATTTTCCAGTTCCCTAGGCCCTATAATGGCTAGTTTTGCTTGAAAACTATAAAAGGGAGTATTTATGAGTGATTAAACAGTTATTCATAGATTATTCATTGATTATTCTTGGAAGTTAAGGAGCATTCAAGTTGATTTCAAGTTGTTCACCAACTAACTTCAAGTGAGCATTCAAGAAAGGATTCAAAGCTTCATGATACGGGACTAATATGCATGCAATTATTTTTTTGTGTTTTATATGTGGGGTTAAGAGATTAAATCCCAAAAATTGGATCAAAATAAGTTATAGAGAATTCTCTATGAATTTTAGAAGTCAAGCATGTAGATTAGAACCTAGCAAGCAGTAAAGAAGGATCGCCGAGGCTGAGAAGCCTCGGTTAGGGCAAGTTCTACTACAATAAAACTACTGGTGGTAGAGGGGGTGTACCTGACAACATCTGAAGTGCCCGATGAAGATCGTAGTGAAGGGATCTCTCATTCCTCGATGGATGCGGCCTGAAAAATCGAGCCAAAGACCCGTGGATACCCGGCTTTCTGCTCGGTGGTCCGATTGAGGCTTGGCTGGAGTCGTTGGATTCGTAGAAACTTGGGGACCTGCAAATGACCTGTCAGGGGTTAGAAAACTCAGAGGAGATCAAGAAAATAAAGGAAAATAGCAAAGGGAAAAGGAAATTTGGAGTGGACGGCCAAGGCTCTAGAGGATTGGCTGGCGGCAGGATGTAGTTGCAAATACCGGGAAAAAGAACTCACAAACCCCTTTATGCACATAGTAGGGTAACACACCAAAGTTGAAGAGAACTCAAGTATTCTTTCATATATCAAAATCAAGCTTCATACAAGAGACAAGGGTCCTTTAAATAGACCCTTAGTCTTGGGCCCCAAGTAAGGGTACTTTAGACTTTACATAGGACTCCTTCTCCCCTTCAAACCCTAACTAGGAATATAAGGCAACATAGGTAGAAAATCCCTTAATCCTTACTCTCCCTCTCCTTGTCTTGGTCGGCCAAGGGGGTGACCATAAGTGGCCGACCAAGAGGAGGGTCACCATAAGAAATGGCGCCCTAACTCCTTCCTGGGCCTGGGCTGGCCTAGTTTGCTTCCAACTGGTCCAGGGCTTCAGGTTTGTTCTTTTTCATTTTCTCCTCCTGGTGGTCTTCAAGTCTTCAAGCTAGGTTGAACTTGCACTAAATTTCCATATCTTCAATCTGGTCAGACTTGGTCTTCACTTGTATGATGTGGTCTTGAGCCTTCAGTATGCTTGGACAAGACTCAAAAAATTAAAATTAGCTCAACATGAGCTGACTAATACTGGACTGGACTAGCTCAATATGAGCTGACTAATACAGGACTCAACTCAGCTGGACTAAGCTTTATTACAGTGAACTCAAATGTCATTAAGTGATCCACAGAGGGTTGAGAAGCCTCTGCCTTATTTTGGTGCCTCTAGTGTCCGCACCACTTCACCGACTGATCTTCATTCTTGAATCCAATCTTTTGAGGAAGTTAAGAAGTAGCTTGAAGAGTATTCAAGAGCATTTAAAGCTAGGCTTCAATTTGATCTTCATTGGCAACTATCAAACAAATTTGGTTTGTTGTAAAGTTGCTTTTTCCATTTGATATATCTTGTTTTATCTCTAAGAATAGCAAAGGGCTGTGTCTTGAGAGTGTTTTGGATTCCTTTGGTGAGCTCGATTCTAAAAACCAATGGAGTTAGGTTCTTGGTTAACTTGTGTTAAAATCAAGTGTGGGTTTTCTTTGGTGATTCCGTATTAAAACCAAAGTGTAGAGGTTTGGATTGTGAGCCTGTGAAAATAATCCGACTGTATTCCGGTGGGGGATATAGTGGAAATCCCAAGTGGTGCTTGGTAGTGGACGTAGGAGCGGGTTGCTCCGAACCACTATAAATCTCTTATGTTTGTGATTGCCTTGATTGTGTTTAATTGTTTGCTTCTGCATTGCATATTTCACCACAACACTAAAAGGATTTTAAATTGTATATACTTGTAAAAGTTTTTATAATCCCAATTCACCTCCCTCTTGGAAAGCCACCTGGGCAACATGTAACTTCTTATTGACCCCTAGAATGATTTTGATGATAACAAAATATTGGACCATGTATTTGTTACTAACATATTTGAACGTTTGAGAAGTTTTTGTAGGATCTTTCAAAAAAATAATCATTCTACCTACATTTCAGTAATCTGTGTAGTAAATTAATGTAATCATGAAAAGTGGTCAAATATTGAAAAATCCTAAATAACTTAATTGTATATTCTTGTAAAAAGGGAAATTATATATAATCTTTATGTTTAAATTACTTAGATTAGAACTGGAAGAAGTTTGAAAGTCCTTAAAAGCTTTTTGAAGAAGTTTGGACAATTTTGGACTAAAGTCACTTGAGCAGACTCATTGTTCTAGCATGGCATAAATGTTTCTGGCATGCAGACACCCGAGCCAACTCAAAGGAACTCGAGATGACTCGTCCAGAGTATCAAATGTTCAATATTTTGAAGTCAGACAACCGAGCCAACTCATGTGCAACTGAGCCAACTTTTCCAGAGTATAGAAAAATCAGTTCTGAGAAAACCAGTTAGGCGAGCCGACTTGACTAGAGTGCAATTTCAACATGTCTAAGAATCTGAGTTGACTTGACCCAACCGAGCTGACTTGAATCCCTGTTTCAGGTGCATAACAGCTTGTTCCAGAATTAATTTTTTTTAATCTAAAAAGTGCTCCAACGGTCATATTTCGATTCTCAAGGCTCTACAACGATCATATCTACCTGGAATCAATTCAAGAGACTACAAATAAGGAATTTAAACAAGTTTAGAAGAACTTTTCAAAAAAGGAATGACCTTTTGATAGAAGAACATTAAACATCCAAGAGAGCATTCAAGAAAGCACTCAAGTCTTCACCTACTTTCCATTAGATTCTTGAGTCATTTATTAAAGAAATTTGGAAGCCTTGAAGAGCATTAAAAGAGCAATCAAGAAGGCTTCTCAAAGGGCATCAACTGCAACCATTCAACAAAGTTTGGTTTGTCATTAGTGTTGCTCTGTTTTCAACTTGTTTATTTGAATTGTTCCAAGTACAGCAGGGGCTGTAACTTGGGGATTGTTTTAGATTTTTAGTGAGCATTTGAAAACCAAGTTTGGATTGTTAGTGAGCCCAGAAAAGCTAACATTATATTGGATTCTTGATGATCCTGGTATAAAACCAAGATTGGATTTTGGTTTGTGAGCCCAGTGTAAAATAAATTGGTTGTATTCCATGGGTGAATATAGTGGAAATCCCAAGTGGTACCTTGGGTAATGGGCGTAGGAGCTGGATTGCTCTGAACCACTATAATTCACTTAAGTTTGTGCTTGTGTTGATTATGTTTCTCACTTGCTTCTGCATTTCATATCTAAATAACATCACCCACTACACTAAGTTTCTAAAAGAGCACATACTTGTGAAAGATTTTTAAATACCCAATTTGCCTCCCTTCTTGGGTTGGCCAACAGGGCAATAACTGGTATCAGAGCATTGTCTCTGTAATTTATTTTTCTAGAGAAAAGATATATGGCAAACCCTATGAGTACCTCTTTGGTCGAAGGCCAATTTACAAATAGACCTCCACTTTTCACAGGCACAAATTATACCTACTAAAATGCATGAATAAAGATTTATATTCAAGAAGTAGATTTTCAATTATAGAAAGTTATTCTAAAAGGACCTCAGATACCCATAAAGAAGGTTGATGGCATAGACATCCCAAAACTTGAAGAAGAATGGGATGAACATGACATGAAGATGGGTGAATTCAACGCCAAAGCCATGAATCTTTTGTATTATACTTTGGATGCCAACGAGTTTAACCAGATTTTTACTTGCATGTCTACAAAAAAATTTGGGATAAACTTGAAGTAACCTATGAAAGAACCTCTCAACTGAAAACTTCCAAGATTAATATCCCTATTCATAATTATGAATTATTTAAGATGGATCCCAATATAATTATATCTACCATGTTCTTAAGATTTACAGATATTATTAACGATTTAAAGAGTCTTGGTAGGACATATTCAAATGCAAACCTTGTGTAGAAAATTTTAAGATCACTACCAGATAGATGGGATCCGAAGGTTACTGCAATTCAAGAGGCCAAGGACCTCAACACACTCCCATTAGATGAGATACTAGGTTCCTTGATCACTCACGAGCTTACAATGCAACACCGTAGTGAAGATGATATCAAGAAGAAAAAGTCAATAGCTTTCAAAGCTGTAGCTAAACTTAAGAAACAAGAAGAAGAAATAGAAGAAGAAAGCCCTTTCTCAGATGAAGATGAACTTGAAGATGATGATATTGCTTTAGCCATAAGGAAATTCAAGAAATTTATGGGCAGAAAAAAGGCAAGACATTGGAAGAAAAACTATAGAAAAGGGGAATACAGCAAAGAGAAAGAAAAGAAAAGAGATAAAAAGCAATAGCCTATCTACTACGAGTGCAAGAAACCAGGGCATTTCCAATCAAATTGCCCTATATTAAAGAAAGGACTCGAAAAGAAGAAGAAGAAGAAAGCGATGGTTGCGACGTGGAGCGACAGCGACGAGTCTACATCAAATGAAGAAGAAGAGACATCCAAAACTGAAAATTTATCTCATGGGACTCGAAGACGAGGTAATGTCTCCTGAACCTAATGATGAGTTTACATATGAAGAATTAAATACTGCATTTTATGAACTATTATCTGAATACAAAAAGGCAATTTTAAAATTAAGGACTTTAAAAAATAACTATGATGCTTTGACAAAAGAAAAGAGTGAAATTTTAGAAAAGAACAATATTTTATAAAAGAACTTAAGAGTATTTCTAAAAAATGTAATGTTTTGCAAACTGAAAAGAATGAATATCTTGAAAAGAATAAGGCTTTACATGATGAAAATATATGTTTGCAAAAAGAAGTTGAAAAACTCAAGCCCTTAGTTGAAAATTTAACTTTAAGTTCAAATAAGCTTGAGCTGATTTTGAAAAATCAAAGGGATTCAAATAACAAAGATGGAATTGGTTACAACTTATTTTATACTAATAGAGTTTCAGCTACTAAGTTCATAGCTTCAAAATCTTATATACCGAAGTTTTCAACTCAAAAATCTATTGCATCAAAAGTTACAGTACTTGCATCTTTTCAAAAGATAAGAGTTGTTTATTATTCATGTAATGGGGTTGATCACAAGTCTTTTGAATGCAATTTAAGAAAGAATCTTAAAAGTAAAGTAAAAAGATTTGGATTTCCAAAGGAACCACTCCTACTAACCTGCAAGGACATAAATAAATTGGGTACCTAAAAGAATTACATGATTGTCTTGCAAGAATGTCTTGTAGCTAAGAATTCAAAGAAAAGATGGTATCTGGATAGTGGTTGTTCAAGATATATGATGGGTGATAAAGAACAATTCATCATCTTATAAATAAAAGATGGAGGAATGGTCACATTTGGTGACAATGGTAAGAGAAAGATCATTGGCATTGGTAAGATCAGAATTATCCCTTCTATATTCATTGAAAATATATTGCTAGTAGACAGGTTAAAGTACAATTTGTTAAGTATAAGTCAATTATGTGATAGAGGCTTCAAGGTTGTCTTTGAATCTTCAATGTGTATAGTAACTAGTTCTCTTGATTCTAGCACTATGTTTGTTGGTCACAGACTTGAAAACATTTATGTGGTAGATTTGAATGATCTAACCATGTCTAGTAGTACAAGTCTTGTAGCAATGAATGCTAAAACCAAGGAATCAGCCTACTATGGCATAGAAGATTAGATCATGCTAGCATGTATACTTTAGCAAAATTAATCTCCAAAGATCTAGATTGAGGTTTACCTAAATTCAAAATTGATTTTGAACATGTTTGCGATGCATGCCAATTTGGTAAATAAACTAGGAAGAGTTTTAAATCGAAAAATATGGTTCAACTTCTAGACCTTTAGAACTACTACACAGGACCTATTTGGATCAACTAGGACCACAAGCCTAGGAGGTATGAAATATGAACTTGTGATAGTAGATAATTTTTCAAGATTTACATGGATCTTGTTTATTGCACATAAAGATGAAGTTTTCAAAGTATTTCAAAAATTTACAAGAATGTTTCAAATCAAAAAAATCTTTCAATTATTTTTATTAGAAGTGATCATGGCATAGAATTTGAAAATCAATATTTTGAAGAATATTGTACTGAGCACGACATTAATCACAACTTCTCTGCTCCTAGAACACCACAACAAAATGGTGTTGTAGAAAAAAAATATGATATTGGAAGAGACGGCCCGAATTATGTGAAGGCAATCTTTCAAGATACTTTTGGACAAAAGCTGTGAATACTACCTGTTATATTTTGAACTGTATTTTAATTAGACCTATTTTAAAGAAGACCCTTATGAACTTTGGAATGATAAAAAATCAAGTATTCATTATTTTCATGTATTTGGTTGTAAATACTTTGTACTTAATAATGGAAAGGATAATCTTAAAAAAATTGATGCTAAATCTAATAAAGCAATATTTCTCGGTTATTCTACTTCTAATAAAGCATATAGAGTATTTATAAAAGAATATTGACTGTTGAAGAATCTATTCATGTTATATTTAATGAATCTAAGCCCTCACCTTCTAGAAAAGAAGAGTGCATTGGTAATAATGCAGGTACAATCGACAAAGCTATGGAGGACATAAGCCTAAAGGATAAATAAGTGGAAGAAATAGAAGAAATAGTAAGCAAAGATTGTGATGATTTACCAAAGGAATGGAGGTATGTAACATCACACCCTAAAGATTTAATTATTGATGATCCCTCACAAGGAGTTAGAACTAGGTTATCACTTAGAAATGCACATGATTATCTAGTATTTGTTTCACAAGTAGAACCAAATAGCATAGAAAAAGTAGAAAATGACTCCAATTGGATGATGGTCATGCATGAAGAACATAATCAATTTCAAAGAAATAAAATTTGAACTTTAGTGAATAGACCTTCTGATCATCTTGTTATAGGCACTAAATGGGTTTATAGAAATAAGTTAGATGAAAAAGGAAATGTAATTAGAAATAAAGCTAGATTAGTGGCCAAAGAATACAATCAGGAAGAAAGAATAGATTTTGATGAAACCTATGCTCCGGTAGTAAGATTAGAAGCTATTAGATTATTACTTGTATTTGCTTGCTACATGAATTTCAAATTACTTTAAATTGTAAAAAGTATATTTTTAAATGGTTTCATTTTAGAAGAAGTTTTTATAGAATAACCACTAGGATTTGAAAATCGTGCTCTTCCAAATCATGTTTTCAAACTTAATAAAGTATTGTATGCTTTAAAACAAGCACCTAGAGCATGGTATGATAGATTAAGTAAGTTCTTGCTTGAAAATGATTTTATCAGAGATAATGTAGACACCACTCTGTCCATTAAAAGAAAAGAAAATGATATATTAGTTATGCAAATTTATGTAGATGATATAATTTTTGGTGCAACTAATGAAAATTTGTATAGAGAATTTGCTGAGCTTATGCAGGGCGAATTTGAAATGAGCTTGATAGATGAACTAACATACTTCTTTGGACTCCAAATTAAGCAAACAAAAAAAGGAATATTTATCAACCAAGCTAAGTACATCAAAGAAATCATCAAGAAATTTGATATGAAGTCAGTCAAAGAAATTGGCACACCCATGAGCCCCACCTGCAGACTTGACAAGGATGAAGATGGAAACAATGTTGATCGAAAACTCTATCGAGATATGATTAGATCATTGTTATATTTAACTGCTAGTAGACCTGATATTTTGTTTAGTATATGTATATGTGCTAGATTTTAATCAAATCCAAAAGAATCACATATACTTGCTGTTAAAAGAATCATAAGATATCTAAAAGGAACAAGTAATCTAGGTCTATGGTATTCTAAGCAATCTTCATTGAATTTAATTAATTTTTTTGATGCTGATTATGATGGATGTAAAATTGATAGAAAAAGTACTAGTGGTACTTTTTAATTTCTAGGATTGAACTTAATCTCATGGCATAATAAGAAACAAAACTCTGTAGCACTGTCTACTGTTGAGGCAAAGTATGTGGCTGCAGGGAGTTGTTGTGCACAAGTACTTTGGATTAAGCAATAACTAGAAGACTATGGTATTGTTCAAACTAAAATTTCTATTAAATGTGATAATATTATTGCTATTAATTTGACAAAAAATCCAATTCAGCATTCTAGGACAAAGCACATAAAAATTAGATATCATTTTATTAGGGATCATATACAAAATGGTAATATTGAACTTGAATTTGTTCTAACTGAAAATCAATTAGCTGACATCTTTACTAAGCCACTTAATAAAGATAGATTTCAAATGATTAAAGGAGAATTAGGTTTGTGTGACCCGTTTTAGAACTTTTGACCTAATTTCTTCAAAATTAAAAAAAAATTATGTAGAAGACCTCCATCACCAATCTAAGCCTATTGACCACCTTATCTAAAGTATATCTAGGGATTAGAACCTTTTTTAGAGCTTTTAGAGCAATTTCCTATGTTTTGGCTTGAGCTGACTCGAGCAGGAGTCGAGTTGACTCGAATGTCGGACACTGTTATAAAACTGTTTGCCCTAAAATTCTTTCATTTTACCCTTTTCACTATTTGGAAAGAACCCTAAGGGACCACCTCCCTTTCCTTCCTAGGACCACTTGGTTTCTCAATTTGCTCCCTTAGATTTCATCCTAATGGCTCCAAAGAAAGCAGTTGCCAAGAGACTGAGGCGTGCGAATCCGAGCTCTGTCCAACAAGAAAGAAGATCCAAAAGGCATGAGGATGAGCCGACTCGTGTTGAAGAGCAAGAAGAACCAAGAAATTTGTCTCCGGCACCTGCAAGGCAAGTCATCCCAATGGGAAACCGACCTGTGACTTGCGGTAGAAAAGTAGATTTCTCTTTTCTTGAAAACCAAGGCTTCAGAATCGGTGAGTCAATAGAGGATCAGGGTTGGGTTGGGTATATTTTTGTTCCTTGGATATTACTACATACCCTAGCCTAGTAAGAAATTTCTTTGAAAATTTATCATTTGGTAAAAATAGTGTGGAATCAACTATGAAGGGAGTAAGAATGATTGTTGATGAATCTAGGATAAGTCAAGTTTTGCACATGCCCAACGGGGAAAATTTCACTTGAATTTGAAAGAGAAATAGAAGACTTTAAGACTTATTATGGAAAGAAGAGATGTAGGAGGAATCACTAATGTGCAGGCCAATATACTATCCCTGGAAATGAGGCTTTTGCACAACATCATCAGTCAGATATTTTTGCCCAGGACATGTCACTTTGATTGGGTAAGCGAATGTGATATGACATTTATGAGATGTATGATTGAGGGAGAGGCCCTCAATCTGCCATTCATTATGCTCACCCAGATATGAGATGCAGTGAGGAGAGCGAAGGCCTGTCTGCCATATGGGATGATGTTCACTTTATTGTTTCTATAGTTTGGTATTGACTTGACCGGAGAGGATGGATGACTCCTTCACCACATTGACAGATACTCGGTGAAATCCCTGTATAGGATGGGATATCACTAAGTTGAAGGAGTTTGGGTCAAGAAGACATCTGGTCAGAGGGTGTTACACTAGTCCTCGGATGAGGAGGCAGAGCACAAGACTGCAGCTACTAGCACTATCAGAGAGGAGTCTGATGGAGATAGTGATAGTGACTCTGGTGACAACAATAAGGATTCTACAAATGAGGAGAACCAGGGACAGGCTAGGATGACTGGATAGACTGGCAGCCCCAGGACTCCACCAGTACCATCACCAGCACCAGTAGCTCATTCAGTACCATCGACCTTAGTTGGCACTCAGACTGGTCTTTCTGAGCAGCTCACTCAGTTTGTTGAGACTCTGACGGGATCCTTCAGATCAATGTTTGGCGATCTTCGCCAAACACTGGAGAGAGGCCTAGAGGAGTTCAGGACAAAGATGAGGGAGTTGACATGCAGAGTTGAGTCTATAGAGGTGAGGCAGCGGATCCAGGATGACTACTGTATAGACCTTAGAGACTTATGCTCTGACTTTGGGAGACTGCGAGGAGCAGCTGACTCGTTTGCTAGAGAGCATGCCACTACACTCATGAGCTACAATATGGAGTTTAGAGAGTAGAGTTTGAGCTTCGGACTATCTTACTCTTTGTGACTGGAGTACGGTCTACACCTGGTGCATCTACTTCTTGGCAGCCATCTTCATAGCACACATCTATACCGAGGCAACCACCACCTTATGCTAGACCATTAGGATAGCCACCAACACCTCCTATTGTTCATGACCCTATGCTTTCTAGAGACATCAAGACTGAGCCTACTCTTTCCAAACCTAAAGCTAGACCAAAAGCCAAATCCACTGTACCTAAAGCTCCTACAAGAACTAAACTTAGAGATCTTAGGCACAAATCCTTGAAAACTAAGGTCTCTTTTACAGTCTTAGAAATAGGTTCTTCCTCTAGTGAGGAAGAAGATGACTAGATGTTGTTTGATCTTGTTGGTTGTATCTTTTGTTTGTTGTTTTTAATAGTTGTATCTTTTTGTATCAAAAACCTGCTTATATATATATGTATGTGTATGCACTTTGCTTCAATGTCATTGTCATTCTATTTTTTTTACTTTTCTGTGATGCATACAGCTTGGACTCTTTTGTAAATCTAAAACAATTGTCATTGAAAAAGAAAGGAAAATATTAATAAGAATATCAAAATTATAAAGAGAAGGTGAAATTATCTCAAATCATGTTAATATTCTTATTCTATTTCAAAAATCATTGAATGCTTAAAAAACCTTTTTTGTTGATGATGAAAAGGGGGAGTAATGTTTATGTGCATGGAAAATTCAAAACTTCATGAAAAAATGCAAGAATATGCAAGTCAGGGGGAGAAATTATTTATGCATGGAAGATAATTAATGAAATTTAGCTTTGAGCTCTGATATATTTTAATACTAATGATAGCTCTGATACATTTTAATGCTAAATTCATGAAAATTAATTTGCTCTGATACATTTTAATGCTAAATTCATGAAAATTATTTTGCTCTGATACATTGTAATGCTCAATTAGCTCTGATACTTTCTTGATGCTAAATTAATGGAAATTAATTGCTTTTGATACTTATTTCACTCTAATATATTTTGATACTTAATTGCCTCCAATACATTCTAAAGCAAAGAAAGTTTTTGATGATAAATATTTGCTTTGATATATTTTGACAAATATTGACTCGAATACAAAAAGTCTCGATACTTATTGATACATTCTGATACACTCTTGATACAAGTTGATACTTATCAATTTAAATCGTATATACAAGTCACTTTGATACTTTAAGTGTTCAAATATACTTAATTGTAAAGTTTTTCCATGCCCAGTGTTTTGTCATCATCAAAAACGGGGAGATTGTTGACCCCTGGAATGATTTTGATGATAACAAAATATTGGAGCATGTATTTATTACAACGTGTTTGAATGTTTGAGAAGTTTTGTAGGATGTTTCAAAAGAACAATCATTTTACCGACATTTCAGTAATCTATGTAATAAATTAATGTAATCATGAAAAGTGGTCAAATATTGAAAAGCCCTAAATAACTTAATTGTATATTCTTGTAAAAAGGGCAATTCTATGTAATCTTTATGTTTAAATTACTTAGATTAGGACTGGAAGAAGTTTGGGATTCCTTGGAAGCTTTTGAAAAAGTTTGGACACTTTTGGACTTAAGTCACTCGAGCCGACTCAAGCAAGAGAGCCGACTTATTATTCTGGCATAGCACAAAGGTTTTTGGCACACAAACACCCAAGCCAACTTGAAAGAACCCGAGCCAACTCATCTAGAGTATCAAATATTCAATTTTTTGAAGTCAGACAACCAAGCTGACTCATGTGTAACCGAGCCGACTCTTCTAGAGTATAAAAAAATCAGTTCTAAGAAAACCAGTCAGGCGAGCCGACTCGATTGAGAAGAGCCGACTCGACCAGAGTGCAGTTTCAACATGTCTGAGAATTCAAGCTGACTCGACCTAACCGAGCCGACTCAAATTCCTATTTCAAATGTGTAACGGCTAGTTCCAGAATTGATTTTTTAAATCTAAAAAGTTCTCCAACAGTCATATTTCGATTTCTAAGGCTCTACAATGGTCATATCTACCTGGATTTAGTTCAAGAGACTATAAATAAGGGATTTAAATAAGTTTAGAAGAACTTTTTGAAAAAGGAATGAACTTTTGAGAGAAGAATATTAAACATCCAAGAGAGCATTCAAGAAAGCACTCAAGTCTTCACCTACTTCCCATCAGATTCTTGAGTCATTTATTGAAGAAGTTTGGAAGCCTTGAAGAGCATTAAAGGAGCAATTAAGAAGGCTTCTCAAAGGGCATCAATTGCAATCATTCAATAAAGTTTGGTTTTTCATTAGTGTTACTATGTTTTCAACTCTTTTATTCAAATTGTTCCAAGTACAGCAGGGGCTGTAACTTGGGGATTGTTTTAGATTTTTGGTGAGCCTTTGAAAACCAAGTTTGGGTTGTTAGTGAGCCCGGAAAAACTAACAGTGTATTGGGTTCTTCGTGATCCCAATGGAAAACAAAGATTGGGTTTTGGTTTGTGAGCTCGGTGTAAAACAAATCGGTTGTATTCCATGGGTGAATATAGCAAAAATCCCAAGTGGTACCTTAGGTAGTGGACGTAGGAGCTGGGTTGCTCCGAACCACTATAATTTGCTTATGTTAATGCTTGTGTTGATTATGCATTTCATATCTAAATCACATCACTCACTACACTAAGTTTCTAAAAGAACACATACTTATGAAAAAGTTTTAAATACCCAATTCACCCCCCTCTTGGATTGGCCAACTGGGCAACACTTCTGAACTAGTGTTGACTCTGTTATTGATTTTGATGATAGCAAAAT